>CAWUFW010002022.1:0-1200000 GCA_963921515.1 Calotriton arnoldi
AAACCACCAATATGCACGCTCTCAGAAACAAGGAACTCCGTAGTGATAATCCACAAGTTGTTTATTCACAACGCGTTTCAGGGCAAAACCCCTTGATCACGTGAAACGTGCACACGTAAAGGGTGACTAATAAAGCATTCAATACATTCATAGACATAATCGTAGGACTACTGCTTATAAGGTTCCCTGCAAATAAATGGCAGACATATTGGAACGGATGAAATGCAAACATGAGAACACAATCATCATGTAAAACGTGTAGTTATACCCACGCTGTTGTTGGCTGTGCAAAGATGCAATAAAGCAATGAGTGAACATGTACAAATACTGTATTATTGGCAGTCTGTAACTCAAGGTATTATAAACATTGTCTCCAAATAAATGAATTAAATATGCAATAGAATAAACATACCTTGGCTAGGTAAGTGTCCTGGTGAGACAGAATGCACGACAGGGGTAACGAGTCCGCAAAGTCTGACTACAAGATTACGGGCCAGTGCCCATTTTTACACTAACACTAACAGATTACGGGCAAGTGCCCAGTTGTGCTAATTACCATGAGACAGCACGTACTTTAACACACTTCAGGCAGTAGTCACAAGTCCAGCAAAATATGATTGTATTGCTGAAATGACAAATCAAATGAAACATAGTTACCCAGTCTCAGGACCGTGACAGTGATGATAAGGGGAAAAGGGTAGGTGGCCCGTGAAAGTGATTACAGGTGAGGGGGCCCCTTCCTTTCCTCCTGAAAATAAAGAAAATAGAACACATGTTAGCATCACAAGTTGTCCACATCACTCAATAAATATCAAAACGTAAAATAAAATTAAAATTACAATCTAATGCACAGAAGGAGTAAGACAGCTATAAAATAGAGATAAAATTAGAGTATCCTAACACAGGTGGCAACACACTCAGTTATCTTTGAGATGAATAGCCATTTCTTCGTCAAAATTCAGCCCACCCGGTGTCTTAGTTTGGAACTGCAAAATCATTCTAGACTCTCTTTGTCTAAGTTTTAACACCCTGTTACCTCCCCTGGAGTTTCCTACAACCTGTTCCAGGATGAAGAATTTGAGCAAAGAAGAGTTGGAATAATGTTTCTCTTGGAAATGGCGTGCTACAGGGTATTTAGCAGCAAAATTGGTAATAGCCCTGCTATGTTCGAGGATGCGCTTTTGGCCATGTGTGTGGTGCTGCCAATGTACCAGAGTTCACAAGGACATTCTATTGCATAAATTACAAAAGTGGTACTACATGTGAGAAACTGGTCTATGGTCTTGTTGATCCCATTGTATGTGACCTTCCTGCGGTAACTGCTGTTTTTACAAGCTTTACAATGCCCACAAGGAAAGAAACCCTTAAGGTCATGATCATGCCTACTTGGGTATGCCGTAATGTCACTATGGACTAGCATGTCCCTGATATTCGTACCCCTCCTGTATGTGATGTTTGGTCTGATTGGAATACTTTCCCAATAATGCTATCATATTTGAGGATGTCCCAGTTCTTCGCAAAAATGCGTTTGATATTACTGGAGTCAGAATTGAATGTCATGATCATCCTAGGGCAGTCGTCTGCCATGTCACTGGATTCAGTAGGGTTATCTGAAATAGTTACAGTTCTGCTGACCCCATCTGCTCTCTCTTTAGCTTTGCGTAATACCCAGGAGGGATAACCTCTGATTTTAAACCGTTCCAACATGACCATGCTCTCGCTCTGGTATGCCTCCTCTGTGTTGCAATTTCTTTTGCCCTCAGCAGCTCCCCATAGGGAATACTCCATTTGAGTGTCTCTGGATGGCTGCTGAGAGCATGCAGAATACTGTTGCCCGCGGTGGATTTCCTAAATAGGGCCGTCTGAATCTGGTTGTTAACAATTTCAAGCTTGACATCTAGGTATTCTGCCTTAGACTTACTGATGGTACCTGACAAGATGATATTAAATTCATTGTTATTCAGTGCCTTGATGAATTCATTGGCCAACCCTTCCGATCCTCTCCAAACAATGAATAAATCATCAATATATCTCATCCACACAATAACATGTTCCAAGTACTCTGCCAGGTGTGGATTGGTGGTCAAGGTCCCCTCCCAGTGACCCATGAACAGATTCGCAAAACTGGGAGCGAAGCAAGAACCCATCGCAGTGCCGGCCACCTGTCTGTAAAGGGCCCCATTAAACATGAAAATATTGTTGGTGAGACAAAAGTCTATCATCTCCAATATCATGAGACTGTGTTCATGAAATCTTGCTGGTCTAGTCTTTAAGAATAAACTGCAGTCATCCAGGCCCTGTCTATGGTCAATAATAGTATACAATGAGTGTACATCAAGAGTAATCAAAATGAAATCCTGCTCCCACTGTAAACCCTGGATTTTATTCAAAAAATCTTTGGTGTCCCTCACATAGCTCGATAACTAGACAACAAAATCTCTCAAAAAATGGTCCACATACTTAGAGATATGTTCCCCTACGCTGCCCTTAGAGGACACAATGGGGCGCCCCGGTGGATTCGTGGGGTCTTTGTGTAACTTGGGTAAAGGTAAAGGACCGGAAGTACTGGATGATCATTTTTTAAATAACAGTACTCCTCCCATTCAAGGATCCCTTTATCTTTCCATATGGTCAGTTTATCCCATATGTGAGTGATACTCTTATTGTAGGTTGTAGTGTCAGTGGGAAGATAAAAATCAGTATTGCCCAGTTGTTTCATGGCTTCAGAAATATATTGTACCCTATCTAAGATGACCACATTCCCACCCTTGTCAGCAGGGCGGATGACAATGTTGTCATCCTCAGTGAGAGATTTCAGTGCCTGTCTTTGCTGGTAAGTAAGATTGTTGGTGTCACCCCTGGGATATCCTTCCCTGGTTCTATATCTACAGAGGGATTTGCTGACACAATCCTGAAAAGTGTCTATGTTGTCGTGTGGTAAATTGGGTACAAAAGTGGATCTGGGTCTGAAATCAGTGCACGCAGATGCATCAGTGGTAACACCAAGAAACTCCAGTGCTTGTGTGTTACTGATATCAGAAGTGCCTTCTGTGTTTTCCTGATCTAGTTGCACCATGGTGATTAGTGTGTCTATGTCTCCTACGTTAAGATTGTTCTGTGCGTGAGATCTGAGATTTCTCCTACTCCCATCTGTTTCGCCTAACCGTTTAAGTTTATGCCATTTTTTTAATTTTAATTTCCTCACAAATTTGAAGAGATCAATCCTAGCATCAGTATAATTACACGGAAATGAAGGGCAAAAGAGAGTCCCAGACATAAAATCTGTTTTTCAATGTCTGTTATGGGTTTACTAGAAAGGTTGATAACAGTTTTATTCACCATTGTTAGATCCATTAGTATGTCTTCATGGAGCGTGTCCTTCTGTTTCCCACGTTGCCCCTTCCTTTGCCTCTTCTGCCATCGTTGCTTGACTCGTTTTCTTCTGTTACGGCGTTTCCTCGTCCCCTGCCTCTTCCTCGACCTCTCTGGCCCCGTGTCTCCGGTATTGGGGTATCCCGCACTATTTGTTTGCTCCGGCGTAATTGCCGGTATTCGTCTAAAAAAGTAACTTGACGAATATTACGTTCTACTATTGGGATATTTTCCACCGAAATGTCTGATTCAGTCTCACTGGGTGATGAGGCTATCACTGGGAAATTTTCCGTGGGAGTTGTTCTCTCAATGGTACCCTGCTCCTTATACAGATGGTCATATTTACGGCTAAAGGTTAAAATTCTGCCGCTATCGTAGTCCTCATAATCCCGATTCAGTTTTCTTTCTTTTCTAGCCTTGATATCCTCCTCGTGCTTCTTGAGGCGATCCTTGATAGATGTCATAGTTTTCTCAAAGTACTCTGTCTCTGTTTGTTTCTTCAATTCTTCCATGATCTCCTTCATTTGTTTCAAGATGTCATCCCTGTCAATCCAGGCATATTTAACAAGAATTTCCAGCATTCTTCTAGAACTGAGCGTGGAATTCTCCGACCACTCTTGAAGCATTTTTGGATTAGGTGTCTCATACGTGGGAATAATAAAAATGCGTAATCCTCTGGGTGCCATTCCCTGATCTACATAGTTTTGAAGGGAAATGGCCTCCCACCATTTAGAAATTTCGTTTCTCATTAGTTTCTCTAATTTGTGAAATTTCTCTTCAATGGGCTGAGCCAGACCAGTTCTTATTTCTGCGCCCTGCCTCGATTTGCCTTTCCTGCTAAAAATGGCTTGTGCTGCCACTCTTCTTTCTTGCTCCTCTTCCATGTGCACAGCAACAAGTGGTGATGTCTGCTATTCAACGGAGTACTTGTTCCCCCTGAAAATATCAGGTTCTTCTTGCCACAAATATAGCACCAACACGCTGGTGATAGAAATGTTTGGGCTTGTGGGCACGTCGACTCTGAACCCAATCCCATGGGTGTGAGGGTGATCAGAGTGTACTCAGTATACTAGAGGTCCCCCAGTGGTCCTATTGCCGCTTCCCCGGGAAGGAGGGAAGTAACCCAACCACCGCCGAACAACTCACACTCCCCAACCACAAGGGGCGGACAAACGGGTCAGGGGGCTTACCTCTCTGATGTCTGATCCGACGCGCTCCAGTCCCAACAGTATCTGTGCTCGTGAGTCGTCTGGCCGGTCCCGTTTGAAGTCTCTAGTCAATATCACAAAAGACGCTCCTTCCGACTTCAATGGACCCGTGAGAAGTGGCGTGCTCACCGGCGGAGCAAGCCGGTAATGTCAATATCAAAAAAACACCAATATGCACGCTCTCAGAAACAAGGAACTCCGTAGTGATAATCCACAAGTTGTTTATTCACAACGCGTTTCAGGGCAAAACCCCTTGATCACGTGAAACGTGCACACGTAAAGGGTGACTAATAAAGCATTCAATACATTCATAGACATAATCGTAGGACTACTGCTTATAAGGTTCCCTGCAAATAAATGGCAGACATATTGGAACGGATGAAATGCAAACATGAGAACACAATCATCATGTAAAACGTGTAGTTATACCCACGCTGTTGTTGGCTGTGCAAAGATGCAATAAAGCAATGAGTGAACATGTACAAATACTGTATTATTGGCAGTCTGTAACTCAAGGTATTATAAACATTGTCTCCAAATAAAGGAATTAAATATGCAATAGAATAAACATACCTTGGCTAGGTAAGTGTCCTGGTGAGACAGAATGCACGACAGGGGTAACGAGTCCGCAAAGTCTGACTACAAGATTACGGGCCAGTGCCCATTTTTACACTAACACTAACAGATTACGGGCAAGTGCCCAGTTGTGCCAATTACCATGAGACAGCACGTACTTTAACACACTTCAGGCAGTAGTCACAAGTCCAGCAAAATATGATTGTATTGCTGAAATGACAAATCAAATGAAACATAGTTACCCAGTCTCAGGACCGTGACAGTGATGATAAGGGGAAAAGGGTAGGTGGCCCGTGAAAGTGATTACAGGTGAGGGGGCCCCTTCCTTTCCTCCTGAAAATAAAGAAAATAGAACACATGTTAGCATCACAAGTTGTCCACATCACTCAATAAATATCAAAACGTAAAATAAAATTAAAATTACAATCTAATGCACAGAAGGAGTAAGACAGCTATAAAATAGAGATAAAATTAGAGTATCCTAACACAGGTGGCAACACACTCAGTTATCTTTGAGATGAATAGCCATTTCTTCGTCAAAATTCAGCCCACCCGGTGTCTTAGTTTGGAACTGCAAAATCATTCTAGACACTCTTTGTCTAAGTTTTAACACCCTGTTACCTCCCCTGGAGTTTCCTACAACCTGTTCCAGGATGAAGAATTTGAGCAAAGAAGAGTTGGAATAATGTTTCTCTTGGAAATGGCGTGCTACAGGGTATTTAGCAGCAAAATTGGTAATAGCCCTGCTATGTTCGAGGATGCGCTTTTTGGCCATGTGTGTGGTGCTGCCAATGTACCAGAGTTCACAAGGTCATTTGAGATGTCATCAGTGATGTCATCAGTGATGTCACTGACCAGGTCATGAGTGATGTAATATGTGACGTCATCAGCAGTGCATTGCGGGCGCGAGTTATAGTTAGCTGAACTAACTATAACGGGGGATTTCACGGGTTTTGTACGAGTGCAATGTCCAACTAACTATAACTGTCCCTAAAACCTATGGTTTTTTCAGTGAATTTCAAAGGTTTTTAAATGCTAATTTCTAACTATAACTTATCTGAAACCTATGGTTTTTTCAGTGAATTTCAAAGGTTTTTAAATGCTAATTCCTAACTATAACATGTCTGAAACCTACGGTTTTTTCAGTGAATTTCAAAGGTTTTGTAAATGACAATTTTTAAATGTTTTAATTGTTATATTAATTTTTTTCATACTGATTTATTACATTTTTAGAATTTTTTTTTACATATTTTATTTTTTAAATTACATTGTAATTACATTATACATTACATTACAAAAAATACTTTCTCAGAATGAATTACTTTAGTTTAAATACTTTGCACATAGGCAATAGACTTTTAAGTACAGTAGTTACAGTTGTTGCAATGGGCACCACATTTTCAAACACAATGCAACATTCAGCTCAATGTGAATTTCTAGTTAAATGCAATTAGTTACTTTATGGATTACTTTTCTAACCACAGGACTGGATCCTAGATTCAGTCCTGGTACATCTCCTGTAAACAGTTGAGTAAAAGCGTTTTGGTTACAGTCGTGATTTTTAAGGAATATTATTGTATTTTAAAAGTTGACACTTAGAAACTTTTTCTCATAGAATCACCAATGTTATCCTATGGAAGGAAATTCACTTAGCAGGTCAAAACTGTTATCAGTTACTTTTTCTTACTCAGTGTTGGATCCTGGATCCAGCACTGGTGCATCTCCTGTAAACAGTTGAAATAATGCGTTTAAGTCATACAGGCGATTTTTAAGGAATATTTGTAGTTTGTGAAAATCGACACTTTGAAACTTTTCTGCTGAAAACCAGACAATGGATTCCTATGGAAGAAAATATAAGTTACTGGTAAGTACGGTTAAAATTACTTTTCAGGACCAGTACTGGGCTGAAAGATGCAGCACTGAGGTCTCTCCTGATAACAGGTGAGTAAATCGGAATTCGGATTTCGGCTGATTTTAGAGGAATATTTGTATGTTTCAAAAATCAACACTTAGAAACTTTTTCAGCAAAAAGCAGGCAATGATATCCTATGGAAGGAAATTCAAGTTACTGGTAAGTACGGTTAAAATTACTTTTGAGGATCAGTACTGGGCTGAAAGATGCAGCACTGAGGTCTCTCCTGATAACAGGTGAGTAAATCGGAATTCGTATTTCGGCTGATTTTAGAGGAATATTTTAAAGTTGCAAAACTCCACACTTAGAAGAATTTCCAAGTGAAACCAGTCAATGTTAGCCTATGAAGGAAATTCAAGTTACTGGTAAGTACGGTTAAAATTACTTTTGAGGATCAGTACTGGGCTGAAAGATGCAGCACTGAGGTCTCTCCTGATAACAGGTGAGTAAATCGGAATTCGTATTTCGGCTGATTTTAGAGGAATATTTTAAAGTTCCAAAACTCCACACTTAGAAGAATTTCCAAGTGAAACCAGTCAATGTTAGCCTATGAAGGAAATTCAAGTTACTGGTAAGTACGGTTAAAATTACTTTTCAGGATCAGTACTGGGCTGAAAGATGCAGCACTGAGGTCTCTCCTGATAACAGGTGAGTAAATCAGAATTCGTATTTCGGCTGATTTTAGAGGAATATTTGCACAATGGTGAAGGGAGGGGCGGGGCCTGAGGTGACATCTGTGCAAACGCGCCCCGTGGCGCGTTTTAAGTTGGGGATTAAGTCCCCTTGAATCATGAGGGTCCCTACGGACCAACTAGCCCACCAGGAACCTCCAGTATGCGCCAGGGGCTGCGTTGCAGAGACATGTACAGAGGCCACACCCTTTTTACACCTCTCTGCAACGCAGCTCTGTGGCGCTTTCTGGACGTACCTGTTGGGCTAGTTGGCCCCCAGGACCCTCAGGATTGAAGAGGATTTAATTCCCCATCTTAAAACGCGCCACGGGGCCTGTTTGCACACATGTCACCTGAAGCCCCGCCTCCTCCTTCACCACTGTGCAAGCGCGCCCGTGGCGAGTTTTAAGTCGGGGATTAACTCCCTTGAATCCTGAGGGTCCCTGTGGTGCAACTAGCCCACCATATACCTCCAAAGCGCCACAGAGCTGCGTTGCAGAGAGGTGTAAAAGGGGCATGGCCTCTGTACACCTCTCTGCAAGGCAGCCCCTGGCGCATACTGGAGGTTCCTGGTGGGCTAGTTGGCTCTCAGGGACCCCCAGTATTCAAGGGGAATTCGTTCCCTCTCTGCAAACGCGCCAGGGCGCGTTTGCAGAGTGGTGAAGGAAGGGGCGGGGCCTGCGGGCCCGATCGTTTTTTTTTCCCTGAAGGGGGCTGTGTGGCCCCCTTCCTTTTTCCTATTTTTAGGCCCTGGGGACCCCATCCCCCAGGGCCTTACCCCTTTTTAAATTAAAATTAAAAAAAAACGGGAAGGGGCCGCGTGGCCCCCTTCCCTGGGCCTGTATTGGCCCGGGGACCCCATCCCCGGGGCATGGCCTCTTTTTTTTATTTGGAGGGGGCTGCGTGGCCCCCTCCTCAGGCCATTAAGGCCCGGGGACCCCATCCCCGGGCCGGCCTTGCACTTTTTTTTTTAACTTTTTTTTACCTTTGGGGAGGGGGCTGCGTGGCCCCCTCCGTGAGCCACTATGGCCCGGGGACCCCATCCCCGGGGCCTGGCCTCTCGTTGGGGACTGTGGGGGTCCCCAAACCCCCACAGTCCCGCCGGCTCCCCGTGTCCTACGGGAGCCGGCATTGCTTCACACATGGGGAGCAGCTAACATGCTGCTCCCCATGTGGAAAAGCAATCAGCTTTGGATATTGGAAGAGAGGCAGGTTTCCTGCTCTCTCTTCCAATATCCAAAGCAGTTTGCAATGACAGGACGGGAGCCGCGAGGCTCCGTCCTGTCATTGCAAACAGCAGTGTCCCGGGGTAGGCACCCGGGACACTGCAGGAGCTGGCCCTGGGGGTGGCGGTCCCCAGGGCCACCACAGGCTCCAGGAGGGGGCCGCGCGGCCCCTCCTTACATTTTGAAAGCCCGGGGAGGTGGTGGTCCCGGGGCTTGGGGTCCAAAACGGACCCCCATTGTAATTTTTCTTAGTGCCCCGGGAGGTGGTGGTCCCGGGCGTGTGGGGGCTGGAGCCCCCACACAGGTTTTTCAAAAATAAAAAGAAGCCCCGGGAGGTGGCGGTCCCGGGGCTGCGGGAGGGCTCAGAGCCCTCCCGCACCATTATACATAAAGCCCCGGGGGTGGTGGTCCCCGGGCTTGGGAGCCTTAGAGGCCCCCACACACTAAATTAACCCCTCAGCATGCCCCCGGGACTTGGCCCACCCGGGGGCCAATTAACATGTCGAAGCGCGGGAGACCAGCGCTCGATTTTTCTTCGGCAGGATTCGCGCACCCTGAGCGCATCCTGCCGATTTAAAAAAAAAAATTTTGCCCAGGGGTCCTTGTGGGACCCCTGAGCAGACCTAGGGGTCAGGGTGTTTCTACCCTGCCCCCTTTGTGCGCTTTGCGCACTTGTTTCTGTCCCTCGGTTCTACCGAGGGACAAAATAACTGCCAACACTTCCTGATTTGGAGTGTTGACAGCCAGTTAGCATGCAGCTCGTGATCGGGAGGGTGCGCGAATCCGACGCGGCCATAGATATATCTATCTTTTTACTTTTGATTTTCTCAGCAACTACTGAACGGATTTACACCATTTAACAAAAGGGTTCTTTCTGAACCAAGAACTACCTCTTTGCCAAATTTGGTGTAATTCCGTTCAGCAGTTCGAGGCTGTAGCCGTGTCTAAAGTTTCCTATGGAAAATTGCATGGGGAAAACGCGTTTTGGGACCCCCTTTTTCTCGGCCCCGCTTGACAAATCCCCCGAGACTTTCAGGGTAGGAGCGGACCGGAGCGCCCCACAAAGTTTGAAAATTTTGCGAAGATACGTCAACCGGCAAGAGAGTTATTTCAAATAGAATGTCGCGGATTTCCTATGGATAATAGGTTGTAACTATAACTATCTACTGGCGACCGCCAGTAGATAATATGTGTATATATATATATATATATATGTTTTCACAAAACAATGATGCGACGCACTCCAGATCCAGTTTAAGCTTTTATTTTTAGCTGTACCTGCTCACACCAACGCGTTTCAGCCCTGCGAGGCCTTTATCACGGTTAGTGAGTATTTCTTTTCTTTCACTATTTATACCAAACACAGTTTGCCTATAATGTGGCATTGTGGGAAACGTAGTTTACTTATTACATTGTGTATTTCTATATACAATATTTACAAGGTTATCTCAGAATTTTAGGTGACATTAATTATATTTCACTATTTTGTTGTTCTGTACAATTCATTATAAGTCAAAATTGCTCAATTCATTTATTTTATTTTATGAATTGTACCAGTTCAGTGAGTCTTTCTTCTATCTTTATTTGCTAGACCTTAGTGTCTTTACTGATTTTAATATGTGAACCCATCTCTGGGATGCTGTCACAGCCATTGTTCCTGGTTTATTTTATTCCTGCGTCATAGGGATTAGTGCCCTTCATGATGTTTTTATACAACAGTGTTCCTTTTTCTTTCCTCAAGTGCAGTGAGTTGTTGAGATTCGGGGGTGCTCAGTCCAGATGTACAAATAACTCCTCATCATTGTTGAGCCCATGAGGGGTCTTAGATCGTAATCTGATTATGTATGTGGATTCTGTTTGGCGCAGTTTCTTGATCCTATCGCCTCCTCTTTCATTGCTTTGTATGGCGTGGATTCCAAAGAAGCGCATTGCTCTCCAGTCACTGTTTTGACAAATCATCATATGTTTTGCTGTGGCATAGGATGTATCTTTGTTCTTTACAGCTCGAATATGCTCAAGTATTCTTTTTTTGAGCATGCAAATTGTACTTCCTATGTATTGCATACCGCATTCGCATTGAATGATGTATACTACGAACTTCGTGGAACATGTGATTGTTTGTTGGATTTCAATTGTGTTTCCTTGGAAGTCCTGTATTGTTTTGCGGTTTTCTCCAATTTTACATGCTTTACATGCACCACATTACACAAATCCCTGTTGTTGTTTTTGTAACCAGTTCGTTGGCGCTTTTTCTTGGAAGTGGCTTCGCACAATTAGATCTTTTATGGATTTTGTCTTTCTATATGTGACCAAAGGACGTGATCCAAGTAAGGAACCAATATTGGGATCATTGGCTATTAGGTGCCAATATTTTTGGATGTTTTTTTTTATTACTCCACTTTCTTTGCTATATGTTATGATACATCTTGGTGGTTCTTGCTGTTTGGCCTCTTTTGTCACTTTCTCTTTTTTAGTGATTAGAGTTTCAGTTTGTGTCTTCTTTCGTATTTTCTGTCTGCCCTTGCGCAGTGTGGTCTCTCTATAGCCTCTTGACTTCAGTCTTAAAGATGTTTTCATTATTTTTTCCTCCGCATCCCTTTCTTTTGAGCAATTGCGTTTCATTCTTGTAAATTCCCCATAGGGGATACTCTCCAAAAGGGACTTGGAGTGAAAACTAGTGCCATGTAATATGCTGTTCGTGGAGGTTTCTTTTCGGTAGAGAGTGGAGTGAATTTGGTCACCTTCCAGTATATATCCATGTATCAAGGAATGCGATACCTTTGGTGCTCGTAGTGCACGTGAAGCTCAGTCCTACAGTATTCTCATTCAATGTATTAAAGTACTCCATAAATTCTCCCTCTGTACCGTTCCAAATTATGAACAAGTCATCGATAAATCAAAGGCAAACTGTGTTTGGTATAAATAGTGAAAGAAAAGAAATACTCACTAACCGTGATAAAGGCCTCGCAGGGCTGAAACGCGTTGGTGTGAGCCGGTACAGCTAAAAATAAAAGCTTAAACTAGATCTGGAGTGCGTCGCATCATTGTTTTGTGAAAATTAATCAAGGGCTTGGATTCAGCCCCATTGCGATTGCACCCGCCGTTGTGCGCTCTGCTGGTAGGATCTAATTGTGTTGGAATGCAAAGGATGCACCGGCGCCCGTGAGCTTGCAGAAACCACGAAAGGAGAAAGCAATCACATCCGAGTGTGAGCACCAGGATCTGGGGTCGGAGGACGCCAGCTAAACGGGAGTCTCCCTGGAGGTGAGTGGAGCTACAATAACATTGATGCAAGCCGCGAGACGGCATTGAACTGTTTGAATCAAACTGCATCGTCCTGGGAAACGGTCCCGAGGACGAATAGATCAGCAGCCAGGCCTGATCCAAGAGCATATAGACATCGAAGCTGTCAAGTTATTTATCTGGCTCAAGTGAGCTAATCAGATTAAGGGTGACATTTGCTAACGGAAAAATGGAAGCGCGGAAATCAAAACGCACGCTAAAAATAGTATCATTGTTCCAATCTGATGCGTCTACAACAGCAAGTGCAACAGGGGACAGTAGTATACGAGACAATCAGGGACAATCATCAAAACAACGTATGTTTCAAGTGGAAAGGCTTTATAAAAAAGAAATAAATAAAAGCTGGGAGGCGATAGCCTTAGAGAAATATATAGAGGTAAACAGAGTCCCAAGGGGGCTGCGCATATTTACCATGCCTACACACCAGGACACCAAGACAGCGCTACTGGAGGAATGGGGACAAAACAATATGGATTGCTCTATGAATATGATGAGAATTCTCATTAAACATGCCAAAATAGACCTTGATGAAATAACTAAAAACATAGAGGAAGTAGAGAAACAAATAAGAGCACAAGCTAATAAGGAAGAAATAAACAAACTGCGTAAAGAAATGAAATGCGCTTGGAGAAATATGAGACAGAAATACAAAGAGCGCAAGCAAAGAAAATTTAAAAGGGATGAGGCAGATTATACACACGGAAGAATATTAACATTCGCCAAAGATTTGACGCTTTGAAAAGAAACTACCAATCAAATAGACACAAGAACACAGGGGAACTCCCAAGTGAATCGGATGTGAGCGAGGGAGAAATGACCACTGGAGAAACAACTATTGCAAAACTGACTTTTTTAGACGAACTGAGAATAATGCATATCGATCAGTCGATACAGAGAGGGAAAGGAAGGGGGAGAGGCACATATCGAGGACGAGGCAGAGGGGACTTGAAAGCCTCAAAAAATCAAGAAACAGGACGAGGGAGACGGAAGAAGAAAGTATCCACTGCGCAGTTTGAAAAAGTAATGGAGGAAAATTTAATTGTGAATCTATCTAAATATAAATTAACAAAAGAGGAAACAATTTTATTGAACAAGGGACTCTCCTTTTGTCCGGAACATCACTTCGATTACACCCAAACCAAAATCGATTTATATAAATATGTGAGAAAATTAAAACTTGCAAAAGTACATGCAACAAAAAAATCAGGGGAAAATATAACACAAATGCCTGAAAATACAGAAAATGAGACCACTGAATTGACGATTGATCAAATACCAGATTTACAAAGTATGTTTGAACTGACGTTCAACTTATACGAAGGAGAAATCACGGAACAACAAATCCTCCAAGACTTATCACTAAAAACGAATAAACACCCCCAACAGGCCTCAAAGAAAAGTCAAGATTTTGTCCAGCCATGTCACCTAGAAACAAATTTGACCTTTTTGCAGAAGCAATAACTGAGGAATTAGATAAATTGGAGAAGGTCACACATCCAAATCGAAAGGAAAATCTTACGTGCAAAGAAAGGAAGCTTTAAAATCGTTGATGGAAAATAAAACACTGATAATTAAACCCGCGGACAAAGGCGGAAACATTGTCCTGCAGGACATAGAGGCATATAAAGGTGAAGCATATAGGCAACTAAATGATACCTCTAAATACACAAAGCTTTAAAGCAACCCCATTAATGACATGACAATAAATTTGAACATCAAATTAAAGTCCTGGTATGAAATGAATCTGCTCGACTTGGATGAATTACAATTTTTGACAAACGATTTACCAACTATCCCTACCATTTACTTCTTGCCTAAAATACACAAGTCCCTAACGAATCCACTTGGCAGACCAATTGTTTCCTCATGCAATTCCCTTTATGAAAAAATATCGAAATATGTTGACCACTGTTGGAAGCCGGAGTCCCCGTCCCGCACCACTGTCACTAAACGCGAGACCCGGGAATCCTCCCTCAACGTTAGGCCAAGTAAGGACACTGTTTGAGATAGCCCCGCTCACCCCCTTAGTAGCTTGCAACAAAGGCAGCCAGGCCTATCTCCAAGGCACGAGTGTACAGTATGTGCAACCACGCTCACAGCAACCCACTGGTGACACCACAAATGGACTCCACACGAGTTTGATAAAACGAGTATAAACTTATGTAAAGATATACGATCAGACCACACAATACATAAGCCAACATATAATAAAGGGTAATATTCGTTCCAGCTGGTTGGTAGGTTCAAATCCCAACCACCGCTTCAAAATGCTATGCTGGTCGTAATGCTAGAATCACACACGTTGCAATGGACAAACAATAGTGCGTTGCGTAACGATACAATCCTGGGCTGGGCACAGGAGAAATAATACAATGCGTAACGATACACCCCGGTACCTGCAATGGGAGAAATAATGCAATGCGTACCGCTACAATCATGTACTGCGCAATGAAGAATAATGCAATGCGTCACACCCCAATCACGTACTTTGCAATGAAGAAATAATGCAATGCGCACCGCTACAATCATGTACTTTGCAATGAAGGAATAATGCAATGCGTAGCTACAATCCTGTACTTTGCAATGAAGAAATAATGCAATGCGGGCCGCTACAATCCTGTACTTTGCAAGGGAGAAATAATGCAATGCGTAGCGCTACAATCGTGTACTCGTTGCAGAAATAATATCAGGCGTCCTAAGACAGTCCGGCAGTTCAGATTAGCAGCAATATTGGCAATGTGTATTACGACAGTCAGCCTCTTCAATAACAGTTGCCCCCACACACGTATCAACGATGACACAAAGTACAGCTTCTCACTCTGGCCCCAGTACTGCCACTCCTGAGCACAGTACGGGCCCCACTCTGAGCCGAAGCAAAGGCTCACGCTGCCAGAAGGTCTGAGAGGCCGAGAGAGTGTTCCTTCGAGCCCGCGCCCCGCCCAGGCAGTAATCCACGTTACCTGGGGGCGCGACCCCACTCTCCTCTCCTCCTTCAGCGAACTGGGCCTCCGTGTAGAACTTTCCTCAATGGGCCTCAGCGGCTCGGCCTGGCAGCTCAGCTCCTCCGAGGCTGCGACTGTTAGTAGGTCTCAGAGTGGCCGCAGGTTGCACAGCATTCCCACGCCCCCTGAGATTACGTCACTCCGGGTCGCACTTACCACAGCACCCTCGGGCCTCCTCTGGCACGAAGCCACACACACAACGCTGATGGAACTTCACGTCTACTCCGAGTGCACGCTCACCAGGCACTCCTTCCTGCGGTCTCAGTTGGCACCAAGACCAACCACACTGCCCTCACGCTCTGAAGTTGAACTTGAAGCCGGCTGCCCTGCAGTACTTGTTGTGCCCTGGAGTAGCGGGCCTCTAATTCCCAGACATTCTTTTTCTAGGTGACTGGCTTCCAGAGCTATCCAAGTTTTGTACTTGGCAACATCCCCGTCTGAAAAAGGAATGAAAGTGTGCAGTAATGGTTTGTACCGTGGATCCAGAATTGTGGCACAAATGTAATGGTTGGATGACACAATCCTCTTTGCACCCTTGTATTTTCAGATAATCGAAGGGTTAAGCTCTCCACCAACTCATATGCTTCTTTTTTTCCTCTACACCTGTAGCATGTGCAACAATGGGATATCTTGGCCCATAGTACAGTCCTCCTTGCTGACTTCACGTGTGAAGAGCTCGAAAGGAAGTAGCATCTCTGTCAGACATTTACCTAGGCCCCATTGGTCCATCTCAATGATCATGCCTTTCACAGTAGCATCCCCTCTTTGCATGATATATTCATTGATTGGTCTGTACTGCTCAAACAGACGTTCAAGCGTGTAATAAGTTGAGTTCCAACGTGTTGGCACCTCCTGGATGAGTGCTTTAACTGGAATTCTATTATCAAGTTGAATGATCCTCAGCTGCTTCCGGGCTTTAAAGAATGGCTGAAATGTGTGCAGATTCTTCTGCAGGTGGTCAGTAAGTTGCTGACTTGGTCTTGATTTTTCAGAAAGTCTTGAACAATGATGTTAATGCACAAGCGCCAAACACAAGACCCTGAAATAGCCACCGGCTAGCATGCGCCTTAACTATATTACATGCCATTGTCAGTGGCAACCAAAACCAATGTTAAGCCCTCTTGCGTCAGCAGCCATTCAAAGACCTTGCTGCCAAAGTCTTCCAAAATGTTTGCAGCAATATGAGATTTCTCCATGGCGAACATGGCTACAGTTGCATGTTTCCGAGTGGCATTAAAAATCTCAGCAGTGTCAGCAACACCTGCTGCAGATATCTTTTCTCTAACCGCCACAAAAGAGATCCAGTGTTCAGTGATGCACATGTAATCAGTGGCTTGGCAACTGGCCCACATGTCTGTTGTCCGGTGGATAGTGTGAACAGCACTCTGCTGCAAAGCTTGTCCAAGCAATTCCAGCACGTCGTGATGTAGTGCTGGAACAGCAACTCTGGCGAAATAGGACCGGCTGGTAATCTTCCATTTTTGGCAGATGGCTGTCACAAATTCAAGAAAACCCACCCCTTCCACAAAAGAAAAACGGAGGAGGTCCAGCCCTAACATTTTAGCCAGCTTCGCGTTGTACAAACGTGCCATTGGGTGGTTGTGTTGGTACTGCCCCACCGACCTAAACATGCTGAGAATGGTAGCCTGGATTTTTTTCTTTTCTGGTGCCACTGATGCAGGTGACTTCTTAATGCCAAATGTTAGGCTGAATGCACATTTTTTCATTGCGGTACTCTCTTGCCTGGGACCCCTTGGTGTCTCATCCTGACTATTGCGCCATTGCGATTGTGAGAAGTTGGCCTGGCATATGCTGTCCACTAATTATAGTGGGCACCTTGCACCAGTCCAAACAACCCCTTATTGGAGATAGGTTAAAGACAACCTTATTGAAAGCTATCCTAGTGGTAGCTATGGAGAGCAGCCTTCAGGCTAAGTCTTGAAGGAATGTAAAGCAGCTTGTTTTACCAGTCTATAATCTCTTGAGTGACCAAATGAAAGAGCACCACACCAGGTATATATTCAAAATATATGTATTTATTACTAAACACACCCCTCTAGTCTCTTTATGAGGCTAGAGTTCGAAATACATAAGTTATAAGATCTTAAATCACAGTAATAGCACAAATACACGTTTGGGCCCTAGGGCGTACCAAACCATATACCAATAAAGTGGTATGCGAACCACGACTGAACTAGACACTAGGCCTAGAGCCTCTAGAAGTGCTTGGACCACAAGGAACCACCCAAGGTAGTGACACAGGGGACCCACGGGAGACGCGTGCAGTGTAAATACACAACCGCGATACGCCGTTAACTTCTATGGAGAAAGTCGGGATCGGGAAAATAGAGGAAAGGGACACTTAAAGAGGACTAGGACAAAACCCTTTGAGATCTAGGACTTTGAAGAGTCTCTACCCACGGGAGCACCGGAGTACTCGTGTTACCTCACCCAGGGAAGCCGGGTGCATAGGTGCCTTTCGGGGTCGGGTTTCGTCGTCGATTCGAATGGCGATCTGCTGCAAAGTGCTGCTGGCGGCCAAGAGAAAAGTGTCCGGGTGGATCCAAGAGTGGATCGGAGTTCTGGTGAACCTGAAAGCAGAGGGGACAGAGTCTGGGTCACTAGCCAGTGACCAGGAAGGCGATGGACAGATGCCCACCGATGTCGAGTGCTTCAGGTGCGTTGACGGTCGTCTTGACTCTTCAGCCACGAGGTCCAGGAGGCGTTGTCGGCGACCAGGAGCAGGATTCGGGCTGGTACTCGATGTCTGTCGAGTGCTGAGGTGTCGGCGACCGGATTGGACCCAACAAGCCTTGGCAACGGCAAGTCTCGAGTAAGATGTAGATCGTCGATGGTGCAGACCAGCAAGGTCTGTGGAACTCACCCAGCGAGGGTAAGTGAGGGCAGGCCTGGAGCAACCAGGATGCCAAGTAAGAAAAGGATTGGCCTTCGTTAAGGGCTACTAGCCAACGGGCTAGCGACCGCGAAGGAGCCTCGTGACGCCGCACGTGGAGCTGGCTTACAGGACACTCGTGGAGTGGGGGCCAGTGATCTTCGGTGCAGGTGGTGCTGGAGGCTAGGGCTACTCGGAGCCCAAAGCACGACTTCTTGGGAGACCCAGAAGATGATGCACTTGCAAATGTGCTCGGTGTCCAGGGGTCACGGTCTCAAGTCACCCACGATAGCCACGGGCCTCAGCTTTGCTGGGGACTCAGGAGTAGCCTCGGGAAGTCTGAGAATCCACCTCTGGTGATGCGATGACTTCGGCGTCCGACAGGAGCTTCAGAAATGCGAACCGGACAGATGCTTCTTTGGTGCCTGCCAAGCAGGGAGTCACTCCTTGACCCCAAGGGAGATTCTTCAGTCCTCTAATCTTGTCGTAGAGCGTCGAAGGTCCAGGATTCAGTTTCAGAGTTTCGTCCAGGTATAATCTAAAGTCCTAAGGACTGGGTTCCTACCTTTATTCTAAAAATAGGGGTTGGACTACTCTGTGGCCCCACCTATGGGTGGGTCAGGGCAGAGGGGTGGCTACACCCCTTTCCCTTTGTCCAGTTCGCGCCAAAGCAGGGGCTGCAAGCCCTGATCCGGTTTGAACTGGGGTATGCACAGGGACACCAAATGTGCCCCCAGTGCAGGACTTCAAAGCACCCGAAAGTGCTCCCGCCCAGCCCCAATACACATTATCCTGTCTGGGGAGGTGGTCACACCTCCCTGCAGACAGGAAACCTAGTGTCCAGGCCTCCCCTGCCGGAGTTTCGTCCAGCAGCAGGAGGCCAGACTTGTGTCTGTGGCAGCAGCATCCATTTTGTGATGCCAGGGCTCTGGAAAGAAGTTACCGGGCTAAGCCAGAGTTAACATGTCTTTCCCTCTAGAAGGGTGGAATGCTACCCCCGCCGCCAGGATTGGCGGGGGGTAGTATTCCAAGATGTTTGACACCAAACACGACATGTTTAGGTGCAGCCATTCCAAAGTTAGCATTTTACCGCGAGGATATAATGCGCTTAAGAGTATATGGTCAGGCTGCACTACAAACAGCATCAGAGATGGTCTCCGAACGCTGCAGAGGGCCCTGCTCATGCAGGGGCACCCTCTCACATAGGAACCATGCACTCTGCCTTTAGGATTGATAAGGCCTGCCTTAGGAGTGACTTATAGGTTTATATGTGTGTATGTATTTAGTGATATAGGTAACCTATATCACAGTAAGGAGTGCATGCACCACCTTACCCAGGCTGCAGTAGCAGACCTGTGGTGTCAGTTTGGATGGCCTTCCAGGGGTGGCACAATACATGCTGCAGCCCCTGGTAGGCCTCTGAGGTACCTATGCCCTTGGTACATAGTATACCATATACTAGGGACTTATAAGGGCACTCCAGATTCCAATCAGAGATGTGCCTAAGGCACATGGAAACCATTTTACAGAGAAAGCAGATAGACTGGGGCCCTGAATAGCAGGATCCCAGTCCAACTAAGTCATAAACCAGCAAAACACCATAAAAAAGTGGGGGCAACCATATAGTCAGATTCCACCTTCCTACATAACCCCCAAGCGAAAGGAGATAAGGCTAACCTTGGCCAGTTGAGCCTTCATTGACTAAGTGGTCATATAAGGAAGCACCTGCACTAGCATGGTTGCCCCCTGTCTTATGGTCCACTAAGCAATCCCTCACCCTAAGGGTATGAGAGGGTCTCCACCATGGGGAATCACTACCTGTGGTGTGCTTAGGTAAAGTACAAGGCTGGTGAGGTGTCTGAGTAGAGAAGTGAGGCCCTAGGAATGTTGGCCTCAGCTTCCTCAGATCACTGGTCACCATGTATGCCTGTCTTTCCATGACTGAGTTGCACTTTGCTCTAAGGGTCAACCTTTGGCTGCCTACAGCTGGGGGTTGGGTCCCTTTGGATGGACTACTGGAGGGACATGGCAGGTTTGGAACCTTCTGGTCCCAGGTTTGCCCTTGCCTACCAGAGTCCTTCTGGGGGAGGTCCCTACATAAAGGTATGGGGGATCCCTCAGTGTGTAGAGGAATTTTCACCTGGCTAGGGCTACTAGACTGGGTGCCCCTAATCTGCTGATGGGGGCTTCCTCTGGACAGGGGGCCCTGGGGGTCCACTGACCTCCCTGACCTCTGCAGCCCTGGGCTGACTGAGGCAGGGTAGAGAGGAGCAGGTTACCTGCTCCAGACTGGAGTACCACCTTGGAAGGGTCCTCTGCCATCAGGGGTGTGGCCAGGCCAGGCCTGACTACCTCTGTGGCAGTTCCTTCACTAGGGGTAGGGTCAGTTCCCTGAGGAGGCTGACCCTTACCTACTGTCTGGGGAAGAAGACTTTTCTTCAACCCTTGTGCTCTCTTTTGGGGGAGAGTGGGCCATTCTTTCAGGCTCCATCTCTCCAAATTCTTGGGCTGGGGCTGTGGCCATCACAGCCCCACTAACCTTTACAGGGACGCCCAACATCCTAAGATGGGTTTGGTGTTCAACTTCAGCCCAGGCTGAAATTTCCAAATCATTGCCCATCAGGCAATCTACAGGTAAGGTGGGGGACACTGCCACTCTCTTTGGGCCTGTGACCCCCTCCCAGCTGAGATTGACTATGGCCATGGGGTGATCTGTTCTGACACCATCAATGTTGGTCACCTGGTATTTAAACTCAGGTAAAAGCTGGTGAGGGGGACTAGTTTCCCTGCCACCATGGTGACACTAGCCCCTGTGTCCCTAAATGCCACAGCTTTCTGACCATTAATTATTGGCTCCAATCTGTACCTGCCCAATGCTATGGGACCCATGGTAAAGGTGGCAAATCCTATACCACCATCAGAGTCAGAGGAGTCTGTTGAGGGGTCCCTGTCTAAACTAGGGCCCACCTCTGTTCCTCTTGCAAAAGCACCTAACTTTTTGGGTGCACTACTCCCAACTGGAGGATTACTACTGGTAGTACCAGGAGGGGTGGTAGTAGTTGTGGGAGGAACATTTTCTTTATTGCCAATCCTGGGGCAACTGGGATCAGTTTTCCAGTGCCCAGGCTTTTACAGACATGGCAATAGGGTTTCTTTTCAGGAGAGGAAGGAGTTTGGGACCCACCCCAGAAGAGGAATTTTGGGGCCCTGTAGGGGACTTATCCTTAGATTTATCCCCACCTTTCTCTTGGGACTTAGTAGAATCTTTCTTCTGGTCACCACCCTGATTTCTAGTTTTTACTCTGGTTCTGACCCATTTGTCTGCCTTCTTTCCCAATTCTTGGGGAGAGGTCAGATCAGAGTCCACCAGATACTGGTGCAAAAGCTGGTTTTGACAATTATTAAGGATCTGCTCCCTCATAATCAAATTGTACAATCCTAAAAAGTCATGCACTTTGTTGCCATGTATCCAACCTTCCAGAGCCTTTGTAGCACAATCTACAAAATCAACCCAGTCTTGAGTCTGAGCTTTTGGGTGTCTCTGAACTTCAACCTATACTGTTCAGTGGTTAGGCCAAACCCATCTATCAGAGCACTCTTCAAGACTGTGTAATTGTCAGCATCCTCTTCTCTTACAGTGAGGAGCTTGTCTCTACCTTTGTCTGCAAAGGAGAGCCACAAGATTGCTGCCCACTGCCTCTGGGGGACCTTCTGAACTTTACAGGCCCTCTCCAGTGCAGTTATCCATTTGTGGATGTCATCCCCACTCTGGTAGGGAGGGACAATCTTGTTTAGGTTTCTATGGTCATAAGACCTTTCCCTATCTCTAGGGATATTGCTGCCACCATGGGACTCTAGTCCCAACTTTCTTCTCTCTCTAAGGAGATCTAGGGATTCCCTATCTAAAGCCAATTGCTTTTTCTGATTTCCAGCTGAGTTTCCTCATACTGGACCAGTCTGTCTCTTCTCTCATGAGAGGATTCCCTCCTGTGAGATGAGACAGAGCTCCCTATGGAGGTGCCAGAGTGGTTAGACTCCTGAGAAGGAGATCTAGACCTTCTGGGCACACTCTTAATCCTTCCTGGGGGACAAAGGGGCATCATCTTGATCATCCTCATCATCATCCACAGGAGGGATTGGGTTTTCCAGGTCAGGGTCATTGTCACCCTCCTGGCCAGTTTCAGAGGGGGCTGGGGGTATTGGTACCCCTGGCCTCCTCCTCTTCTCCTGCCCCACCCTCAGCTCCTACCCCTTCAGTCCCTACAGAATCTTACTAAGGTCATAAGCCACCAACAACTCCTTGAGGTGTTGGGTGGTGGAGACTTTAGCCTGTCCTTATTTTCTCCAAGTTACATAAAGCTCTCAATTCCAAGAATGGGAGTGTATCATACTTGGAGGGTGGAAGCTCAATGGCTTCCTGCAAGGATTCTTTGGATCCTGCCCTTAAAGACATTACTAGTGTGGTGTGGTGTATGCACTACCTACTCTAGTGTGGCCTACTAAACTCTCTTGAGTTGTAGAAAGGGTTGTGCTATCCCTTAACACACAACTCTAAGTTCAGTAGAACTTACTGTTATTCTAAGCTTAAATTATATGTACCTTAGGTACCTTTAGTGGTTTTCAGTTGATCAATTCAATTGAGATTATCTGGTAAAACAATAGCAAGCTGGAATCCCACACGCTGCACACCAATGTGAGAAGTTGGCCTGGCATATGCTGTCCACTAATTATAGTGGGCACCTTGCACCAGTCCAAACAACCCCTTATTGGAGATAGGTTAAAGACAACCTTATTGAAAGCTATCCTAGTGGTAGCTATGGAGAGCAGCCTTCAGGCTAAGTCTTGAAGGAATGTAAAGCAGCTTGTTTTACCAGTCTATAATCTCTTGAGTGACCAAATGAAAGAGCACCACACCAGGTATATATTCAAAATATATGTATTTATTACTAAACACACCCCTCTAGTCTCTTTATGAGGCTAGAGTTCGAAATACATAAGTTATAAGATCTTAAATCACAGTAATAGCACAAATACACGTTTGGGCCCTAGGGGCGTACCAAACCATATACCAATAAAGTGGTATGCGAACCACGACTGAACTAGACACTAGGCCTAGAGCCTCTAGAAGTGCTTGGACCACAAGGAACCACCCAAGGTAGTGACACAGGGGACCCACGGGAGGCAGCGTGCAGTGTAAATACACAACCGCGATACGCCGTTAACTTCTATGGAGAAAGTCGGGATCGGGAAAATAGAGGAAAGGGACACTTAAAGAGGACTAGGACAAAACCCTTTGAGATCTAGGACTTTGAAGAGTCTCTACCCACGGGAGCACCGGAGTACTCGTGTTACCTCACCCAGGAAGCCGGGTGCATAGGTGCCTTTCGGGGTCGGGTTTCGTCGTCGATTCGAATGGCGATCTGCTGCAAAGTGCTGCTGGCGGCCAAGAGAAAAGTGTCCGGGTGGATCCAAGAGTGGATCGGAGTTCTGGTGAACCTGAAAGCAGAGGGGACAGAGTCTGGGTCACTAGCCAGTGACCAGGAAGGCGATGGACAGATGCCCACCGATGTCGAGTGCTTCAGGTGCGTTGACGGTCGTCTTGACTCTTCAGCCACGAGGTCCGGGAGGCGTTGTCGGCGACCAGGAGCAGGATTCGGGCTGGTACTCGATGTCTGTCGAGTGCTGAGGTGTCGGCGACCGGATTGGACCCAACAAGCCTTGGCAACGGCAAGTCTCGAGTAAGATGTAGATCGTCGATGGTGCAGACCAGCAAGGTCTGTGGAACTCACCCAGCGAGGGTAAGTGAGGGCAGGCCTGGAGCAACCAGGATGCCAAGTAAGAAAAGGATTGGCCTTCGTTAAGGGCTACTAGCCAACGGGCTAGCGACCGCGAAGGAGCCTCGTGACGCCGCACGTGGAGCTGGCTTACAGGACACTCGTGGAGTGGGGGCCAGTGATCTTCGGTGCAGGTGGTGCTGGAGGCTAGGGCTACTCGGAGCCCAAAGCACGACTTCTTGGGAGACCCAGAAGATGATGCACTTGCAAATGTGCTCGGTGTCCAGGGTCACGGTCTCAAGTCACCCACGATAGCCACGGGCCTCAGCTTTGCTGGGGACTCAGGGTAGCCTCGGGGAAGTCTGAGAATCCACCTCTGGTGATGCGATGACTTCGGCGTCCGACGGGAGCTTCAGAAATGCGAACCGGACAGATGCTTCTTTGGTGCCTGCCAAGCAGGAGTCACTCCTTGACCCCAAGGGAGATTCTTCAGTCCTCTAATCTTGTCGTAGAGCGTCGAAGGTCCAGGATTCAGTTTCAGAGTTTCGTCCAGGTATAATCTAAAGTCCTAAGGACTGGGTTCCTACCTTTATTCTAAAAATAGGGGTTGGACTACTCTGTGGCCCCACCTATGGGTGGGTCAGGGCAGAGGGGTGGCTACACCCCTTTCCCTTTGTCCAGTTCGCGCCAAAGCAGGGGCTGCAAGCCCCTGATCCGGTTTGAACTGGGGTATGCACTAGGGACACCAAATGTGCCCCCAGTGCAGGACTTCAAAGCACCCGAAAGTGCTCCCGCCCAGCCCCAATACACATTATCCTGTCTGGGGAGGTGGTCACACCTCCCTGGGACAGGAAACCTATTGTCCAGGCCTCCCCTGCCGGAGTTTCGTCCAGCAGCAGGAGGCCAGACTCGTGTCTGTGGCAGCAGCATCCATTTTGTGATGCCAGGGCTCTGGAAAGAAGTTACCGGACTAGTCAGAGTTAACATGTCTTTCCCTCTAGAAGGGTGGAATGCTACCCCCGCCGCCAGGATTGGCGGGGGGTAGTATTCAAGATGTTTGACACCAAACACGACATGTTTAGGTGCAGCCATTCCAAAGTTAGCATTTTACCGCGAGGATATAATGCGCTTAAGAGTATATGGTCAGGCTGCACTACAAACAGCATCAGAGATGGTCTCCGAACGCTGCAGAGGGCCCTGCTCATGCAGGGGCACCCTCTCACATAGGAACCATGCACTCTGCCTTTAGGATTGATAAGGCCTGCCTTAGGAGTGACTTATAGGTTTATATGTGTGTATGTATTTAGTGATATAGGTAACCTATATCACAGTAAAGAGTGCATGCACCACCTTACCCAGGCTGCAGTAGCAGACCTGTGGTGTCAGTTTGGATGGCCTTCCAGGGGTGGCATAATACATGCTGCAGCCCCTGGCAGGCCTCTGAGGTACCTATGCCCTTGGTACATAGTATACCATATACTAGGGACTTATAAGGGCACTCCAGATTCCAATCAGAGATGTGCCTAAGGCACATGGAAACCATTTTACAGAGAAAGCAGATAGACTGGGGCCCTGAATAGCAGGATCCCAGTCCAACTAAGTCATAAACCAGCAAAACACCATAAAAAAGTGGGGGCAACCATATAGTCAGATTCCACCTTCCTACAGCGATGTTACTGATGATGATGTGGGTGGTACCACTGCACTGCTGGGGACAGGGCTGCTTTGTGTAACAGAGAAAATGTCTCCCTCTTGTTCACTTTCTGCTGTGATCGGATCTTCTTCTTCATCCCCTCCACCAACAACATGTGCAGTTTTTTGGCTGCTAAGGTGCTCCTCCCACTGGATCAAGTGGTGTTTTCTCAAATGGGTTGTTTGGCCTCTGGTACCATAGTTAGTACCAAGCTTACCCTGACTAACACCTTGTCCACAAATGGAGCATATAGCAATTTTCACCTCCTTCCTGCTAACCGAAAAGAAGTCCCAAACTGGGGAGGTCAACTTTCTGGCACTGCTGGTGCCACTTGCAATGTCCGATGAACTGGTAGGTGGGCCTGAAGTTTGACTCTCTGCAGTACCTACTTCTACTGAGGTGGTTGTGGGGGATGTAGGTCGCTGCCGGAGAAATATGGAAGCTGGAGGTGGTGTTGGTGTTGGCATTATCCGTGCCACATCCCTCACAGCAATTTGGGATGGGGTAAGGTTGGTCTCCACTGGGGCGGGACTAATGTCCACGATGACTGGCTTCATCATCATCCTCCTCTTCTACATCTAGCTCCATAACTCTAAGGCTTTCTGGAACCTTCCTTTTCCCTAGCCTTGTCTTGTGGGCGTGGCATGTCTCCAACTCAGACAGAGGCGGGATCCAAGTGGTGTCTAGATCATCAGAAGGTGGGTTCGGAGAAGAAGTTGATGGACTAACCCTCCTTTTCCTTGCTGGGGATCTGGAAGACAATGGATCTTCTGAAAGAGTGGCTTGCTCTTCTTCTTTCTCTGCAGGAAGCTCGATCTCCTGAACTGCCCCTACTTCAGGAGGAACAACTACTATTGGGGGTGGTTGTGGCTGTTGTTGCTCACTTATCTGAGTTTCCTGCATTTATTGGGTACTACTTTGCGATAGCGATAAGTCAATTTCAACATCACTGCTCGTCGGCGTTGGACTCGTGATTAGACTGGCTGGCTCTGCAACAGACATGGACTTGGACTTGGGCCTAGGTTGGTGGGGTGGGTCCACTGATGTGGGGGTGCTGCTCCCCACTTGCCCCCCCGACACCGCTGCTGCAGGCACAATTTTTGGTTTCCCAAAAAAGGTCTTGGGTGACATACCAGTCTTGGTAAGTGGCAGTGCCTTCTTCTCACTGGCAACTTTCTTAGTACTGGACCTGGTACCTTTCTTTGAGGCCATCTTGAAGATATCAGCAGCACGCAGTGGCACAAGTTGAAGAGATGTCTGTGGTCACACGTCACGTGATGTCGTGCTCAGCAGGAATTCTGTCTGGCAGTACAATAGGTGATGACGTCTCCTCCTCCTTTATACACCTATAAGCAAAGAAGCAAGAAGAACATCAGTGAAACATGGCATTCATTGTTGTGGTTCAATTACTACTAGTACAAACAAACAAATATAATATGTAACTTAGTGTGTGGTCACACTTGTTAGTGTTATTAATATTATTACATTTATTACCCCAGTTATTTTAAAAAACATAGCAATACAGTGTAGACATTTGTGAGACTTTGACAAAAACAAGGGCTTTCATGGTTGGTGTACTAGTATACAGTACACTGAGGAAGGATAGGAAAGAAGAAGAAGAACAACAAAAATACAAATGTAACAGAGCCAGTTTGGCATTGTGCATCACGTGGGATTCAGCATTCAGGGAGCTGCAGCTGACAAAGGATAGAAACAATAAGCCAAGAGGAACAAAGGAAAGACATGCAGGCCTAATGCAGAAGCACACTGGCTGCCTTCACAAAATGACCACCAGCCACATAGCCAGGCCACAACAACAAGAAAGGGAAGACAGACAATGCAGGCCTATGGCAAAAGCACACTGGCTGACTTCACAAAATGGCCACCAGCCACATGGCCAGGCAAGCCACAACAAGAAGCAATAAGCCAAGAGGAACCAAGACAAGAAGACATGCAGGTCTATGGCAAAAGCACTACCACCGCCACAAAATGGCCACCAGCCACATGGTCACTCACAACAACAACAAGCAGGAGGCCTGGAAAACAATTAAGTCAAGCAGGCCAATATGGACACAGACTTTACAAAATGGCCCCTGGCCACAAGGGGAGACTCAGCCAAGGCAAATGCTGTCTAACTATTACAAACACACTCACACACTGGCCAGACAAAGGAGGCAAGGTAAATAACACAGCTTTAATACAACAATGCCAAAAATGAAAATCCACAGGGCTAAAAAAGGTTAGCAAGTTACACAACAACCACACACATCCAACAAAGGCATTTATTTAACACACATGAAAAAAAGTGAAATACCCAAAAAAAAAACATTTTGCATTTCAATCCAATGTCATCCATTCCCTAAATGATGTTTAAATTCAACAGACACCACAGAAACAGTTGGTTGTTTCATGCACCCATGAGTAGCTCTGGGCCTACTGGCTGAAAGGCCTATTGGCAGACTACTGGCCAGCTAGGGAATTAATTAAATAAATATTGCAAATTGATTTCAAAAGTTGGAGAAAATGTAATGAACTGTGCAACATGTTTCATTTATAAAAGAAGAAAAATTACTTACAAACAAACAACTAGGCCCCTAGTGAAACTACAGGCCACCCACCACAATGAATTTTAAAAAAAACGATGAAAAGTACAAAAAAATGTAGGTGCAATGCCCCAATCGAACAAACAACACCAATTTTCAAACTTACTGGTGAAATCTCAAATTCAAAAGTCCTCAAATCCAATGATATATGATGCAGCAGAAACAAAGAGGGATCCTTCCAGCTCCAAATCCAAATGAAAAGTGAACAGGAGATGGACAAAGCACTGGGAGGAGCCTGCTGGGCAGGAACAGGAAGTTGGAGATTCTGGGGCACTTCCTTCCTCTTCAAAAAAAAAGTAAAAAAGAAAAAGGACTCCTTGCACAAAAAAGTACAGCCAAATGTCAATCTGAGGAGTTTTTTTTATCCAAATCATCATTTCGAGAAGGTTTTGATGCTGCTCGAGAGAGATTTTTCTCCAGATTGCAAATTCTGCGTGTTCGGGATCGCGATCTTCACAAAACTTCTGCCGGAAGTCCGATGGCGCGCCCGAATGACGTGTTCGCAATCGCAAACTCTCGCGGGACCATGTGGCCACCTAGCAAATCTCGTGGCGCTCGCGAACGGATGGGAAATCTCGTCGGAGATCGCAGGCACCCGGTAAGTCGCTCCCGCGCACATGAAAACCCATTTTGGGAGCGCATTCACAAAAAAACTCCGCTCCAGTGCGGAGTGCTGAGTTTTCGGCAACTACGTGGAGCTGCCAAAAATACGCAAGCTCCGCGAGCGGAGCAGAGTTTTACGCCCTGGATTAGTAAAGGCACTAACCTTCCACCACTATGAGAGCAGTGCTCAGGGCGCCTTTTCCTGTTCAACAAGACTGCAATCCGTGAAACAGACCTATGTCATAGTGCACACGCATGACCCATGTTCGCCATGACAGAAAAATCTGCATTAAGGTTCCAGACAACAGTGCAGTTGGGCACTCAGGGCAGGGGTACACATCTCTTACCATGCAGAGGATGTTTCCTTCCCAACAGTAGGCATACCAGCATCAACATGCTTGCAGCGATATGACTAGGCTACAAGTCAGGATCTCAAGAACCACATCCTGCTCTTCTAACATTGGTCATCCTAAAATCACACACCTCGCCAGCCAAACATAAAGATCCACCTGTAATCCACTTTAGAAAGCTTGAGTACTATGAAATTTCATGATGTACTATACAAATGATAGCTAACATAACATTAACAAATATATGTGCTGTAACTTGAATCCCTTGACAATTGCAATGTCCTTATGCAACATTGCAGGTCACTGAGGGTAATGTATGCAGTTTTCAAGATTGCCTTTTAATATGTATGTTTAAATTTGTAGATTTTACTTCATCTCCCTCTCAAAAAAATTCTATACTAAGCACTACATGATAAAGAAGAGTTTAGACAAACATTACTTCTATAAAAGCAGTGGGTTCTATCCACATAGAGAACTTTATGTGGAGAGATCTCCACACAAGTAGATTTACATCTACACCTGGGTGGAAAAATCCGCCGAATGGTATTCACCATTTCTTGGTGCTAATATCTACCCAGTAGTTGGATTATGAGTCTCCACTCCTCATTAACAGGGGTGGAGACTCTTAGAAATGACTTTCTGTGACTATAAAGTTACTTTTAGAAAGAAAACAGGCAGGCTTAACTTAGAGGCAGTGTGTAAAGTATTTATGCAGTACTCAAACAGTAATAAAGTGAAAACATAACACAAGAAAAATCCCAAACCAATATATAAAGATAGGGAATATTTTAATGAATACAATGACCCCAGTACAACAAAAATCTAATAAGGGGAACCAGAGATATGAATTTTTAAAGCTTGAATTAAAAATATCACCAAAAGCCCATGCGCCAATTGCAGTTATCTGGTCACGCTAGACTGGGTCAAAGTCAAAGGTTAGGGCTGATCAGATTGAATCGCTGGTTGGATACAGGGATTAGGTTCCTCCCTGTCAAAGTTTACCATGTGACTCAAAAATGTTTATCAAGAAAAAATGGCCGTCGCCTTTGTCCACTGTTTGGGATAAACAGAAATCTCACCACAGGGAGATCAGGGGCTTCCTGGCTGCTGGACAATGGTAGTAAAGATTTTTGGTTTTAGGCAGGAAAATGACACTTCCTAAAATTGTCATTTCCAAATTAGTAGCTCCAATTTGACCATTAATTTGCAATTAAAATCAGCCCTTGAACCATTTTCTAGCTATTCCTAAACTGTATTTGGCACTTATTAAAGGTAATAGGGTAAACTAGGTCTGGGTGAAATTTAAATTACACTTGAGCAACCAGAGTAATTTTGGTAATTTTGTTTTACTCTTGTGACACAAAATTAAGGAAAAGTGCGCGATTACACCCATTCATATAATTTTGTATAATCTGGGGCAAAAATGCCTTTCAAGAGCAGAGAAACAGAGTGCAAGAGGCTGCTGCCTGCTGCTATTCCTGTACTGTTGCATTTAGTGCTATTTTTTAGTGCAAAATATACCCTCAATCTATTTTAGATGTGAGTGTGCATTCTGCACTAAGAAACTTGAGTTAAATGAAGGGTTGCGCTCCTCACAATCTAGTGTAATTTTGCTTAATTACCCACAGCAAATTAGGTGAGTTACATCCACCCTAGTGTAAACCAGTATCAACCTATGGGAGAGCCACCCTTGCCACAGTGAAAATAAATTACTTTGGAGGTTTTTCAGTGGCAGGACATGTAAAACATTCAGGGTCAGATTTATCAAGGTTTTGTGTTGCCCTTGCGTCACGCAAGGGAGCGCAAGGGAATGCAAAATCTAAATGAGATTTAGCAAGCCACACAAGGCCACCTTGCATGGCGCTGCATGACTTGATAATTCTGGAGTAACACAAGGCAGCGCAAATCGCTGCCTTGCGTTATTCTACCCCAGGGAGATTTACCATTAGTGGTAGTGTTGCGGGGATTCTGCACATATACAGAATTATGCGCAGGAAAACAGGACCTCAGTGTATGGTGGTGTACCAACCATCCACCTTAGTGCCCAAAATCCCAATCCGACTAGCTATAGTGTCTCATTCGTTCTCCGTACTACAGCGAAGCTACCAATGATTAGACATCCCAGAACACAGACTCTTTCAGGAATCGCGGGAGCAAGAACACTCTTTCATTACTCACTCATACTTGTCCACAACGTGCGTATTAGAGACACAGTATAGTTTAAAATGTTTATTTCAACTAACGTGCTCTAAGACACAGTACACGTGCCAGTACTAGCAGCATAATGCATAAAGACAAAATAGTAAGCATCGTTACAATTCCATAGAATACAAACGGGGACAGCATTTTATAAAGACAGTGGATAAAGGACTATAATGCCTTGACACCCTCCCCGTGCTAGTAACTAGTTTATTCTAAAAATAGAAGACCTCTGGGCTTTGTCAGGGGACCCCATACCTCAAGAACTAGATGCAAGGTTTACATCATCGGAGAAGCACAGCTCTTCTCCCTGGAAAGGTTTTTCTCCAAGTGCCTCTAACAGGTATATTGCAATATTAAAAGCACTCGAATTTCAGCAGTACAGCTGTGCTTCGTGTTATGTCTAAGTGTGGGGGCTGACCAGAACAGAATAACAAGGGACGTTGTTTTTCGAGCCTTGTACATCGTGTGCAGACGAAAACCCCAGAGAACAGCAGAAAACGTGAAAGACAGAAATGTAGACAGTTCTCATGAACATAGGCACAAGCAGAGTCTGGAAAAACAAAGTCACGAAGTAACTTGTGCAAAAGAGGCATCATGGCAGCTAGGCCTAAGCTAACTTAGCAATGTCGACAATGAGGCCACAATCCACACTAACACCCTCCCCTGGTCAGTCCATGGGACAAGACATAGGGCGAAAACAGAGTTCAAATAGATGGAGCAGAATGCAAACGTCTAGAGGTGGGAAAAGTTTTGGGAAAAAATGGTCTAAATAGGGCCAAAAAACAACAACAAAAAATGCTCACTCAAAGGGGACAAAAATCTGGTTTCGCAGTTTGTTGAGAGCCAAAACAACTAATCCATCAGAGTGTATGCGCAGAAGACTGCAACACCTTCCAAAAAGACATCATTCTCGTTTGAAAAAAGAGATGCCATCCAGTTCAACAAATCAAAACTGCATTCATGTTCCTCATAATAGGGAGCAGCGATCAGCATTGCGGGACAACTTGCGTGATATTCAATATAGCTGTGTTGTAGGAAATTCTGAGCAGCCGCACAGATATCCCATTGTGCCAAGACTCCAAGTGCAGCCGCAAGCACCATTAATCCATCACCGGAACATTCCCGTTCATGGGCCATTAAGGGGCCCATTAACTGGTCGAAATCCGGGTCCGAACAAGACATATTGGAGAGGCATACATCCAAGGGCCATGAGAACGGACATCGTAAACAGGACAGCACAGGTTGCATGCAAGTGAAATGCGCAAAGCGAAAAGATAATCCATAAGCCACGCTGAGTGTTGCCAGTGGCAGTGTACCGAAGCTGTCAATCATGCGGTCACGGAGCATCCGCAGTCGCCCTGGAAAAAATGGAATGAATAAAAGCCAGTATTACACCAAATATTGTCTGAAAGGACGTCAGAAGGCCAGAGCCCACAACTTTAAAAAAGTGTACAAGGCCTATGGTATTAGATGCATTAAATATACGGTGAATCAGTTCACCGAAAATGTTGAGGGAGGTTAGTATTTAAAAGGGCCTGTATTTCACTGTGGAGCTGGCCACCTGGAGGACGAAGGTCTCCCGTGCGGAGAGTTAGCATAACCTCCTGGTTTAATAATAGCTCCTTTTATTCTGCTCAATTTATTGAAATCTGCCTTCAAAGTCGGTATTTAAGGCCAAATGGAACTATCTAACTTCCCACGCACATTTTTGCACCATACTACACGTTGCGAAACTGTTACAATGTAGGGTATGCCAGCTTGTAACCCACAGCAATCTTGATTATTTAAAAGCAGATAGCTACCGTTAGCAAGCATAGTGAAAGTAGGTGATATAGCTGCAACAGGAATACCCTTTAAAACACATGCAAGATTCGGGGCGGAAACATTGCAAGCCCTGTGCAATTTAATGTTTTTACAAACAAGGGAACGACCCACTGTAGAATCGCAAGACTCCCCTGTGAGGTACACCTCTTTTTCGTCCCTAAGGCATCTGTATGTGAAAGGCAAGGACCACACTTCATGCAGAAAGGTACTGCCCAAAGGCTCAAAACGGCCTATCGGGTAATGTTTCAATCAGGAAATGAATTCAAACAAAGAGAAAGGCAAAGAGATAACCACGTGTATGAGCCAAACTGCAGAGTCAGTTTCCGCCACAGAGAAAGGTAAAGGATCTATTTTTTCGATATGTAGAAGAGTGTATGTTGCATCTTTCATGGACATGAGCTGCTGTTTCTCAGTCAAATTATACGGCAAAAAAAATGCAGTAGCGTTTAAGTAATCCCATGGTACCTTCCCCAAAGTCCATGCAAACTGCATCACTGAACGCAACTGATTCTGACCATGATATAACACAGACACTTCATCTTGTACAATATCAACAACAGAAGAAACAATATTATCTAATGTGTAAATGCGGGAAGACAGCGTGTTAATACTATTGTCAACAACAGCAAGTACTTTTTCTAGATTTGCTTGGCCTATTTCCCGTAAACAGGAAGCAGCTTCTATTTGTGAAAGCTTCCAGATTTCATTGTAAGTCGCATAAATAAATCTTTTTGGTCTCGGACCTCTAGGTCCCAGAACAAAGTCGGCCAGATCGATGTTACTGGATAACAGGGATAAATGTTGTTTCACGGAATCTAGTGTAGAGTGCTGCAACCACTGCTTACATAACTTACCAACTGAATATGTTGTAACCGAACGTGAGTGCGAAAAACGTGGATCAGGTTTATCCTGTTTGTAACCAGGAGCAAAGTTATGAAAACGAAGTTGGCAGGCATTAGAAGCTATCGGCCACACTAACCATTCTGAGTGATCTAATGCAGAGACATTAAATGAATTATTTTGAAACAAAGCTTGCAACTCATCAAGGGAATAATTTAAATGCAAGCTCCAGTTAGGCCATGAAGACAGCGCAGGAATGGTAGGTGCATTCAATTGTTTGGAAGTCGCCAAACCAAAACAAGTTGTTTGGTATATAGAACTATTTAAAAATAATATTTGGGTCGGGATGAGGCAAGCGCGATGTAAGGCCTCCGTACCACGTACCTGCCAGGATTTTGTGCCCCAAATAGATTTTAAATCAATGGTGGCTTCCCAGTGCTCATAGCCACCAACAGCTAATGCGTCCATAAAGGAACTGGAATACAACAATTTGGTGTGGGTTAACATCACCTTCGGATTTGAAGATATGTTTAATTTAAAATAATAGAACCCTGGGTTTGACCTATCAAAGTCTGTAAAATAAGTAAATTTATTTATCAGAGTTTGGGAGCTCCCTTGCAGAGGGGTGGGGCAATGTTCCCACTGGGTATAATTAAAACTACCTCGAAGTGTACTAGATTTATGCAGGAAATGGTTACCATAATGTTGGTAACAATACAAATCGGCATTATTAGCAGAATTTAAATACAAATCCTCAGCATTAAAAGCAGCATAATATTTCAAATCGGAAAACAAGGATTGAATTGCATGGACATCCCAATCATCTGAACGTATGTTTCTTTTTACCACATCACCCATGGAAACACGAAGTACATTTGGAACATTGATAATTTCTGTTGGTCCATGAATTTGGAAATTCACTGCATCCCATACAATGCCATCTGTGACTGGAAAGGCGGAAATGTTCACAAATGTCTGGTCACGCTTCATGATGTGTGAAGAAGAGTGCGGAGCTAAAGTTCCAGCAACAGAGTTCACCGCAGAACGCTCTAGCAAGTAGTGACCATTGATGAGCAAGAAAAAAACTGTCACAAAGCCAACGGACATGAACAGGAAAATCAGAAATAGCACCAACCAGATGTATGTCCATGGAGGGACCAAAAACGTGTCTCTAAATCATGATACAAAAACACTGAATTTGGTTGGGACAAATGATGAAGTGGAAGTCGAGTCAAAAGAAAAGCGGGAATGGTTCAGTGGATTTGTAGGCAAACCAGCCAATGACTCGCTTGTGGGATAAGCATACTCATTTCTTCATTCTCATACTTCATTTCCTCGTTGCAGGAGGAAGCTGGTGGATCGAGCAGGCGATCTGGTAGAGAGACCATCCCAATGGCAACATCGTTACATGTGGTGACCGGAGGGCCACCAGCAGGATTCCTTGAAATTGCTGGACATGATACAGCAGGTGTTACACTATTCAGAATCGGCCAGATGTTGTAGCTTGACATTGTCCACTGAGATGCATCTGTTGTCTTTGCGACCAGGAAGCGGTGGTAAGATGACTGTACTAGTACCCTTCAAGCCAAGGACTGGAACCGGTGCACGATAAGAGGGGCCAAATTCTTTTTTGTTCTCCACCTTCTCTCGGACCATATCTCCAATTTTTGGTAGCCAGCCGGCAACCGGAATCTGCAGTACAGCGTCAGTGGCTGAGGGTAAGTGTTCACTTGTAAGTCTGTCATGGGTCTCTTGTAAGTCCTGTAACATAGTAGAATGATTATCTACGTCAAAGGTTGCGGCAGCTGCCGCCATGTCCTAGACCATCAAGGTCTGGCACAAACATCTGTATGCCAAAGAGCATTTCGTGTGGGGTCGGCCCACCCAGAGATCTTCTAGGGAGATTATTAAGTGCACGTTGCACGCCATACAAGTGGGCCAGCCAGTTCCTGCCAGTACCTAAGACTCTAGCTGTCAAGGATTGCTTTAAGTCACGGTTCATTCGCTCCACAATTGAGTTGCCCTCAGGCCTGTATGGAGACAAAAATTGCACTAGCACCCCCAAAGACCTCATCGCATCCTTGTACGCCTTAGAGGCAAATGCTGGACCTTGGTCAGAATGGAAGGTGCCACAGGCAAAAACTTCCACAAAGACACGCAAATCCCTGATGACATTTCGAGCGTCAGCACTGCATTGCGGCCAAACACAGATGAAACGTGTGCACGAATCAACTGCAACTAAGATGTATTTATATGCAGTATCAGAAGAAAATGGACCACAGTGATCAAGATGTACACAACAAAAGGTTTATTAGAAATGCAGAGCTGTGTTTGTGGTGGACGTGGTAACCGTAGAGGGCTTAATTTGCTGACAGATGTCACAAGAAAGGACATAATTACGGGTCTGTTTATATAAACCACGCCTACCAATAACGCTGCTGCAAGAGTGAAACAGTTGCAGACACGCCAGCATGGGCCGAAGCCAAGCCTTCGTGTGTGGCTGTTATCAAAGAATTTCTGCGGTCCGCGTTGGGAATGAGCCGATCACCAACGTCTGGAATTCTTACATAAGGAACCTGGTTGGGACTTAAGTGATAAGAGTACTTGGAAGGGAAACCCTGTGGGTAATTAGAACCTTCCCTAGTAGCAGCAATAGCTGCCAAAATCTCATTATCTATTTTTGTCATGGATCTTGTAATTGCTGCTACTGAGCACGTGGCTACTGCTGATTTGGCAGCCTCGTCCGCCAAACTGTTACCGACCGCGTGTGCACCCACACGCTGGTGGCCAAGAGTGTGAATCACCTGTGTGAGAGGCAGACGTCGTTTAAGATCTGCTACTCGAACCCAAAGCAATTTATGCTTAATTGCGCTGCCTTTAGAATCCCTATAGTCGTTCTGAGACCAAAAGAATAATTTGTCATTAAAAGACTGAACACAGTAGTAAGAATCGCATACAATGAGAGTAGTTACATCTGGGTCTGCAAACTCAAGTGCCAGCACCAAAGCACGCAGCTCGGCCAATTCGGCGGTACTGTCTCCCAGTGCCTGCATGTGCCTAACACTCGATTTGAACTCACCGTTCACCATAGTACCTGCCACAATAGCACATGCTGCTGAATAAGCATGCTTAGAACCCGTGGCCGGTTGCGCCGAACCATCGGTGTAAATGATACATTTGTACTCCTCAAGCGGAAGTAAAGACAGAGGAGGCGGATGAGCAAATTCATACTGCAAGAACTCCTGTGTCTGAAGAGAGGAGTCAAAGATGAATGTGACATCCGGAGACGTCAAAGAAGTAGCCCATTGTATCCAACGGGGTGCAAAGCCTTAGGAGTTTGGTACACTTGCCTTTGTCACTGCCTCAAGGCCAGTGATAGTGGTGTTACCACCAAAATGCGTTTTCCCTGTGCCAGTGCCCGTTCTTTAAGAATCGCCATTTGCACTGCAGTGAAAACTTTTTCCACAGTTGAAAAGCGCAAGTCGGCCGAAGTGTAAAGATGCGATTTGTATGCAATAGGTACTGTGTCACCTTCGTTAAACGTCAAGTATGTGAAACCCACGGCGCCTGGCATGATTCGAATTACCAGGTTTGTGTGGTTATCACGAGTCAACAAGAACTTAGATTCAAGTAGGTCAGACTGCAAAGATTGTAGAATAGCTGAATGTTCCAGAAGCCAGTATGACTTCGAAAAGGTTGGTTGTATCAAGGCATAAAGAGGCTTGATACGCTGGGCATACTCGGGAATGTAAGAACGCCCAAAGTTAAAAAATCCCAGCAAACACTGAAGTGTTTTCAGGGTCGTTGGAGGGCGCAGAAGTGCGCATTTCTCCAGGAAGTGGGGAGCTAAGCCCCTACCTTCATTGTTGAGCTCATAGCCCAAAAACAACACAGCTTACTCTGCGATGTGTGATTTGGCAAATTTAAATTTGTAACCGAAGTCCGCAAATTCAAGAATAATGCGGTCTACTCAGGAAAGATGCGGCCATAGTTCGTCGTCTGTCAGATATATATCATCGACGTACGAATACGCATCCGGGTCTATGCTGTCCAACAAAGAGACAACACGGGCGGCGAAGACCCCCGGGCTGTTCTGGTAGCCCATTGGCAAACGCCGGAATTTTATATGTTTTCCACCGGAAGTGAACGCAGTCCATTGACTGCATTCAGGGGACAAATTTTGTGTGTAAAATCCATTGAAAGGGTCAAGTGTCGTTTTATATTTTTTACGAACAAGACTGTCTACTAGAGCAGAACTATGGGTATTCTGTACTGCAAAGGTTCGACAATGAGAGTTCAAATGCCGGTAATCTAAAACTAAGCTGTACGACCCATCGGGTTTAGAAACTGCAAAAAGGGGGTTATTCATTGGTGACACGCATGTCTCAATTACTCCTTGATATTCTAACTGTGTCAGAATGTCCGAAACTGGATCTTTAGCTTCCCGCCGGAGGGGATATTGGGGTTGAGCCTGTGGCATAGACCGCAACGGTATTTCATGGGGGGGAGAATCCTCATCCCAGCCCACGTGATTACGGTACAGTGCCGGGGCCTGGGCCACAGCCCATTTAGCTGCGAAAGCCTCCGCATGCTCCTTGGGGACATGATGAGAAAAACTCGGAAGGATTACTTCCTCCCCTCTCGGAGCAGCGAGAACAAATGGTGGCGGGCAATCCGCCTCTGCCAATAATATGTCGTAAGAAGAGGTCAGATTTTCCCAAAAAATCCCTTTAATAACACGCTCAATGTCACCTTCAATTTGAAGGACTATATTAAATAGTCTGTCAGGGGGTGCCACTCGGGTGTCAGCTGTCTCGACAGTAATGAAAGTGTCAGTTGCTGTCGCCTCCACATGAGGACGTAGTGCCTCCCTCACTATGGTAACTTCCGCGGCGCTGTCTAGCAGCGTCACTGCCCACGTCCAATTCAGGAGTCTCGTTCTCACCGTCTGTGGCATATCTCGCTGTTCAAGCCGCAACTTTTTTCTTCTGAAACTGAGGGCAAGAACGTGGAAGTTCTTCTTGCTTCCCCTTGCCTCCAGGCTGACGAGGTTGGTCCCGTCCTTCTGGGGCGTTGCGACCCTTGCATCGATCCTGGCGATCTTCTCCACCAACCTGTGAGCTCGATGGTGCCTGTGAAGAACGAGGAGAACGCTGTTCAGGGACCTGAAACCTGTCAGTAGACTTAATTCTCGTGCGGTCGCGCAAATCATAAGTGCATTCAGAAGACTCGGAAGCCGGTGATGCAGCACGCAACCCCGGTTTCTGTTGTTGCTTCCCCTGCCTCTTAAGTTTCCAGTTCTTTTTAGAAAAAAATGGTTTCTCGTCTTTATCAGACTGAGATTGTTGTGGTGTTTGTGTCTGAGTTTGCGTTTTAGCACAAGGTTTAACTCCCAAACTATTGCGGCCAATGGTTTTATAAGCCTGTGCAATAATTTTCGGTAATTCGCGAGGCTTGTCCAGTTCTGGGACCAAAGCCAAAGCGTTAGCAACTTGAAAGTTAACTGCATCACCCTTGACATTTGCAAGGATTAGATCAGCCACTACATCGAACACTCCCACTAGTCTCATCCCCAATTCTACAGCCGCTTCAGGGCCATGTTCGTCTTGAACACGCTTAATCACGGCGGGGAGGACCGTCATTGAGGGAGTGCCGAAACACTTCGCATACACTGCCGCAAATACCTTACCCCAGTTGTTGCATTCTGTCAACTCGGGAATTAAGTCTTTCGGCAAACTTATAGTCAAAATCCTGTGTTTTTCCACAGGAGAGGTATTCGGAAACACCGCCTCAAGCTGGTCAAATTTCTCAGCAAGCCAATAAGGCAAATCATCCTTACTCTGAGGGCGTTTGCCCATCACCGAATTAACCATGACGGGACTTATAGTTACACCGCCAGGCCCAGCTGGTTGCGCTGCAACTCCAGGAGGGGCCAACTGGACGTTGCCTGTGACATATTGTACTAAAGCTCTGTGCACACGGACCAAAGACGTATGCAGCACGCGCAATTCATCCACCGGAACCGCTAAATAACGTGGATGCGGGGTGTACCCGGCCAAAACAGGCCAAGCGGCCCCATCTATCGATAAAGAGCCTAAACGAATTAGGGTGACCTGGTGTGGGAGGGCGCCATTAAACCAAATTCGGTGTTGCCATGCCGTGAGCGGAACTTCAAGAGCCTGATAAGGCCGATAAGCATTAGGAAGGGCCGTGGCAGTGTACACATGGAACAAATTATCAGCTCCATCCACCGCCAGAAAAGTGACCCATGAATAAAACACCTCAAAGTGGTAAGCTGCATCAGCTTGCACCACAAAGATGAGAGCGACACCCGCGTCAGGCACTCCATACGCTGTCAAATGAGCTCGGAGCGCAGTGCCGGGATATTTATATTCACAGCCAATAAGACCAAGAATGAATAACAACCTAGCGCGTGGCAGCGCAATATAGGGTTAACGATAAAGAGAATACCTTATAATAACTTCAAGCTTGAAAGAACCTATAAAACATCAATATAGGAGGTTACACCCACACATCCGTTTCCGGAAACAGAAGTGATGGGAATTGTGGACAAGCACAAGCACTACTCAAGCGTCTCACAGATAAGAAGCAGACCAAACGTTGATGGCGCCATGTTGCAAGGATTCTGCACATATACAGAACAATGCGCCGGAAAACAAGACCTCGGTGTATGGTGGTGTACCAGCCATCCACCTTAGTGCCCAAAATCCCAATCCGACTAGCTAGTGTCTCATTCGTTCTCTGTACTACAGCGGTAGCAAGAACACTCTTTCATTACTCACTCATACTTGTCCACAACGTGCGTATTAAGAGTCACAGTATAGTTTAAAATGTTTATTTCAACTAACGTGCTCTAAGACACAGTACACGTGCCAGTACTAGCAGCATAATGCATAAAGACAAAATAGTAAGCATCGTTGCAATTCCATAGAATACAAACGGGGACAGCATTTTATAAACACAGTGGATAAAGGACTATAATGCCTTGCCACCCTCCCCGTGCTAGTAACTAGTTTATTCTAAAAATAGGAGACCTCTGGGCTTTGTCAGGGGGACCCCCATACCTCAAGAACTAGATGCAAGGTTTACATTATCGGAGAAGCACAGCTCTTCTCCCTGGAAAGGTTTTTCTCCAAGTGCCTCTAACAGGTATATTGCAATATTAAAAGCACTCGAATTTCAGCAGTACAGCTGTGCTTCGTGTTATGTCTAAGTGCGTGGGGCTGACCAGAACAGAATAACAAGGGACGTTGTTTTTCGACCTTGTACATCGTGTGCAGACGAAAACCACAGAGAACAGCAGAAAACGTGAAAGACAGAAATGTAGACAGTTCTCATGAACATAGGCACAAGCAGAGTCTGGAAAAACAAAGTCACGAAGTAACGTGTGCAAAAGAGGCATCATGGCAGCTAGGCCTAAGCTAACTTAGCAATGTCGACAATGAGGCCACAATCCACACTACAGTAGACCTGGGAATGCTTCAAAAATATACTCCTCCCCAGTAGAGAAATCACAAGGAGAAGTATCTTTATTTCTTCTCGATGTTTTCCTCTTTCTATGTGCGCTGCAGTCTGCCAAGCACATAGAAAGAGGAAAATGCCTCTGAGGATTGTTTTTCTGCAGGAAGGTATCCCTTCCTGCACAAAAACAACCCTGCCTACAACGCAGACACCCTTGCACAATGATGCAAGGGTGCCTGCATTGACGCTAAGCAGCCAAAAGTGTGCCAGTGCTAGGAAAGGACAGGAATGTGCCCTATAATGTTAAATGTATCGCATTCCTGCCCTTTCAAGGTGACTTGCTGCAGTGCGCTCTGTGAAAAAATGATAAATATGGGCCTAAACTTACATCATAGTTCATGTGCAAAATGCACCCCTCTGCCCCCACCCTGCAGAAAGGAGGGTACTACCCATCCTCATTGGAGTTCCTATTGCTAAGAAAGAAAAAATCTAGAAAGACCATCAGCATTGGCATGTTCAATCCCCATAGGAATATGGACTACCTCAACAGTTTTGGATTCTCACCTTGCATTTGCATCAGCCATCTGTGGGGATGGGGGGGGCTTCTGTGGTCCGTCTGAGCCTGGAGGTGGATCCCAAACAAGTATGGTCTCAACTTCTTCAGTGCCCAGACCACTGCAAAAGCTTCCCTCTAAGTTGCACTCCAGCTTTGTTCCCTAGGAAGTACCCTCCTGCTGATGACGGCGGAAGTTGGTTCAAGCTTTCATTGTTTAGCTGTACCAAGATAGGCCCAATGCATGCTCTAAAGCATCCATCTGGACTAGGAATTCCTTGGAGAAGTTGGGTCCCTTGTGCACTGGTGCTGTACAAAAGCTTTCAGAATAACATTTGTCCACATCACCTTTTTGGGTTGCTTTTTGGCAGTTTGTGCAGTTAAAGGGGCCACAATGATGCCTTGCCCCTTCACAAATCTCCTGTAGCAGGCCTAAGAAGGCTCTCACCTGATCTGGGTCTTGATGGTCTGTATTTTGGGCTGGAGAGGCTGAACTTTGCCTCCACCAACTCAGTTGCCCAAGTACACCACTGACTCCTGCCCTATCTGTCATTTACTGGACTTGATTGTCAGGCCTACACAATGCAGGGTTTGCAGCACTTCCCAGAGGGGGTGATAGAGGTCATCCCAACAGAAGATGAAGCAGCAATATGACCCAGGAAGTCATCACTGATGTTTCGTAGCTCAACCAGGACCTGGTTGGCCAACCTCTGAAAGGTTGCAGGGGCATTCTTTGGTCCGAAGGGCATCACCCTGAACTAAAAGTGGTCCTCTGGTGTGAAGAATGCAGACATCTCCTAGGCCCCCTCAGTCAGGGCAATCTGACAATACCCTGATGTCAAGTCAAAGGAACTGAGGAACTTGGCAGCCCCCAGCCGATCAATGAGTTCTTCATCTCTGAGGATAGGGTGAGTTTCAGCCTTGGTGAATGAATTGAGGCACCTATAGTCCACACAGAACATAATGCCTGGTGGAGCAGCCTTGGGTACCAGTACCACTGGACTAGTCCACGGACTATAGGAGGGCTCAATCATCCCCGAATCCAACATCTTGGCAACCTCATCCTTGGTGCTGGCTCTCACTTTGTCTGATAGCCTGTAGATCTTATTCTCAACATGGAAGCTCTCCCCTATGTCTTTGTCAATGAGCCCAGGGTCTGGTAAGACAGTTTCTGGCTGTCCATAATCTTTAAGCCCTATTTCTCAGAGGTAAGATCAAACGTGACAACAAGGGCCTCATTCATTGGGGCATAACTCATCCTGTCAGCTTTGTCGTGTAGCTTCCACTAATAAGTATGAACTGCGCGTTTGCGGACAACAAAAACTTAGGATGGTGTCAGATTGATTCCATGCACCCCAATACGAAATGATATCCCTTGTGCCAGCTAGCTTGCAGTGCCACAGTTATCCCCCCTAAACCTGAACAGGAAGAGAACAGTTCTGGCAACCCCTGGACATGACAACTCTGTTCCCTCAGGAACCCTGTTGACAAACTTCAGACTTTCGCTCAGTCACTCATGCTTTCTTTCGCTCAGAGAAATATACCACGAATACACAAAGGGGCGTTTTCAATATTTATTGAACCATAGTGATTCTTGTATAGAAAATATGGACTGCGATGATAAATAGACAGAGACAGACAAAAGTTATAATGAGTGTCAACACAGTAAATAAAACAAAGAGTTCCGCCATCTTGTTGAGACAGGTTATATATGCATACATATAAAATATTATAACAATCAAGCGTACCATACAATGCTAACCCTGAACCTACGTGTCTAGGGGTTGTAGGTATGATCTGCCAAGTAAACCCCCTTCTGGATGAACTAATCCCTTTACCTGGTGATGTTGCAGGGATTCTGCACAAACACAGAACTAAGCGCAGGATTTTAGGACCTTGGTGTATAGGGACTGAGTCATCCTACCACCTTAGTACCCATGGGCCCGATTCACAGAACTAACTTAAGACAAAATCCTAAACTTATACCATTTTGGTATTCACAGAAGGCACTTACTCATTTCGGTATTCACAGAGTTAGGAGTCCTAACTTTAGGACTCCTAAATGCCTTCTGTGAATACCGAAAGTCTTAAAGTTAGGATTTTTCTCAGTTTAGGAGTAGTAAAGTTAGGACTCCAAACTTTAGGACTCCTAAATGCCTTCTGTGAATACCGAAAGTCTTAAAGTTAGGATTTTTCTCAGTTTAGGAGTAGTAAAGTTACTTTACGTTTCAAAATGAGTAAGTGCCTTCTGTGAATACCAAAATGGTAGTAAGTTTAGGATTTTGTCTTAAGTTAGTTCTGTGAATCGGGCCCCATGAGCCCAGGACGGACTAGCTATAGTGTCTCACTTGCTCTCCTACTCACTCAAAGAGAAACAAATGATTAGACACCCCAGAACACAACACTCCCAAATCTCTCAGGAATCGCGGTAACAAGACACACCCTTTCGCTCTCACTCTTGTACTTGCCCACAATAAGATCTGACAGAGACATGAAACAGTTTAAAATATTTGTTTTAACTAACGTGCCCTAACATGCAGTATTGTTCTGCATTCTGTCCATCAACTGTTGTCTTTGCATTTGTCACCCTGAGTGGGACGGGTATGCCCAGACGTGGGTCCCGTGCTCTCCATGCCACTGGAATCAAGCTATCCTGGCTGAAGAGGGGTGAAACCCCGAAACCGGTCCTAGGATGCTTGTTTCCAGTCCAGGGAGGACCTGGCTTGGCAGTTCGGGCTGGACTGTTCCCATGAGGCACAGGGTCAAGACTGATTTGCATATGGCTGGGTTCAAACTGGAATGGCATGGTGAGCAAAAAATGATGGATTTAGGCCCAGATCTCTGTACTGGGGTGAATGTATGACATTGTTCTGCATTCTGTCCATCAACTGTTGTTTTTGCATTTGTCACCCCGAGTGGGACGGGTATGCCCAGACGTGGTCCCGTGCTCTCCATGCCACTGGAATCAAGCTATCCTGGCTGAAGAGTGGTGAAACCCCGAAACCGGTCCTAGGATGCTTGTTTCCAGTCCAGGGAGGACTTGGCTTGGTAGTTCGGGCTGGACTGTTCCCATGAGGCACAGGGTCAAGACTGATTTGCATATGGCTGGGTTCAAACTGGAATGGCATGGTGAGCAAAAAAACGATGGATTTAGGCCCAGATCTCTGTACTGGGGTGAATGTATGACATTGTTCTGCATTCTGTCCATCAACTGTTGTTCTAACATGCTGTATACCTACAACAAGCAGGAAAATACATAATACAAATACAGTCAGCATAGAAGCTAGTCCATAAATCATGAAGGGAGATGTCATCATGGAAAGAGAATAGAGTCTAACCTCCCTCCCCTTGCTAAGAAGCTGTTTTATTATATATATATATATATAAGATCTCTGGGCTTTGTCAGCAGACCCCATACCTTAGCCTATAGATGGTAGATCTACATAATAGGTGCTGTCTCCCTCTTCTCCCTGGAAAGGTCCCTCCTATTCGTGTATTCTAATAAAACCAAAGTACGTTTGTCCAAACCACAGATGTATCGGTATGTTTTGTCTAAGGGCTAAGGCCTGGCCAGAACAAAATAACAAGGGGGCATTGTTGTTCGACCATGCACATAATGTTCAGTCAAAATCCCAGGAACATGCAGAGAGTGAACACAACGATGAGTTCTCATGTCAAAACAGCCATAGAAATTATTGCAAAAATAAAGACGTGTAGTAACATGCGCAAAGCAGCAGTCAAGCTGCAGCATGCTCATGCTAACTTAATGAAGACGACAATGTCCCTATGGGCCATGTGACACCATCCCCTTGGCCAGGTCGGTAGTGCTATGCTAAGACAAAAATCAGAGGTAAGCAGAGGCAAAGCGTCTCAGTGGTATCCCTAGTAGGATATTTGTGAACCCCCCCCAAAAAAAATGTGTTGCCAATTCAAAAAATAGCAAATTGGGTATCCAAAAACATATACATTCATAGCGAATCTTCAGATTCAGAAATGTTGCGGGAAAATCGGAATGCCATAAACTCCAGTATGTTGTCTGAACGTTCCATAGTAAAGAGGTATGCCATCCAATTGAGCAAGTCAAACGAGCACACATGCTCCTCATATCCAGAAGCTGTTAGGAGCATATCAGGGCAACCTGCGTTAACTTCGATGAAACTCCGATCTATGAGGCGCTGTGCACGAGCACAGGTACTCAAGTCTGCCGTTGGTCCAAGTAGAGGATCGCACACCAGGAGCCTACCCTTGGAACATTTCTGGTCAAGGGCCTTTAACGGACCCAATAACAGTTCATAATCCAGGGCCGCGTGGGTTGTATTGGAGAGGCAGGCATTCAGGGCCAATTGAAAAGGGCACCGGAGAAAGTGGAACGCAGGTTGCACGCAGGTGAAGTAGGCATAACGGAAGGTCAGCCAAGAGTCGATGTTAAGAGCTTTCAATGGCATTGCCGCAAAAAGCTGACCCATCCGGTCACGATACAGCTGCAACTGGACTGGGTTTGGCAGCTCCACAGATCGAGCAGCCATTGCGGAGCAGCAATAGAAGTACAAGTATGCCGCAAATGAGCAGGAGCACCAGGGGAAACCCCCCAAAGGCGCTGGAAAAAATAGAATGAATAAAAGTGCGTATTACGCGAAAATAGTCTGAAAGGAGGTGACAAGGCCGGATCCCACAAGTTTAAAAAAGTGGGCTAGGCCCTCATTATCAGGCGCAGTAATATTTGGTGAATTAATTCTCCAAAATGGAGTGGAAGATTCATGTTTAGCAGTGAGTGAATCTCACTTGCGGTTCTCGCCACCTGTAATTCGAAGGACTCACGGGCTGATGTGAGAGCTACTTCTTCTTGAAACAATAGCGATTTGAGTCTGCTTAGCTTATTGAAATCTGTTTTCAAAGTTGGAATGGAAGGCCAAAGCAAACTATCTACAATCCCATGCGGGGGTGGGAACAGGAAATTGCTGCAACATGTAACACGTTGGGAAACTGTTACCATATACTGGTTGCCTGCCTGTAAGCCGCAGCAGTCGTGGGTATTTAGAATAAGATAACTGCCGTTAGAAAGCAAATTTAGTGCAGGAATAATAGCTGGGACAGGGGTACCTTTTGGAAAGCAAGCCAGATTAGGGGCCGAGACATTGCAGGCTCTGTGAAGTTTAACTTGTTTACAGACTAGGGAATGCCCCACTGTTGAATCACAATCCTCCCCCTGTAAGGAAAACTTCCTTATCTGCCCGTTGACATCTAAAGGTGAAAGGCAATGACCATAATTCATGAATATAGCTACGGCCGAGGGGCTCATATCTACCAACCGGATAATGTTTTATACAGGCTGTAAACTGAAAAAGTGAGATAGGCAGTGAAATAACCCCATGTATTAACCATACTGCTGAATCTGTCTCTGCTACAGAAAATGGTAACTGTTCTAATTGTTCAATATGTAACAATGTGTATGCTGCGTCTTTCATTCACATTAATTTCTGTTTATCATTTAAATTAAATGGCAAAAATAGTGCGGAAGCATTCACGGTACTTTTCCACTTTTGAGAGTTTGTAAGGTCCATGCCAATTGCATTACAGAATGTAACTGATTTTGACCATGATACAAAACAGACACCTCATATACGGAAAGACATTGTATTAATGCTATTATCGACTACTGCAAGAACCTTTTCTAAATTAGCTTGGTCAATTTGGCGCAGGTGCACCGCAGCTTCCATTTGCGATAACTTCCAAAACTTATTGTATGCTGCATAAACAAATCGTTTTGCTCGAGGGAACTTTGGACCTAAAAGAAAATCAGCAAGATCAATGTCACTCGACAAAAGAGATAGGTGTTGTTTCACCGATTACAATGTGGAATGTTCCAACCATTGCTGACATAATTTACCCACTGAATATGTGGTAACCATATAGCAATGTGGGAATCGAGAATCAGGTCTACTTTGAGTAAACCCTTGTGTATTATTCAAAAAGCGCAATTGACATGCATTTGAGCTCGTTGGCCACAATAACCATCCCAAGGGGTCAATAGTGGAAGAGTTAAGTGTGCCATTCTGAGACATGACAGCTAAGTCCTCAATGTGTAGTTGGTATGTATTTGTCATGTTTCATAAGGAGCCAATAATGGAATGGAGGGAATATTTAGATTTCTGGCTGTGGCCAAACAAAAACAAGTAGTCTGTTGTACCGTCTCATTTAAAAATATGAGCTGAGACGGTATCAGACATGCGCGATGCAATGATTCTGCGCCCTGCACTTGCCAATTTTTGGTACCCTAGATGGATTTCAAATCAATTGTTTCCTTCCAGTACTCTTAACCTTTCACAGACAAATCATTAATGAAGGACAAGGAGTAAACCAATTTAGTGTAGGTCAGCATAAATCTAGTGCGGTTGGGTATCTTTAATTTATAAAAATAGGAATGGGGATCAGAAAGATTGTAACCTGTAAAATACATACATTTACTCTGTTGGGTCTTTGAACTCCCTGTAATGGTGTTGGGCAATGCTCCCACTGAGTAAAATTAAAAGATGGTCTCTGAGCATTGGTCTTGTGTAACAAATGATGGCCATAATGTTGATAACAGAACAAATCAGCGTAATTTGCAGAGTTCAAAAATAAATCTTTAGTGTCAAAAGCAGTATAATATTTCAAATCTGAGAACAATGAATGAACAGCGTGAACATCCCAGTCATCAGAGCGTATTCCAGGCAAAACCACGTCTCCTAAAGAAACACGAAATACGTATGGAATGTTTAAAGTTTCAGTCGGGCCATGGATATCATATGGTACTTTATCCCAAACAATACCTTCAACAACTGGGAATGCTGAAATATTGACTAGAGCTTGATCTCGTTTCATTTTACAAGATGATGTGTGAGGGGCCAGAACACCGTCAACCAAGTTCACAGCAGAGCGTTCAGGTAAGTAATGGCCATTAATCAACAGGAAAAACACAGTCACGAACCCAATCCACATGAAGAGGAATATTATCGTCAGCACCATCCAGACATATGTCCAGGGCAGGACCAAGTAAGATTTTTTAAACCAGGAGATAAAAAGACTGGTGCGTGTAGGGGGCTCTGCCTCTAACGATGACAACGAAGACGTATCAGAAGAAAAGATAGTACGATCCATATAGTAACCACTAGACCCCAGCTGAAACAATGGGAGTTGTTCTGCATTGGAAGGTGAATAATTTGTACTTTCAGGAATGTCAGTTATAACGTCAACTGGAGGAGAAGAATACTGAGTATCCACAGTTGTGGATGTAGATGGTAAAACAGGCAACATATCATTTGAAGATTCCATCTTCCCCTCCATTTATTGGGGAGTATTCGAAGAAACAAAAGCCATCGGATTCAGTGAGAGATCCCGGCGAGGAATGTTTGGAGGCATACTATCCCAGTATCGGCCATATGGTGTAGCTTGACATGTTCGATGGAAATGTAACGATTCTCCTTACGACCAGGTAGTGGAGGCAGAATCACAGTACGGGTGCCTTTCAAACCAAGGACTCTGACCGGTGCACGGTATGATGGACCAAATTCTCTTTTGTTCTCCACCCTCTCTCGGACCAGATCTCCAACTTTAGGAAGCCAGTCAGAAACAGGAATCAGCACCGCAGCATCCGTGGAAGAGGGCAAATGGGCTTTTGCTTGTGAATCAAGAGCCTTTTGTAGATCCTGTAACATAGCACAGTGGTTATCTACGTCAAAGGTTGCGGCAGCCGCCACAACGTCTAGACCATCAAGGTCTGGCACAAACATTTTAATGCCAAAGAGCATTTCGTATGGGGTCCGCCCACACAGAGATCTTCTAGGGAGATTATTAAGTGCACGTTGGACTCCGTAAAGATGAGTCTGCCACCCCCAACGAGTACCTAATACCCTTGCTGTTTAAGATTGCTTTAAGTCATGGTTCATCCGCTCCACAACAGAATTGCCCTCAGGCCGATATGGAGACGAAAATTGCACTTGCACCCCCAGAGACTTCATCGCATCCCGGTAAGCCTTGGAGGCAAACGCCGGACCTTGGTCAGAATGGAAGGAGCCACAGGCAAATGTCCCTACAAAGACACGCAAATCTTTTATAACAGTTCGAGCGCAAGCACTGCATTGCTGCCAAACCCACAGGAATCTAGCGCAGGAATCCACTGCAACCAAAATATGTTGAAAAGCAGTGTCAGACGTCAAAGGACCGCAGTGATCAAGAGAAATACAGTCAAATGGCTGATTTGAGATGTAAAGTTGAGTATGTGGTGGACCTGCAACAGCAGAAGGCTTAATTTGTTGACAAATATCACAAGAAAGAGCATATTTACTTGCCTGTTGGTATAAACCACGCCACCAAAAACGTTGCTGTAAAAGTGAAATTGTTGCAGTTACTCCGGCATGGGCAGAAGGCACGCCTTCATGTGTGGCAATGATCAAAGAAAGTCTGCGGTCCTCATTGGGAATCAACCAATCCCCAATGGATGGAATAGTTGCAAATGGAATTTGATCAGACGACAAGTGGAATTGTGTAACGTTAAGGGAAACCTTGGGGAAACTCTGCTCCCTCCTTCGTCGCAGCTATAGCCGCCAAAATATCATCATCAATTTTAGTCATAGATCTAGTGACTGCTGCTACTGAACATGTAGCTACTGCAGATTTGTCTGCCTCATCAGCCATAGAATTACCAACAGCATGTGCTCCCACACGCTGATGACCTAACATATGAATAACATGTGTGATCGGCAAACATTCCTTAAGAGCGGCCACTCGCACCCAAAGCGTTTTATGCTCAATTGCGCTACCCTTAGAATCACGAAAATCATTTTGTGTCCAGAAGAACAATTTGTCATTAAAGGATTGTACACAGTAAAAAGAATTGCACACAATAAGTGTAGGAACATCTGGATCGGCAAATTCAAGAGCCAAAATCAAAGCACGTAGCTCTGACAATTGAGCTGTACAATCATCAAGAGACTCTGTGTGCACCAAGGAGGATTTAAAATCCCCATCAACAATCTTACCTGCCACAATCGTGCAGGCTGCAGAATAAGCATGTTTAGAACCAATGGCGGGCTGCGCAGATCCATCAGTGTAAATAATGCATTTGTACTTATCGAGTGGGAGTAGCGACAAAGGAGGAGGATGAACATGTTCATACTGGAAAAATTCCTGTGTTTGCAAAGAAGGGTCAAAGATAAAGTTGACTTAAAGCCGATGTCAAAGAACTAGCCCATTGTTTCCAATGTGGATGCAAGGCTTTTGAATTCGGGACCCAAGCCTTGGTGACTGCTTCCAAAGCAGGCACCAGCAAAACCATGAAAATGCATTTACCCTGAGCTAAAGAGCGTTCTTTTAGAATCGCCATCAGGGCTTCCGTCAAAATCTTTTCTGTAGAAGAGAAACGCATCTCAGTTGGAGTATACAAATGCAATTTATATGCAATGGGGACAGTGTCCCCCTCATTGAACGTCAAGTAAGTAAAGCCTAATGCCCCTGGTACAATCCTTATGACTAAATTTGTAGTATTATCTTGTGTTAAGAAGTTGGTTGCAAGCAGATCAGACTGCAGTGACCGAAGAATCAGGGTATGTTCCGGAAGCCAACTGGAAGACAAAAAAGAAGGTTGTATCAAAGAGTAAAGGGGTTTGATACCCTGGGCATAATCAGGTATGTATCTCCTCCTAAAATCCAAGAAACCCAGCAAAGATTGCAAATTTTTAAGTGTCTATGGAGGTTGCAATTCAGCACATTTCTCCAGAAAGTGGGGGCCCAACCCCCTACCTTCATTATTGAGTTCGTAGCCGAGAAAAAGAAGCACCAAGTAGGTGATGTGAGACTTAGCAAAATTTAATTTGTAACTAAAGTTTGCAAAATGTGTGATAATGCGGTCCACATTCAAGAGATGCAGCTGTAATTCGTCATCCGTCAAGTACATGTCATCGACGTACGAGAAGGCATTGGGGTCGTTCTCATGCAAAAGGGATACTATGCATGCCGCAAACACACCAGAGCTATTCCTATATCCTATAGGTAATCTTGCATAATTGCGTTGATTGTCCAACGCACTGAATGCGGTCAAATCAAGGCTCTCAGGAGCCAAAGAATGACTGAAAAATCCATTGAAAATATCTAAAGTGGTTTTGTACGTTTTTCGAACAATGTTGTTCACTAATGCAGAGCTATGTGCGTTCTGAACCGCAAAGGTACGAACATGACTGTTCAAATGTCTGTAATCTAAAACTATATGATATGAACCGTCCGGTTTCAATATCAGAAAAAGAGGATTATTTATAGATGAAACACAGGGTTCAATCACACCCTGATATTCCAATTGGGTAAAGATGTCACGTTTGAGTGGATATTGTTGTTGGGGCTAAGGTGTAGAACGCAAAGGAATCACATGGACCGGGGAATCCTCTTCCCAACCTGCCTGATTGTGATATAATGCCGGAGCTAAGCACAATGCCCTTTTCGAGGCGTAAGCCAATTTATCGTCATCAGAAACATATTGTGCAAAACTGGGTAGAATAACATCTTCCCCTCTAGAGGAAGATAGGACAAAAGGGGGAGGCCAATCAACCTCGGCCAATAAAATATCATAGGGAGAAGTGAGATTTTTCCAAAAGACTGCTCTAATCGGGCATTTAATATCACCTTCAATTTGGAGGCTTACTTCATAAAGCCTATCATGAGGGGCAACTCGAGCATCAGCTGTTTCTACGGTAATGAAAGTATCAGTTGCTTTTGCTTCCAGACGCTGGTGGAGTGTCTTCCGCACTATGGTAACCTCCGCTGCGCTGCCGAGAAGGATTACCGCCCAACTCCTGTCGAGGAGCAGGGTTCTCACCATCTGAGGCATACTTTGCATACTTTGCAGTCAAAGCAGTACTTTTTTCTTCTGAAATTGGGGGCGCTATTGAAGTGGTTCTTCCTGCTTGACTTTTAGATCAAACTGGTGCCACATCTAGCTTGCGCAGACTCGCCTTGTCTGCGATCCTGACGACCTCCCCCGCCGAACTCTTGATCCGATGATTTCTGAAAAGGAACAAGGAGAAAGAGGATCAGGAACCTGGAACCTCTCTGGTGTCTTAATTTTAGAGCTGTCACGCAAATCGTATCTACGTTCAGAAGCGTCAGGTGGAGGCGAACCTGCACATGAACCAGGCTTCTGTTGTTGCTGCTGCTGATTCTTAATTCAAGCCTTTTTAGAAAAGACTGGGTGACTCTCCTTTTCAGGAGGGGGTTTAGTCTGTGGCTGAGCAAATGGTTGAATCCCCCAGCTATTGCGACCCAAAGATGTATACACATCCGCAATTATAATTGTCAACTGTTGCTGCCAATCCACGTCCAGCACCGCCGCTAGGAGTTGACGTACTTGTAAGTAAACCACTAAACCTTTTATACTGGCCAGAATTATACCGGAGACAATAGGGAACATTTCCACTAACTTCATCCCCAAATCCAGGGTTGGACCAGCCTCGTGTTCATCTTGTTCCTTTTTCAGAACGCTCAGTAGAACGCTCATGGAGGGGGTGCCAAAGCACAGTGTAGACACTGTAGCAAACATCGTCCCCAGGTGGTGCAGTCAGCCAAAGCTCGATAAACTCATTATAAGGATCCTGTGTTTTTCAACAGGAGTCGTGCATGGAAAAACTGCCATAAGTTGCTCAAATTTTTGTGCAAGCCAAAACGGCAAGTCATCACAATTTTGAGGACGACTGCCCATCACCAAATTAATCATGACGGGACTGATGACCGTACCACCGCCATGTCCTGGTGGCGGAGGAATAGCTCAAGCCGGAGCTGCTTGAAGTGCATGTGACATATTGTATGACACTTCTGTGAATATGAAGCAACTGCGTGTATAACAGGCGTAGCTCTGCGACAGTAACATTCATATAAGTTGGATGCGGTGTAAAACCAGCCAAACTGGCCAAGTGGCCCCATCAATAGACAAGGGGCCCATACGAACAATAGGAAGAGGGTGAGGTTGGGTGCCATTAAACCAAACAGTATGCTCCCAGGCTGTCAACGGAACTTCAAGTAATGCATAAGGACGATAAGTCGCCGGAGCAGCAGCCCTCGTATATTCATGAAACCAATTATAATTCCCATCCACCGCGGGGAATGTAACCCAAGAATAAAAGACTTCGAAGCGAAAAGCAGGGTCCACTTCGATAACAAAAATAATGTTAGCCCTGCATTGGGGACTCCATGTTGAGTCAAGTGTGCCATAACCGCCACACGTTTAGGTACCGCAATAGCGACCAGTTGTGCCATGTTTATAAATGGAAGAAAGAAACCAGGAAAATGGTAGCGCAAAACAGGGTAAAAAAGAACCTAAATTTCAAGCTTGAAAAACCTATAAGTCAACCAATATAGGAGGCTAAGTCCCCCCACCACAGACGTCTCTGGAAACCAGTGAGAGGGAATTGTGGACAAGCACAAGCGCTACTCAGGGGTCTCGTGAGTCAGTACCAGACCAAATGTTGGTGGCGCCATGTTGCAGAGATTCTGCACAAACACAGAACTATGCGCAGAATTGAAGGACCTTGGTGTATAGGGACTAAGTCATCCTACCACCTTAGTACCCATGAGCCCAGGACCGACTAGCTATAGTGTCTCACTTGCTCTCCTACTCACTCACAGAGAAACAAATGATTAGACACCCCAGAACACAACACTCCCAAATCTCTCAGGAATCGCGGTAACAAGACACACCCTTTCGCTCTCACTCTTGTACTTGTCCACTATAAGATCTGACAAAGAGATGAAACAATTTAAAATATTTATTTTAACTAACGTGCCCTAACATGCAGTATACATGCCACAACAAGCAGGAAAATGCCTAGTACAAATACAGTCAGCATAGCAGCTAGTCCATAAATCATGAAGGGAGATGATATCATGGAAAGAGAATAGAGCCTAACCTCCCTCCCCTAGCTAAGAAGCTGTTTTATTATATTTTAGAAGATCTCTGGGCTTTGTCAGCAGACCCCATACCTTAGCCTATAGATGGTAGATCTACATCATAGATGCTGTCTCGCTCTTCTCCCTGGAAAGATCCCTCTACAAGTGTGTGCTGCCTATTCGTGTATTCTAATAAAACCAAAGTAAGTTCATCCAAACAACCGCTGCATCGCTATGTTTTGTCTAAGGGCTAAGGGCTAATGTCTGGCCAGAACAAAATAACAAGGGGCATTGTTGTTCGACCGTGCACATAATGTTCATTCAAAATCCCAGGAACATGCAGGGAGTGAACACAGCGATGAGTTCTCATGTGCAAACAGCCATAGAAATTATTGCAAAAATAAAGACGTGTAGTAACGTGTGTAAAGCAGCAGTCAAGCTGCAGCCTGCTCATGCTAACTTAGTGATGACGACAATGTCCCTATGGGCCACGTGACAGTGGGTAAGAGTTCATGACCCCCGTGTTGGTCATGAACTGGACACCCCTCACAGAGATGTCAGTCAGCTGCTAGGTGAAAGCTTCAGCATGCAGGGCCCCTCGAAATCAGCAGAAGTGTCTCCTCTGATTGTGCTAGGAAACAAAAGGCTATATATAGAAAATGGCATCCTTGCCTTGGGCCAAGATTGTGATCAGGCAACCATTGTTTGTGTTCTACAGATAGCGGTGTCGCCATATGGTTGTAATAATAAATACATTTGTATTACGCACATGAGAGGCCTTGCACCTAATGCCAAGGCAGTGTAATAGTATTCTCATGAAGTGTTCCGTGTCAGCACGATCGGTGTTTCTACAAAACTAGCCCAAGCGTCACGAATGCAAATGTGTGTCAAACGTCAATGTGGCAAAGAGAAGGCAACTTTAGGAAAAAGTATTGTGTACATGTAAGAACGACACTGATTCCTACCGGGCCTAACTCAGGCACATGACAGCTTTACCTATGGTTACCTATGGCAAGTAGGGTATCCCTTCCGGTTGCAGGGATCGGCATATGCTTCCAGAGACAAGGGCCACAATTCTCCTCTGGGACTCTGTGCATGCATATAGCTATCTTACAGACTTCAAATCACTTGTCGTTGTCATCTCCTACCCCAAAGTTAGGCACCAGGGGGCATATTTTCAAGCCCCTATCGCCACTACAACGTCACTTTTAATGTGTCTTAACGCTGCCTTGTAAATAAGGCACTCTTTCATGCTATACTTAGCGTGAAAGGGGAGGGCAATGGGTGTTGCTCTGGGTGTTCCACCTCAACACCCATTGATTATGACGCTACCCCATATTTACAAGAGTGGTGTAAATATGGGGCAGCGCCAAAATTAAGACCAGGGAAAACCTGGTCTTACCCTGGCGAAACGAGGAGACATTTTTAATTTCTCCTCGTTTTTGCTGTTTCCCTGTGTGCTGCCTCAGTATTCAATGCTTTAACCCAGTTCCCCTTTCCACTGGATGGAATTGCTAACTGGCCCTCTTTGTTGTATTCAGGACCATAAAGGATGACTATAAATGTTTGATTCATTGCTCCCTTTTTCTTTTTTTTTCTTTCATTATTAAGCCTTTATCTTTTTAACTAAACTTGGATGTGTGTTGAAATTGTTCATTTATTTTGGCTTTACTATTTTGTAGGTTGAATCACCTACCACCCAATAACATTTCCACAGAGGACAGGTTGCTGATGGGATCATGGGACCAAAAGTGTGCCAAGTGATGCCTTCTATGAAAACGTGTTCTCCTCTGCAAGCTGTGCTATGGGATATAGGTCAACAGGCCGATTTTTGACAAAGCTCTACTTATCCATTTAACTTTTGACACAACCATTATTGTGCTTCAACAGTGCTCTTCAATTGAAAATCTACTAGGTGAAGCTTTGAAGCACTTTAGAATTTGCAGAGCTCAAACAACTTTAAGAGACTAGCTGCAGTCTGTATGTACTATCAGGCCATTGAGCTATTACTTTCTGAGCAAGGCTAGGTGCACAGATGCAGAGACATTGACAGTAGATACAGATTTCCCGATCCACCTAGTCAGTCAGTTTCCAACATGATGTAGCACTGAGTCATCTACCTATGTTTCATATGTATATTTTTGAGGATCAGGCAGCTCGTTTTAGGAACCTTCAGGAGATTTTGGAAAGTAAACATCACTAGGTTCCAAGCCCAAAGCATTTGACTGGTGTAATGTTTGACTTTAAGAATGCCCCAGATTGTCCTGTTCTTAAACAGAATTTGTAAGTAACATTCACATCCCTTAACATTTCCTTCAAAGTGCATCTGTCACACTTTCAATGCTGGTGGGCAGCTGGTAATTTATAATATTGTAAAGTGACATAAAGGGGTTTCACATAAGGGTACAATCATTTGAGGCACTCTAATCGTTGATGATCACTATAAAATCTCCATGATAATAACCCACACACCTTGTTAGCACTCTAACATAATATAGTCAGAACATTACTGGGAGGAGAAATACAGGCCTCAATTCACAGAGCCATATGCAATCATAAATTGGACTTAATCACTTTTTATATTGCATAAAACAAATTTACACTTGAAAAAAAATGTATTTAGACTTGTAAAGAAATGTCCTCATATGTGATATTATATTGATTCACCATGGCTTCAAATTGTCTGGTGTAGCACATGTCAACCCATGACAAGGTTGTCATGGATGCAACATTCCGACCGCGAATATCTAATTTGGCCGGTCAGAATGTAAACCGACTGAATCGGTCGGAAGGGCTCCGACGCGGTCAAGGAGATTCCAACTGTCGGGAGGAGGCTTTCCGCCCGACAGCGTAATGAGCCCCATAGTGTCTCTTTCCTCTGCAGGGCATCTGGCAGACTTTTAATGGGAATACACTATTGTCTTCAAGGAATAATGTACATGTAAGTATATTGTAGTTACAAGGTCATACTCTTTCAGAAAACAACTTGTCAGTTGTAAATTATCACAAGGAAGCTCTGCTGTGTAATTAATTTTAATACCACTTAGCATGCATAGCTGTACCATTTAGAGGCAATTAGTCATTATACACTGCACTGGGAGATTTTTAAATTAGAAATAACAGGCATTTGTACATTCAGGGAGAAATCAATTTCCAGGTGCACCAACAACTTTTCACAATATGTTGGAGTTAAAGCATATATGGGTGCAGACTATAGCAACAATTGGGTCAGAAATTGAGACAGCTCAGTAAAAACAGCTTTTGAGATTAGCAATTCCTTAGCATTTTGTGCAACTAATATGCACCTCACGGGCCGTCATTACAAGTGGCCAATTAATTTCGATGAGCCCGGTTACTTAAGTCACCAGGACTAACAAAATTATATGCGAAACACAGCGGATCTGTCTTGTTTCCCAAAAAGGTTTTAGCTGGTCTAAGCAGCCAAAAAGTCTGGGGGAAAGTCAAGCAGCAATGGTGAATTACTAGGTGAATTAAACGCAGAATTATGGATTAATCCGGTTACTTCCCCTTTTCTTAGTGGAAACTCAGGGTTCCACTCAGATTACCTGCTAACTCCACAACGAAAGGACCCGCGAGAACATTAACTCCAGGTAGTGAAGACTTCATTGAGAGGTTAAGGAGCATGCATTCTGACACAGCCCCACTTGACACATGTGCAATACATTTACTGGAACCCTCTTCTACTGGCAAGGTAATATTCCAGCTTTTACATGCAAACAAACTATCTGTGAGATTGGTATTTTTCATATAAAACCTGTAATATACCTAGCAAGCAGTAGTGGCAGAGGGAGGCAGTGGGTCAGTGCCCTGGTGCCCCTGAAGGGTAGCCGCTGCTGAGCTACATACAATTCTTGAACAAGTAAAATTATCAAAATAACTGGAAAAGAATTAGTGGAAATAATCATTAAATTTTGTTTAATGGAAATGCACGCATGGGTGTACAAATTTGTCCTCACCATAATGATCGAGTTAGATCAAGCCGGACACAGTGTGATGCACACATGAGTGCATGTTTGTTTCATATACATGTGTTTTATGTCTCATGTGTCTTTTGATTATTGTTTGTGTTTTTATTTTTACAGAGACCAAAGACCTTAAAAAACAACTGTAAACTAAAATTTAGGAGAAAACAAATAGGTTTTCTCCTTCCCAACGCTCCTTAGAGTGTGCACACTCTTCTCACTTCAGACTGCGGATACTTCCCCAGTCTGATTACACATTTTCTGGTCCTGACGAAAGCCAGCATATGGAAATGACTGGCTGAAACATGTAGACCTTTATACAGGATACATGAGTCTATACTAAAAACTCAAAAGGTATCAGTCTTATTTATTTTTAACCCTGCCATAGGGCCCCATTATTAAATTCACTCTCTTCACTGAGGGGGACTCTATAGACAGTTTTAAACTCACAGATCACTGCACTACACCAAACACAAAAAAAACAGCTCCGCTGTAGTTCAGGCATCGCAGCACACCCAGGGTGCACTCTGCGCCTTGGGTGGGAGCCCGATGATAAAGCATGCCACCAACTAGTTTGGTGGGTGAGGGTTCTTTTAAAAAACCTAACGGTTTTTTCTAAGCACAAACTAATCAAGGGTTTTGTCTTTATTACGAGCTAGTTCTTTTTGATAATTATGTGCCTATAAACAACTTCAACATGAACCACATAAAATGCAGTCCCACCCCATAACCCTACTATCTACCAAATAAGGAAGGCCAGTGAGAACTAACAAGGCTCCCTTTGCAGATGAGGACCTCATTGAAGATTTAAGGAGAGCATTTTCTTCATTCCTCTTCACTTCAGTTTCTGGGTCCACCCTCCAGTCAATACACTTTCAATATCTGTGGAGTCTTTAGCTACCCTCAATCAATCAGGCGTTTGTTGAGCGCGACTACTCACCCGTAAGGGTCTCAAGGCGCTGGGGGGAGGGGGGGTGCAGGTTCCAGTCCATCAAGGAGAGGGTCTGTCGAAGAGCCAGGTTTTGAGGTTTCTTGCGAAGATGGGGAGCGATGTTGTCTGTCTGAGGTGGAGCGGAAGGGCGTTTACCATGTTAAAAAGAGGCCATCCAAAATGAATCCCACTGGTACCTGAACTCAAGTTCCCACCACTTACAGAGTCATATTGTTAATGCATGTGTCATGCACTCACTGCACATACATGTACTGGGCACACACACAAAATGTCCGCAATAGTACCTGGGGTTCAAATAACAGGAGAACTTTACATGAGAGGGTTCTGTAGACTACACTATCCCTGACACAGAGAAAAGATCTGGTCACAATTATGATTTACAAAAACTCAGTACTCTGCCACCACCACTTTATGTGGCTTTCCCTGGGCATTGACAATAGTCTGGTGTCCTCTAGGAGAACATGTTTCGTGTATCTCTTCAGGTCAAGGAACAGGTTCTAGACCTCTCATTAAAAGGGACAGGCCTAGGACTCTCTGCATACTCTGGATTAGCATGATGCCAGGGCCAAACAAAAAGTCAGGATACCAGTTTTACAAGCAGTCAGTGAATCAGGGCATTGGTACAGTCTGTTCACCATGCAGGGGGCAATCCTGCCCCAATAGTTAAGCGGTGACAGCACAGTAAATACACTGCTTCCTCCATGACAGAATACGCAATGGGCCCAATCATGAGGGTTTTTGTTCTTGGAATCGGGACTAGCCATGCAGACCTGGAATTACAGGGTTCTAATTCATATGATTCCATCGATATTACTGCTCTGTTTCACAACTTTTCAGAGCATGTGGAACATAGTAGCCGGAGGGCCAGTGCAGTCTGAGGGACTAGATTCAAGAAGTTGGGATGGGGTACAGGAAAAGGCCTGGCTCGGCATGCTCATCTTTTACCTGCGAGGGGGTGCAAAGGGGCCAAGCTACGCTTTTGCTTACAGCACCTGATTGGAACCACACTTAACCTTACAAGATGTATTTTCCCACCAATAAAATCAGGCCCAGTTTCCCTGCACCTAGGAATCCCAGATGCAAAAACACAGGACCACTTGTGATTGGTCGAACAGGATCCTGCCGGGGAATACCCCATGACCTGTAATCACGCCCTATGTGCAGAACAACATTTACACTATGCACCCTTAGCACAGACACTGGCAATAAGAAGAAGCAGGGCTTATTTGTTGTTTTTCTGGCTTTTTCACTGCAGTGCAAGTGCTCATCTCTATACATCAGTGTTTGCATATGCAAGTTGTATTTTTTATGTGGTATTAAAATTGTAAACCCAAGCAACATCTATGGGCTGAATTACAAAAATTGTATTCTAGTGACATTTGCACCAACATTTGTGCCGGCCATCTGATAATAATGATGCTTTTGCTCATCATTTTTGCACGTATTAGGTGGTGCAAATGTTGGTGTAAAGCTGTGGCCATGCAAGTTCTTTCACTGTTATTTGGAAATGTTGGTGCATAATTCCACTGGCACCTGTGTACCCGTGTAACCCTGTCTCTGTAGGATAAACAGAGGTATTTATGTAAGCAGGGCCATTGCAATTGTATTCAGAGGTATCACAGTTTACCGATAAATTATGATAGCACAGGGCGTCATAGATTTTTTTCAGTGAACGGTAGTGTACAATTGTAGTAAACAGGGACATCAGTCCTAAACTCACACACAGTCAGTAACACCAGTCACAAAGACACATACAAGGAATAAATATTCCTAGCAGAGTCAGAGCACCACGGGAAAGAGCTCGTGCACGTAGGTCTGCCAGCGCTCTCTGTGCCACGTCATCTCGAAGCCTCGAGGCAATTATAAGATTTCAAGGTCATGTGTCCTTCTGGCTCTGGGACCAAAAACAGTCCAACCTATTTAACTTATACCAAAGCTGACATTCATATCATGCATATTAAGTGAACATGTTGTGAAAATGTCTTTTGGGGAATTTTCTTTAACACTTAAGTAAAAAAAAAAACATATTTGTACAAAGAAAAAAGGCGGTCAAACTAAGTTAAGTACAACCCTGTCAGAATGCAGTACTTGCTCAAGGTCGTTTTTGAGCAGAAGCCATCTGGCAATGCGGCACGTGGACAATATCCATGACCAGATATCCGCACTAGTGACAACTACCCTATCAAAATGTGCCTTGATCATCCTCACTTTCAATGAGTCATCGTTTGATGGTTTCCATTTATGCCTTTATTGATGTCCCATAATTATCATTGAAAGACGTCTGCCTTGGCTGTGAGCACGTTACATACTCTCAGTTCCGGAAGATGACTTTTACGGGGGTGTAAATTCATTTCAGGTACGAGAAACCTGGCCTAAAATTAGGAAATGCTCGTCACTGTGGTAATTAATATTAGTTCTATAAAAATCACGTTATGATATGACTCAAAAGGTACCTGTAACTTTCGGAATCGGCATATTTTGAAATCTGTGACCTTTCTTTAGCTTCGCTTGATCAAAGATGCCAGGTGCCTCTGGATCTTAGGAAGAGCATATTTTGAAATTTGGGCAATATGTTCCATTCTCCTAGTAAAAGACGCAAGTACAATTGCACAGAATTTCATGCACATTATATTGTGATGTAGGAATCTGGACAAAAATAATTATTTCACGGTTAAAGAAAGACAAACGTCAATGAAAAATTCTCAAAGACAAGCTGATATTTATGCTCCCAGACATTGCATTGAGCCATCTTTGTTTTCCCAAAATCTTATCCTCTCAATTTGCTATAGCTCCCTATTGACATGTTTCGACACATTTCTCTTGTCCGATCAATTTGTTTCATTGCAATATAGGTAAAGATATATTTGTCCACGAATATATGCCAATGTTTATTTTTGACATTCCCGGGCCAGATCAGCTCACAACCTTTTCAGACTACAACGCAACCCTTTTAACCCTTTGTACAGTATTTTTCCTCCATTAAAGGCATTAAACATCATATTACATCTTCTGAATTATATTATATTTTGTTGAAAGTTATTGAAAATAGGTCTTAGGTAAGGTAGCACATGCTGTGACTGCAACTTAGTAGCAGGGGTGGCAAACAAGACTTACAAGTGAAAGAGAAACAGCCAGAAATACCTTTCTCTTCTACACCATTCTGAGATATGGTTGGATTCCAACGTTTGAGATAAGGCACTTTGCAAGAGGAGACGTTTCACTTTTTTCAGAAAGGACCTCACCTTCAGTTCCCTTCAGATTACTGGGAAGGGCTATACAGAGTGAATTTATTTTGCATATGTACAGTTTGTATACATTTATTGGGACTGTTTTACAGTTAACAGAGAATGTTCTCAGGCCCAGCTCTCCTTGGTCGCTGTTGGGCCCCCGACCAGCCACTAACCAGAGTCGCCAGCTGATGCTGCTTGCCACTGCTCCTCGCCTCTTTCCTCTCACTCTGCTCCTTCGCTTTACTCTTCTGCCTTTGTATCTTATTGCCACTATTACTCTATTGCTCTTCTAAAGGTGTTTAGTGAGACCTTTGATTTCCACTTTGCCTCTGTTTAGTGTCACCTTGTTTGATTTTTCTCTTTTGCCTCTGTTTGCTGCCCTTTTGCTCTATGTTTTTCACTTTGCCTTTGTTTAGTGCCTCCTTTAATTTCCACTTATGTCTCTGTTTAGTGCCAACTTTTGCAATATTTTTCCACTTTTGCCTCTGCTAGCTGCCTGCATTCTCACTCGCTCCCCATCTTCTTCAGCGCTTTTTCCCACCCTCACGGTCCCCGCTACTGCTCCTGCCTTGCTCTCCTGCCACCCACTAGGCCCACCCACTGCCACCCAGCGACCCTCCCACCTCCCAGAAACTTAATGTAGGCTGCAGCACGGCCACGCACAGTGAGGGCCGATGGAACCCTGTTTCTCCCGCTACCCGCAGATACACTGCTGCAGAGCTCTGAGCCCTACACCGAGATTCCACAACAACAACTGCTGCTGCACCTCTCCTCAATCAATGGTAGGACCTTTTTCCTGCCTGCACTGTCTCTTATCCTTCAGCACCAGAGCACCTGCATGCTCATCGACTACCACCACGCCAACCACGACTGCTTCAGAACAACTCTACTGCCTCCTGCTCAACGCACGATCACTCTGCAATCACACCACCAGGATCTGGGACACCTTCCCCTCTCTCACCTCCACGTCATCTTCCTCACTGACACATGGCTCAACCCTGCATCTGTGCCTGACATCGCCTCAGCAATGCCCGACGGCTACAAGATAGTACACCAGTACATATCAACAAACACAGAGGTGGAATCACCATTATCCACAAAGAAACCATCCATTGCACCACCACCGCAGACAATACCACCCCTATCATAGAACACCTCAACATCTAAATCCAAACCGACTGTAAAACCACCATCACATGCACCCTTGCATAGATACCTCCAGGACCACGCCCCAGCTCCTGTGACGCCATCCCCAAATTCATCGCTCCACTCGCCATTGACTCCAAACACTGCATTTTCCTCACAGACCTCAATTTTCACCTCACTGACCTTAATGACTCCAACATCACCAACCACCTCAAAAGCATTAACAACATTGGGCTCGCCTAACTAGTCACCAACCCGACACACATCGCAAGACACACACTCAACCGCATCTTCACGGCCAGCGACAGAATCAAGTACAGCCATGTCACCGAGCTCACTTGGACAGACCACGCCATTGTCCACTTCTCCATCACAGGATTCCTCAGCACTTCCATCAAGCCACCTAGAACCTCACTCTGCAGCTGCAACAAAATATCAGAGAGCCAGTGAACCAAAGCCCTCAACACCTCCCACCCTGACGCTGCAACCAAGCTATAAAAAGCTGTCAAAAACGTCTCCGCCTTTATCACCGATTGCGCTGACAGAGTCGCCCCTGTCAAAACCACCAAACTCAAGAGATCCTCCAAGCAGGCAATTGGGTCATCATGGAACTGAGAACCACAAAACACAACTACATGCAACTTGAAAGGAAATGGCACACAAGCAAGGAGCCCACAGACAGAGCCCCATTCAAGACTTCCCTCAACCAATGCCACCAACTCCTGAAAGAGACGAAAAGGAGCATCCTTGCCGACCACATAGAAGCAAGGGCTAACCCCTGCAAAGAACTTTTCGTCATCATCAGAGAGTTCTCCAACCCCTCAGCCATCGAAAACAACATCACTCCTTCCCAGGAACTCTGTGACACCCTGGTGGACTTCTTCCACAACAAGATCTCCACATCTACAAAAACTTCGAACCCCAACCCACCACCACCAACTTCCTCAGCTGTCTCCCTCCCACAGATGCAAGCCCCAATGACCTGCTCACCACTTGGGACCAGCTCACCACACAAAACACACAGCCATAATGAACTCCGTCCACTCTGGAGTACCCATGGACCCCAGTCCCCACCACTTCTTCAACCTTGGGTGCAAGATGATCAGCAATGACCTCACCACCATTTTCAATGCATCCATCACCAAGGCAACCTTCCCTGAAGTATGGAAACATGCTGAAGTCAAACCCTTTCTGAAGAAGCCGTCTGCTGACCCCAGCAAACTCAAAAACGACCATCTCACATCTCTGCTACCCTTTTGCACCAAAATCCTCAAAAAGGCCATCAACTGCCAACTCACAAAACACCTGGAGAACAAAAATCTACTGGACACATCTCAATCCGAACACTGCACCAAAACCACCCTGATCGCGCCACCAACGACATCAAAACCCTCCTCAATCAAGGAGAAACAGCGGCTCTGGTCCTCCTTGACCTCTCAGCAGTGTTCAACACTCTATCCCACCACACCCTTATCAAGAGGCTTCACCACAGTGAAATCCAAGGAGACGCCCTCAAATGGAACTCCTCCTTCCTCACCGGAAGAGCCGAGAGAATCTGCCTACCTCCTTTTACCTCAGAACCTAATACATCATCTGCGGCATCCTTCAAGGCACATCCCTCAGGCCGTACACTGTTCAACACCTACATTGTCAGAACACATGGACTAAACATCATTTCCTATGCTGACAACACCCAGCTCATCCTCTCGTTATTAGAAGACCCCTCCACCACAATAGGAAACTTACGCAGTTGCATGATGAGCGCCACTGACGGGATGAAAGACTACTGCCTAAACCTAAACACAGACAAAACGGAAGTGCTGATTTACAGGAACAACATCTCCCTGTGGAACAACTCCTGATGGTATTCTGAACTAGGACCCTCACCCACTCCGACAGACCATGCCTGCAACCTTGGCATCATCTTGGACAGCAAGCTCACCATGAAAAGCCAGATCAAACCAGTCTCCTCCGCCTGCTTCCTCAACCCTTGCATGCGCCATATGATCTTCAAGTGGCTCCCTGTCAACACCAGAAAAACCATCACTCAAGCCCTAATCACCAGCCGGCTTGACTACTGCAATGCAATCTATGTAGGAATCACCTCACACCTCCTGAAGAGACTGCAGACCATTCAGAATTCAGTGGCCAGACTCATCCTCGATCATCTTCAGGGGACCTGCATCACCCCTCCCTCAGAAGCTCCACTGTCTCCCCAACCAGAAGAGATGTCAATTCAAGATGCTGATCCACACCTACAAAGCCCTACACAACAAGGGACCAGAATACATCAACCACCACCTGAATTTCCACCAACCCTCCAGAGACCTGCGCTCTGCCTCCCTCTCCCTTGCTCACCCTCCCTACACCCGCTGAAGCAACAGTGGAGGACGCTGCTTCTCCTACTTCACTGTGAAGTCCTGGAATGACCTTAACCTCCACCTCCAGACCTCCTCCTCCCTGCTGGAATTCAAGAAAGGACTCAATACCTGGCTGTTCAACCGAACCCTCCCTAAGCAGAAGTATTCTCAGTGCTTGAATACCCTCATGGGTGATTAGCAGTGCTATTCATGTCCTGTTTGCTTGATTGATTGGTTGATTGGTTTTATAGATACAAAAGAACATTGACAAGAAATTTACAGAAAATGCTAGGTATGGCCAAGCAATAGGAGCTTAGAGAGCACATAATGATAGTACCTCGTAGGAGATTTTGATGGAAATTCCAGAATTAGAAGATGAAAGTGTGTTATGACTTGACTAAGAAGTGATAGGAGACCCTTGAGCTGTGAAAGCTACTTATCTGAAGACGTTCGGGTGCAAAATTGAAGGCTGAGGAGTAGGTGTCTCTAGCGAACTGATGTATTGCATGGTAATTATCTGAATCTGGATGTGTTGCGAGAGATATATTCAGCTGAGGGTGGTTTGAAAATATGATCTCTGACAAATATACAGGAGTAAGGTCATGGGTATATTTGTAAATGTGACTGAGAAATTTGTAGAATACTGTGTTTTACACTGAAAGTCTGCCTGCTTGATATCGAGATAAGAATGTATCAGCACATCTAGGTAGATGAGTAGAGTACAGGGATCAAAAGGAGGACCTCTATAGGCTTAGCAAGAATATGTAGGAAGGCCTAGCAGTAAACTTTAGAAGTGGTCAGGTATGCTGGGCAGCAAGGTGTTGATTTGGCTCTTCACTGAGCAGAAGGGATGGTACTCACCAACCTTCTAGATATGCAAAGCTGGAATCAGGGGCGTAACACAGGCCCCTGCAGCCCCTGCAGCCCCTGCAGCCCCTGCGGCACAGGGGGCCACCTAGCCCTCCAGGGGAAACCCAGCCATCCAGGGGTTCCCAATCCTTGGAGGGGGGGCATTCAACCAAAGTCAATGAATATTTATGGGATATGGGATACTCGGTGGGGCCCTCATTATGTCCCTATCATTTTGCATTGTGCCACGAGCTGGAATCATTACGATGTGGCAATGAAATAATGAATGTACTGAAGCAAGCTGCTATAACAGAGGACTCATTGGAAGTGAGCTGAAGATGAGGGGAAAGTAGCATTTTGGAGGAAGAATATAATGCAGTTTTCAAGGACAGTCAGATTTCTCTTCCAACGGAATAGTCAGCATGTTTGATACAGCTTCTTCACCGGTATTTAGTATTCCTTTGACTTTTACACGTGTGCCCACCTAAAATACAACTGCAGATCACCAGTCTGAAATTCCACTCAGCATATCAACACATTGTAAAAGATTAAGATGGTGCTGTTTTCCCTTCTGGGCATCTCGATGCCAATTCCAAGATGGATGATTAAAGCAGTTCTGCTCCTTACACATCATCAAACCATTAGATTACTCTGAATACTGGCACTTTAACAGCAGCTCTCAACTTTCTGTTAGTCCTTTGTTTAGCCACCGGTGACATCAGGACCCAATAACACATTCATCAAAGGCTGGGTCAGCACGCTGGTGGTGGTGACATACAGAGGTGCCATGGACACACCTAACGCTGTGCAGACAATTACAGTTGCATGTTACCAGAGCATCACATTTGTAGCCTTGGGTCACCCTTTAAAAGTCATTATTATCAGATATGTTGGTCCAAATGGTTTAACAGAGAGAACCAAGAATGTTTGACTCTGGGTGCTCAATAGTCACACGGAAGTCAATAATTTGAAACATGTTGTTCTAAGTACATGGATCCATCATGCAGCTTTACTTACACATTCCTGACCACTCCTGACTTACAGACCCACGTGTACCTTCATTTATTGTATTCTGTTGTAGTATCTATGTATTTAAAGGAAATATAAGCGACGAACACAGGGAAATAGGGGGCACATTTGCAGTGATTAGTTGCAAATTACAGAGTAAATATGTAAGGCCTTATTCATAAAGATTTTGCTGTGACCAGGTGTTACTTACTGTTGTAGTGCTGCTGGCTTGCCCCTAAATTCCAAGAACGAGCCAGGAAAAATCCTCTTATGCATGACTTACTCCTAAAATGCAGTTGTTTATATCATTATTCTTCATTGACTGTTCTTTTTTTATGCCGATAAAACTCTTTTTGTAAGCAGCATGGATTCATAGGAAAGAAAAGGCTTTATGTGGTGTGCTGGATATCTACCGTGATATCCATCTATGAAAAACAGTTCATGAATTCTCCAACAGAACCATTAAGATAACTTTTCAATTGAGCTGATACACTCAGGGGCATATTTACTGAAGGGTCATGCAGAGCAGCAAGTCACATTGTTGTGCTGCCTAACAGGGAAAGGGTAGGAATGCACCATATTTAAAAGAATACGACGCATTCCTGTCCTTTCCCCTGCGTTGGTGCGCAATGGACTGCCTAGCACCAATGCAAGTACCCTTGCACCATGGTGCAAAGGTGCCTGCGTTGCATGCATGATTCTTTTTGTTCAGGAAGGGGCACCTTCCTGCACAAAAACAATCCTGAGAGGCTTTTTTCTCTTTCTATGTGTGCTGCAGAGTGAAGCACACATAGAAAGAGGAAACAACGAGGAGAAAATAAGATATTTCTTATTGTTACGTCTCTCCTGGGGAGACATATCTTTTTGGCACATTACCAGGTTTAACTGTTCTTTTAAATCTAGGAATACGTCAAAATCCATGGGTGTTGTGTGGGAACACCCTTGCAACACCCATGGAAACGCCTCCCTGAGCAGAGGAATGCAGTACAATGATATGCTCTGCGTTACTTTACTTGAAATTTATGAAGCCACACAGGGCCATGCAAGGTGGCCTTGCGCGGCTTCATAAATCTCTTTTTAGAGTTACGTTGCTCTTGCACCACGTCACGTGATGTAAGAGCGCCACACTGGGGCTCATAAATGTGCCCCTCAGTGCTTAAGCCCTTCATTGCCATTGGAAATATTCCTGACTATGCACTCTATTTGTAAGTGACCACTGATTCTGTTAGAGCCCACCCTTCCTCTGCAACTGGTGTTCTGCTTGCAGGCAGCATTCTCTTGCGTTTCGGTACCTCCCGCTTTTGTTCCTCAATGCATGCAGCCCTGGGTGTTGTTCTGGTCCTACCTGTTGATTGCCCTTTGCATAGATATATTTGCATAAAACATAAAACATAATTCAAGAACATGTTTGTTGAAATTATCATAGTTCTCCATAAAACATTGTGATCTTGCTCTAGTTAAAAGATATCAATTTTAAAACTAAATTCCTTTCTATAAAAAAATTGCTAAGTACATACATTTACAAATAAGAACTCCCGTACTTCACAATTTAAAATGCATCCTAATTACTCACTTTAACCATAAATTTTGCCAACGTTACATGTATATTGGATGACTTCATCTTTAGTCTACAGTGTATGGACTCAAGTATCAATGCTCACCATGCTACAGAAGTAATTTATTTCTTCCATCAATATGTTCTCTTTGTACATCACAACTATAAATTAACCAGAGTATAAGGAAAGGGAAATCTTTTTTTTTTGCTATTTCATATTTTTTTATTTTTTGGTGGTCCTAGGTAGCCAGCATTTTTAACCTTTAGGCAGTTTGAACACGCCAAGGAATCCCTAACTGTATCTTCCTTCCCCAAACACATGAAAATCGTTTTGGTAGTTTAATTGATATTTTAATAATTCAGTTGTAAACCGTGTACAAATAATATAATCCACTTGTGTTTTTAATGGTTTTCTATGGACGCTTTTAAATATTATTAGAACTTCTGATCATTTGTCCCTTTTTAGTTATTTTGGTGTCTTTGTGATCATTAAATATTACTCTTTTTAACTAATTTGGAAATTGAAGTTTAACCACTTATGGGGGATATTCTCAAGAACGTGCGATAAACATCGCCAAAATAGGCTAACGCAATTTTTCATATCGCCGTCTATCGCGGGAAAACAACTCTGTGTCAACGTCGTATTCTCAACACGGCAGTAACATGCGATAGTTTCCCGATAACGCCTCAAATGTCTGCGATACAACTACCGCGACAAAAACGGAAACCCGAACGTGAAAAAAGTTGCAATGGGCCCAACCGCGATAGAAAAATCGGCGACAAGCAGCGCCAGGCTTGCAATTCCCACATCAGGCGGGAAAAATCACCATAGAAGCTGCAAAAAAAAAACATAACAACTGCGAAGCACAATGGAGGTAGCCGGAGCAAGTACAGAGGACAACCCGAACCCCACAAGCCCCACGGAGGACCAGCCTGGGACCTCGGGGTCAGGGAAGGGCAAGGAGAAGAAGAAGAGGAAGACACGGTTCAGTCCGCAGGATCCTGATTACGGAGGTGATAGAACACCATCAACAACTGTTCGTCACCTCCACTGTGTCATTGGCAACAAAAAATGGAACATGGCAGTCCATCGTGGACAAGGTGAATGCAGTCGGAGTGCTGAGGATCACAATGGATGAGGTCAAGAGGCGCTGGAATGATGTGAAGCGCAAAACCAAGCTGAAACTCGCAAACAACCGCAAAGCAGCAATGCAGACTGGGGGTGGGAGTCCTGCGCCACAGGAGGAGCTGGATGAGATGGAGGAAATGGTGTCCACACTCATCAGTGTGGAGACGGTGGCAGGAGTCGGGGGACCGGACACTGCTCAACATGACCTGACACAACAGCAACAGGGTGAGTAACCACCAGGGACTGGGGGGACGGGGGGAGATGGGCACACATGCACAATGAAGTATAGCACACTGCACAACCACAATGACTCTGGATCATGTCCCTGATCTCCTTGCCATACTGCAGCACACATAGAAACAGCAAGTAAGCCCCCGTCCACAATGTGCCCAGAGGGGGCCCTCCCACACATCACCAATCTCACAACAAACCCATGCATATGTGCTGAACCCAGCAAAGCTGCGGATCCGTGAGCCCCACTGACAATGCAAGTGACACTGCATGACGATGAGCATGTCTGGAGGCCACTCATCATGACATGTTGCACGCCACGACACCGAGGTGGCTGAGTGTGGTCCACATCCGGAAAGGAGCAGGTCACACACTGACAGATCCACGTGCACAAACAACCCCTGACGGCAACAAGACATCTGCGGACAAACCATGCCCAAGAGTCCCAACTCCCACCAAGAGCCCAATTTACCCAAGTATGCAACATCTCAGCACTGCTAAGCACAGAAGTCAAAGGCACACCGCCTGAAAGGGAGAAGGCCAAGCAAAGTCTGAGCTGCAGGGGCGACTCTCCCACAATGCAGCACAAACACAAGAATCAGAGCACATCAACATTGACAACAATGTGGTACAAACTGCAACACATTCACAACAGAACAGAGGACACAACTGCTGCCGCTTGTGTGTAGAAACTGGCCAATCACATTTGACATAGCAGGAAACTGTGACACGATAATGGACAAGTACAACCCCACATCCCTGATGGTGCACAAATGTCTACTGTTCCTCTTCAAATAGGCATCTACTCCTAAACAGTCACAATGTACATTGTCATGCAGTCTGTTTGGAAACTTGGCCAATGCGTGAACATACATGGAACACACTGTTAAACTGCATCTCCCCTTTACATTGCAGAGGGAGAATCATCACCTCCTGCAGAGCAGACCGAACACAACACCTCCTCACTGATGACGAGGAGGACCTCCCCACCTTCGACACCGACGCCCTCCAAGAGCTCATGGACAGCTTCCGCACCCCACCCCCAGGAGCAGGGCAGCCCAGCTGCATCGAGGAGACCCCACCCCCTGCACAGACCACACAGCAGGAAGCACCCACCACCCCGGCTGTCTCCCAGGATCCCCACGACCAACACTTGGCATTTCAACACCGTGTGCTGGAGGGCCAGAAGGAGATAGCTGAGCAGGTGCGGATGGGGTTCGAACTCATGGCAGCCAAACTAGATGCCATCCATGGGTGTCTATGTCCCATCAGGGACCACTTACAGTCCCTAACGGACACCCACAGTCCGCTCCATGGTCTCCAACGAGCCATGGCTGACATCGCTGGAGTCATGACTCAGAGACAAAACACCCGTCTAGTCAGAGTGGCTCCAGCGATCTCAGCCGGGATTTGGGACACATGCGGAGGCTCATGGAGGACATGGTGCGGATAGAGGCGGAAAGGATGGCTGCCACGGCTGCACATCAGCGAGATGTAGCTGGGATCTTCCATGCCCTGCAGATCCTCATCATGGCATTGCTGCCACAAGGCCTGGCGCAGATGAATGCTGCTGCTCCTACACCATCCACATCTCTGCCCCCTGATGTGTCAGTGCCCCACAGTGCGGCAGACATTCCACCTCCGGCACCTGATGTGTCACTGCCACACAGTGCGGCCGAAAATCCAACTCCGGCCCCTGATGTGTTAGTGCCACACAGTGCTGCAGCTGAAACACCACACCCACAGGTGAGGCACATCACACATCAGAGGACAATGATGTGGATGAGACTGCCATTGTGGTAATGAGGAAGCGGTAGCCATATGGCCTGTTTCAGCTTGGTTCGGCCCTTTGCATCATCACCTTCCACTGTCCCCCGATACACTCTGCGACACTCAACTTGGACCTCGACATGGACTGCCATATTCTGTTTGGTTACCAATGACACAGCAATCAGACTGCGGACTGAACTCTTCCTCTTCCGATAAATTTGTCCTTCCCTAATGGACTCTGGCTGGCCCTCCACGGGGCAACAATGTCAAGTGGGGTGTGCATGACCCTGTACTGTTCCAGCTGCAACACTCCGATGAATGTGAATAAAACATTCAAATTCACACAGATGTGTCATGTCTATGATCCTTCAAGTATGACAGTATGGATGAATGTAGGGTCACTGATTCCCCCTCACGTCCATTTTTCACATGTTGTGGGGCTTGGGTCACAGGGTGCAACATTGCCGATTGCGGTCCGGGTGGCGCAGACACTAGAACGGAGACACGCGCATTAGTTACTTCCTTGTCCAGGCCAGAACTGAACCACGCCCATTGCCCCGGGCTCATTTTTCACACCCCTACGCTGGACTGGCATACGCCAGCCCAGCCCACTCTGCTTACGCTCACAGGGGGTGACGACACAGCTACATGTCCCAGGTCTTCCCTGTAGTGATCTGCTGGTCACTGGTCTAGTTGTCAGCATGCCACAGCCACTCCCTGAGGGCTGGTTTACACCCAAACCACACCCATCCAGCACAGGCGTCACAGGACTTGTGACCCTGCCAATAAAAGGGGCCCACCACAGCACATCCCCCACTGCCGGAGGTAACATGATGGAGTCCGCATCCACGGAACTCAATCATAAAGGGTCCGTGACTTGCGTTGCACAGAGTTAGTGGCACCCGATGGCCTGCGTCCGGCACGGGCCTACCGCCACGTGGCGATGACTTGCGGTGCACAGAGTTAGGCCCACCTGAAGAGCTGAGCGGGTGTGCAGCCTGCGATGATGCGTTGGGCTCGATACGGCGTCCAGCAAATCAAGACTCGATTTGAATTGTGAGCCCTGCTGGTCCGCAGTGTACGCGCAGTCAGCAGCCAGCACACACATGACTCCGTGGTGCGGTGCCGCAGGGTGCGCTGGGGGCCTGTGGCGCGGAATCCAGCGATTGGCTGAGGAGGTTGCACCGGTACGTGGAGGGCCCTCTTGGAGACACGCCGGTGGCGGCAGGTGAGCATTGAGACCTGGGTGCGCAGGGGCGGGCAGTCATCGCTGGGCGGCGGACCGGTCTGGGGACCAGGGCTGGGGTGCAGCAGGCGCACAGGATCGCGCAGGCACCAACGGTCATGGCGGCGGCCGCTTGGCTGGGTGGGGGGCGCCGCCCTGGCAGACACGACCTTGCATGCTCTGACGAGATGTGCGCAGGTTGGCTTGGGACGTAGTCACCTCCTCTTCAATGTGAATACGGCCATTGAATGTGGTTGGGCACGTGTGTGTAGGCCTATGGTCATGATATGGTGGACACAGAGACACACACAGTAGTTACTGTGGTGGCCATCCCGGCGCTGGACCACGCCCAGGGCCCTGGGCTATTCATTCGCGACATACGCCGGCCAAGGCCGCTCCGCTTACGCTTACAGGGGGGGACCACATGGCTACATGTCCAAGGTCTTCCACACTGCCTGGGGTAACCTGTTTGCGTCCACTGTCCACTACACTGCAAACACCAGCAGTAGATGTCCACATGGACATGTCTGTGCTCTGCATACTGCAGTCTCTCCAGCACATCTCCGCCACACTTGGCATTGTGTCCTTTCTTATTGCTGGGTCACTTGCCTCCTTCGCACATTCTTGGTTCCCACCTCTCCCCATATTCTGCAATTGTGTGGCAGAGGGGCTCTACCTTTGTGGATGGTTTGTCTACATGTCTGGTCCCTGTTACCACGGTTACTTGTGTAGTCGTGTCCGGTAGTTGGGCATGTTCGTTGGCATGTTGTATGTGATTTTGTTACGTGTGCTCTCCCACAGTTGTGAGTTGTGTGATTGTGGAGTTGAGGTGTGTGGTGTGTTCAGGTGCAATACACTGTACCAGATTACGTTTGTGACTATGAGGACGCTTGACCATTGTCACCATTTCTCCAACAGGTTTCTGACTACTGATTTCGGGATATGGAATGGTATTGGGGAGTTCCCGCAGCATTTGCAGTTTATTGGATCCACACGTTGCCCTGGTGAAGTTCCCCGTTGGGAATGGAACGCGTTGGCTGAACTTTTCGTCTTGTTGTTTATGTATTTGTAATAAAGTTCTGTTTTTCCACTACCGTTGACTACTGGACTTCATGACCTGGGGGGGAGGGTCCGGGGGTGGTTGCGGTGGGTGTTGTGGCCCTCTTGGGTCTCCAGGCTGCATGAGCATTGTCTCCATGGCATCTGTGGTGTCCGTATGTCAGAGCGGACCCGCCACCTTTTTCGGTCATCGCTCTAGTTTTTTTTGCTCAACCAGCTATTTAAACGTCACGCTAGCGTGGACGCGCAGCGGGCGCGCCAAAGGCAAGCCCGTCTGCGCCCGTCCGCGCACGGACCGTGCACAGCGCCAGCCATGCTGCCCGTGACACCAGGGAATTCTGCTATTCTAGCGAGGCACTGCGGGAGATAGGCGAGGCCAGTGGCGGTGAGGTAGGCTTGCCTAGATTTGAGGAAACCGCCAGCCCGAAGTCTGATTTTATCAGAAAGGAGGCTTTGGTCTGTGGATTATTGAATGTTAGATCTCTCCCTAAACATTTCATAGAGATTCAATTACTTATCGAAGCACATCACCTCGACGTTCTATTCATGACTGAAACATGGACCTTTCCTGACTCTGTTCTCGATCCAGGATTGGCGTGTCCCCCTGGCTATAAGATATTCCACAAGCCAAGAGTTACAGGTAGAGGTGGTGGGGTTGGCATTCTGTTCAAAGAAAGGTGGGATTTTGTCCTTATGGATATTGATGCAGTGGAGGGGTTTGAGCTCCTGGGGTTCTCCTTAAAGGACCCCAGGGGGCACTTGTTGGATGGCATAGTATGTTATAGACCCCCTGGTGCAGTCAGTCCGCCTCAATTGCAGGCGTTGATTGACGTTCTTAATAATATGGCTCTTACTCACTCTAGATTGCTTATTGCAGGGGACTTCAATTTATGGCCAAATGGGACTTTAGATACAGGATGTAACCTTTTTCAATCCTGCGAAAGCCTAGGCCTACTACAAGGGGTGACAGGGCCTACACATATAGGGGGGCACACACTTGACTTAATCTTTAGTGAGGAAAGGGTCACCGGACATGTGAAGGTGCTCCCAGTGGACTGGACTGATCACCATCTGGTTAAACTTTCGACGTTTATCCCCAGTAGAGGAGCCCCAGCTGTCAGGGAAGCTAGGAGCTTCTTGAGTAGGGACTGGAAGGGGATATTGGAAAAGGCAACGCGTTCACCAAGTTTGCTATCAAAGGGGACTTTGATGTATCTAGGTCAGTGGAGGAGAATTATGCGGATTTCTGTAATCAGATCACTATAACAGTCAATCAAATTACCCCTCTGAAAAACCGTAAGAAAAGTGGTAGACCCTCTGCCAGATGGTTTAATGAAAAATTGAAGACCCTGAAAATGAAGTGCAAACAGGTAGAAAGAAAATGGAGAAAGCTTTATGCAGACGAGGATAAGATCGCATGGAAAATGGCCATATCTATTTATAAAAAAAAAATCTTCTCCACCAAAGCGGAATATTTTGCAGAGATCATTATGAACTCGCTAAATAAGTCTAGATGTATTTTCAAAATAGTTGATGACATCACCAATCCGAAGTGCTCAAAAACAAGATTCAGCCAACTCAAGATCTTTGCGATAGTTTAGCGACCTTCTTCGAAGAAAAAATTAGTACTATCATTAATGGTCTCAAAACAAATATTCCAGTAGGGGAAGAAGTCACGACTAGTGGAGTAGTAGCCTTGACCAATGGAGTAGAAAGGGTATCTTGTGTAGGAAAACAGACTGGTGAAGGGACTGCCAATCCGAGTCTCCTGGATCACTTTGAGCCTCCATTGGAGGAGGAATTTGGCGGGATCGCCTTGGGAGTCTCCTCTGGCTCCCCACTGGACCCCCTTCCACATAAAATCTGGAAGGAATTTGCCTCAGAACTTTTTCCCAGACTCCGGCAGATATGTAATCAATCGCTATCCAGTGGGGTTGTACCATCTGGCTGGAAACAGGCCGTGGTCACGCCACTCCTGAAGAAGGCCACTCTTGACCCAACCTGCCCGGAAAGTTACCGGCCCATCTCTCTCCTACCTTACCCAGTGAAGATCCTCGAACGATTGGTCAGCAAATCTCTGTCACAGTTCCTAGAACTTAATAACAAGTTGGCGGATGTACAATTTGGATTCCGCACGGAACATGGAACAGAGACTGCTCTGGTGACCGTGATGGACGATCTTCGTTTATTGGCAAACAGGGGACAATCGGCGATACTTTTTCTGCTCGACCTGTCTGCCACTTTCGACACGGTTAACCATGGCATTTTGCTGACCCGACTAGAGGAGGTAGGAATAGTGGGCACTGCCCTGGATTCATTTCGATCCTATCTATCCGGCAGATGTCAGGCAGTGGCTCTTCCTCCGTTTCAATCAGCCTTTTCTAATATCTGGCATGGTGTTCCTCAAGGGTCTGCCATCAGCCCAATTTTGTTCAACATATATCTGAGGCCATTGATTAACATAATTCGGGCTCACAATGTGAAGTTGGTCAATTATGCTGATGACACCCAGATTATCTTATCCCTGGATGGAACCCAGTCTAATGCCTTGGAGGATTTCCATACCTGTATGCATGATACTGCGCAGTGGCTACGGAATAACTTTTTACAATTCAACTCGGATAAGACCGAAATTTTACACTGTGCAGTTGGGAAGGTTCCTCTGCCTCTCCCTCACAACTTTTGGCCCCTTGTAACATCTACTCCTCTGGTTCCGACTAAGACGGCGCGAAATTTGGGAGTCACGTTCAGCTCTAACCTGTCTTTGGAGACGCAAGTGAATAAAACTGTGGGGAGCTGTTTTGGTCTTATCAGAGAACTGAGAATGATCCTCCCGCTGCTTCCAAATTCGGCCAGAGCCTTAACAGTACGAGGCGTTATTATAAGCAGACTTGATTATTGTAACGCCCTACTGTTGCAGTCTCCAAAGTATCTGTTTCAGCGACTGCAACAAGTCCAAAATACGGCGGCGAAATTAGTTCTGTCCAGACCACGGGACTCTTCTGCATCAATGTGCTTAGCTGAGCTACACTGGCTCCCAGTGTTGCAAAGAATATATTTTAAGTCCTTATGCATAGTGTTTAGGGCTCTGCATGGATCTGGTCCTAAGCCTCTACAGAAGAAACTGGTCTGATACACTCCCACTCGGAGCCTCCGCTCCTCTTCTGCTTGTTTGGCGAAGGTCTCAAGGTTTAATAAGGCTAGATTGGGAGGGAGGGCCTTCAGTACTGCTGCTGCGAGGCTGTGGAATGAACTACCACTTGAAATTAGACAATGCAACACCCTGTCTCTGTTTAGGAAAAGGATCAAAATGTGGTTGTTCCCCAGAAACTGATTTCCTGTCTTTGAGTGCTGTCTAATTGGGTTCTACCCTCTCCGTTGTATGATGGTTTGCGTCACGTACCATAGCGCCAGAGTACCCATAGGGTGTTAGCTGCGCTTTACAAATGCTATATACATATATACATATACATCTGTTGGTCTTCAGATGTGGCTCTAGGCTGGGCTCCCTTTCATACTGCAGGTTGTCGTCCTGCTTAACACCAGTAAAAGGCAGGTGTTGAATCCCTGCTGCTAACGCGCCTTATCGCCTGTTTTCGGATCGCATCGCTGATCTGGCTGGTCGTTGAGAATATCGCGAAGTGGTGTTTTCGTGTGTTTTTGCACGGGAACGCCTACTCTGCATATCATTAGCGTTAGTTGTCGCTCTCATCTGCGGCAGCTATCGCAGGAAAACTGCTGATGTCTGCAGTTTGCACCAGCTTGTGAATAGGGTGATGAGTCTATTGCCACTTTTGCGGCGCTAAAGTGCCGATAAATCGGCGATGGCTCCTTGAGAATATGCCCCATATATTTCTTAACTATAATGTTGTTTTAGTGATATTGTTCATGTTGCACATGCCATTTTTTCTGATGAAGTGATTGATGCTTGTGGAAAGGTACCACACTTGTTTGGAATAGATCTTAAGATTAAACCATGCCGAGAGCTGGATGTCTTACCATTCTGATCAACCCACGTATGGAGTGGCACAAGAACAGTAGCAAGCACTCTGAGTCATCTTTTTGAACACTTGTAAGGACCTGGAGCACAACTTTTACAAAGCCACTTAATTAGACACACTGAGATATTTACTTCTGCTTCCTTAGAAAGGATTAATTAAGAACATATGTACACACAATGCTTGCGACTTCTGAAATTTGATAAAGGTTCTGCAATTGTGACTCTCAGGGGCATATTCTCAAGCCCCTATCGCCACGGGAACGTCACTTTTTCTGACGTTCCCGTGGCGATAGGGTCAGCGCCTTATTCTCCGGCAGCGCTAACCCACTTAACGTGGCTTTAAGCCACGTTAAGTGGCTTAACGCTGCCTTGAGAATAAGGCCCCTTTCACGCTAAATTTAGCGTGAAAGGGGCATGCAGTGGGTGTTGCGGTGGGCGTTGTACAGGAAGGGGCACCTTCCTGTACATAAACAACCCTCCCCCTGCACACAGACACCCTTGCACCCTGGTGCAAGGATGTCTGCGTTGGCGCTAAGTCGTGAAACTTAGCGCCATCTCAGGGGGAAACGCCAGGCTGCACCACATTCTTGAGAATAGGGTGCAGCCTCGCGTTTCCGAAGTGGCGGTGAGAGGCGTTAAGCCAAGGAGGCTAACGCCTCTCACCGCCACTTCCTTGAGAATATCCCCTCAATTCACAGTCGATGCTGGAATCACTATTAACGTTGTGATTAAAGCCTAGATATTTTTCGTGTCACTATTCTGAATGACCTTGTCCATCTGCAACTAACACTTTTACGAGTGTTGTTACCCTCTTCAGGATTTGTAAAATTCCTTTTTTAATTATTGCATATAGATCTAAATTTCAGGGGCTGGATTATTTATTACCACTTGCTATGTATTTCATTAGCATTTGCTTTTCTTCAGCAGAAGCCTGGAGTATTCTGACCCCATGGCAGTCTCGTTAGCAGGTGTATCCATCTCACTCTTGCCTTTTGACTCACTCTCTTGGGTAATGCTCTCAATAATAGCCGCACTTGTGTTCAATTGGGGTCTAAATTTTGTCTCAAAATGGCATCTCACCTAAAGTTAACCTGACTTTTTTCGTATTTGAAAGCAGTGCACTATGCCACCTGCCATTTATATCTCACAGAAAACTTGGGGGCATATTAGCAAGACTGGCGATAGAATTATCGCCGTTTTAGCGGCAGGAAACTGCCGCTAAAACGGCGATAATGGGCTTGCTAATATGCGTTATAGAATTCCAATAGAAGCCCAGGTTAGATGTGCAGGACATCTAACCTGGGCTTCTATTGGAATTCTATAACGCATATTAGCAAGCCCATTATTGCCGTTTTAGCGGCAGTTTCCTGCCGCTAAAACGGCGATAATTTTATCGCCGGTCTTGCTAATATGCCCCTTGGTTTTGATTACGCGTACCTCTTTGAATTGTGGCCCTTCTGTCACAAGTGCAAGTGGTGCGATAAGGTTTGCACCCTTCTGATTTTTCTCCCTCTAAAGCTCAACTGGTGGACCTGCCAAAATTAATGGGGAAAATCGAGAAAATACAGAGACATGCATATTTTGGCATGAAAAGCACCAAATCAATGTTCCATCTCATTTTTAGGGGTTAACTAGTTTGGTGATATTTATTGTATCTGGAAAATTCAGAACTCGAGGTCATCAGATTTCACTGTGTGTGCTAAACACCACCAAACCTTCCAAGCACTTAACACTTTAACACTCATTTCTTTTGGATCTGTCCAGCACTATATGACTAAATTGTTGCAGTTTGAAAAGTTTTCTGCTGTGATACCTATGTTCTACTTAAAACCCTCACAACACACATCCTCTGTCTGCAGAATATCTACTATTCAGACTTCTCATCCGAAGTATTTTACTCGATTGGCGCATGGCAATCCCGAGGTTAATAAGGTCACCATGAGAATCTCTCTGCAGGAATGCCCCAGGATTAGTTCACTTTTCTATATATAGCCTCTAGGGCAGAGCTAATATTGCTATTTTAATCCCTGTTAAAACATACTGCAGGGAGAAACTCTTCCATCATTTCACTAAGTGCTGCTTGTGTTTTTCCTATTTTCCCACCGTTAATCAAAGGGTTCAGATGTACACTTTCCTTCACTTGGGCAGATGGTTAAAGCTGTGCTATCCAAAGCATTTTAAAAGTGACGCACCGGCTGCACAAGGGGCTTGTAAGTAACCCTCAAAGTGTCACCACAAAATACTTTTATCTACTTCAAGGTGTGATGCAAAGATCACGAAAACTGAGATGGCCCCACGTTAGTTTTTGTTTTATTCAGCAGGGGACAGAACAACTGGTATCCCATCATAACTAGTGTTTTTCACAGTTAAGTCTCTTACGATTAATATGCTCAAACATCTGGAAGTCCTTTTTATCCCTGGTTCTTCAATACTCCTTTTAAAACAATGAACATTTCCATTTATTTTTTGATTCCTCTATTTGAGCTTTGACTTTGATGAAACACTGCTAAATGTCTTATGGTGTGTTTAAAAGTATGCTGGTAAATTGTGATCCCTCTACAAACACTCATTCACAGCTCTAAGTGATGCAATCTTTTTACAAACAGTAATTCGCAGGTGCTATAAAGTGCACCCCCATTACATTTTGGCAGGGCAAATCTGGCAGTATTTAACTGGTGAAAAAAAACAGTAAATAACAGGAACGTTTCGTGCACTAACCACCAACATCTGAATGCCTTGACCCATTTTGCAGGACCAAGCAATATTTATCATAGCTGGTAAAATGCGAGCACCCCAGAATTGGGTTTTATCTGTTGTAACAATTACTGCAGTCATCAGCGGGACCTTTGTAATCTGGCCCAAAGAGTGAATAGGGGCTATGAAATGTATTCCTCCATCTCTAGATTTCCTTTCTCCCTGTTTCTCCAATCCCTTCTTAACCATTCTCCAATATTGGTCAGGTGCTGACCTTTTCAGTTGCACTAGCAGAATATCGTGTCCTAAATATCATGCCGCATAAATAACATAGCAACATCATCAAAATAATATTGTGAGGGTAAGTATATACAGCTAAGTATCAATGTAATATACTTACACCCCATTCATTCATGTATCTTGAAGCTAGCCACCTTGATAAAGTGGAAAAACATATGCACCATATAAACAATACAACAAGTCCATAGCAATCATTTCTCAACATTGAGAGCTAATTGTAATTATCAATACATACGAGCTCATATATTAATAGTATTGTCTAGAAAAAACACTGGTTAACAGTGAGGACAACAATACACTTGTTATTTGGAACACTGTCAGCATAGGTATTCAGTCATGATACAACCAACCAATGTGAAGGAGGGCATGATATTTCATAAGATTGAAGGTCATCAATCTGGAGCCTCCGATTAGGAACTCACAACTATATACCCCTTGTAACTAGTACAGTGCAGGTCAACGCCAACCTGACACTTTTTACTTGTCTATTGCAGCCGGCCAATGTTGGACCGCATGACGCTATGCCTTTTTGTTCCCCAGTGAAATTCACTGGCAATGTGTACCCTGCATGAGCCACCTTCTGTCCCTGCTTGATCTAGTCTTTTTCCATGTGAAATAAGTTGATTGCGCTCACTCTCGGCCCACCTCTGGACAGCTTTCATCCAAGTGCTCACACTTGAGGGACTGATTGCCTTGCTGTGCATCTTTTATCCAGTACCAGAACTAGATCCAGAAACCCCTTTTCAACTTTTGTTTAAGCAGATGAGGCATCAGGCCCGGTAAGCAGGCATAGTTAATAGATTCCTATCTATATATACTACCTTCACAATATTTTTTGCTACTATATTTGCTATGACATTTTGGCAGCACGATATTTCTGTGTTCCATATTCTTCCATATATCCCTTTCTGCATTTACAAGTTTGATTTTTGCTTTGTTTTGGAAACTCCTGTTATTAGTTTATCCCTTGATGGTGTATTGTCATTTTTTGGGTACTACTGCCTGGCATAAGTTGGGCACACGTGTGTGGAAAGCATTTCATCTCTGTTGGACCTGGTCCTCTATGCAGGGTCACCCCAAATGTTTTGCCACCACACTCCTGTTTTCAGAATAATCTTTTGTTGACTTTTAGAACTCTGAGCACTTTACTACTGCTATCCAGAGCTAAAGTGCTTATGCTCTCTCCAATAAACATGGCAAAATTGTCTTACACCCAATTGCACATTTCATTTACTTGTAAGTCCCTAGTAATTTGATACTACAGGTACCAGGACCTGTAAATTAAATACTACTTGTGGGCCTGCAGTACCTACTGTGCCACCCACTTGCGTAGCCTTTACAACATGTATCAGGCCTTCATTGCACGCTGTATGCATTTTTAAACCTTTTGCCAAGCCTAAAACTCCCTTTTTAATACATATAAATCACCCTAAGGGTAAGCCCTAAACAACCCATAGGGCAGGGTTCATTGTATTTAAAATGTTGGACATGTGCTTTTAGGTTGCACATGTCCTGTTCGTTTTTCACTACATCTCCCATAGTATAAGATTGGGTTACCTTATCACATTTAATTAGTGATCACTTTTGTTTGGTTACAGATAGGAATATCATGTTTGGTGTCTGAGGAACTATAATTTAAAACCCTCTTTAATGGTAAAGTCAGATTTTGAGTCACAATTTTAAAATTGGCACTTTTAGAAAGTTGGCATTTTCTTGCCCTGGTGCCAGTTGCCTGTTCCTTCGTCACATGACTAGGTGCAGTAGGCAGTTGGTCTTTGTGTATTCCTATGAGACAGCTACACAATAGAGGGTCTGGGTGTTTACAGGATGGGCCATCCTGACTTATGAGGGGGCGGAGCTGTTACCTGTCACACTTGTACTTCAAAGACACTGCCTCAGCTCAGACACAAAGGACTTCACACTAGCCTATTGTGCCTGCAGACAGACTGGGACCAAGACAGGAAAGCAGGAAATTCCAAGCACAGCTGAAGGAGAATACTCTAGAAGTTTCTTCTACTTGAAAGTGGCCACCAGGTATTAAAAGGGAAGCAACAGACCAAATCTTCAGGACACTCCTGGAACTGTGAATGCTACAGAAGAAGGACTGCACTGCTGCCAGAGAAATACCCAACTGCTTAAGGCCTGCCTGGCAGTCTGAAAAAGACTGTATCTGCAGCCTTCATCTCAGGCTGAAGTGACTCCAAGGGACAGCTGACTGACTTCATGTTCTGAATTACAGGGACACAGCAAGCTCCAGAGGTCTCCCTGCAACTGCCCAGCTGACCTGCTGCACTGGACATGCCTGGACCTGCAACAGGACCTGCCTGAGCCCTGCTGGCCTCTGCTGGAGTAAGTTCCTGATCCCCAAGAGGTGCCTCCCAGGTCCTGGGCCTTCGGTGTTGCATTAGTGGAGCTACTCCTTGAAGGAAAGAAAAAATGTGACCATGAACTGGCCTGTTTGCACCAAGATCATGCCGCCTGTGCCGACCGCCAACACAAAGCTCCAGTAAACTCGACTCTTCATGCTACAGCTACTGTCAGTGAGAACCGGCAATGTGAGATCTGCACTTCACGCTACAGCATCAACAGCTGACGGTGACTGCCAACGCGAATCTCCAGAAACGACCGTCTGTGATGCCTGACAGGATCTTCGTGCTACGGAAAGATCGTCCACAATGTCCGGCCCGCGCTTTGCACCACAGCAACACCTGCAACACTAATTCTGCTCCTCGTGGCCTCCTCTATTGCAAATAGAATTCTTTGCGCTGGACTTTAAAAGGTAACTTTTTCATCTGAACTAACTTGGTCCCTGTATCACGCATGCGTTCCATTGCGGTTTGCCTGACCTTGAGACTTTCACCTGGTCTCGGACGACCAGATAACCACGATTGGCCCTGTGTGCTTTTTGGTGCTATATTTACCATAAATCTTTGAAATTGCATATCTGGTTCTACTGATTGGATTTTTGTTATTTTGGGGTCAAAACAAAGTTTACCTATTTTCTAAATTGGTGTGGGATTTTTCTTGTGTTGTTTTTTCACTTTATTACTGTTTGAGTGCTGCACTACTACTTTACACATTTCCTCTAAGTTAGGTCTGACTGCTTTTGTGCCAAGCTACCAGAGGGTTAAGCACAGGTTAATTTTGTGACTTTTTGTGGTTCACCCTAACAAGGATTGTGGCTGTTGCTTGAGTAGGGTTTCACCACCCCCTCAACCAACAATTCAATTTCTCACAATCTCTGTTGGTTTTTGGATGAGTAAGAAATGGGTAAGTAACTTAAACAAAGGAGTACAATCTTCTTATGCTGTTCTGTGGCTTTTCATAATTACGCCAAAACATAAGTGTCTATTCTGATTGACATTAGTAGTTTACACAAACATTTCAGTGTATGGGACAAATGTCAGTCTCAGATGTGGGTGGCTTAATCAGACTTTTTTTCTTTGTATTCAATTATTCTAGTTTTCTGTTCCAGTTACAAATATAGAACACCATGGAAAGAATGAAATCAATAACAGTGATGGTTTTTTCCTAGACCGTTTACCACCTAGGGTCCCATGCCCCACTCAAACACGACTAACAGAGTTTCTCTTAGCACCAGGCCTGATCGATATTTGGAGGTCTCTAAATCCCAATACACAAGAATACACATTTCACTCGGGGCGCATGAGAGCCAATCATGCATTGACTTTTTAATTTCCCTACCCTCTCTTCTCCCTCACTTCACAGAGGTGAAGCCCCTAGCAAGAGGGATCTCCGATCACTCTCCCTTATGGGCAAGGTATAAGGTGGGAGACGTACGGCGTTTGGGCCCAGTAGCCGTCAATCCTTGGAATATTAAGGTGCCAATAATAAGGAAAGGACTGATAGAAGCCACTGAACATTACTTTCAAGAAAATACCAATTCAGTTTGATCATACACAGAGCCCCTAGCACAGGTAGTGGTCAATGGGAAGATATTGCAACGAGGCACAGGCAGGGCTGCCCCTTATCCCCCTTAATATTTGTGTTACTGTTGGAACCAGTGACAACCTGGATCAGTGGTGATCCACTAATACGAGGTCTGCGCTGGACGGAAGACTGGGAGGACAAAATATCACTGTATGCTGATGATATCCTTTCATACGTTGCCTCTCCCCTTTCCTCTATCACGAGAATACTAAATAATTTTGCTACGTTCAGAAGGTATTCTGGATATGCAATTAATTGTTAAATTGGTGGTGTTTGTCCTTTGCAGACAGAGGCCCGTTCTGTCCGCAGAGTGTGAGGCGCAAATAGCTACGGCGGGATTCCGAACATGGGCATCTTTGTAACAAAGACCCGGCGCGTTTTCAGGCCTGCAATTTGCAAGGCCCCCTGGAACGACTCAAAAACTATGTCCAACATTGGCATGCCCTCCCCCTCTCCCTCTTAGGTAGAGCGGCACTGTTTAAAATGATGGCCCTAACACGATTTCTTTACGTTCTGCAGAACACACCATTTTTGATTCCGGACTCATATTTTAACTCAATAGATAGTACGGTCCGTTCCCTTTTATGGGATGGGGTCCCCCCACGTATCGCTCTTAGCAAACTGACCCGTAGCTGGTATAAGGGAGGAATTGCATTGCCCCACATTCAAACTTACTATAGGGCAGCTCAACTAGTAACTATAAAACAGTGGGTTCACCAACCACTATCAGAACCAGCTTATAGGATGGATCGACTTGTTCTCCAGCCGAGAGGATACCTCCAAGCGCTCTATACTGAGCCACAGCGTCTCTTGTTGGAAGGCCCCATGGCACTAACAGTTCATTTATGGCATTCAACCCTTTCCAAAGTAGGATGTTAAAATAAAATTACCAAAATTTCGCCCCTATGGGAATCCCAACAACTGGGTGCAATGGGAACTAGAAAAGGCTTCGACAAATGGGACTTGATCGGAATCTCGCGAGTGGGTGACATACAAACGGGGGTAGATGTTATATCGTTCGAATAGTTACAAATAACCCACTAACTGGCCCAAACGGAGTAGTTCCGCTATTTATAGATCCGACATGCCATACAGACAGCGGTCCCCCGAGGGTTAGCACTACCTGAATTGTCGCCGTTGGAATGCAGGCTTTTTGAAGAACACTTAATACGAAGGACGATTGCACTCACATACCAAAAACTCATTCACAACTTACCTGACACTCTTACATGCCTGAGAGACCATAGGTCTAATGTTGGCGAAATGTAACACTTCCTGCTACTGGTGGGCAGATAGCCCACCAACTCTTCGGAACTGGAAGAGAGCTATGGACTGGTGTATGGTGGCAGAAAAGTCAGTCTATGTAAACAGAGGGTGCCCAGGGAAATGGGGGAAAATATGGGACAAATGGAATGTGTATAGAGGGAATCCATGCACGGCCCCCTTGGGAGAGATAATACATCCTTTGATTAATCCAGAGGCAGATTAAACGTGGTACCAGATTAGAAGACGGCTAACAGTTTCTGGGACAATATATGGTAAACGAAGGTTAACCAATGACTCACCGCAATAATCTATGGTCGTGTTTTTATAACTGTAATGCAATGTGTGTTTTATTGCTCTTTCATAATAAGAAGATAATTTTAAAAAAATAACAGTGATGGTTTTAATGTTCACGAACATTAGATGTTCTGCCACTCCTGGCTTTTTGGGTCACGTTAGCTTGTACTTTCCTTAATGTTAGGTTGAGAAGTGTATATACCAAAAGTAGGGGTGTGTACAATGATAACTTTGCCAGTGACGTTGTGTACAGAATAATATTCAACTTTTCTTTGTGAATAAGCATTGAATGATTCTACATAGTGACAGGCAGCCAATGAAAAACAGAGAGAGAGAGAGGTAATGTGATCCCTGAGAAGTTGGCTGGTAGCTGTTTTCTGAAACTGCTGCACCCTACAGAGGTGGATGAGTCCTCAAGAAAAAAGTGGAACAGGACCAACATGATTGTGACCTGCACTCACTATTATAAATCCAGGTGACAAAACATCTGGGGCAAGGTTTTCAAGATAAAAAGGGATGTGGTCACTTAGTTTACCTGAGGAGCAGGAGTGATTTTGTCAACCATGATTACTCCTAGACTCTTCAGTCGCAGTAGACAGTGACGGTCCAAGTTCATCATGGCCTTTACATTATGAATTCACTGAAGCCTGTGGCGGTTTTAGAGAAGCTATCAGGTTAAAATCTATTGGCAGAGCTTAAATGGGACAGGACCAAGATGAAAGTAGCCTGCATACTTTGTGGAATAATGAGGTGCGTAAACATTTGATGAAGGGTATGCATGGTGAAGAAGGAGGTTGAGGATGGAGCAAGAGTGAAGCTGGTGTCAATGATCACTCCGAGATCCCATACTTCACTGGAAGTAGATGGTGATGAGCCACGTTTGTTAGCAGCTGCAGCCCGTGCAGGTAAGAGTGGTGGGGCCGGGTGAGGGGGGATTTCGACTGACGAGGAAAAATTAAATAAATAATTTTCCCTCGTCATCGTCCGTCAAAATCCCCCCCACCTCAGCCACACCGCCCCACGTCTCTTACCTGCACGGGCCGCAGCTGTTTGTTAGGCCAGAGTGTGATAGGAAGATACTGCTGCTGGTTCTATGTGAGGATCTCTGATTTCATAGGTTACATTTAAGGTGTGTTTATAAATTCCATGCTGCACAGTTTTTAGGAAAGGGTCTAGGGAACAGCTGTCGAATTCTATAGAATTTTCAAGCATGAGAATGACCTTTATGTCATCAGCATGGTTGTAACAAGTGAGGTTAAGGGATGTGAGGAGATCTAGTCAATGGCTAAGAAAGTGTTGAATTGAAGCATGGAAATAATGCAGATATGCTAGTGGTGGAAGAGATGGGCATTGAAGGTGGAAGTGAGATTATGTGATTTCCTTTGGTTAAGTATGATAAGAATAAATCTAGGGCACTCCTTAGAAATTCCTCGGAATTTTCTGGAGTAATATGAAATGCTGTATTTTGTTGAAAGCTGAAGAGATGTCTGGTAGAAGTAGGGTGGCTGCTCTGTTTTTGTCAGTGGTGAACTTGAAATCATGCCACACTGTGATTTAGGTAGATTCCTTGCCAGACCTGGGAGGAATCCTGGTTGACAGCCTAAAAGTATGTTATTTTTTCAAGGAAGCCAGAGAGCCCTCATATTTAAATGAGCTTGCAGAGATAGCATTCATTGGCGATTGTTCTGAAGCTTAAAGGGTCTTCTGCATTGACACTGTGTGTCTTGAGCAGTGATGTGATTAAGATGCCTTAAGGTTCCTTGGGAATTTTCCAGATGAAGGTGCATAGCAAAGGCTGGGCACCAAAGGGGGTTGGGTGCAGGCCCTGTGGCCAACTCCCCGAATGCTTTGCACAGTGGGCAGTTAGTCACCTGTGATGGAGTACAATGCAGGGCCTGATGGGAGGCCAGGCCTAGCTGTCAACCCCCTTTGCACATGGTTGAAGGCCTTTGTGCATGCTTAGCAGGGGGTTGGCCAAAGGACCTGGCCTCGAACTAGACCCTGAGGTCAACCTTGCTGCCGGTATTGAATCCACACTGTGCACAGCCTTCGGATGTGTGGAGCGGGGGTTGGCTACAGGGCCATGCATTGGAGTTGGCAGCCTTCACCCGACCCCCCGTAGACCCACATTTGCCTCTGGACAGCCAACCTTCATTTGTAATTTGAAAAAAAAATAATGGGTACTGTACTGTAATACTCTGCTATATAGGCACTCAGGTTTCCATCCCATGGTACCACAGTACGGTCAAGTTTCCCCAAGAAGACTTGCATGGTACTGTGGTACCCTGGAGTGGAAGTTTGAGCAACAGCTTTTGTAGGAGTACCATGGTAACTCTTGAGAGGGCAGTGCTGGGTCCCGCTTGAGTACTGAGAGGTCTGCAGCATTAATTTTATTTTTTTATCAGGTTTGCCCCCCTGGTGTGAGTCTCTGTGCCTCCTCCTCCCCTGAAGTACTAGAGGGCAGGGTGTCTCTACCATGCCACATTATACCTTATTTTATTATTTTTTAAGTCCTCTAAAGGTGGCTGCTACATTATTCTCTAGGCTGCGGCCATCCAAACTGTAGTACCGAAATGACCAACTGGTGAAAAAGCTCCCTCAGGCAATCAGAGGGCCCTATTTTTTTTACTTATAGTGGTCACACGGGACCAACCATCCAGATTAACCTAGCTTTTAACCCCTTCCAGCCCAAATGAGCACCACTTTAACCAAACATTTCTCAGAAGGGCTTAATGGATTTACACTAACTCACAAAAAGCATGCTTTCTGAGTAAAGTTTTAACTTTTTGCCAAATTTGGTGTAATTCCGTTCAGTCGTTTTTCTGTATAGAAGAGCAAACTTTACTATAAGAATTAACTTGGGAAATCAATGTTTTGGGACCCTGCCTTTTTCTTGGTCTCTGCTTGATGGATCAGCATAAAACTTTCCAGGAAGGAGCAGAGGTGGATGAACATTTTTCAGAAAGTTTTATGCAGATTCATCAAACACCACCAAAGTCATTAGCAAAAGAAAAAAACAATCTTCCTATGAAAAGTCTGACCTAACTATAACTCACAGTCATGCCTTTTGATGAATCTTGACAAAACTTTCCCCCAAAAAGTTCATCCACCTGAGCTCCTTCCTTGAAAATCTTGGGGTGATCCGTCAAGCCCAAAACGCAATGTACACATGCAATTTCCATAGGAAATTTTAGGCATCGCTACAGCCAAAATGGCTGAACAGAATTACACCACATTTGGCAGAACGTTAGATCTTTGGTTTTGGTTTTGATTTAGTTTTAAATCTGTTCAGTAGTCTTTGAGAAATTAAGGTTCAAATCTTTAGATATTTCATGCTGCAGTATTACAGAGGGCAAAAAATAAGATATGATTGGCTCAGCCTCGTCATCTTCGGCCTGACACTATGTGGCTTTCTTCTCTGTATCACCAGCATGCAATCTCCCCCTCCTACTGTATAGCACACAAGCGCAGAAGGGCCTGCTGCCCACTGAGCCCCAGGAGGGAGATTACGTCCTCCCTCCCTTTGCCCACCCCCAACTGGAGCAGAGACACTTTCCTTCCCCCCTCTCTGACCCTCATGGGACCACAGTCCGGGGCTCCTCAACAATTGCTGCCCGGGGAGACACCTACCGCACAACCAGCCAGACCTTTCGACTCTTCTGCGTTACGTACCATCTCCCCTTGCATTTCCCCGCTCATCTTTCCCTTCCCTTCTTTCTCCTACCCCCTCCCCTTCATTAGTAGCTTTTGACTGTGCTGTTTCTCCCTCCCTGTATCACATTGTAACCATGTTGAGTGTTTTTGTTTCAATACAAAATTATGGCACTAATAAAATATATGACTGGCTGCCGTTGATACCAACAATGGTGTTGGCAGCCAAATAGGACCAGGGGACTACCGCAGTACAATAATTTTTTTTTTTAAGTGCAGGATGCCCTTTTCCAATAAAACCCCAGCTGGGTGGCCAAGGACCAAGGAGTGGAGTGTTGGTGCATTTAAATCTATAAGGAAACATTGGGGAGGGGTGTGTGTGGGGCCTGCTCCCCAAAAGTGTAAACGGCAAAGTGGGCCCGTCATCTCCGCAGGGGCTGCCACATTTTGAATGGGGTAAATATGACAGGAGTAAACCACATACTCAATTGAGATCTGGGTTAAGTATTGTATCATGCAACAATGTCTCATAGGGTGTCACTATGAAGTGATTTTGGTAAGTAACTAAACTTGACAACAAAAAACAATACAGTGAAAAAATTCGAATTCAAAAATATTTGGTAACGAGTGGAGAAAAAACAATAATTGGAAGCAGCATCAAACATGAATCATGTCTGTTCTAAGTGCAAAGTGAACACATGGTGCTCGTGAAGAACAGGTGAACGGCGCAAAGTGAAACATGTATAAGAAGGATAAACAGTGACCGGAAATCAGTTGGTGGATACTGTACAAGAGTCATATTAGTCCAATATTTCATTTACGGTATCATTGCACAATAAAATATGTATGTCTGCCGATGTTCGTTGACGGCGTTTTGACTTTCTTCATGTTGAGGTTATCATCAGCAAACACAACAAGATGATGGACGGAGTTCTGAAACTTTTCAACCACTCACCCCCAGTCAAGAGATCTGGGTTTAATCCATTGTTCTTTTACTCACTATGCCACCCCAGTTTGGACCCAGCCATATGCAAATGAGTCTTGACCCTGCTACTCATCGGAACAGTCCAGCCCGAACTGGCAGGCCAGGTCTTTCCTGGACCAGAAACAAGTATCCTGGGACCCGTTTCGGAGTATCACCCCTCATCAGCCAGGCTAGCTTGAATCCAGTGGCACAGCCAGCAAGGGACCCACATCTGGGCATACCCATGGCCACCTAGGGCAAACATAGCAAACGCAACAATATGATGGACGGAGTGCTGAAACTTTTCAACCACTCAGATCTAGTCAAAAGATCTGGGTTTAATCCATCATTCTTTTGCTCACTATGCCACCCCAGTCTGGACCCAGCCATATGCAAATCAGTCTTGACCTTGCTCCTCATGGGAACAGTCCAGCCCGAACTGCCGGACCAGGTCCTTCCAGGATGAGAAACAAGCATCCTGGGACCTGTTTCGGGGTATCACTCCTCATCAGCCAGGCTAGCTTGAATCCAGTGGCACAGCGAGCAAGGCATCCACTTCTGGGCATACCCTTGGGCATTAAGGGCAAATATAGCAAACACAACAAGATGATGGACGGAGTGCTGAAACATTTCAAACACTCACCCCCAGTCAAGAGATCTGGGTTTAATCCATCATTCTTTTGCGCACTATGCCATCCCAGTTTGGACCCAGTCATATGCAAATCAGTCTTGACCCTGCTCCTCAGGGAAACAGGCCAGGTCCACAATGTTATCATCAGGACAAAATAAACACAATAGATATGATTGCTGCCTAGGGAGTAAACAAACGAAATTTGAACAAAGAATACTGGTACAAGAGAATAGTGGGACATCAAATTAATGGGCTATATCAGAGGTACCTGTGGAAAATCCAGGAAACCTGCAAGGTAGTTGGTAAAAACAGAAAAGAGAAGGAAAGGGTTAATCAGGCCACGCAAAATTGAAAAGATGCCCCAAACACACCGTGATAATGCAGGAAACAAATAGCACTCACAGTTGTATGCTGGTATCGTGGATCCTATTTAAGATAGAAAAATCAGGGAGGGGGTAAATAAAAGATAGGTTCAATTGTTTAATTTGAGGAAGAACCATTTGAGCACTTATGGGTAACACTCGACTTAATTTGGTTGGCTGGCACTCACACCGATTTGCCCATTTCCTACGATGCCACTAGTTTTGAAAAAAAAAACAATGCTGTGGGTGCCCGGGGGGCGGGGGGGGTCCCAAAACAGTAAAAAACAGACAGATGCAGCAGCGCAAAAGTGGACTCCCCCCACTACCAGAAAAACAAATAAAGCTAGCCTGTGGGTGCCATGGGTGGGACCCACAATGAAAAAAGAAAACTAGCAGCAGCTTCGTCGCTTCAGTAGTGAAGCTCCGAGGCAGATCATGTAATATTCACTAACTCCGCCCCCCCCCCCCCCTGGGAGCACACAATATTGCCCTGAATGAGCTTTGTTTACAATATTGTAGTTCTGGTGGTGCCCCAAGTAAGGGCAGGGGCATCACCGACTGAATTTAAAAGCATTACGGTAGGCTGCAGAGAACACAGCAGTAGCCCCCAGAAATGATTAGATAAAAAGCTGTAACTCTCTTGGTTCATTGAATTCATGATCCCAGAGAGCTTACCATCAGTTTTAAAGCCCTCTGAGCTGGAGCTGGATGCTCTTCAGCTGGAGTGCGGGGACCTCTTGTGGCTGGTCTTATGTGGCCTGAAGAGTGTTAAAGGAATACTCAAACAGAAGATTATAGTTGTTTTGAATAAAATGCTTTGTTTTAAATATTTTTGTGAAAATAATTCTTTTTGTGTATACATGTGTGTATGTGTGTCTATATAAGCAATATATTGAATTATGTTTATTGATAAATTATTCTGGTGACAAAGGCAATAGGTCTGTTTTATATATGTTGATTTGCTGTACCCCTGATAATGCCAAAAAGCCTGCCTTTTTTATGTTAATATTTTGATGATCTGACCCTTCGACAAAGCCAATAGGACTACCTTACTTAGATTGACACCCCTTTATATTGTCACTTTCCCTAAATAAAACAAAGATTAAAGTGACAGTATAGTTAGATGAAAATGTCAGTTATATCATTACACTTTGGACTCTATAAACCACTGATATTAACCAGTTATAGCTTACTGAAGTAATTATAACTCATGCACAAATAAAAAATTCACAACACTCAGAAAACCTTCATAGTGTGTATGTCCGTCCCATGCTGTGAAGAATAGGGCGACGTGTGTGATTTTATATACATATCCGAAATTGGGTTTTTGGTTTGGGGGTGTAAAGCCTTTTCAAGCAACAACTACAGTCCTTGATAGGGTGAACCGCAAAAGTCACTAAATGAACCTGTACAGAAGCCTCTGGTAAGTTGGCACAAAAGCTTAGCTTGGAGGCACTGTGTTATGTATGTAAACAGCACACAGACAGTAATTATTATTATTATGCATATTTTGTAAAGTGCATAACTTCCTAAAAAAGGTTTCCCAGTGCTAAGCTCATAAAAGTTATGGGTCACTCCAGAGTACAATTTAAGAAGGAAGCCAGATTGAAAGGAATCCGGAGATGGAAACAGCCAGGTTTTTCAAAGTTTCTGAAACACAGCGAGTAACATTCTCTCAGTGTGGAAGGCAGATCGTTCTAGAGTCTTGGTCCAAGATAGGAGAATGCTTGGCCTCCTTGATGGGATTTCCTGATTCTAGGAATTATGGAGAGCCTCAAATGACTAGAGCATAACGGGCATGCAAGGAAGCGTAACCAGTGTGTGAGGGAGCTTAACAGGTGTGCGGGGGAATAACAAGACACCAGTGATCTAAGATAAAGAGGCCCAGTGTTTGATAGGCATTTGTGCATATAGCACACCTTAAATTGCACACACCATTTAATGGGTAGCCCGAGCAAAGTCCTTAGCAGACTAGCTGTACAAGAAAACATGGGGGGGGGGGGGGTGAAGCAAGAGACGTGCAGCAGCATTTTGCATAATCTGGAGGCATTTGAGTAGCGAGTTTGCCGCCCCCAGGTACAAGACATTCCCATAGTCTAGCCTAGAAATAACAAGGGACTGGACTACGGTATTCTGGGCCGAGGTAGGGAGACAGTAAAGGGTCTTCCTGACCAATTATAGTATGCCAGAGCAAGTGGCTGCTACCTTGTTAATCTGCTGGCTCCTAGTGAGTCTATCTTCCAGCCAGACTCCCAAATTCTTTACGACTGGCACTGGATTAGGGGGATTACTTATACCACAAGCCACAAGTGGGAACCCCAAGGGGTAGGGGGGTTACCCACCAAGACCTCCTTTTTGTCTCTATTTAACTTTAGGGAGTTGACAACCATCCATGATGAAAATTGGGTGAGACAAGAAACCAAGGCCATCACATTCTGGTTGTCCTAGGATGACAGAGATACCACAATTTGTGTATTGTTTGCATATGAAAAGAGTGTGAGGCCACATTTCTCCACTATATTTGCCAATGGTCTAACGTATAAGTTAAAGAGCAGAAGCCTCAAGGTGGGTCCCTGGGGCACACTAGAGGTTAAAAGATGAGGTTTTGGCCTATGTTGGTTAATATGCACCTAAATGCAGGAAAGATTTAAGCCAGGAACAGACAGTATCCTGTATTCCAATTCCCTCTAATCTTTGTAAGTGCATTGTGTGATTAACAGTATCAAATGTTGCACTGAGATCTAACAAAATCAGTGCAGCAGCTCCTCCCTCGGCCACTTGATGCCTCAAGAACTCCATGACACCAAGGAGCACCGATCGGTGCTATGGCCTGCTCGAAACCCATATTGTGAAGGGTGGAGTAAGTCATTAAATTCTGTGTTCCTTGTAAGCGGTTGATTTGCATGCTTCTCTAACACCTTGGCGCGAGTGGGCAGCAAAGATATAGGCCTATAGTTAGACCATAAAAGAGGGTTCAGGTTAGGTTTTGTTTTAGTAGAGGGGTGACCAACGCCGTTTTCGAAATTTTTGGAACCACACCCTCCACCAGTGACCGATTTAATAGTTGGGTAATCTGCTCGACAACAGAGTGGGAAAGCTTCCCAAGTATATCTGGGGGACAGGGATCCAATGGGGATCCTGATTTGATAGACTCAAGTATGGCCCTAAAAGAAGGCACATCCAAGGGCTGGAACCCATGCAGCACACTGTCTACCTCAGGGAAGCTTGTTTGAGTACTAGCCCCAATTGTGCTGCAGAAGGCAGCCTGAATATCTGCCACTTTTTAATAAAGAATTCAGCTATTTCCTCGGACTGTATTTGAGAAAGAGGGGTAACTGGTGCAATATTGGACAGGTCAGAAAGAGCCCTCACTACCTGAAAGAGAGTCTTATGGCAGGTTTTGGGTTGTGGTAATTTTGCTCACATAAAACATGGCTCTGGCCTCATCACAGTTTTTTGGTAAGATTTTAAGGTGTTTTTATCATTTGAATTATCTTCACTGTTACAAGTTTTACACCACACCCTCTATAATGTTTGCATGACTTTCTTTTCATATAAAGAGTCATTATACCATGGGGCCAGGTTCTGTGCTGTTTTTTAGTGGTAATAGGTATTAAAATGTCCAATGAGAACCAAAGCCAAATATCAATTGTGGGTGTATCTAGCACCATTGAGTTGCACAGCAAAGAGAAATTAGCCTCTAGGGTAACTGTGGCGGGGTCGCAATAACGGGTCGGTGACCAGATCTCGGTATATATGATTTTATTTTTCCAAAGACACGTCTTTGAGTGAGTGTGAGTCTCTCCGTGGTATGTGTCGCTGGTTCGGAGGGCTGTCCTCCTGATCGGAGTCGTTCCGGCCGGGTCCGTTCCTCCTCCCGGTGTCCCGGTCTCTGGCGATACGTTTTCTCCGTGGTGGATGTTGTGGGGGGATCGTGTTGAAGGATGGAAACTCCGAAGGGGAAAAAGAAAAGAACACTCGTGTGAGGGTTCCGGTCCGGAACGATGAAAAGGGAAGGGTAGTGAGGGGAACACCTTCGAGCAACCCGTGAAGCACTATTGACGACGCAAGTGATAGTGAAGGGGCAAGGTGCAAGCGGGAACGGCTCTTTTCCCTACTCCCCTCTAGTCAGAGGAGTCCCTCCTCCCAAGCCACCCTGTAAACCGGTCTCGTACCTGGTTTAGCCACGCTCCTCCAGGAGCGTGGCTCGGCAAGCGTGGGGTCGTTGGCCTCCTGGCGTATCCTGTAGTCCTCGAGGTCTACCGCCGTCTTTCGTCCTCCGCTCTCCTTCTTCCCGTCTCACTTGGCTCTCGATCTCTCCGGACACAACTCCTTCCTCTTCTCCGGTGGCGAAGCACACTTCCGTGGGTGTATCCTCGTCCCTTATTGCTTGGCATCCCATGACGTCAGGGGAGGGGGTGGAGTCCCGTCATCAAAACTTCCCCAATTAAAGGAGCCGCTCTGTTCGTTCACAGCGTTTATGTTTGTGGTGCTCCACTCGTCCTGTTTCGAGGAGATAAGAGGGGGTGATAGAGGTATGGCAGACCACCAGTCTAGGTCATTCTCCTGTTCGGCCTCCGCTATCCCCACCCTGTCACACTCCCCCACCCCAGGATTCTCCCGATCGGGGAGAGGGAAGACCCGGGACAGATAGTCAGCGCTCCCATTGTCTATCCCCTTTTTGTGTCGAACCTCAAAGGAAAAAGGCTGTAATGACAGGAACCAGCGGAGAACCCTTGGATTTTGCGATTTGGACCTGCACATCCACTGCAAGGGAGCATGATCTGTATACAGTATAAAGGGGCGACCCTCTAGATAATATCGCAACTTATCTACCGCCCACTTTACTGCTAAGCATTCACGCTCTATGGTGGGGTACTTAGCTTCCCTTGGAAATAGTTTTCTACTAGCGTATAACACAGGGTGCTCAGCCCCGTCGTCAGCGACCTGGGACAACACCGCTCCCAACCCATGATTAGAGGCGTCTGTGTGTAAGATGAAGGTTTTGTTAAAGTCCGGAGAGGCCAGAACAGGGCTTGTGGTAATGGTATCTTTGAGCTTCATGAACGCCTCCTGCATCTCCGTGGTGGGATGTGCTAGCCGTTGGGGTCTAATCTCTTTTCGTAGAACGTCTGTCAGAGGGGCGGCTATCTCCGAAAACTGGGGGACAAAATGTCTATAATACCCCAGTAACCCGAGGAACGCCCGTAGCTCCCTTTTTGTGGAGGGAAAGGGAGTGTCAGCGATCGCTCGCACCTTTTCAGCCTGTGGGGCTATCAATCCTTGTCCTAAGACATATCCCAGGTACTTCACCTTTTGGTAAGCCGCTCGTGATTTCTTGGCGTTGATATGTAGTCCTGCATGTCCAAGGGCACGGAGGATCGTTCGCAGGTGTTCCAGATGTTCATTCCATGATGCACTGAAGACCACGATATCGTCAAGGTAGGCCGAACAAAAGGAAGGGAACCCATGGAGTACGGTGTTCATAAGTCTTTGAAAGGTGGCCGGGGCGCCATGCAGACCAAACGGGAGGACATTAAATTCATATAAGCCCTCGTCAGTTGCAAACGCAGTCTTTTTCCGGTCCTCTTCTCGCAAAGGGACCTGCCAATAACCTTTCGTTAGGTCGAACGTTGTTATGTATTTGGCCTCACCTAACTTTTCGATAAGATCGTCGACTCTGGGGATAGGGTATAGGGGATAGGGTACGCATCAAACGTGGAAACGGCATTTAATGCCCGAAAGTCCATACAAAAGCGGGTAGATCCGTCCGGTTTAGGGACCATCACTATCGGGGATGTCCAGTCGCTTGTAGAGGGGCGGATAACCCCTAACCGCAACATCTCTTGTACTTCCCGATTTACTGCAGCCTTTTTTTGCGGCTGGTATCCTATATGGCCTCTGTTTGATTGTTTTCCCAGGTTGGGTCTCAATCCGATGTTCTGCCAGTGTAGTTTTCCCTGGGAGGTCCGAAAAAAGAGGAGAGAATGGTAGCAAAGTCTCGAACAGGTCAGCTCTTTCTTTATCTGGCAGTTCTTCATTTATCACTAGGTGGTTTAGGGTGGTACTTCCCGACTCCGAGGTGGGTATCGTCAGGTGAGTATCCCTGGGCAAGGGTCCCAACCATTTCTTTAATATATTGATGTGATATGTCTGTTTCTTCTTGGGGGACATCTGAATCTGGTATGTGGTCTTGCCAAAGACCCCCACCACTTTGTAGGGACCTAGCCATTCGGCTTGAAATTTTTTCGTAGCGGAAGGGAGTAGTACCAGCACCCAGTCTCCGATAGACAAAGTCCTCCATTTCTTCCCTTTGTCGTAGCACTTCTTTTGTCGATCTCTACTTTTCTCGAGATTCGAATAAGCCAGATCCCTTAATTTCCCTATGCGGGACCTCAGTCGCTGGGTGTAGTCTAGGAGGGATTTCCTTTCCTCTTCTTCTTTCTCCCAGGCTTCTTTGGTCATTTCCAATAGTGTTCTGGGCTGTCTGCCGTACACCATCTCGAACGGAGAACAGCCCAGACTACTTTGATTTTGGGCTCTTAGGACATATAATGCGAGTGGTAATAGTTGATCCCAGTCTTTTCCTTCGAGAGTCAACATCTTCTTTAGTGTGGTCTTTAACGTTCTGTTGTACCTCTCTACTAGTCCGTCTGTTTGTGGGTGGTAGACTGAGGTCCGGAGTTGATGTAGGTTTAGGGAGCGGCAGACCTCTTTCATCATTCGTGACATGAACGGTGTGCCTTGATCCGTTAGTATTTCCTTCGGGAATCCCACCCTAGAGAAGAATTCCAAGAGCTTGTCGGCTATGTTCTTGGTAGTGGGGGCTCTGAGCGGAAAAGCCTCAGGGAATCTTGTAGCGTAGTCTACAATAACCAGGGCGTACTGGTTCCCTTTCGGGGTTTTGGGAAGGGGTCCTATTAAGTCCATACCCACCCGTTCAAATGGACTCCCTATGATGGGTAGAGGTTGGAGGGGAACGGCTGGAGGACGATATAGGTTCTTCTTCTGGCATATTGCACACGATTGGCAATGTTCTTTTACATCCTTATATATGCCTGGCCAATGTCTGAGGACGGCTTGGGTGGTTTTTTCTGCGCCCATGTGTCCAGCTGCGAGGTGAGTATGCGAAAAGAATAGTACCTGTTCCCTGAAGGACTGGGGGACGAGAAGTTGGGGGGGGTCGTTGGCTGTTCCTTTTCGATACAACAGCCCCTCTTTGATCAAGAATCCGGGGTAGGAAGCTGATGGGGTATTGAGGTTTACATGGGCGGCTTCCCAGGCGTTGAACAAAGTGGCATCATTGGCCTGTGCGAACTTAAAACTCCTGTCAAGAACCCAAGGATCTGGAGTGATAAGGGCCGCTTGGGGGGGCTCTGGTGTCGTTTTTGTCTCCCTACGTTGTTGAAAAAGAGGTCTAGAAAATCTGGGTTATCTGTCCCTAGAATCAGCTCTTCGGGCAGGGTTTCTAACACCCCCACTCGTGCCTTACAGGGAGATCCAGGCATCGGTGAGATAGTGATTCTCGCTAGAGGGTATGGTCTAATGTCTCCATGGACGCATCTTATGTGTACTATTGTGTCTGGGATGTATTGGGAGGGACGGACGAGGCCTTTCTGAATAACTGATTGTTTACAGCCAGAATCTAATAGAGCCCTTACCACCCTCCCATTAACACGTACACTTACGTAGAATGCGGAGCCCATCTCAGCACTGTATAGGACCGACCTAGGGATGTAGCCCACTTCCATAGGTTCCTCCGCTGGTTTACGTTTCGGGCACAGCCTAGAGATATGGCCCCAATCCCCACACTCAAAACATTGTGGCCCCCTGAAACTTGGGATGTCTGGTTTAAATGTTCGAGATTTTGCATGATCGACCAGGGGTTTTTGGTATTTCCTGTCCAGCTTAGGGGGCTGTTTATGGGGTCTCTCAGGTTCCCATACTGTGTTCCTGGGCTGTGCTCGAGAATACGTCGTGGCCATCTCGATGGCTTGCTCGGGGTTAGGTGCGTGTGTTGTTTTAGCCATCTCTGCGTTCCGTAGGGGAGGGCTTCCATAAACTGTTCCAAATACACACGGTTCATAATGTCTTCTTTGGAGCTGGTGGTTGGTTTCAACCATTTGTCTGCGGCCATCTTAAGACGAAAGAAAAGGGTTTTTGGATTTTCCCCTTGTAGTCCCCTCTCCTTTCTGAACCGTACTCTATAGGCTTCAGCGTCTAGGCCTAAGTGGTCCAGTATGACTTCTTTTATTGTTTGATAGGGGGTAGTGCCCGTAGCATTGGCTACTTGATAGGCGGCTTGTGCTTCGCCTGTCAAGAGGGGGCCAGAAAGAACGGCCACTTCTCTTCAGGCCATCCGCATGCCCTAGCTGCTCGCTCAAAATTTAATAGAAACGCATCCGGGTCTTCTCCGGATACGTATTTCTGTAGGGCTATCCCAGACGGCCCGGGTGTTGGAGCTCTTCGGTCTCCGGATGTTGGACCAGCGGGGTCCTGTACCATCTTCTGCAGTCCCTCCATCTGAGCCGTGATGGTATTTTTAAACACGTCCCTATCGGCTTGGGCGGATGACATCTGTCGTTCGATTGCCCATTCAAGCTTCTCCTGGCCTGCTATCAGGTGTTGTATAACTGCGTCCATCCCTGGGTTGCTGACGGACAGAGGTGGTGATCCCACTTCTGACACCAGTTGTGGCGGGGTCGCAATAACGGGTCGGTGACCAGATCTCGGTATATATGATTTTATTTTTCCAAAGACACGTCTTTGAGTGAGTGTGAGTCTCTCCGTGGTATGTGTCGCTGGTTCGGAGGGCTGTCCTCCTGATCGGAGTCGTTCCGGCCGGGTCCGTTCCTCCTCCCGGTGTCCCGGTCTCTGGCGATACGTTTTCTCCGTGGTGGATGTTGTGGGGGGATCGTGTTGAAGGATGGAAACTCCGAAGGGGAAAAGAAAAGAACACTCGTGTGAGGGTTCCGGTCCGGAACGATGAAAAGGGAAGGGTAGTGAGGGGAACACCTTCAAGCAACCCGTGAAGCACTATTGACGACGCAAGTGATAGTGAAGGGGCAAGGTGCAAGCGGGAACGGCTCTTTTCCCTACTCCCCTCTAGTCAGAGGAGTCCCTCCTCCCAAGCCACCCTGTAAACCGGTCTCGTACCTGGTTTAGCCACGCTCCTCCAGGAGCGTGGCTCGGCGAAGCGTGGGGTCGTTGGCCTCCTGGCGTATCCTGTAGTCCTCGAGGTCTACCGCCGTCTTTCGTCCTCCGCTCTCCTTCTTCCCGTCTCACTTGGCTCTCGATCTCTCCGGACACAACTCCTTCCTCTTCTCCGGTGGCGAAGCACACTTCCGTGGGTGTATCCTCGTCCCTTATTGCTTGGCATCCCATGACGTCAGGGGAGGGGGTGGAGTCCCGTCATCAAAACTTCCCCAATTAAAGGAGCCGCTCTGTTCGTTCACAGCGTTTATGTTTGTGGTGCTCCACTCGTCCTGTTTCGAGGAGATAAGAGGGGGTGATAGAGGTATGGCAGACCACCAGTCTAGGTCATTCTCCTGTTCGGCCTCCGCTATCCCCACCCTGTCACAGTAACATTCTGCAAAGGAACATCCAATTTTGCCTAGCTCCTACTAGAGGAGACAGGATACTTCTCCCTGATCTGTAACTTTGAGTCTATTAAAAATGAGCAGGGAACTGCAGAATGGTCGGACCATATCAGCAGTAGAGGAGGCGCTGTCTGTGAATTTCTCACATTTTTGAATACTGGATCCTGCAAATGTCCAGCTTTGTTAGTGGGGGAATTATTGATAAGCTGGATGTCCAAGGCCAGAATGTCATCTATCAATGACATATCAGTACTACAAGTTTTGTCATCCAGACGGATATTAAGATCTCCAAGAATGGTGACATTAGCATATTTAAGAATAACTGGAGCAAGACATTCAGAAAGTCTAATATCTTTATTCGATCGATATTGAACATAAAAGCACATATAAAGATTACAAATAACAGCAAGAAAAAGAAATTTGTGCATATAAATATATGTTAAAATATAAAGTTAAAAAAAAGGAATTAAAAATATGAATCAGGCAGTGGTAACAGTGTGCAGACAAAGACGTCCTCTCGACATATGCCTGACAACAAAAACCTCAGAAGGGTATGCTATGCTAACAGGTACAATTTGGGGCTATCGTAATCACCATAGGACTGTAAATCCGCCTGGACCATCATTTGAAAATATCATAGACATAATAATCTTTTTTGGCCATTTTGTAGAGTCATAAAAATACAGAATAAAACAGTTTAAAATACAGTTTAGAACAAATGCACTCTTCACCATATTAAAATAATTATCATCACTGTACTGCCTCTGAAAGAGTTAAAAAGTGTTTTTTTCCTTAACTTAATAGCAGCAACAATATAGTTCAAAACAGCAGTGCAATTTTCAAATGAAGACAAACATTTCTAATATACTAATCCCTCTTTTTATGAGGTAAAGTGCTTGCGCTTTAGAATAAAGCGATACCAAAGGGGATGATGGACAGAGCGTTAGAGCAAATCAAACACTCACCCCCAGTCAACTGATCTGGGTTTAATCCATCATCATTCTTTAGCTCACTCCACCACCCCAGTTCAGACATGGCCATATGCAAATCAGTCTGACCCTGTGCCTCATGGGAACAGTCCAGCCCGAACTGCGTAGGCATGTCTTTCCTGGACCGGAAACAAGCATCCTGGGACCGGTTTCGGGTTCAAAACCCTCATCAGCCAGGCTATCTTGAATCCAGTGGCAAAGTGAGCAAGGGACCCACGTCTGGGCATACCCTGCCAACTTAGGGCGAACAAAGCGATACCAAAGGGGATGATGGACGGAGCGTTAGAGCAAATCAAACACTCACCCCCAGTCAACTGATCTGGGTTTAATCCATCATCATTCTTTAGCTCACTCCACCACCCCAGTTCAGACATGGCCATATGCAAATCAGTCTGACCCTGTGCCTCATGGGAACAGTCCAGTTGGCAGGGTATGCCCAGACGTGGGTCCCTTGCTCACTTTGCCACTGGATTCAAGCTAGCCTGGCTGATGACGGCTGAAAGGCCAGAAACCGGTCCCAGGATGCTTGTTTCCGGTCCAGGGAAGACATGGCTTGGCAGTTCGGGCTGGACTGTTCCCATGAGGCACAGGGTCAGACTGATTTGCATATGGCCATGTCTGAACTGGGGTGGTGGAGTGAGCTAAAGAATGATGATGGATTAAACCCAGATCAGATGACTGGGGGTGAGTGTTTGATTTGCTCAAACGCTCCGTCCATCATCCCCTTTGGTATCGCTTTGCGCTTTAGAATAGGCTGTAAAAAACGCTGTCTAAAAGTATTAAAAAGGGAGCAGAAAAATAAGAAGTGTGCAGATGTACCATCGCAGGGACAACACGGGATTTAAACCATGTACCAACTAAGGAAAAGCTACTAATAGATGAATTGTGTTCAATCTTAACCTGGTCAAGTAGAATCTATGCTCTAGGTTAACAACCCAGGACAAATAAGGTTCCACCCCTTTAGTTGTAACAATTTCCAGGTGCCTAGTGACTGAGCTCATGTCAAGTCTTCTTCCTAGTCTCATGTCCTCTTTATGTGCATCAAAAATCAGTTTAACTATTTCTCTAGACTTAGAAGTAATAATTTTAGGTGTATCGAACAAATGGCTAAGACCCAAGGTATAAAAAGTATCTTTGACAAAAGTTAGCCATGGAATGGCAAGCATATTTTCTAAACTAAGGCAATCCATTAGCACCTGTCTGGAAAATTCTGCCCTAGGGTTGTGCCATAGCTTTAACCACAATAATAGTGGTGCAATTTTGATTTGGTCCTCCACAAAGCCTATGCCCAGTCCCAGATGTGAAATTAGACTTGAGGTAGATTTTGGGATTGCTAAAAAGCCTACATAAAAAATATTTTCGGCTACCTGTAGCTTCCCAGAGGCAGCATAGCCCCAAACTCCAGCTCCATATATGGCCACTGAGAAACATTTGCTCTTGTACAGTTGGATCATCTCCTCAATGGGCTTATTGCCCAATCTTTTAGCAAATATTAAAACTGATTCACATGTTACCCCCATTTTCTGCACGCTGTGAGTTAATAATCTATCCCATTATCTGTTTGCTTCTAACAAAATCCCAAGATATTTAAAAATGGGTACCTTTTCGATTGGGGACCCCCTATAAAAAAACTTTTAGATTTAGTGTTTTTTGGCCCACATGCCATAACAAACAATTTTTGTTGGTTCACTTTTAGCTTCAGGTTGGTCATAAAATCCTTTTAGTAAATTTTGGAGACCGTTTGCGGTTAAAGCTAATAAACCGCATCATCCGTGTAAAGCAGAACAGGAACAGATTGCGACCCAATTCTGCGGATATCTTTACTGTATGCGGTAAAAACTTAACATGAAATAACAATAAGAAAGGGGCTAAAATACAACTTTGCCCCTATAACTTTTTTAGGGGCCGTGCAATCCCCATTCTTAGTAAAACGAACTCTTGTAGTAGAGTCCCAGCGTAAAAGTTTTACGAGATCTAAAAGGGGGGCTTCAATACCCGCTTTGGCCATCAAGTCCAACAGCAAATCCCTATCAACCAGGTCAAAAGCACAGGAGAGGTCCATGAAAGCCATGTGTAAAGCACCTCACCTTGCTTTGACATATTTACCTGTGATGAGACTGAGATTTAATGTTTGTTTCACAGTTCCTAAGCCAGATCGAAAACCATATTTGTGAGAAAAAGGAGTTTACCTCTGTCCAGTCTTCTAATTTATTCAATATTACAAGGCCCAAGATCTTTATTGTGGAGTAAAGCAATGAGATCGGATTATAACAGGATGGTATGTTTCGATCTCCTTTCTTATATATGAGCACTTTGATGGTTTCTCTCCAGGTATCAATCACGTCTCCCTTCACTGCTGCCCTCAATACATTAGTGAGGAGAGGAGCCCAGAACTCCACGTTGTATTTAAATAGGTCAATGGGTACCTAGTCGGGCCTGGGGCTTTCCCACTCGCAGCACTCTTAATTGCTTCGGTGACAGACTTAAGATGTATAAGATTGTTACCCAACTCTCTTGAGGGGCGAGGAAGTCAGACAATTGTCCCCCTCCTTCCACATTTTCTCGATTAAAAATTAGAGAGAAGTGGCTAATCCATTCTTGTTCTGTAATAAGACACTCAATGCTGCCAAGTGAACTTTCCGAAAAAAGGGGAGATTTATTTTGTCCCAGAAACGTCTAGTGTCTTTCTGTAAAACAGTTTCATTTAGATCCTCCCATGCCCTCCTTCAAAACTCCTGTTTCCTATTCTCAATGGCCCACTTGTAGATGTTTCTTGCTTTGCAGACTTCGTCTTTGTCACGGGGTATTTCATAAGTGGCCAACTTTAGGGATTTCAGGGCTGTGGTGCATTCAGGGCTAAACCATGTATGGGGGCTTGCTCTTTTGATAGTATGTTTAAAAATAGGGCCCTAGAATTAACCCCACAAATCCCCACAAAATTGTTAAGGATTTCAAAAGGCTCTGCTTTTAAAGAGAGGCAGAAGAAAATATCACTGGAGGCTTTCTTAACCAGTTCAATGAAAAAGTTTGACAGGTCAATAGTGACCTAAATTTAAACGTACCCCCTTGTTTACTGAGTAACTGATCTTAGACTCAATACGACAGAAAGATCCTCAAAAAATGGGCACAGAAATACTGTAAACATGTAATAGGGTTATTGTCACTGTGGGGAAGTGGGCGCACCTCATAACTCATCAGGTTCTGAGCAAGATCCCTGGATAAAAGAATAAAATCTATTATACTACCCTTGACTCTTCCTATGAAAGTGGGTACATTTGTTGTACTATTTCCCTGCAAATCTGATGCAAATCTAAGATTGTGTGTTAGTGCCAGCTGCTTTAGAGCTTCACAGAAAAGTGGATGTATAAAATTCGTTGCATCGTCTCTGTGATTATTGGAGAATACACATATATGGTTCCCACTGTACGGCATTTAGTAATATTAAAATCACCTGCCCATACTATTGAAGTAGAATTCCTCTGGGAAGAAGCAAAATCTAAAATTACTTTCCCCATCTCGTGGATTATGCCAATTGGGTATGCTGAAAAGAAATTAAAGTACAAATGTATTAAAAGTATATTTAACATCCGAGGCAATTTAAGGTCTATAACTTGATAGCAGGGCATTGATGCCAGTATTTCCATGCTCAAAGTCTTAATAGAACATGCCACAAACAGGGCTAGACCCCCCTTTCCTCTTCCTGCTGCTAATGGTGTTGCATCACTGCAATAAGATTTAAAACCGTTTAAAACAATAGGATTCAGAGCCCATGTTTCCTGTCAGCACACAATGTCAAAATTAGCTAAAAAAGTCAACTATAATAACTGGAGCAAGACATTTAATAATACAAGTACACCAATTACCAACAGTACCGGGAGGATGGTAAATTAAAGCTCCAGACATCGTAAACTGCTTTGACAGAAATATGGAGAAAAGCAGTGGCTCGCAATCTGGGATGTTAAGCTTCTCGCTCTTACATGCAAATTTATCTTCCAAAATGATTGCAGTACCACCTCCCTTTCTATCTGAACGATCTACATGAGAGATTCGATAACCAGCCGGGAGTGCTGTAATGATTTCTGGGCCCGAGGTGTCATTCAGCCAGGTTTCTGGGATGTTAAGCTTCTCGCTCTTACATGCAAATTTATCTTCAAAAATAATTGCAGTACCACCACCCTTTCTATCTGAACGATCTACTGTGCTGTAATGATGTCTGGGCCTGAGGTGTCATTCAGCCAGGTTTCTGTTAGGAATATGACATCAGAGCTATAATCAATAAAAAAAATTAAAGAACAATTTAAATTAAAGAATCTAAAGCAAACAGGATTATGTTCTTTATCAGAGCCACTATGGCTATCTGAGAATCTAGAGTTATCTTTACAATGCCCTAAAGGCCCATTGGAAGAGACCGAAGGCTTGTTATGAGGAACAGTTAACTGGAAGGGACACTGTGAACATTTCCTTTTTACTGCTGGTAAATTAAATGAATGGACACAAGCTTCATGTATAGGGGGACAAAGGGCATGAAGTGCAAAGGCCGACTAGACATGCCTACCGCTGATCGAGAAGCAGCATCCCTGGCCCCTGGGCCCATTCGGGTGCGGACAGGCGCAGACGGGCTTGCTTTAGGCATGTCCGCAGCACGCGACTGCATCATGGCCGCACTTAAGTAGGCAGGCCGGGAGCTGATGTCCTGTGTAAAAAGGTGTTAGAGCACTAAATGCTTAGATCCAGTGGCACCGTACAATGATCGCTAAATAACTACATCCCCCCTTAGATTCCCTTCATTAATCACAGTTTCATAAGCAAATCACAATTTTTGTACTTTCCAACAATTTCCCCCCGTCAAATGATTTTAAAATAACGCCGCAGTACTGTATTTTTAAAAAAGAGGTCTGGGGAGGCCCGGTTACCAGTGCCACAGCCGCACTTAAGTAGGCTGGCCGGGAGCTGATGGCCAGTGTAAAAAGGTGTTAGAGCGCTAACCGCTCAGATCCAGTGGCAGTAATATTGCATTTCTTAGATACAACATAAGAATAATCCCAAACCAATTTAGAAAAACAGTATACATTTTTATAAATAAAATGAAACAAAAGCATAAAAAATCCAATCAGTAGAACTGTTGATATGCAGTTTCAAAGTTTTAGGTATCCAGTGTCTAAAAGCACAAAACACCACTGGTGCTCATATGGTCGTGCTAGACTGGGTGAAGTCACAAGTTCAGGTCGGCCGCAATGGAGGGTGGGCAAGATACCAGGATCAAATTAGTCCCGCTGAAACATGTATCTTCTCAAAGTCAGAAAACCAAACCACAGGAGGTTACCCGTATACCCAGTTGAGACCTGAGTGATTAGTGTTTATAACAAATAACAACGTCTCAACAGGTAATAATCAAAGACCATTATATAAAACATGCACAATATTTGCAAAAAGGAGGAGAAAGGGAGGCTTCAATGGTTATTAGAACAATGCAAGGAGCAATCTGTATTTAGAACAAGATGAAAAAAAGCAGCAGTAACAGCACTATTTACATTGAATGTGCCTGCAACCCGTAAAATCTTGTACACATGTGTGCTCGTGAAAAACAAGGTGAGCGGCGCAAGTGACAAGTGAAACAGTGGAAAATGGCGCAGGAAAAATTATAATGTCAATATTTACAAAAAACCTTAATGGTTCAAAGTCATTTGTTACAAAGATTGAAAGAGGATGATAATTCGATGAACCAGAGAGTTGCGCCAAAAATTGGGCTATTTACATTGAATGTGCCTGTAACCCATAACATCTTGTACACGTATGTGCTCTTGAAAAACAAGGTGAACGGCGTAAGTGACAAGTGAAACAGCGTAAATCAGCACAGGAAAAACAATTAATGTCAATATTTACAAAAAACTTTAACGATTCAAAGTCATTTGTAACAAAGATTGAAGGCGGTTGACAATTTGATGAACGAGAGAGTTGCGCCAAAAATTGTGCTGGATAGTCGATGACGTTTTGACCTGTAGTCAGTTCAGGTCATCTTCAGGACCAGGTTATAAATGTATATGTGCTGAATGAAAACTGGAGCGAAATTCCAATTTAGGGGAAAACCTAACATGTCTAACAGTAACATTTAGTAGTATGTGTGTAATAAAGGATTTTACCATTTTATAAGAAACACACTTACTGGAAAATTAGTGCTGCTGTTTTGTACCAGTGAGATGGGGTACTAGGCCACACCCCCTCCACTAAGTAGACCTTGGATTGCTCTGCTTTTCTCCCCTGAGGGAATCAAGAGAGGCTGATAGGGTCAAGTGCTACAATATATTTCTTGGTTCCCAGTAAATGAAAGCTTGCAGACAAATTACTTGTGAAGGACTCAGAACCTTCACAACTAATAACCCAATTTCTTACGGACAATGAAAAGATAAGTGGAGTTTGTATCTGCTGTAATCAAAGTCTCCATGTTGACAATAGGTTTTAGTAGGGCAGCATTCATTTCTTAAAATAACACATATCATCTCATACTTATATGGCAGCTATTGATGAATAGCATAAATATATCTAAGAAATGTAATCTTACTGGTAAGGCATGATTTAATCTTCTGTTAACTTGACCCAGATCAGTATTTTTTTTTATGAGGTGGATTGTAACACAAGCAACAAAATATTCAATCTTTGTTTTCACTTTGGTCTTGTCAGAAATGTAAAATGGGGTGTTTTAAGCTCCAATAAAAACCTCAAATATACCAGATGGGCCCTTTTTAGTATTGGACATCCAAGCAAAATATTTTGCTTGGTGCTATTGGCAATGTTCTTTTCTTCCATCCTAGCTTTATGCGTGCGGAAACCATAGCCATAAACTAAACAACACCTTAACAGTCATATACACAGATATATTGTGACTAAGGGCCTGATTACGATGACAGTGGGACTACCACCGACAGCCCATCGGTGGCGTTCCCACCACCATTGTAATAGTGATTCCTGCCCGCCACATTAGGATGACGAGTGGATGTTTGGCAGTCGGCGAGACTGACCACCATGGATCCGTCGGGCTCACGGAGCCCGTCGGACTGTCGAACAGAACCGCAATCCCTACAATGGTGGCGTGCCTGCCAGGCACCGCCGTAGGGATTACGATGTTCCTTCCCGCCGGCCTTTATTACCTGCCAAGAAACGGCAGGCTGAAATTGCAAGCCCCTTTAACGCAAAGTGATGCGTGTAAAGGGGCCGTATTCACAAGGTGGCGTTAAGCCAAAAAGTGGCTTAACGGCACTTTGTAAATATGAAGAAGGGACTAGCGCCACCATAACGTTGCTAAAAGTGAAGTACTGGTGGGGCTATCCCCTTCTAAATATACCCTTAAGTTTGCTCACGCAGCAGTGGCGTTCTCATGGCTAGCGATATTTAAGCTGAATTTTAAAAAGTAACCATTGCACAACACTATGAAAGAAAAACAACCAAAAGACAACAAAATAACAAAGCAAACACAACCAACGCACAATGCAATCAATACATCACTATAAAATAACATGTAAGCAATGAAAACAGTGCCAAGAACTGTTTGTACATGTCTAAACATTTGTTTAAAATATCTATCTGACCAGGAAACAAAGCACTCGTTCTGAGGTCAGGATTAAATCCAGCCAGCAGGGGCTGGTACAGGTCGGGGTGGTGTGACAGGCGGAACTAAAGATGAAAAACAAACTTACCTCTTCGCATCTCTTTGCGTCGTCCTCGTCCCTCAGCTCCAGCCGAAAGAGGAAGCAGCCACACACCCTACCAATCACAATGCTGCAATCCAGCGATGTGATTGGTAAGCACCCAGGCTTCCCTGACCAATCACAATACTGAACTACAGCGTTGTGATTGGTCTGAGTGCCATGGTTCGGCGCTCCGATGGGGAATGGGGGCCTGGGCATGTTCTCCTTGCAGGCTGTAGCGCAGCCTGCATGGAGAGCATGGAAAGTGCGCATGACTGTTTTACCGGCCCAAGAGGGCCTGTCAAACATTCATGTGCACTTTACAGAGTGCCACCACTCCTTCCCCTGCTCTGAGAGCAGAGCAGCCCCACCCCGCAAAGATGCAGGAACAAATAAAATGATAATAATGTCCAGTTATTATCATTTTATTTGTCCTTCATTTCCACTGCTAAAAGCAGTGTGGCGATGCTCCTCTACCTCAATGGAGTAGCTGCCACTGACACCAGCATCAGGTGTTTGAGGCCTAACTGAAATGTGTGGCAATTCTTTATCCCCTGATATTTCCAGTATAAATGTACCCAGGTATTTCCAGGAGGAGTTTGCCTTGGGGAAATAAAGGTCGGTAATGGGGAACACAGAATGTGGCCTTAAGTAGTTTAGAAAACTCTGACTAGGGACAAATTACGGATATTTATTTTGCCATCTTCTTTGACCTGGCTTCACATCTGCTAAACGGACATTTCGTTATGTTTTTTCATGCCTGCGATAGGAATCAATGGGGGATATTAGCAACAACTTGCGATAATTATCGCAAACCGCGCTTAGCGCGTTTTTTGTTATCGCCGCGTATCGCTGGATTTTATCGCAGAGATAACACGCTATTAGCAACGTTTATCTCCAATGCGATAAAATATCCAGCAATAGCGGCAAAATGCGTGAATATCGCTGGAAATCCAGCGATATTCACGCATTAACGCCATGGGGGACTTAGCCTGACAATCCACCTCCCATTGAACAAACAGGTAAGTCATGTTTTTAGCAGGTGTTAAATTCTAGCGATAATCGCACCTAGCGCAAGTTTTTTTATCGCTTCGCCTGCGTTGCTAATAGGAGGAAGTTGTGTTAGCGACTGTTTTCAGTCGCTTTTAGTTGGGAACGCCTACCTTGCATGTCATTAGCGATAATTATCGCTGGCATGCAAGGCGATGGGAAAACCGGCCGCTATCGCCAGAAAGCTGTCGCTAACGCCTGTTAGAGACAGCTTGCTGATATGGCGATAAAAAAATCGCTGCTTTAGCGGCAAAAAGTGCCGCTAAAGCGGCGATAAAGCCCTTGCTAATATGCCCCAATATTTTTAGTAAGGCATATTGAGGGCGCTGCATTCATCAATATTTTGTGGGAAGAAAAACATTAACTTGCAGCTCTCTCTCACTATCTCACATTTTGTCAATAATTCTTCTTTAATTTCACTCACCCTGATCTTTGGAAATTTGAGGATTTGAGCTATGATATCAACAGAAGGCGACCTCATGTCTATAAATATTTCATGTATGGTAGGTTGTGTATTATGTACTTTGAAATGCGCGTAAAAGACAATATTGTCGAACGGTCTCTCTTAATTTTCACATAGTTAACAGAAGCATTGTATTTTATTTTTTTTAAACTTTGATTTAGATCGCTGTTATCAGTTTCGGGTTGTGTAATCCCTTTTTACTATTATTGCTTTTTTGCATAACTTATAATCAGCTTGTGGTACTTGCCTGGGGATACTGGCTCAGCAGCTGTTTACTTCAAATGTTTCCAGCCAACACTGACAACAAAGCTGTGTTTCGCATGTGGCAAAGTCACCTGTGACCAGGGTGATTCATAAGAGAAAGCAATACTGACTGCAAGATTTCATCGCAATAAAAATGTTCTTTGTTTCAGTTGCCTCTCAGGTGTCCAAATTGCTAGCTACATCTGGCAGAACAATGATAAATGTCTACTTCCTTGCATGTTTTTTTGTTTTTACAGTGGGCTGTTTTGCAGGGTCACGTTCATTATCGAAGGAGGCCAGCGGGCTTATTCTGTTCATCTGTTTCATGGTGTCTGGCAGCACAATGGACGACATTGTTAAATCTGTTTTGCTACAGGACTCATTTTTATCTTTGTTTTTACTTCTGAAAATAAAATCAAAGGTCAGCGTTATCTACAAGCAAGTATTCAACTCTTTATAAAAAAAAAATGTCTCTAGCACACACCAACGGCTCAAATTCCGGTTGATTCAAGCTCCTTCTCGAAGCTGTTTTCTAATGCCATTAACTGTTAGTTATGTAGATGTCCATTGGCACCTACTGGTTTGATTTGGCTTTACTTAACCAGCAGAATGTACTTTGTGTGTATATGTGGAGACATAATGGGGCATATTATCAAGGGCTTTATCGCCGCTTTAGCGGCACTTTTTGCCGCTAAAGCGGCGATAATTTTATCGCCCTATTAGCAAGCTGTCGCTAACAGGCATTAGCGACAGCTTTCAGGCGTTAGAGGCCGCGTTTTCCATCGCCTTGCATGTCAGCGATAATTATCGCTAATGACATGCAAGGAAGGCGTTCCCTACTAAAAGCGACTGAATACAGTCGCTAACACCACTACCCCCTATTAGCAAGGCAGGCGAAGCGATAAAATAATTCACGCTAAGCGCGTTTATCGCTAGATTTTAACACCTGCTAGTGAGGATGACTTACCTGTTTGAAGTATAGGAGGTGGATTCTAATGCTGAATCCACCTTAGCGTTAATGCGAGAATATCGCTGGTTTTCCAGCGATATTCTCGCATTATGCCGCTATCGCTGGAATAATCATCGCCATAGCGCTAATTGTTGCTAATACAGCGTTAGCGTGGCGATATATTCCAGCGATAGCTGGCGATAAAATATTTCGCGCTAAGCGCGCTCTGCGATATTTATTGCATTTTGTTGCTAATATGGCCCATAATGTATTTTTCCCTCGTGTAAGTGTGTTTCTCCCTTATGGATGCCCACTGGTCAGTCCTTTACGAGGAAAACCTAAGCAGAGATTTCATTTACTTACAAAATGCTTAAAAAGTTAATTATGGAAACAAAAATCAATGACAAATATGTGAACCCTGGCATGGAAGAAATGAGTGATCTGTGAGTAGGCCAATAAGTGGATTCTATGCTTGAGTAATAAAAACGTAGGACATTACACATTTCTGGTCATCTGAAATCCCATTCGTCAAAAAAATGCAAGCCTTTTGAGGAAGTATCCGATGTGAGATGCTACTTAGATTAGCTTAGTTTAGTAAAGTTTAGATTGTGAATGCATGAAGTGTAGCGTTCACCAAATGGGCCCTGGGCTCATACCAAGCTCACACATACCAATAAGTTATGTTACTAGAAAACAAAGCCCACGTTTATGAAGGTGTTGCATGTATTCTGCTGCATGATACTTCTCACCATTAAAACAATTGTGGTGGAATCTCTTGCAAGGAAGAAACAATAAATATACAATTGTATGAGGGTTTTTCCAGGAGCAAACTGGGCCTCTTACTTATCCAAAGAAGCGGGATCCTACCTGGAAGTCATTTGGAATGTAAGGTGTTGTTCACAGGCCTTGAATTCCCACCAGGTGGTTGAGGGAATTAACAGCTTAGATTTTAATATTTTAGTTATTATATTGCTATAAAGAATTAATACATTTCGAAATAATGATGTATTACAATGCATTCATGTGGATAGTAAACTGAAGCAACTGGTGCCCAAAACTCCCAATTTGCGTTCTTACTCCCTTATTTGGATGTGTGCAATAAATATACAGAGCTTAAAATATGTCCAGCAAGGGGGTAACCAGACATTATATACACTCCACATTAAGTCGCCTCACCAATGTACCAGAAGATGCCTTGGTAATTCTGGATTGTGACCCAGGAATAGAACGCATTTCCTTTTTTGGAGGTATCTCTAGTATCATGCTGCTGTCAGGAAAGGTGTTGCAGAAGTACTGTCAGATACAGTGTTTCTATTGGTTCTAGGCAGAGATGGAGCTACAGAAGAAATGCATAGCACTTTGCACAATATTTCCTTTCCTGATTGTGGACTTAAATAGAAAAGGTCCTTGATAAGGAATTAAAAAAAAAAAACATTTTAATATGCATTCTTCCTGTTTTAAAAAAAAAAATAACCTATGGCCAAATAATACAACTTAGAAAATGTGCCATATATTTTATATAATCTATGTCTATATCTAATTCCTTGTATCTCCTGACCACCCTTATTTTTAATGATGACCCATATACAGCTTTCCCCATTTCTCCCACCTCATGTTATAAAAAATACATGCATTTATTCAAGCATAGACAGGCTCTGGGTCAGTCCTTTCCATCCATTGATCCTTTCAATGGTCATCCACACTTTGCTCCTGCCACTGCAACATACCGCAACATACCACATGGGCCAGGGGGTCAGCCCACTTCAGCCATTGGTTCTCTTGCACAGTGAGTGATGGCATTTGGTCAGACCACACATGCACATCTGAAAAGAAAAAAAAAAGTGCACTTCGGTATAATGGCTCGCAGGCTGATACCTCACTTTTCCCTCTTTTTTCTTTGCATTCTTTGTCCTTTTTAACTTTGTTTATGTGTTTTTAAACAATGTCATAAAATATATGTATATGTAAAAAAGCAGCATCAACATGGTGCTTTTTGGATTGAGAAAGGCTGGTAACACAGCCGAAACACTGAAGAGCTTTCAAACTGCCGGGTCGTGGGAGGCCCAACACATTAAAGGAAAGTTACATTTCCAGTCTTCTTGTGCGTGCTCTCTGTTGGATGCATGGAGAGTTGTTTTTTATATATATAGTAAATATCATGGGCCTCATTTATGACGCCCTACTGGCACTATTGCACCGCTGGAACGTCACTTGTTTGACGTCCCGGTGGCGCAATGTGCCACTGGCATATTTATAAGGCCATGTAAAGCCACGTTACGTGGCTTTTCATGGCCTTATAAATATGTGCCCCTTTTCTGCAGAAAACTGGGTGATAGGGGCATTCCATGGGTGTTGCTGGAGGTGTTCCCAGCAACATCCATGGCTTTTTGACACTGCCCCAGATTTACAAGAAATCGTAAGTCTGAGGCAGTGCCAAAAACTTACACTTCCCCAGGGGAGGCGTAAGGGAGGCACAATGAGGAGAAATATCTTTATTTCTCCTCGTTTGTTCTCCTTCTATGTGTGCTGCATTATGCAGCACACATAGAAAGAGAAAGAGAAAAAAGCCTCCTGTGACTGTTTTTGTGCAGGAAGGTTTCCCTTCCTGCACAAAAATAATCATCCCTGCAATGCAGGCACTCTTGCACCAAGGTGCAAAGGTGCCTGCGTTAGCGCACGGCAACCCTTTGTGCGCCGGCACAGGGGCAAAGGACAGGAATGCACAATATCTAATAGATATGGCGCATTGCGCCGTATTCAATAGATACGGCGCATTCCTTCCCTTTTCTTTTGCCGTAGGGCAGCGCAGCAGCAAGGCCTGCTGTGCTGCCCTACGGCAAAAAAGCCATAAATGAGGCCACATATGTGGGATGGTCTCGACTTTAGCTCTCTTCCAAGTGGAAGCCAGGGGTGCATATGTTTGGAGACTGTCAGTGTGGCTGCCAACATGTATTGAGGCATGTGCATTGTGTTCCTGGAGCCTTGAGGGACACCATGATGCCCAGTGCAGCCTGCACCCAATATGGGAGGAGCTATAAGAGTCCGATTAATATTAGCGTATGCCAAATGTCAGACAGACATAAACAGGCAGGTTCCTCTATCATTTTTTATCTATCTGCCACATTTTCTCCTCTGCACTCCGAGCACCTGTGCAAGGAAACATATTTTTTCAATTGGGGCTCATGCTTCAGAGTATGCATTCTGCACATGATGCTGAAATTCACATTTACACACCAAGGCCATTAGGTGCAATCTACAATAAGACACCAAGCTGAAAGATTTGCCATTGATGTAAACTCACATGGAGCCTGAAATTCTACCCTTAATTAAACATTCTGGGGCATATTATCAAGCGGCAGCGATAATTATCGCTGGCCACGCATTGCATGAATTTTTTTTGCGCCGGCTATCGCTGGAAATTATCACCATGCTAGCGCTGTATTAACAACGCATAGCGCAATGGCGATAATTATTCCAGCGATAGCGGTGTTTTCCATGGAACATCGCTGGTTTTCCAGTGATGTTCCATGGAAAACGGCGATAACCTTGCTGATACGACCCTATGGTCGTATCAGCATAATCCACCCCAATGTTAAGTATACGTAAGTCAGCATTTTAGCAGACGTTAGTTTTAGGCGAAAACCGCGGTTTTCGCCAAAAACTAACATCTGCTAAAATGCGTGGGCCTCCTTGTAAATATCGCGATGTGCACATCAGCGATAATTTACATGCAGTACTGCCCAGTGACGCCCACTTTGCATCTCATTAGAGATGCAAAGCGAGGCGTCGGGAAAACGGGTGCTAACATGCGCTAATGCATGTTAGCACCCACTTGTAAATAGGGCGATAGTTTTATCTCCGCTTTTTTGGCTTTTAAAGCCAAAAAAGCGGAGATAAGGCCCTTGCTAATATGCCCCTCTGCATTTTGAATTATTATGTTCTACATAACTAGTGCTATTTCAATTACGTCTTTCAAATGAATAGCAATTACATTTTTTCTAGGTAGAAAGTTCTATATGACAAAATTACCTGTTAAGTGTTCTACACTTCATATTCTACGTAGTTATTGTCATCGATTAAAACTTCTTCTAACTGGTCGGCGTTTTACTGAGCCCTGACAAAACCCCTCCGTCTTCCAGGTGAATTCGGCTGATTACTGCATATAAATAGTTAACAGCAGCAGCGGTTCCTCCGTTAAGCCGGAGGTGCATCGCCCCGCTGCTCTGTGAGCAGTTCAAAAAGGAAAAATAAAATGATAATAATGCAATATTATTATTTTATTTTTCCGTCCTGGCTCAGCCGGTTTACATTTTAGGTGCGGGCGGGGCTGGGCTGTGACAGGAGCAGAGGGAGGAGTGGTGGGCACTCTCTTAAGTGTGCATGACACTTTGGCCTGCCGTCTTGGGCCGGCCAAACAGTGATGCACACTTAGCATGTTCTCCACATGGCTGTATTGCACAGCCTGGGTGGAAAACATGCACAGGCTCCCAGTCACTGTCTGAGTGTCGAACCACGGTGCTCAGATCAATCATAACGCTGTTGTCATGCTAGTGACAGCAGTGTCATTATTGGCTATGGGAGTCTGGGAGCTTGTGTGCGTCCTACTTACTGAGTCGATTTTTCATTCCACCCACCCCCGTTAGGTAGCAGCCACCTTTGGTTAGCAGTCTGTTGGCCGTGAAACGTGCGTCTGCATGGCCTACAAATACCACTCTACATCGTGCTTCTTAATGTAACCTATATTAAACTAAACACTGAGATTATGACATTGAGCACTGCTCATCTTCTCTCACTACCACTTATGTGCTAACACCCATCACATGCACCAAATTTTACAATTTACCACCCAAAATTCTAATTCCAAATGCATTGTACCAGACAATGTAGATTTTCCTAGTAACATTCAACGTAAGTTCTTTATTTTATTAAAGACACGGAGGTTAGTATTATGCTGTCGCTTAACTTGCTTTAATGAACAATTAACAATTTAATCGTGGTAAAGAAACTGTTTTAAACTTGATAGTCGTTTTTAAAAAGCGCCGTATTGCACTTACCGAACATTTCCCCCTTGTTCTTTTCACTAGTAGAGCCCACAGCCACACAGATCCTAGCATTCTGCACAAACGCACCACGCTGAACAGGGAACTTTGTGAGTCAGCGTTAGCAGCGCATTGGTAGTCAGGCAGTCAGGCAGGATCATAGAGTGCGGTAGAGAGGTAGAGTTACCCCTCTCTACCATAGAGTACACTCTGGGAAACGCAGGTCAGCGGTCTAGTTGATCGGCCCAGTTAACCTGACACCCTTAAATGAAGGCCGGGCAGCGGGGTCGGAGCGGACGCGCCGCTGGCGCGCCAAAGGCAAGCCCGTCTGCGCCCGTCCGTGCTCGACCGGGCCCAGGGGCCAGGAACCCAGCACAAATCTCGAGGATTACTTACTCGGGTAAGGAATTATATAACCTTAATAAACCAAGGGAAGTTGAATGTGATAGGGGCTGGGATTTTGCGGGCAAGTCAGCTTTAGACAAGTCCTGTCAACTTTGCAAGCTAGAGTTGAAAGGACCTCGAGAGCCAGGGTTGAGCAAGACCAAGGCACAAAAGGAGCCGCAGGCCTGGAAGCTAGGGTTGATTAATTGTCGCTCCCTGCCCAAGCATAAAACAGAAATGCGTTTACTGCTAGAGGAGACCACCATAGATGCCCTGTTTATCACAGAAAGCTGGCTACAGAATGTTCCTCCCCTGACATAGTAATGGCCCTGCCCCCACGCTATAAAAGTCTTAGACTGGACCGGATCAGGCAGGTAGGGGGTGGACTGGCCATTTTGATAAAAAGTGAATACAACTGCACAACCGAGGCCTTCCCGATCAAAGGGTGCGAATGCCTCCAATTCGCAAAATCCTTATCACCCACTTACACCTTCTCAGGGCTCTTAATTTACAGACCCCCTGGCCCTTATGGTGAGTTCCTAGAAAGTTTACCGGACTCACTAAAGAAAGATAACACTACCATAATAGGAGATCTAAATTTACATATGGAGGACCAGAACCTCCCTAACGTTAAAAGGCTGCTGTTAGATCTTGAGGCTTTTCAACTCTCCCAGTTGGTATTGTCTGCCACACATTCCAAGGGACATATACTGGATCTAGTCTTTTCAAACGACTCCAACATCAAAGTCGCACCATCAGTACCGGTCCCCTGGTCAGACCATCACTATATTCCTTTTTACGTAGGGAAGAAAGGAAGTGAGCAACATGGGGCTCCCCCCAATGGTGAGACAAAGAAAAGGTGCTGGGCTAAGCTCAACGCAGAGACGTGGGCAAATGTCCTAGTAGAAACAAATACACTAAATACCAAGATGCCAGTAACAGTGGAGGAAGCCTACTCAAGCTGGGAAACCTGTATCACCCAATGTTTAGACAAAGTAGCCCCCAAAGTCACCTCCAAATCTAAAGTCAGACCCAAAGCGGAGGGATGGTTCAACCCCCAACTGCTAGCGTTAAAGAAAAACTGCAAAAAAATTGAAAGGGACTGGAGGAAAAACTACGACCCAAAACTTAAAACCTTGCATAAATCAGCCATTAGAATCTACCACAACGGTATTAAAGAAACACAGGCCAAGTTCTTTGAGGAGAAAATCAGCTTGGCCCAGAACTCCTCAAGGGAATTGTTTGCAGTAGTCAAGGCTTTAACCTCCCCAGCCCAGGACCTTCATCCAACAGAGACCTCGGAAGAGAGGTGTAACGACTTAGCCAACTACTTCCTCTCTAAAGTTACGAACATCTACAGCTCCTTTAGGGTGGGCGGGGAAACTACCACAAGGTAGCTCCCCCACTAAACACTATCACCAACCTCCCACTAGTGGAGGCAGAGGAGGTAGAATCATTGTGGGCAAAGTGAAGTCTGGATCACCACTAGACCCAGCCCGCCGCACTTCCTCAAAACAGTCACACCTGCCATTCTTCTTTCTCTAATTAAGATCATGAACCAGTCTCTGGAGACGGGTATGGTCCCAGCAGCCTGGAAACACGCTATAATCAAACCCCTGCTAAAAAAAAACAATGCAGATCCAGCACAACTAGGGAATTACCGCCCCATATCATTGCTGCCGTTTGTGAGCAAGGTCTTGGAAAAACACATCAATAAATCATTGGCTGAGTTCCTAGAAACAAACCATTGTCTCCATCCTACCCAGATGGGATTCCGTGAACAACACAGCACCGAGTCTGCTCTTTTGACAGTGGTGGAGGAACTCAGAACATCATTAGATCGGGGAAGCTCAGCAGCCTTACTCCTCCTGGACCTGAGTGCGGCCTGCGACACGGTGGACCACCACACCTTGCAAAGCAGACTCTCAGCTATCGGGGTACAAGGCACTATGCTACAGTGGCTCACCTCGTTCCTGGAGGGAAGAACGTTCCAAGTCCTGAAAAACACCACTTTATCGAAAACAATGTCATTAAAGTGTGGGGTGCCACAGGGCTCCTCGCTGAGCCCCATGCTGCTTAATATGTACATGGAGCCACTATCTCAGATTGCCCATGGCTTTGATATCTCGATGACGTCCTACGCCGACGACACGCAGTTGGTGATCTCTTTAGACCCTAGAATCAACAGGGATTCCGATAGGTTATCGCCCTGCATGGAAAAAGTCATGGAATGGATGACTAAGAGCTGCTTAAAACTAAACGGGGACAAAACTGAGTTAATGATCCTCGGGAATAAGACAATTCCTAGGCCATCTATAAGCTGGCTGGACTGTCTAGGCAGCCCGCCATACGCCTAAAGATTCCATCAAGAACCTGGGCTTCTGGCTAGAAAAGGACCTTTCAATGATGACTCAAGCTAAGAAAGTTGCTGCCACCTGTTTCGGATTACTTAGAAGTCTCCGGAAAATCCTAGATCGGATCCCAATACAGCTTAGGAAGACTGTAGTCCACTCTCTGGTCACATCACGTCTGGACTATGGAAATTCACTATTTCTAGGCACGCCGAAATATGTGACCAACAGACTTCAGGTGTTCCAGAATGCGGCAGCTGGACTGCTGTGCAAGGCCCCAGCTCTGGAGTCTGCCAAAAAGCACCTTAAAGGGCTACATTGACTCCCTGTGGAGGCCAGAATCAAATTCAAGGTACTGATCATAACACACAGAGCTTTACTCAACAAAGGCCCTAGAAAAATCAGAAATCTGGTATCCCCATATGTCCCAAATAAGAACCTGAGATCGAGCAGGGAGAGACTCCTAAAACCAAAAGGCGCCAGTAAAGTGAGGTGGGGGGGGAGATCCTTCTCCCACCTAGCTCCCAAACTCTGGAACTCCCTACTGAGGGAATGTCGAACCCTTGACAAGGAACCAGAATTTCGGAAATCAATCAAAATGTGGCTGTTCAAGCAGCATTTCTAATCTTCTCGCAGACGTTACCTGCTCCCTGTCTCTTAGCACTGGGAAGCCCTAGGACAGCTACGCGCTTTACAAATCTTATATAATAATATTAATAATAATAATGAATAGCAGCAGTCAAGACAACTAGAAAACTACATGTTCCATGAGGCCAAGGAACAAAAGGCCAATGGGAACATAGAAAATTAAAGTACCAAGAACCAATCAGGAATGAGGGTCAGATTAATATATCTAACTTGACTGCAAGCAGTCCTTTTTTCTTGTGTGAGAAGTTAGGAATAAGAAGAAAACATTGGAAAAATAGAACATACAATAGCAACAGCTAACATAAGTGCAAAACTGCCCTAAATAAAGTCCATCCAAACGGATCTAGAATAGGGAGCGGAGGCCACAAAAGGACTGGAGCAGGAAGAAGATGTCATCCTCGGAAAAGGTGTAGACGAGTCAGATTTGAAAGGCAGTAACTCTTCATGTTGTTGTAGATGCTAGCATAGAAGAAACTGTTAGGGTGGGAAAACACAAAGTTACTGCAGTGTTGTGGAGGGATAATACTTGCCTCCATGTCTTCAATAAAATTAAGGCTTTCCGTCATAGGTTACTAGTTAAATCTACATTTTATGGCAAGACCAGAGGCTCATTTTATGCTTGTTTAAAGCATATGAACCACTACAGAGGAAGCAGTAATAACATGTTTACAACAAAAGGTTTGATAGGTGTTGGACTTGGCCCTTTTTGCAGGGTCATCCCTGAACTTTTTGCCTTCCTCCTATATTTTCTCTGACCTGTTTTTGTTGGTTTTATGACTCTGGGCACTTTACCACTGCTGATCAGTGCTAAAGTGCATATGCTCTCCCCATTGTAAATTGTGTTATGGATTAGTGACTCCATGATTGGATGATTGGTTTACTTGTCAGTCCCTAGTACAGTGCACTGAGTGTGCCCAGGGCTTGTAAATCCAATGCTGCTGGTGGGCTTGCAGCACTGGTTGTGCCACCCACAGAAGCAGCCTGTAAAGTGTGTCTCAGGCCTGCCATCGCAGAGCCTGTGTGCAGCCTAGGGCTGCCATGTCGACTTGGTGAGTACACCCACTCACCAGTCCCTAAACCTTCCCTTATCTTCATATCAGACACCCCTAAGGTAGGCCCAAGGGCAGGGTGCATTGTAAGTATAAGGTAGGACATGCCCTGGTGTGTGTGGCATGTCCTAATAGTGAATTACAGCCATTTTCGTTTTTCACTATTGCAAGGCTACCTGTTCTCCATAGGCCAGAATGGGCAGTTTGATTATTACACCTTATAATCCTAACTGACCCAGAGAACATGGTAGAAAAACGAATTTAGTATGCCTGAACTCAGAATGATAAAATACATCTTTTAGTGAAGTTGGTTTTAACATTCTTTGTTTGAAAATACCACTTTTAGAAAGTAGGTATTTTCTTGCCTAAACCATCCAGCTGCCTCTGCTCAGGTTGTGTATTGTGTGTCTGGGTTTGTGAGTGACAGGGGCTGGGGGATTCCAGGAGGCAGGGTGAGTCAGCACTAGGCTGAATAGGTCTGCCTGAAGGAGGATGGGTGGGAGGAGTTGCACCTGGGTCTGAATAGGGCTGTGCCTGCCTTCCACAATGCTGGCTCCACCTCCTGCCGGGCGTCTGATGGCTCTGCCCCTCACTCTCAAAGGAAAGAAGGAGTCAGAAAAACAAAGTGCTCCAGGACTGACCAGAACTGGTTTGGACTAGGCAAAGGCCTCTCTGCCTTCAGAGAACAAAGGGAAAAGGTGTATAAAAAGGGGACCCAGACCCCTAGGAAATTAGATCACTTCTGGGAAATCAAGAAACCTGTTGCCAAGGAGAAGAACCGGAGAAGCTGAAGGAGGAGTACTGCCCCTGTGCTGTTTTGCTGATTGGGGTTGGCCTGCAGTGGTTGCTTTCTGCCAAGGACAGGAGAAAAGACTTTGCTGTGCTTTGTCATCTTGAAGAAGGGAATCTCCAAGGGCTTGAACTGAGCTTGCCTCCTGCCTGAAGTCACAGGGACACAAAGACTTCACCCCTTCTGTTTGCCTGCATCTGGAACTGCTGTTTTAGCTGCTAACAGAGGGAAATTGCAACACCGACGCCGGCGAGCGACGCCGTAACCTGCACCGAAGCCGTGGGCACCGCTCGTGAAGAGCACGACGCACCGCCCCGACTTGCACCGTAGGCCCGACGCCTGCCGACGCCGTGCGACATCGACTCCGAAGCCGTCATCGAGGCCGCTGCCTGCACCGGAGCCGAGGACACCGCTCGTGACGCTCACGACGCACCGTCCCGACTCGCACCGCAGGCCCGACTTCACCGACGCCAGGGCTTCATCATCGCGGAGCCGATCCTCGACGTGGGTGACCCCGAATCCATCGACGCCGCACCATCGTAAGGAACCGACGCCTCGCCGCCATCCGTGACGTCACCTCCCCGACACAGTAAGGAACCGACGCCTCACCTCCCCTGCGCTGCAGTAAGGAACCGAGACATCACCTCCCCTGGGGTCGTAAGGAACCGACGCCGCCGGCGCCAACGAAGCATCACCTCCCCGACGCCGTGCACCGTCTTTGTTTTCATCGAATTCCAGGTACTGTTCTTTGTGGGTCTGCTCGACTCCAGGCCCGACGCCGCGCACCTCGCGGTCGGCGCCGTACTTTGGGATTTCCACCGGTCACGACGTCGTGATAACTCCAAGTGGAGTTATTTGTTGCTACAAGCTTTATTTGATTGACTATCCTATTTTTGAAGATAACGTGAACTGTCTCTATCATTTTAAGTCTATTTTTGAGTACAGTATTGTGGATTTTTGCTATTGGGTCTTGTGATAAGTCTATATAAAGATTACTTATTTTTACATAAACAACCTGTGTGGTGTCCATCTGTAGTGTTTTCACTGTATTACTGTATGTGGTCACAAATGCTTTACACACTGCCTCTGAGATAAGCCTGTCTGCTCGTGCCAAGCTACCAGGGGGTGAGCAGGGGTTATTTTAGGAGTGTTTCCCCCTTATCCTGACTAGAAGCAAGGGTCCCTATTTGGACAAAGGTGCAAACCATTGCCAACTAGAGACCCCCAGTTCTAACATTGGTGGTCAGCGGTGAGGATTTGGACTTGCATTTGTGATTCATATACAGTGATTGGTGTACACTACTAGTGAGTGCAGACCAATACGCGACCACATACCTTTTTGATAGGACTTTTTTTTCCTTGGAACCTTTATTTTTGTTGAGAACTGCCAATTTTCACCATGAGCAAAAAAGGATCCATTGCACCTGCAGATATTGAATTTGAAGAAGATAGGGTTGATACCTACACTGTGCCAGAACTCAAAGCTGTTTGCAAAAAGTTTAAAATCTCTATGAGAGGCCTCACCAGGAAGGAGGAGTTTCACAAGGCACTGAGAGCCTGGTTGGAAGCACGGAATGCCAGTGGGCAGTCCGAGGAGCCTGTGGAGGAGGCAGAGAATTTAGATGGGCAGCTTGAGGGGCCATTGGGCTTACCTGGGAGGGGAGTGCCTTCCAGGGAGGGCAGCAGTGTTTCTCAAAGGGCCTGTCTCCAGAGGAGCTGGAGGACAGGGACAAAAGCAGGATGCATGAAATGGAAATGGCCAAACTAAAACAGGGAAGCCATGATAGCCTTGAGCATAAGAAATTGGAGTTGGAAAGTAAGAGGTTGGCCATGGAAGAAAGGAAGATGCTTTTAGAGCATGAGAGAATGATGAGGGTGTTGGAGTTCAAAGCCAGGGGCTTAGGGATTCCTCCCTCTGGTGGCAGCAAAATTGTATTACCTAGTGCTGAGGGAGTAGTACACACACCCAGAGATGTGGTGCCTGACTTGGAGGGGGTTAATATACACCAGGAGGTTCAAGGGTATGAGGTAGCTCCAGTGGTGCGCAGCGTCCCTGAGGTGGATTGGGGAACTGGCACAGGGGTTCATAGTCCTAGTGGTGGGAGGGACACTCTACTGACTCTAGATGAGAGGTGCAGGGAGAGGGGTTCCCCCATGTTTGAATTCCTGGGGTGTGAGTGTGAAGACCGCCCAGAAGAGTGTGGGTTGAGTGACAGAGACAGTCAGATACTGTCTTGCCAATCTCAGCAGAGTGGTGTGGGGTACATGTGTGAGGCACTGGATGGTGAGGTGAAGGATAACTTGGTTAACACCTGTGAGGGGTTGTGTGATCCAATTGTGGGAGAGCATATTGTAAGTCCCTGTTTTCCAGAGCTATGCCAACACCTGTTGGAGAGTGAGTTCTCTGACCCCAGGGAGCTCACGAGGGAGGAAGACCTTTTGGTGGTTTCCAGAGGGTCTGAAAAGGCATTGGGGAGTGACCCTAAGGGGAGTGGCTCAGGTATCTTCCAGCCCAGAGTGGTGGAAGTGGTTCAGAGTAGCCCAGCTAGGTCCCGGTGTAGTGGGAGGGGTGTAGGGACTCACGTCCTGTCTCAGTGGAGAAGGAGTGAGTGTGGGGCTGCGTGTCCCAAGGTGCCCGAAACCCAGTCTCAGAGCCTGGATGGTTCTTTAAGGGAACACCAGGTAGGGAGCCTAGGCTGTCCTGATGGGCCGCCTGTTGAGGAGGATCTCCTAGTGTCTAGAGAACCTGGAGCGTCTGTAAATGGAGCTCCAGTGTTTCTGGTATCTGGCAGTGCCGCTCCACTTGGGAGGGTGCAGAAGTCCAGAGTGAGGGGTGAGAGGGGGAGAGAGTCCCCAGTGGAAGAACCAGTGGGTCAGGGACCAGCCAGAAGGGCTGAGTCACCAGTGAATGACCATGGTGACACCACTTCTGTCCTGGGGGATCTTCGCGCGCTGTCAGATGGACAGGGGTCGGGAGATCTGCGCCAGGCGGACTGTCACACAACACATGAGAGATGTGTTACCCTCTGGGGGCATGCGTGCTCCCCAGGAAGTCCTGGTGCGCCAGGCAGATTATTACACAACTCTAGAGGAGTGTGTTTCCCTTGGGGGGGTTGGTGTACCCTCCCGGAAGTCCTGGGTTGCCAGGCACAAGTCCAGCCTAAGGGTACAGACCCTGGGTTGGAGGACCAGGTTCAGGGTGTCCCCCTGACCTGGAGGAAGGGGCAGCTGCTAACAGTGCCCCTACCAGTTTGTCTTCTGGGGGCACCGCTCCAGGTGGGAGGGTGCAGGACCCCAGTAAGGGGGCGGGGAGAGGACAGCCTCACCCCTGGCCTCTGCCCAGTCTAAGGGTACAGACCTTATGCTGGGATCCCAGTTGCAGGATAGAACCCCTGAACTGGTGGGCGAATTGTGCAGGACCCCTGCCACAGGTGCCCTGACAATTCTGGAAGGGGGTACAGCTCCAGGTGGGAGGGTGCAGAGCCCCAAGGAGGAGGACCAGGTGTGGGAGAGCCCACCCCAGTCTCCTGTCCAGCCGCCGGTTACAGGCCCGGGGCTGGTGGGTCAGTGTCAGGATGTCATACCTGACCTGACGGTTGGGAGAGTGGACAAAGGGTGCCAGGCACCTGGGGCTACTGCCCCCGCTCTCTGACACCACAGAGGTTGGAGAGCCATGAAAGGCCTGGGGCCTGGCTCTCATCACTGACGGCTGTCAGTGGCCACTGTGGCTTGCTGTCCTGGTGGACAGAGTTGCCCCTGGGAGGGGGACAGAAGTCACACCCCGGGGGTGGACTAGGCCACACATCTGTGTTGGCCATGTGGGTACTGTCTGTCGGTTGGGACACACCTGTGAGCAAGCTAAGGTTAGGTGCTGCACAGGTGGTGTCCACAGTTGAGGAGAAGGGTTCCCCATGGGTTAGCTGGGTGGGCCCTGAGAGTATGGACAGAGGGATCCAAATAGGTTCAGATTGGCGTAGAACTGGAGTATGCCCCTGCTGTTGTGGGCCAGGGTCCAGGTTCTATCGCCCAAAGCAGAGAAGCCCATCAGGGTAGTGATTGGTCTCCCTGCGTTTTGGCTGGAAGGGGGTTGTGTTGGACTTGGCCCTTTTTGCAGGGTCATCCCTGAACTTTTTGCCTTCCTCCTATATTTTCTCTGACCTGTTTTTGTTGGTTTTATGACTCTGGGCACTTTACCACTGCTGATCAGTGCTAAAGTGCATATGCTCTCCCCATTGTAAATTGTGTTATGGATTAGTGACTCCATGATTGGATGATTGGTTTACTTGTCAGTCCCTAGTACAGTGCACTGAGTGTGCCCAGGGCTTGTAAATCCAATGCTGCTGGTGGGCTTGCAGCACTGGTTGTGCCACCCACAGAAGCAGCCTGTAAAGTGTGTCTCAGGCCTGCCATCGCAGAGCCTGTGTGCAGCCTAGGGCTGCCATGTCGACTTGGTGAGTACACCCACTCACCAGTCCCTAAACCTTCCCTTATCTTCATATCAGACACCCCTAAGGTAGGCCCAAGGGCAGGGTGCATTGTAAGTATAAGGTAGGACATGCCCTGGTGTGTGTGGCATGTCCTAATAGTGAATTACAGCCATTTTCGTTTTTCACTATTGCAAGGCTACCTGTTCTCCATAGGCCAGAATGGGCAGTTTGATTATTACACCTTATAATCCTAACTGACCCAGAGAACATGGTAGAAAAACGAATTTAGTATGCCTGAACTCAGAATGATAAAATACATCTTTTAGTGAAGTTGGTTTTAACATTCTTTGTTTGAAAATACCACTTTTAGAAAGTAGGTATTTTCTTGCCTAAACCATCCAGCTGCCTCTGCTCAGGTTGTGTATTGTGTGTCTGGGTTTGTGAGTGACAGGGGCTGGGGGATTCCAGGAGGCAGGGTGAGTCAGCACTAGGCTGAATAGGTCTGCCTGAAGGAGGATGGGTGGGAGGAGTTGCACCTGGGTCTGAATAGGGCTGTGCCTGCCTTCCACAATGCTGGCTCCACCTCCTGCCGGGCGTCTGATGGCTCTGCCCCTCACTCTCAAAGGAAAGAAGGAGTCAGAAAAACAAAGTGCTCCAGGACTGACCAGAACTGGTTTGGACTAGGCAAAGGCCTCTCTGCCTTCAGAGAACAAAGGGAAAAGGTGTATAAAAAGGGGACCCAGACCCCTAGGAAATTAGATCACTTCTGGGAAATCAAGAAACCTGTTGCCAAGGAGAAGAACCGGAGAAGCTGAAGGAGGAGTACTGCCCCTGTGCTGTTTTGCTGATTGGGGTTGGCCTGCAGTGGTTGCTTTCTGCCAAGGACAGGAGAAAAGACTTTGCTGTGCTTTGTCATCTTGAAGAAGGGAATCTCCAAGGGCTTGAACTGAGCTTGCCTCCTGCCTGAAGTCACAGGGACACAAAGACTTCACCCCTTCTGTTTGCCTGCATCTGGAACTGCTGTTTTAGCTGCTAACAGAGGGAAATTGCAACACCGACGCCGGCGAGCGACGCCGTAACCTGCACCGAAGCCGTGGGCACCGCTCGTGAAGAGCACGACGCACCGCCCCGACTTGCACCGTAGGCCCGACGCCTGCCGACGCCGTGCGACATCGACTCCGAAGCCGTCATCGAGGCCGCTGCCTGCACCGGAGCCGAGGACACCGCTCGTGACGCTCACGACGCACCGTCCCGACTCGCACCGCAGCCCCGACTTCACCGACGCCAGGGCTTCATCATCGCGGAGCCGATCCTCGACGTGGGTGACCCCCGAATCCATCGACGCCGCACCATCGTAAGGAACCGACGCCTCGCCGCCATCCGTGACGTCACCTCCCCGACACAGTAAGGAACCGACGCCTCACCTCCCCTGCGCTGCAGTAAGGAACCGAGACATCACCTCCCCTGGGGTCGTAAGGAACCGACGCCGCCGGCGCCAACGAAGCATCACCTCCCCGACGCCGTGCACCGTCTTTGTTTTCATCGAATTCCAGGTACTGTTCTTTGTGGGTCTGCTCGACTCCAGGCCCGACGCCGCGCACCTCGCGGTCGGCGCCGTACTTTGGGATTTCCACCGGTCACGACGTCGTGATAACTCCAAGTGGAGTTATTTGTTGCTACAAGCTTTATTTGATTGACTATCCTATTTTTGAAGATAACGTGAACTGTCTCTATCATTTTAAGTCTATTTTTGAGTACAGTATTGTGGATTTTTGCTATTGGGTCTTGTGATAAGTCTATATAAAGATTACTTATTTTTACATAAACAACCTGTGTGGTGTCCATCTGTAGTGTTTTCACTGTATTACTGTATGTGGTCACAAATGCTTTACACACTGCCTCTGAGATAAGCCTGTCTGCTCGTGCCAAGCTACCAGGGGGTGAGCAGGGGTTATTTTAGGAGTGTTTCCCCCTTATCCTGACTAGAAGCAAGGGTCCCTATTTGGACAAAGGTGCAAACCATTGCCAACTAGAGACCCCCAGTTCTAACAATAGGTCACATAATTCGACCAGTCAGTGGGAGTAAAATACCAAGAGGAAATGTCTAAAGCCTTAGCATCAGATAAGCATTTGATGGAGACTAAATACAGTAACATTGTAAATTTGGCTAAAAGCATTTGAAAGGGAATTTTTCTCTGGCCAGGAAATGAACAACTGTAAAACCAGGTTAAAATCTCATAACCCACTATATTTTGGAGTAGGAGGATTAGAAAATGTTACTCCCTGTAACAGACAATACATGAGGGGATGTTCTTCAACTGGTTTTCCATTGATATACAAATGATTCAAGGAAATTGCAGAACGATAAAAGTTTACAGTACTATATGTCTTACCTGCACTTGCTTGGGAAGCTAGGGAGTTAGTTATGAAGGAGATGTCTGTTGAAAAGGGATTAACAGATTTTTCCCATGCACCAAGTAGCCCAAAGAGACCAGGCTGATCTGTAAACTATGGTAGTGCCTGGGGTTCATGATTTGCTGATAAAGGTTGAAGCTTCTGCTGAAATGCCTGGATAAGATTGGGAACCCCCGAGACCTCCCAAGCTGTTAGCAAGAGCGAATTGTTCAGAACCAATCTGTGGTTGTGACCTTCCAGGTTCAGGGAGGGGTTACGTAAAGCGGGAAGAAGAATTAGGAAGGCTGTCGCCAATTCCAGGAGGGGAGGATACCATACCTGTGACTGCCAGAAAGGAACAACCAGAACCAGCGTGGCCTTTTGACGGCGGACCTGAGCCAGAACCCAGTTGATCATGATGAAGGGGGGGAGGCATAATTGAGGGCTTGGGACCAATCCTAGAGAACAGCATCTGTAGCTAATGCTAATGAATCTGGACACCAACTAAAAACCTGGGGAAGATGGGAATTCAGTCTGGACGCAAAGAAATTTATTTGGAAAGGGTCCCATTTGTGAAACAGCATTTTGAAAACTGAAGGATGAAGTCTCCGGGGCATGACCAAGATGGCGGACGAAGCGGATGTGGTCTGAAGAGGTCCGCTGTCCCCCGTTAAAAGATCTGAATTCAATATGCCCATCCAGCGGCTGGGAGCCGCTTCAGATGCCGTCAGGTGGAGGCAATAAGGAGGACTGAATAAGAGGTGTCAACTGAAGCACCCCTCCCGGGAGTTGCAGCACAGGTGCCCAGCTGAACCACTGGGAGGTGCGTGGGCCCAGGCGCGGCAGGTGGGCAACTGACTTGTGTCAGCAGTGTTTCCCGGGATAAACATCAACACCCCTGCCACCCTGCAAAAAGAGGCGGTGCTGCGTGTCTCTACGGGGCTGGCCCCAGCAGCAGGCCGAAAGGGAGTAAGACACAAGAGGCTCGGAGTGAGAGGATAGAGCCGGGACCTCGAGTGGTGTCAGCCCTGCCCACAAGATGGCGGGGAGCGCAGTGCAAGCACCGAGGCTGACACGTGGCCTACACCATAAGGGAGACCATCTGCAGGACATGATGTTGACAGACCCAGTCATATCCTACAAGCTACTGAAGTGAGGGCTGCAGCCCGGACACAGGGATTGGTGGGGGGGCAGGACCAAACCCTTGCTGACATGTGAGGGACCCACAGAGATAGAGGCCCGCGAGAGAGGCGGGTAGACAGAAGTGCAAGCAGTGGCAAGGGCCTAGCTGGAGGACCGGGCACACGAAATGCCTACCGACGTAACTTTTGGGGGTGCGTGGAACCAGGCATGACCGAGTGGCGGCAGCCCCCTGCCGGCAGCACATCAGGATCAGCATTGACCCCCGCAACCCCTACTGCAGCAAACGGTGCCGCGTATGTCCCTGGAGTCAGACCCAGCAGGAGGCCGAACAAGGAGTGTGACGCATAAGGCTGGGGTGAGACGATAGAGCCGGGACCTCGAGTGGTGACAACCCCAACCATAAGACAGCAGGAAGTGCAGCGTGCGCACCGAGGCTGACACGCGGCCTACACTACCAGGAAGCGCATCTGCTGGGCATGAGGTAGACGGGCCAAGCCAGATCTTGCAAACTACCAAGGTGAGGGCTGCAGCGTGGGTGAGGGACTCGGCCAGGGGCCAAGTCTAAAATCCTGATGACCAGTGAGGGACCTGTAGAAACAGTGACCCACGAGAGAGGTGGGATAAAAGAGGCGCCCACAGTGAAAAGAGCCCAGTTGGAAGTTCGGACACATGGAGCACTCACCGGTCACTACATATTATTAACCCTCCATGACCAACAAGCAGCATGACTGTGAGACATAGCTAACAGATGGGGTAACCGGGCCAGTGGCTTGCTGATTAGGCCACATCACATATAGGCCGCTTATTGCCGCTGAAAGGGAAAGGCTCTAAATAAAGTAGGACCGTCATTCACAGCGCTGCCCCTCCAAGTGATCCTGCATGTCAATAGTATTGTAACCTATTGGACAGTCCAGCACATGGGGTTGTAAGATCCAAAAAGCAGCAATGCGCAAGGGAGAGACCTAGGTGACCCCTGTGGACGCAGCGCAGTGCAGCGCTGCCCAGAACCATTGTGCCACAACAGAAAAGCTATAGACACGGCACAGACACACGTACAACTGCGGACTCCCTTAGACATCATAACTGGCCGAACAACACAGGGTGGGCAGGATGTGCAGTTCTGGCATTTGCAGCCTGTAATACAGAGCACACCCCGGAGTGCACCCCGGAGTGCAGGACCCAGCTCACTGGACGAACTTGGCTCTACCCACATAGCTGCTCAGAAAGCACAAACATGGGGAAAGATAGACCGCAGTGGGGTGCACAGCAAATGAAAACGGACCAATACAAGGCGCAGGGAGGCGCATCGAAATCAGACGCCACATGAGAGACACCATTGGAGGGTGAAAATATGCAACAAGCTCCCTCCGGAGCCCAAATCATCGCAGCTATAAGAGCCTCTAGTGCGGCCGTGTAGGCCAAGATTGATGCTATGTATCTGGATGTCGGACTACTACATGTCGACCTCCGCTCTATTGCAGAAAGATCCCTGGCCACTGAGCAAAATGTTACAGAACTGCAGAGTGAGGTCTCCCCACTGAAGGCAGCCTTATCTGTGTTGTCTGCTAAGATTACTGTATTGGAATGCCAGGCTGAAGACATGGAGGGACGCTCCAGAAGATGTAATCTTCGACTTGTCGGATTACCGGAGGGTGCGGAGGGGAAGAATCTGGAATACGTCCTCAAAAAATGGATTAAGCAGATTCCCAAAGCAGAACTCTCTGGGATGTTTGTGGTTGAAAGGACGCACAGAGCCCTAGTGCTGCCCCTCCCGGCTGCTCATTCCCGAACCCTCATTGCAAAGTTCTTAATTACAGGGACCGGGGCAACATCCTAAAAGCGGCACGTCGAGAGGGGGATCCTGCCTTTGGAAACCAAGTAATCTGCATTTTCCCAGACTACACACGTCTGGTACAATAGCAGAGAGCATCGTTTGGAGGGCTGAAACAAAAACTCAGGGCGATGGGCCTCCAGTATATGCTCCAGTACTGACCAAGTTGAAGGTCATCCACGATGACCGGGCTCACATTTTTACAACACCAGAGGCTGCATGGAATTGCCTAGAAGTGCGTGGAGAAGGGAGGATCCTGCGCCGGGGGCTCAGCTCAAAGAAAGGCTGGTGCTGCTGCAACAGGAAAGAGCAGTGGCCGGAGTGGAAGATCCAGAAGACCCTCACATTCCACCCAATGAGTGGTGGTACGCCAAGACGGATTACTAGATCTGGAACAGCTGGATTCTGGTAACGAGGATAGACGACCCCCCAGAATTGGCCTGAAGGCACAGCAGACCGAACGAGACGCTGCCAAAGCATTGGCAGAGGAAGTTACAGCATCAAGCTCTGAAGCCAGCATGGGAGATATAGTTGAAGACACACACCAGCAGGAGGACCCCTGATTCTCCTTTGAGCCGCGATCACACATGCATGGAGGGGATAGCTGCAGTGGACACGTACAGGATAGTGGATGTGAGAGGCCAAGCCGTGAACAGAAGAGACTTTGGAGAAATGCCTACGGAACTGGCCCGAGCTCAGAAGTGTTTGTGATGGGCACCAACATGAGACGGGCGGACAACCCCCTCATTTCTATTCCTTCTACGCCCTTTCCATTACTGTCTCACTTTACTCCATTCTTATTCATCTTCTCATTCCTTCCCTCTCCACCTGATCTCACCAATCTATGCCTTATCTTCATTGCTGATACTTCTATAGTATAAAATGAGTAAGACAGAAGAATGAGAGACTGTTTGCCTGGGAGTGAGTGGAGACCGGGACTGGGGAAGAGTAGCAATGCGCACCACCCTGAACTGGCATTGGATATGGGCTGGATGAGTGATTATACGTTGAATGCAAACATGGTTAGGAGCACAGTTGACTGTTCCTTGTATGATTGGGTGAAGACTGGTATAAATGTGAATTCCTGTACGAACCAGATACATGGCATATTTGCCATCAATGTTTGATGCATAATAATGGTTTTGTTATTTCTTGGGACATGGGGATTTAGGAGGGCACGGAGGGTGCTGAAAACGACATGGGAATGCACGTGTTATGTTATGCAGTGTTTACCCGGGGGTGTGATGTGTTAACTGTTGTAGCTCTTGTATTTTTTGCTTTCTTTCTTTTTTGTTTCTATTTAGTTTGGCAGCGACCGTGGCGGAGTAGAGGGCAAACAGTGTGTGGGTGGCTATAAATCCATGGCACAGTTAAAATTTATAACGTGGAATGTGAGAGGGCATAATTCATTTGTGAAACGTTATAGGGTCCAAACGTACCTACGGAGGCAGGGTGTCCATATGGCGATGCTACAGGAGACTCACTTGTTAGATTCTGAAGCCCAAAAGCTGCATATGAAGTGGAGGGGACAGTTATTCTGTTCCACCTACTCCACTTATGTGAGGGGGTGGCAATCTGGGTGGCCCCATAGGTCCCATTCCATGTACATGACTACACAGTGGATATCGAAGGGAGGTATTTTATTTAGATCTAGAGAATTTACTTCTCCCACATATAGGGATACCATTTATATGGACAGGAGATTTTAATTGTGTCTTAGATGGTAATCTAGACAGACACCCCCCGAATTGACATCCCAAATCCAATATGTCGGCAGCTCTGCGAGGGGTGATGAGCCACCTACACTGAGTAGATATCTGGAACAGAACACATCCTAGCCTACGGGGGTACATCTGCTATACGGCATCACGTGAAGTCGCCAGCAGGCTTGATAGTTTTTTACTCTCGGATGGGGCCACTGAGGCCGCAAGGCAGACCCATCTGCTGGGGCGTTTTTTGTTGGATCATGCCCTGGTGCTCCTGGAGTGAAGACCTGAGTGCTGGAAGTCGACAGTTCCTCTGTTGCACCAGCGCCCGTAAATACTCCAGGACACGGCTTTCCGAGGGGAGCTTCGAGTAGTCACTGCAGGATTCTTTGACATGAATTGGACAACCCCAAACAGCAGAGGAGTGGAATGGGACACACTCAAGGTGGTGACCCGGGGAGAATGCCTCTCCAGAATAGGTGGGATGAGAAGGCGAATAGAGAGAGAGTTGATTGAAGCTGAAGACAAGTTGACCGCAGTGCAACATGGGGGGCAGGTACTGGAACTGCAAAGTGACTCTCTCTTGCGGGCACAACGCCGGGTCAGCGAGGTGTGGGACAGGCTGGACTGTTTCACTATTATTTAGGGAAGAAGGGGTCTCCTGCATACAAATGGCTGGCCAAGAGCAGGGAGAAACATGTACAATTTTGGAAAATTCTTAAGCAAGGTACTATACATAAAAAATGCGGGCATGTAGATTACATAACAAGGAGTGTAAAGAAAGTTTAACAAAAGTTAACCATATACTAGACTGTAGTATATTCAAGATATCAAAAAAATATTTTATTGATTCTACCATGTTAAAAACGGTTAAAATGTCATGGAAAGATTGCATCAACAACAGTACAGAAATGTCCTAGACACTTATTTATACAAAGATAGATATCTCCCACATATGCATTGAAACAAATGAATGTAAATATATGAGAAATAAGGTCATCTTTGACCCTCTGCAGTTCCGAAAAACTCCGCTCCGCGTAGTGGAGTTTTTTACCTCGCTCGCGGGAAAGTATGGTTCACTGCAAGTCCCCGGGCCCAAATGGAATACCGGTGGAATTCTACCAGACATAGGCCGATATCTTACTCCCCGCTTGCTGGAAACCCTGTGGTAGGCCAAGTGAGTGGGAGCCCTGCCCCAATCTAAGAGAGAGGCACAGATTATCATGAACCTGAAGCCGGGCAAAGAAGTTCGTGAGCCGGGCTCCTATAGGCCCATGTCGATGCTAAATGTCAACGCAAAGCTACTTGCTAAGATCCTGGCAACATGCCGAAGTAGGGTGGTGGCCTATCTGGTACGTGAGGGCCAGTGTGGGTTTATGCCAGGAAGAGGGACACATATGAGCATACGGCGCCTCTCACATGTAGTACACTCAGCAGCAGACAGCAAGATCAGGGCGGCAACTGTCACCTTGGATAATGAGAAGGCGTTCGACACTCTGCGTTGGGAGTACCTGTGGGAAGTCCTAAGGAGAATGGGGCTGGGTAAGGAATATATATCCTGGATTCGACTCCTCTATTACTAACCAAGCGCTTAGGTACAGAGTGGTGGTCTGATATCAGAGACACTGCTCATCGAGAGGGGCACACGACAAGGGTGTCCATTGTTCCCGCTCCTCTTTGCCCTGGCGATGGAGACATTGGTGATTAGGCTACGACAGGACATGCCCCAGTGGGGTATTGCCATAGACGGTCGTACCCATGTAATCTCGTTATATGTGGAAGATGCACTCCTGTATATCCACCAGCCAGAGGAGGCGATCCCACTGCTCTGGGATATATTAGCTTCTTTTGGATCGATGTCAGACTGACGCATAAACTGTCGGAAGTCAGTTGTATTCCCATTAGCAGCCCTCATGAGAGGGAAGGCATTGGACCTCCCGGAGGTTGGATTTAGCTGGGAGAGCGATCATTTTCGCTATCTGGGCATACAGGTGGCCCATCGTCCGGAAGCGCAATATGCACTGAATGTCAGATTTGTTGTCGGGGGCCTCAAAGAGTCGATCAGACTCAGGAACAGACTCCCCCTTTCGGCCATCGGAAGGGAAGCCATGGTGAGAATGGTAATGCTCCCTCGGTGCCTCTATACACTCCAAAACTCTTTCAGCAAAGTCCTGAAAGCCACATTTGACACCTTAAATAGTCTCCTAATCTCCTTGGTATGGGCTGGAGGACACAGCAGGGTAAAACTTGACATACTCAAGCTAGACACAGAATTGGGGGGGCTGGGTCTCCAAGACTTTAGGCTCTACTATCTTGCAGGATTGTTACAATATGTGGCGCAGTGGTGCGCTGAAGGCCGAAATGTGGAGAAGGAACTACTGGTGAATCGGGGCAATGGAATGGAGCTCCCAAGATATCTCATGATGGGGGACCAAACCCCTGGGGACTGCCCACATGTAATCCGACAGGTATCAGAGGCATGGGAACAAGCAGTCACCCTGGTTATTCAAAGAGCCCCATATGCCAATGCGCTCCCACCACAGTGGCTACAAGGTTCTCACCAAATCCAGTCAGTTTTGGATATTACAAAGTGGTACGAGGGGGGATGCATGATGGCTGGGGATTTGTACGTGAATGGGACTTTTTTCATTTTTGACGAGGCAAGAGAATGGTTCCATGTGCCAGCAACCATTTCCTACAGTATGCAAAAATAGCATGCACGGTTCGCGATATGTTCACTTCGTTCCCAGATGAACCGGCAGAGGCCCACACATTGGCCTTGCTCCTTGAACCGGGCTCCCCTAGAGGGTTAATTTCACATTTATATAAAGCCCTAAAAGCAGATTGTACACAAAGATGAGAATGCAGATGAATGGGGACGCATTTTGAAATAATTGCGCAACACAGGCGTCAAATGCTACTGCACATGTTCAAAATTTGGAAAACAGTGAAAACCCCTTGTTATGAACCCCATTGTACCCCAATATAGGCCTGAGTAGTTGCACAACCTTTTACCTACATTTGTCCTACCTTGCTCTACATAGCGGTTCTGGCGCTGACCTTTTACCTAGTTAGATGCTGAATAAATTTTGTGTGGTTTTCTCCAAAAACTAGCCTCATTTATTATTGCATGAGGATTCTTAGTATCAAAGCAGGATTACCATATTCTGCATAATAACTCTGTACAAGGGTCACCACTATCATCATTCCTGGCCGACATGCCCACAGTATCATGACACAAATAGATAGAACCCCTGAGGGTACCTTTTGGGAATATAAGTACCATATCTTTGCTGGGCAAGCCAGAGGGGAAGCTTCCATGCTAACACGAGACGCTGAAGTCCCTGAATGCAGACACTCCAGCACGCAGTGGTCTGACATCCCTTGCGGGGTGTCCAACTCAAGACCAAGACGGGGTCCTTCATTCTCTCACATCAGGTAATGGGGTTGGCTCCTTCCTAGGGGGCTTCTTGGCTTTCCCCCTACATACATGCTAGGTACACTAAGGTACACTTAGCTAGGGCTAGCATCCTCAGGATTATGCATGATTACTGTCATGTATCTATATGCCTGCATATATTCATTGTTTTAGCACCATGGTAGAATTCTACCTTTTATTTACTCAGTTGGTTCTTGTAATCATATATATCTGTTTCTGTCTAATGGTTGTTGAAGCACACGTATTTTACACTAGAATGATGCTGGTTCAATAAACGCTGATTGAAAATGTCCCCACCGTTTATTCTGTGTATCTCTCTGAGACAAAGTGAGCATGAGTGACTGAGCGAAAAGTACTGTACTGTTTCCACGATCCCTGAGGGGTCGGGGTTGTCATGTTCAATAGTTGCCAGAAACTATTCGCTCCTTGGTAAGGTTGTTGGGCTAGCTGGTCTACAGACTAACATATCCTTTGGGGGTGTCTGGAATCAGTCTGAACACCAATCCCTTAGTTTATGTTGTCTAAACGCGCAGATCCTATATAGATGTGTAGGAACTACATGTCACCCTCACTCCCACAAGCAAGTAGATAGAGAACATTGGAGGGCAGAAATAGGCACTCCCCTTAACTCTCCCTAAAACATAACTCCTGATACCTGATAGCCTAACCCTAGAGGGTTGGTACTCTTCGCCCATGAGGTGGCCCCGCCACCAGTCACTGCCATGACCCTTTTATTCAGATAAATTGCCTTTTTTCGCCTATCCTTTACATTCTAATACTTCAGGAAAAAAGAAAATTGCACACAGTATGGATAAATGGCTAAGCACTGTCATGGCCATTGCTATGTCCAATGAATGAAACTGTTGAGCGACATATATGAACAAGTTAACGTAGTATGTTAGCAAACAGACTGCTCATGGGAAAAAAAGGAGAAAAAAATGTGTACGTATATATATATATATATATATATATATATATATATATATATATATATTTTTTTCCCTTAAATTGACACTCTTTGTATCACTCTATGACCCAGTAGAAGGCTTCGGCCAAAACGCATACGTCAGTTTTGGATGTTATGCACCTTTGCACTTCGCTTGTTTATGGCTCCATGACGTTTGGTTGCTTGTGAATTCAAATAAAGCACCTCGACGGAAAAAGGATTTCGTTGTGCCGTTCTTCTGTTTGCCCTTGGAATGCAGTATGGATGACAGGGTGCTTTTACAGAGGCTTGGAGAAATATATATATATATATATTATCTACTGGCGGTCGCCAGTAGATAGTTATAGTAGGACCTATTTTCCATAGGAAATCCGCAACATTCTATTCCCAATAACTTTGGCGCCGGTTGACGAATCTTCACGAAATTTTCAAAACTCGTGGGGCGCTCCAGTCCACTCCTATCCTGAAAGTCTCGGGGTAATTCGTCAAGTGGGGGCCGAGAAAAAAGGGGGGTCCCAAAACGTGTTTTCCCCATGCAATTTTCCATAGGAAACTTTAGTCGCAGCTACAGCCCGAACTGCTGAACGGAATTACACCAAATTTGGCAAAAAGGTAGCCCTTGGTTCAGAGTCGTGCCTTTTGGTTAAATGGTGTAAATCCGTTCAGTAGTTCCTGAGAAAATCAAAAGTAAAATCACATATATATCTATGGCCGCGGAGGGTCCGCGCACCCTCCCGATCACGAGCTGAATGCTAATTGGCTGTCAACACTCCAAACCAGGAAGTGTTGGCAGCCATCTTGTTCCTCGGTAGATCCGAGGCACAGAAACAAGTGCGCAAAACGCAAAAAGGGGGCAGGGTAGAAACACCCTGACCCCCTAGGCCTGCTTAGGGGGTCCCACAAGGACCCCAGGGCCAAAAAAAGCATTTTTTTTTTTTTTTAAATCAGCGGGATGCGCTTAGGATGCATGGATCCCGCCGTGAAAAAAAAAAAACGAAGCGCGGACTCCCGCGCTTCTTTGTGATTTGGCCCCCGGGTGGGCCAAGTCCCGGGGGCATGTGGGGGTTAATAAAATATTTGTGTGGGGGGGCCTCTAAGGCCCCCCCAAGCCCCGGGGACCACCACCCCCCGGGGCTTTGAATTAAGAATGTGCCCTCCCGCACCCCCGGGGACCGCCACCCCCCGGGGCTTCTTTTTTTTTAAATAACAGTACCTGTGTGGGGGGGCTCGACCCCCCCACATGCCCCGGGGACCGCCACCTCCCCGGGGCACTAAGAATTTAAATGTGGGGGTCCTTTTCGGACCCCCGAGCCCCAGGGACCACCACCTCCCTGGGGCAGTGCACACGAAGGGAGGGGAGCCGCGCGGCTCCCCTCCTGGAGCCTGTGATGGCCCTGGGGACCACCACCCCCCAGGGCCGGCTCCTGCAGTGTCCCGGGGTGCTCACCCCCGGGACACTGTAGTTTGCTATGTAGGGACCCTCAGGATTCAAGGTGACCTAATACCCCAACTTAAATCGCGCCACAGTGGTGAAGGGAGGGCGCGGGGCCTCAGGTGACATGTGTGCAAACACGCCCTGTGGCGCGTTTTAAGTTGGGGAATTAATTCCCCTTGAATCCTGAGGGACCCTGGGGGCCAACTAGCCCACCAGGTACCTCCAGTGCGCGCCACAGGGCTGCGTTGCAGAGAGGTGGTCCAGGCCACGCCCCTTTTTACACCTCTGTGCAACGCAGCTCTGTGGCGCTTACTGGAGGTACCTGGTGGGCTAGTTGGCCCCAGGGACCCTTAGGATTCAAGGGGACTTTATCCCCCAACTTAAAACGGCCAGAGGGCGTGTTTGCAAACATGTAACCTCAGGCCCCCCCCTCCCTACACCAGTGTGCAAACGCGCACCATGGCGCGTTTTAAGAGGTAGTTTTAATCCCCCTGCCCTATTATGTACTAGGGAGTTACAGAGGAGGTCATGCTAATCACAGGGGTACCCCAGCGCATAGTGTTCCCTAGTGTATGTAGGTGTTTTAACTGTATTCTAAGTGTCTTTTACCATAGCACTGGCTCTAGGCCTGGTTACTCAGAGTCAGTTACCACCAGTACACGTCTGGAAAAGGTGTGGGCACAGGATGATTTTGCAACAAGGCCTCTTTCTGCTCCTCTGTTGGTTCTTCAGCATGTCTTGCTTCTTCCTGGATTTTTCTTCGTCTTTGTGGACTTCTGTTTCTTTTGACATTTCTTTTGCTTCTTTCTGTGCGCTTTTCTTCTTTCTTCACATGTCCTACTTCTGTAGGCATAGTTACAAACTAGCATTTGAAAAACCTTTGAAATTCACTGAAAAAACCATAGGTTTCAGGCACGTTATAGTTAGAAATTAGCATTTAAAAAACCTTTGAAATTCACTGAAAAAACCATAGGTTTCAGGCACGTTATAGTTCGAAATTAGCATTTAAAAAACCTTAGAAATTCACTAAAAAAACCATAGGTTTTAGGGAAAGTTATGGTTAGTTGGACATTGCACTCGTACAAAACCCGTGAAATTCCCCCGTTATAGTTAGTTCAGCTAACTATAACTCGCGCCCCCGCAATGCACTGCTGATGACGTCACATATTACATCACTCATGACATGGTCAGTGACATCACTGTTGACTTCACTGATGACATCTCAAATGACATCACTGATGACATCACTGATGACATCATCCATGTGATAATTTGATGCATCTTCTCACACCCTAATATAACTTTTGATACACCCACTCTAAATTACAGACTGCCATTCTCAAAACCATAGACACTCCAACACCAATAACTACATACACACTCACTGATTCTTAGGTCTACACACACATCCACTCACTCACCCGTACAGTCACTCATACTTACGGTCACTCAGTGCAGGACTATCATATGCACTCATACACCTATATAGACACTCACACACCGCCACTCATCCATAGAGGTACTCACACACCTAGTCAGTCATGCAAAGAATTAATCACACTCCCATTTACTCATATGTACAGTTATACACACACCAGCTCACTTACTCATACAAATACTAGCACATTCTTACGCTCTTATACAATCACTGATACAAGTACACACTCATCCATACAGCCACTCTCACAATCACACACTCTCACTTATAGCCATTTATATACTCCAACACACATATATACTGCCTTTCACATATGTAGTTACTCACACATGTACCACTGAGATATACATTCACTCACTAACACACCCATACACACACTCACCCACCCATACAGTCCATCACAGATGCACTCTTGAAACCATGCACCCAGTGAATCACCCACTCACACATCTATGCACAGAGTCACACACACCCCACCCACACAAACACTCAGGCACCCATACAGATACTCAGACAACCAATCAATAACCCATGTAGACACTCATGTAGCTATTCAGAAACCCATGCAGCCGCTTACACACCAACAGACAGACGGATACAGACATTCACACAGTTTAGTCACTAACCCATGCATTCAGTAAGATACGTTTAATCACTCACTTATAGAGTCAGTCACGCACCTACTAAATCATCCATTCAGACAATTATACACCCACTCATTCTTCAATACGCCTTTCCCTATATATATTAAACATATTTAAACTTTACAGAAACACACAGTCACTGGATGATGTCATCAGTGATGTCATCAGTGATGTCATTTGAGATGTCATGAGTGATGTCACTGACCATGTCATGAGTGATGTAATATGTGACGTCATCAGCAGTGCATTGCGGGGGCGCGAGTTATAGTTAGCTGAACTAACTATAACGGGGGAATTTCACGGGTTTTGTACGAGTGCAATGTCCAACTAAGTACAACTTTCCCTAAAACCTATGGTTTTTTTCAGTGAATATATATATATATATATATATATATATTAAAAAAAAACAAAGACTGAGAATCAATAAGCAGAAGTGACTTCTTCTTGTATTTTTCTTAGAGAATTATTTTATTCTTTCTTTAGGTATTCATTTCTTTCAATACAGCACACAGCCTCCAAAACTGCAAATTGCCGCAAACAGCCAACACATGTTTCGCGCTCAATTGCGCTTCTTCAGGGCTGTTAAAAACAAAAATTCTGCATCAAAACATATTCATAAATTATAGAAACAGTTAAAATAAACATGAATATCACAGTATTGGTTCTATAAGAATCTACCGCTCTAATAATCAAATTCCTATTTGAAAACACACTTTAGTATCAGTGAAGTGCATTCGTTACATTTTTGATACAGAAATAAAAATAAAAATTAAGAAAGTTATTAAATGCACAATGGAGAAGGAGACTTTCTTATACAATGCTGTAAATGACTCTCCCAGCTTTCACATTAGTTTTCACCACGATATGCTTCTGACATAATTACTACTCAATTTTACCTCCGGTATAATTGAAGGTTCAGGCAATTTTCAGCCAGCTTCGGCACGTTTCCTGGTTACGGAAGGACCATACTACGCTGTGACCCCCTGCATTCGGAACTTGTGAACAAGCAAACCGGACTGGAGTAACAGTCAGACGCGAGTCGGAGGACCCGTGATCTTGTCAGCGAAACAACCGGTAAGCTGTATCGAATTGAGCCTAATAGCAGGTGGGGAGGTGTGCTGGCAAAGAGGAGCATATCATATCACAAAACCCATCTTGTTAACCAAGTATTTGCCATCAAGATTTGAATGGTTTAGGTGAGCACGTGTGCAGCCAATTCAACAAGATATTGATTATGGCAGACGAGGAACTTAAGGAAAGGGAAGCAGCGGCTTTGGAGTTATTTGCAAATCTCCCAGCAGCCACTGATATCAGGCGAAACAGAGGAGTCCCTGCGGCATCACTGGAGGGAGATGTAAAAACATTACTCAGGTCATTGGAAAAACAGAGGAAATCAGAAATCACCAAATGGTGGGAGCAAAGATCGTTAGAAAAATATGTGGAGGCGGGTAGGATCCCTCGCGGATTACGCATTATGATCACCCCGAGTTTCGAAAATCCAAATCCAGACATGCTAAGAGAGTGGGCAGATAGCAACCTTGAAGCCTCCATGCGTTTGGTCCATATCTTGATTAAAAATGCCCGCATCGACCGCGAGACAGTTCTTAAAGAAATAGAGATAATCAATGCAGAACTGGAAAAATCAGAGTTCAAGGGGTTAATCACAAAATCTAGGAGTGAAATCACCAACAGATTGAAAAAACATGAGGATCCCATAAAGACTAGAAAAGCTTACAAATTTTCCTGTGACAAACAAGATTATGAATCAAGTCAGATTTTCACATTTTCTCGTAAATATGACGTCATCAAACGTAAGCATTTCTCACAGACCAATCAAATCAAAGATAACAGTGGACAAGAAGCAGCTACTAGAGAGTCCCAAATAGCGATTGATTCGGACGTGAGTTCCTTACAAAGTGAAACTGAATCAGATTACAGCACTCAGGGAAGAGGTCACGGGGTGAAGATTTTGGTACTCTGACTCCTGCAGAAGACCTGGATTTTTTACGAGCAAGACGTCAAACACTCAGACCGCGGAAGCCCATGCCAGCGCAAGGCAAAGACGGAATCAAAGGAGGAGGGCAAGAAGGAAATGCAGGCAATGCAAGAAACAGAAAACAGCAGAACAACATATGGAAACAAAAATAATTACAAATACCAACACTATCATCAATCTGTCTCAGACCCAATCGGACCAAGCGGAATTACAACTTCTATCATTAGGCTTATCTTTCTGCCGTGAGAGCACTTTCAATTACGTGCAAACACGCGTGGATATTTTCAAATTTATCCGTAAAATGAAATTCACAAAGTATTTTGCCATCAAACAATCCAAAAACAACTCTGAAGCCAACATGAACAAGGAAGCATGTGGTTCAATGCAACAATCCTCATTATTAGTATCGGACATTCCAGTTCTTCATACATTGGAAGCTTTATCATCGGAAAGTAATGAGACAGTTCATACGCCAAATACACAAGACATGTTGCATAATGTGGGTATTGGTTTAAGCAAACCGGAACCAAGTCCCTTTAAACCACCTTCGACATTCATGCCCATCATGCGCCGTGATGCCATTGACATTTTTCAGGATGTAGTAGTGGAGGAACTAAAGAAGCTACAGTTAAATGTTCAACGCAAGAAGAAGAAAATGGGATTCAAACAGAAGAAGTATCATGAACTTATTAAGAAATTGCAGGAGCAGAATGATGTCATTATCAATAAATCGGACAAAGGGGGTAACATTGTTCTGTGGCCCAAGAATGAATATCTAGTGGAGGCTCACAAACATCTGGATGATCAATCATGTTGCATCAAATCGAACCACCGTCAACTAAAAGAGGTACAGGAACAAGTCAAGCAACATCTTAACAGATGGAAAAGGGAAGGTTTATTGACGAACGATAAATATCTTTTCCTTAAAACAGATTTCCCTATCACTCCAATACTGTATTTTATACCCAAAATACATAAGAAGATTTTGCCAGTTCCCGGAAGACCAATAATATCAGCGAGAGGTGGACTATTGGAAAAGATGTCGCAATATGTGGATTTTTACCTCCAGAAGTTTGTCACAGCACTACCCTCATATATAAGGGACACAAAAGATTTTTGGGAAAAATTAAAGATGTGCCCTGGTCAGACCAATACCATCCGGTAACGCTTGATATAAGTGCTCTGTATACCAGCATTAACCATGTTGATGGGGTTAAAGCATTAGGTGTTGCCATGGGCGCCTGCTTCTCCCCCAGCTATGCGTGTTTACACGTAGGATGGTGGGAGGACCGGGTATTAAGGATTACACACAAAGAGGTGTGGGACAAGCATATAACTTGCTGGTTGCGATTTATAGACAACGTGTTTATGGTATGGAATGGTTCCAAAGAACAAGCCACTGACTTTATTGATAATATCAATCACAATGTTTTAAATTTGCACTTTACTGCAGAGATAGACAACAAAACAATAGATTTTCTTGATGTACATATCCAGGTTATTAACAACAAACTGGAAACAACTTTACATAGAAAGAGCACTGCAGGAAATTCCACCCTCCATGCTTCCAGCTTCCATCCCCATCATCTGATTAAAAGTATCCCCTCTGGGGAGTTTCTTAGACTTCGGAGAATTTGTAGCACTGATCAGACATTTGAGGATTGTGCAAGAGAGGCGACCAGCAGATTCACTGAAAGGAGCTATAGCAAACAGGTCATTCAGTCAGCTCTAGAGAAAGTTCGGAAAGTCCTACGAGAAAACTTACTATATACCAGTCATTCTAGACCCTCCAGTCAAACCAACAATGAGGAAACCACCAAGTTAAACAGTCAGGAAACTAGACTTATAACCACCTACAGTAGTCAGCACAAACAAATCAGAGCCATCATCAATTCTAACTGGCCTATCATAAGAACTGACATGATTTTAGGAGATCATTTTCCACTTGAGCCTTCTTTGACTTTTAGGAAAGCTAAATCTATGCACAATGTATTGGTCAGAAGTAGCCCGGAATTACCATTAGGGGAGTGTAAATCTAAAAAAACTTGGCTAGCATTGAAAAACGGGTTTTATAAGTGCAGCTCATGCAGAGCGTGCACGTTTGGCATTAATACATCCCAGTATTCCTCCGTGTATGGTCCCACCGTCAACCAACTCAAAGGGATATATAACTGCCACACGGAATTCGCAGTATATGTTTTAACATACGTGGGTAGCACAAAATTGCAGGTACATGTGCGAATCCTCCAACATCTTATGGCTATTGTGAATTCCGATATTTCCTACCCAGTGGCCAGGCACTTCAAGACCGTCCACAACAAGGACCTAAATAGTCTGAGGTACTTTGTCATAGGGGCAGTACCCCCTCTTAAAAGAGGAGGGAACAGAGAGAAACTCTTGAGGAGGTTGGAGTCCAAATTCATCTTGGAGCTGGACACACGAAAACCCAATGGACTCAACAATGGGGAGGAATTACACAATTACCTTTAAATTTAAGGGAGCAGACCAACCTAGCTCCCTGTTCCCCACGTTCTGTACACTGAGCATAGTATACAGCTTAAGTAAATTTCAAAATAGATCTCTCCAATATGAGGGAAGAGGCTCTCTGCATGCATCCTTTTAGCTATACATCCATCACACGCTCTGCACTTTATTCTCCTGATGATGCAGGAGCTTAATGAAATTTCAGTCACCTACAAAACAATTAGTCGATAGAGTTAGCAGGGAGCTTCATTCCATACTAGGCTCATCCCTAGTAAAACATTATCGCTGCTACCCTTCCTGGGCCCGTGTAGATAGGAGTTTTTAATTTTTACTTTTAGCACTTCAGCACTTTTTTGGAACACTTTGGCACTTTTCACTCTTCCTGTCACTATGTGTCAGGAGCACGCAGGCTAATCACCACTTTTCAGATTTGTATTATCAGCTTTTATACAGGATGAATGTTATTATTAACAACAAATTATACAGATTTGGATTCGACATTAATTAAGGAACAACATGGCACTATTGAATACATAGATAAGGTATACCTGCACTAAGCACTTTAATATTTCGCCAATATGAGTGAGGTATTATGTCTACTTAGGAAATATATGTATTTTGCATTATTACATGATCCGATGAAGTGTTGTGTACTACAGTAAAAGCAGCTAATGCATAGGTATATGGCGCATCAACAAGGAATTAGGTTGAGATGAATATGACCATGCATTTAAGCAAGTATGAAGTTATAAAAAAATATGCGCAAGACTAGCTGTTTTTAGAATTTTGTATCAGGATGTGCTTTCTCAAATCAAATTATTGAACATTATTTGTTATGTCGAACTATGTAAAGTTTGGTACTTACATTTACATCCAAGTTGATTAATTACGACAGTCTGTTTTCCATGACTATGCCTGTTTTCAATCATTTGGTGTTTATTGCACTTTAAATGTTAGAACTGGAGTGTGCCTCGTTATGTGAACAAGCCCAGTGAGGTGGGCAAAACGCGTCATCCTGCCATATTATCTAAAATAAATATATTCAAACAGCACGAAGTGGAGTCCGTGTCTCGTTTCCTGTGAAGCAGCGCTGTGGGGATTCACTATTTGCGTATATATATATAAAAAAAGAAGAAGAGAACTCTGGGTAGTTCCCAAGTTTAGGTGGAAGGCAGCTTCTGTATAGAGCACCCTCAACACCAGCGACACTCTAGATTTGCTCACCTCAAATGTCTGCTTTTCTATCAAAGTTTTTAAGCATAGGATTAGCACAGTGCTACCCACGCCGAGACAAAAAGGGACAAAGTCTTTTGCCATTTCTACAGCAAAGTCTTTAAGCATAGGAATAGCACAGTGCTATCCATGCCGAGCTGTTAAATAACAAAAGCCATTTACCACTCCAGGCACAGTATTACAGCTTTGGACTGGCAAAATACCATCCAAGCCAACCTGAAATGAATAAAAGCACCCCCTGACACCAGTGGCGGCTCGCATAGGGCGTGCTGCGGGGCGGGGGCAGGGTGGGGGGGTAGTAAACTCAGACATACGACAGAACGGAGTAAAGTAATTAATACATTCCTCCGTTCTGTCGTATGTCCGAGTTTACTACCCCCCTACCCCTCCCCGCAGCACGTCCTATGCGAGCCGCCACTGCCTGACACGTGTTTCACTGTCATTACAGCTCTTCAGAGAGGTTTAGCTTTGTCCAGACACATGGGAGCACCCAGTATAAGTCACAAGAATACCCTTGCAGGCATAGAGTGACGCATAAATTATGCAAAAAAGAAGAGAACTCTGGGTAGTTCCCAAGTTTAGGTGGAAGGCAGCTTCTGTATAGAGCACCCTCAACACCAGCGACACTCTAGATTTGCTCAACTCAAATGTCTGCTTTTCTAAGTTTTTAAGCATAGGATAAGCACAGTGCTATCCACGCCGAGATAGAAAAGGTTAAAGTCTTTTGCCATTTTTACAGCAAAGTCTTTAAGCATAGGAATAGCACAGTGCTATCCATGTCGAGCTGGTAAATGGCAAAAGCCATTTACCACTCCAGACACAGTATTACAGCTTTGGACTGGCAAAATACTATCCAAGCCAACCTGAAATGAAAAAAAGCAACCCCTGACAAGTGTTTCGCTGTCATTACAGCTCTTCAGAGAGGTTTAGCTTTGTCCAGACACAAGGGAGCACCCAGTATAAGTCAAAAGAATACCCTTGCAGGCCTAGAGCGACGCATATATTATGCAAAAAAGAAGAAGAGAACTCTGGGTAGTTCCCAAGTTTAGGTGGAAGGCAGCTTCTGTATAGAGCACCCTCAACACCAGCGACACTCTAGATTTGCTCACCTCAAATGTCTGCTTTACTATCAAAGTTTTTAAGCATAGGATTAGCACAGTGCTATCCACGCCGAGATAGAAAGGGACAAAGTCTTTTGCCGTTTCTACATCTACTTCATTATACTTTTCTTTGTATGACCCTATATATCTGGTTGATTAAGATGTTGGGCTTGGTGAACGAAAGAGGCTGGATGTAGCACATGGTTTGCATTATGCTGGCACCAACCTCTCCCTGTGGAGTGCCAGGGATATTTAAATCCCCCGTACTAGAATATGTATTTTTGCAAAAAGTTGCAAACTGCCCACATTGTGCAAATTAACAAGGTTGGAATTGGAATGTGAGTCCATGAGAAAAATAATCAATGTTTGGGATGGAGGCTTGGATAGCCAGTAGACTCTATCGTAGCATTCCTTTCATGAGAATACCTGCATTGTGACCCATGGTGATACGGGCGGGTCACATTGCAACAAACAGTGTTATATTGTGAATGTGATATCCACGAGTGCATGTGGTTACCCATGGGATCATTGTCAGTACTTCATGATGACTGCAGTCTGCAAACGTAGGGGCATATTCACAAGAAATGGTGATAACTATCGCTAACGCTAGTTAGCGGCAGCTTCCTTATCGCCGCCTAACCCTGAAAACTATCGCCATGTTAGCGGCGTCTTACCAAGCCGCCGCTACATGGCGATAGTATCAGGGTTAGGCGGTGAAAACTGCTGCTAACATTAGCGTGATGGCGTTAGCGGGCGAAATCCAGTGATAGGCCCATTAGCGGCAAGAAAACTCACGTTAGTCAGCCAAACGTGAGCTTTCTTACCTCTAATGCAAAAAATAGCCTATCAGTCAACCCCCAATAGAAAATAGGCATAAAAAACAATAACATGCAGAATGGAGCAGCCAGGGCCAAGTGCAGCACACATCAACAACCCCTGCAAGCCAGCCAACATCCCGGATGACCAGGATGTGAGCCCTGATGCCTCGCTAGACCTGCGTCTGGAGCCTGGATGCCTCGCTGGACCTGCGTCTGGAGCCTGGATGCCTCGCTGGACCTGCGTCTGGAGCCTGGATGCCTCGCTGGGCCTGCGCCTGGAGTGGGATGTGGAGGAGCTGTGGAGTCAATGAGCCGTGGCGGTAGATATTGAGGCGTGACGATCGCCCGTACCTGCTGGTGAAGTCTGGCAGGTCGCATGGAGACACGTTGCTGACCTGTGTGAGAAGACCGCCTTGCGACCCTTGGAGCTGTCAATGGTAGTGGCGCTCCTGCGCATCAACGTGGTGAGTTCTGCATCGCATACCACGATCCACCACTACACCCGGGTGCACGAAGGGGATTACCAACGCTGTGTGCCGTCTCCCTGCATCACAGGCCCCATGATGTTGGACTGGCCGTATGCTGTGGAGGGTGAGGCCCCTGTGCTACGCCGAACTTGTTTGGCATGAGCGCTGCAACTTCACGCCTAAGGGGGTCCTGCTGCGTCAACTGCATCGGGAGGTCCACCAGCGGACTATGCGGCGACTGCTGTACCCAGCCTAGTGAAATCACACCGGGCTGAGGCTCCTGCTGGCTGAGTCACAGATTTGGAGAGAGTGCAGTGGAGTGTGCCACGGTGTCAATGTCCAGGTAAGGAGAAGGTGGGGCGCGTAGCGCAGGAGGGCCGGGGGGGCGAGTCGCTCAGGCCTATCACACGTAGATGACGCACCCCCAGTGGCGGCACTACCGCAATGGCGAAAGAGCGTTGCCCCACTGCCTCAAGCAGATGCAGGAGAGCAGGAGCTACGAAGACACGGGACCCGGCTTCGAGGTAAGATTTCCCTCATTGAAATATTTACAACACCCGCTCACACACACATCCCCCACGTACACGTCCCATCCAGTATTCTTTCCGGTGTTTACCACCTCGCAGCTGTCCCGCCCCCCCCAGCACTTCTCAATGGCGGCCGTTGTGCGCACATGCACAGCGGGCGTACCACTCGTGTGCCAAAAGCACATACGTATTTACGACGCATGCCATAACATTGCATTCCATTCCAATGCATACTAATACTAGGCACATTGCAACAGTAGGGTAGGGGTTGCATAGTGGAGACATAAATATCACTATTCCCACGTCAGTGAGTGCAACCCAAAACTAACCTTTGCACCCCAAACCCAACCGTGAACCCTGGAATTCCTTTTTGAGCCCCCAAAACACACCCCAAATTTCATATTTTACCCCAAAACACCCCCCAAATTTCATATCTTACCCCAAAACACACCCCAAATTTCATATTTTACCCCAAATGCACACCCCAATTTTCATGTTTTACCCCAAAACACACCCCAATTTTCATGTTTTACCCCAAAACACACCCCAATCTTCTTATTTTACATCCGAAACCCATACCCAGCCGAAAAACTTTAAATTACCCCATTACTGACCTCACAATGCGTTGTAATCAAATGCGATGTAAAGGCACCTGCGTTGTCGGAGTTGCGTTGTTAACGATGTACTACCTGCGTTGTAATGGTCATCTCCCGTGCCAAAGGCAACCCATAGGCTATGCCGTTTGCGTCCGTCTGCCCCTGGACCGCGCTCAGCACCAAGGAGCCTTCCTCTTGGACACTCCACCGCTACAACGCCAGCACCCTCCTCGCCATCAACCCTGGACGCCACCTCGCCTGCCAGGACCAACCTCTGCTCCGGACCGGACATCACGCTCACTAACGGCTGCAGTATCACCCGCAATGAGCACCCCGACCATCAAGGAGGAGGCATTGCCATCACCTACAGAAGCAGACTCCGACTGAACACGCACTCTAATGACCCAAGGGTGACCATGGACCAGCTCAACTCCCAGATCCGGACCAAGCCCAAGCACATCCTCTGCAGCACCCTCATGTGCAGGCCCCCCGGGCCATGGCACCCCATTCTCCAATAGCATTGTAGACCTCATTGCACCCCAGGGTCTCCCATCCACCGACGACATAATACTCGGTGAACTCAAGTTCCACCTGGACAACCCCAGTGACCAGGACACCACCCCCTCCTGGGGAAGGTCCCCTACATCAGACGCAAGCAGCAAGTCACCTCAACATGCCACATGACAGGACGCACGGTCGAGCACGTCACCTCCGCCAGCGGGAACTTCAACTACAGCCACAACACCGGACTCTCCAGGACTGACCATCATTGGTAACATCACGTCTTCACCTTGCCCACCCGACGCCACCGCCATCATCGCACGCCCTCACAGCTGGATCAAGGCCACCGAAGAACGTATCGTCAACTCCCTCCGCACCAACACTCTACCAATGCTTCCAAACGATGACACCGCAGCGCGCAACCACCACCGATGGATCTCCAACAGCGTCAACATTCGGGCACACCTCATGAACGGCACTGCGTCAGTACCTTCCGACTGCCTGATGGCAGGCGTGAGGGTGACGCAGTGCCACAGGGATAGGCTGGCCCCATGCATTGCTGGAGTTGCGTCATGGTTGTGACACGACTGCAGCAAGGAGTGTCTTTAGCGCAGACAGATACGTCAGGATTCCTGACGTATCTGTCATTACTTGCGTCATGGAGCGCTGTCCAGTGAATACAGTGCATCCATGCTGTCGCAAGAAGAGCGTAGTGAGAAGTGTTGCAACGCTGTCTTGTCGCAGCGCTGCAACACTTTTCGTGACTGGGGCCCAGGAATGCGCACTATCTTATTGATGGTGCGCATTCCTGCACTGTAGTTTTGTCGCAGGGCAGCGCTGTAACATTGCTTGCAGCGCTGTCCAGCACCAAAACCTCCTGGGATGTGGCCCCAAGTGTTCTCCCCATTTTTAAGACCAGCAATTTTCTGGTCTTAAGTCCCAGCAGCTAACGGGCCTTGGCGGCTGTGTTTTTTAATGTATTGCCGGTCCGGGTGATGGTTGAGAATATCGCGAAGTGGGGTTATCGTGCGTTTTAACACGGGAACGCCTACATTGCATATGATTAGTGTTAGTTGTCTCTGACATCGTTGGCGATGTTATGAGCGGCCGCTATCGTCAGTAAGCTGTCGCTAACGGTTGTTAGCAACAGCTTGTGAATACGGCGATAAAAATATCGCCACTTTAGCGGCAGAAAAGTGCTGCTAACGCGGCGATGTCGCTTTGAGAATATGCCCGTAGAGTGCTGTAAACTGTTAGATTTTGACAGTTTAACTTTTATAGAATGCTTCCACCTGCCCTCACCAAAAGCTAACCTTTTTATGCTTTGCGGCCACAAAAAGGTCGCAAAGCATTTTTGCATTCCCATGCAAATCGCGATGGGGGGCACCACTTAGCCGCGCCCTATCGTTTGCGACCCACATGTTTCACCATTACAGTTTGTAATGCTCATTATGAATTGCATTTGCAAAGTCAGTTGCGCTGACTTACCGAATGCATGGTCTGTTGTGCATCTGGCCTGTTGTTTTTTAAATTCAAGTAAACTCAAATCACTTTTCATCAAAATAATTTAAAAGTTAAATCCACCTGTTTCATGCCGTCTATAATTGCTGAATAAAAATAACACGCTCTATACCCTAACACCGTAGAAACAATGACCCTACATAGTTCACATTGTGAGAAGCAATGAGCAAACTGGATGGATGTATTGGTATAAATATGACTACACTTTAATTTTGTATCTATGCCCGAACCCTGTGCTCTCCTCAATGGCTTTATTTTATATATGTTTTTATATATTTCATGTGAGGTGTGCAAGTCAGGCTTCCATTAAGGTAAGGATTACAGAGTTCCCCTGAATAGCTTGTAAAATGAAACGTGTGTGGAATGCGTAGGCCCCATATTTTATAGGGAACAGTGTTTTCTCAATGTTTTATAGAGCGTAAACTATATACATAACTCTGGAGCTTCGGATCCAATTATAGAGGTCACAGTGTTCTCCTGAACGGTAATGTATAGATTGGCATGCGGTCTGTCCAAAGTAGGCTGCTTGTTTTTATGGAGAATAGTTTGCTTAACTGTGTCTTAAATATTTTATAAAATGTATGGTTTAATGTGTGAATTGTTAAAGTTAGTCCCTCTAAATGCAACTGTGCAAAATGTTCTTTTAAATGTTTAATTTAGGGTTGATGTGTGAATCGTTAAGGTAGTGCCCATATGTTATCGGAATGGTAACCTAAATACAGGCCATATGGTTGAAGTGTGAACTCTTCGCATTAGGAAAATGTATTATGGGAATGTTCTGCTAAATACTGTGTGGGTATGATAGGAGCAGTTTTATGCATTAAAATATTTTATGAGCTGAACTTCAGCTTTGTTCAACTTTTCTTTCTTGTCTTATATTTATCCTCCATTTTAGAAATCTCTGTGCTTCCATCTTTTTAGGATGAGAAGACCGGGAAAACGAAATCACTTTTACCTCTCTAGAGACTGAATGAATAATTAGGGCATGTCAGTGTAGCGCTTCAAAGATGCTTGCCTATAGTAAAAACGGGGAGGGTGCACTAGGACCATTCTTTGTCTGATGCCCGTCAGTCTTTTCCTTAGTGGTCATCTGTTTGGCACTTTCCTTTAGTACCCTGGCCTTTAGCGCCGGTGGCTTTAGAGATGCCCCCTTATCATCTGAACCATTCATTCATACCTCTGTGTCACCCTGGGGTCCATGGGGTAGACAATTATCGAACACCAGATGCTCCCCACCGCTAAATGGAGGAATCCCAATTGAAGAATGTCACACTAGTTTGGTGAGGGTTCTACTAACTGTGTGACAAAGATAGATGACCACAATCATGAATGCCTAATTGATCATATTTAAGTAATAGATAGTCCAGACTACGGGTAGGCAGGACTTGCGGAGTTTTACTCTGCGCAATTCCGCGGAGTGAAATAAACACTTCACAAGATTCTGCACAAGATTCGGCGAAATTCTAGTCCATCATGCTTGTCCCGCACTGTAAAACCAGCGCGAATGGCATCACGTGTCTTGCCAGATGGTGCTGTTTTTTTCTGCCGCTCGAGTATATTTTCTACTCAAGCGGCAGCTTTTGCACCAGGAGTGGCAACTTTCTCAATGTGAGTGGTAGCAACCCGGCCCAACCGCCCGTGTTGAGCTATCTCTCCAGGAGGCGGTCTAGCTCTCGATTTTTCTCGCTAGCGCTCACCAACTTAACGTTGGTGAGCCGCAAGTGAGACAAGCTATGCCACATGGCAGTTGGCGGAGCGTTTGCCGAACTTCGCACTCCAAGTAGAGCACGGAGTAGGCAAAACTCCACCGGCAGCACTGAGTTTAGCACCCACCCCTAGTCCAGACTACTCCAGATGGCCATCTCATCTTCTACAGTCACATAGAGTACCATAGAGGAAATTACTCAAACAACTTTGACACCACAAAAAAATTACCAAGTAAATAGCCCACTAGCTCCAGGCAAGAACGCATTTGAAATTCCCTATTTCGTGTCAGTCAAGTTAAGTGACAAGGGACTCACCTATTCAGTGTTCTTTTACAAAAACAGAAATAAATGAGGCAATACCGAGAAAACCCATAAAATTGAGGGGTTGGACACATGTACAATGTAGTGCTATTGAGAAACATGACCCAAGTTCCAAGACAGTCTATCCAATCGCAAAAGAAAGCTGACCCAGGACTATTTTTCTCTAACTATGAATATATATTATAATAATGTATTTTGTTTACGTAAACACGAATGGCTGTTGCGACAGCAAAAGCTGTTTCAAGTCCAGCCCAACAATAACAGGCCCACCCAGTAGCAATCAAGTAGATAATAGTCTAATTACATCACTCGTACTCCACTTAGAAAGAGACAGGAAATGATTTTACACAGATGTCACTCAGGTCTCACAGTCCCTGGCACTAAACGGCAGTGATATTCATCAGGTTGCACACATTTTCATTACTCTTACAGTCTCGAACATATAAGGGGAGATGTCATGAAACATATTACTCCTAAATGTTGAGATATTTGCTTGTGGACGTCAAATATACCTTGTGGGTTAATGCAGGATGTCCACCACCCACATGTGGGACCCACCAAGTACATAGGATGAGAAACATTCTAGCCTAGGTTGCAGTATTGGAATGCCCAATATTAAAATATGACATTAGGTAAGAGGGTCTCTGGGTGCCAGCTGACCCAGTGTCTGAGTACTGCAGTGATCACACATGGCAAGTGTTTTGACATTCACAGGACATTTTGGGTAACCGCACGTGCTGGGATCAATGCAAGCCAAATCACTGTGGATTCCTCCGAGTCTGTAGTTTTCAGAAAAGAACAGGGAAGGTAGGGGTCAGTGGGTTTTGCAGCCATCACCCATGGATAGAGAGAGGAAATTGGGAGTTTTAAGCTCAATTATTAAATTTCAAAGGTATTGTGGCTAAGCAATAGTAGTGGGATCCACACTAGACCCACCCCTCTGGATTTATGTGGGTGTGTAGATTACAGAAATGTCTGGGGTTATTAGGTTCTTCTGGGTCCCAGACGACCTTGTGCCCAAATACTGCAGTTGCCCACATGCCCACATCCCCAGAAGGATTGAGATTCAAAGGTAAAATCTCTATGTTTCAATGTTTGAGACTTTCTAGTCACACACATTAGGTTCACCTACACAAGTGGGGCAGTGTTTTCATTGGAAGAAGTGTGGGGAGGTTGAGTGGTAGGACCTTTGTCATCCCTGCAGATTTCGGAGCTTTTCCTCACATAAATATGAAAACAATTTGTGATTTTTGCAAATTCTGATGTTTGCTGGACATCCTGGGTAAGAAAAGATAGTGGGATCTATGCATGCTCCACCACCCTCGTTTCTGCTGGTTATCTAGTTTGCAGAAATGCCTTGGTAGGTTTCTCTAGGTTCTTCGACACAGTGCAAAAATGCTGCAACTACCCAGAAACCCAGAGTGATTGAAATTGAAATGAAATATCTAGATGGTTCTATTTTGTTTTCCTTTTGAAAGGTCCACCCACACAACTGGGGTACCATTATTATTATTGAAAGAGGTGTAGGAAGACTAGAAGGTAGAATGGTTGCCGTTTCCTGTAGGTTCCAGAACCTTCCCTCACAAAAATGGGAAGAAAGTTTGAGATTTTAGCCTAAGGTTGACATTTGCAAGAAAAAGTAGTTCAATTCACACAAGAGATACCATTCTGAAATGCCTGTCTAGCTCTTCAGAAATGGCTGCGGTTGGTATTTTTCCCTGGGTATTTGCCAAGCAAGGGCCCAAACAACCGCAGCTATTCACACGCAGGAATGATTGAAATTCAAAGGAAAAGTTTGATGTTTCCATGATATCTAACCACAAGTACAAATATTGCAGCTACTCTCATACTAAGAATTAATATATTTCAAATGAAAAATCTTGACATTGGCATGGTGTGTATTTGGGCCGTTCGTTCCCCACGTGATATGATCACTCATATGTTGGGTGTCATTTTTAAATGTACGTTTGTGTGCAAAAATGTCACCATTTATAACTCACCCTCTGAATCACATGATATCATGGGTAATCCCAAAGTCAGAGTGGCAGCAGTAACCCTCTATTCCTAAATTCTCAGGCAAAATCCAAAAAGGCATAGTTTTCCTTCCTGCCAATTTTTCATTCATTAGATTTTCCCATATGAATTAACGCATAGTCAGAACACAATGAAAATTCATTTTAAGCTGCAGCTCAGATGATGGCTTGATGGATTGCATGTTTTTGTACAACTGACAAACATTGCCTTTCTTTGTGACCAGAAGAGTCTGAGAGATTCAATGGCAAGCAAACTATACCTATTTTTCCTACTTAGTTTAATTATTTTATGATTTTAACAATTAGCTTACTTGGGAAAGCAATAAGCGGCACCAATGACCTCTTCCTGAATTCAGCATTGTGTCTACTTGCTAGAAATCTATAGCTTTCAGGGTTCACACATGGGTTTCACACCCCACCAGCCCTCCAACCGCCACCCTGCCACACCACGCCCACCCCCCAGCCACCCCCACCCACCCCCCAGCCACCCTGCGAACCCCCACCAACCCCCACCCCACAAACTGCAACCTCAAAATAGGAAATATGAACCACAACTTAGAAAATTGTAAAACCTTGTTTAAAATGATTTTTAAGTACTCTGGCTGTTCTGAAGGCTTGTAGGAAGGCAATCTTGCTAGAGCAAATATTTTATTGATATCATTGTTAGAAAAATAAACCACATTTTCTTGCACAGAACTTTCATCCCAGTTTATGAAAAAAGCTAAATTTTGCCACATTTTGGCTATTTTCACAGTTTTTTTTAGGGAAAATCACAATTCATGGGTGCATTCTGAATCCCCAAAATGTAGGGAAAAAGACAAAAAATTACCTGGATATCTTTTGTGGAAAATAAACATATGAAGGCTTAAGCACAAACCTTTATTTAGAATTAAGACCAGACATGCAGCATTTCGGCAATCTAGGTTATAAATTTCATGCTAATGTTACACGTGTCACCTGTAACAGTAGATTGAGACTATTTCACATGTTGCACCCGAGTGCGCTTAAATGTTAACAAATGACATACACATCTGTATGGAGCCCTTGTTTCTTCGCCCATTTTTCACACATATTGCTCACCTTGGAGCAGCAGCTGCCGGTACAAGAAACTCATACTTAGGCATGAATGGGGTAGAAGATTGGCCCAAATCCTTTTGGGGTGATGTGTGCTTCTAAATTGCACTTTGTGGTTGATGCTGTTGTTCCAGCTGAGATTGCAGCTGTGGCTAATTATGCGATGGATGATGTGGTCTTAGCTTTGGTTGCAGCTGTCTGTTTCTCCTGCTGTGGTAGAAGCCCCTGCTGCCCTGCTGGCAGCTATGGCGACTGCTCTTGTCCCTGCTGTGGTTACCACTGTTGCCACTGCTCTGGTTTCTAGCATGGTGGTAGTGTTACCACCATGGTCGCTGATCTGGGTTCAACCATAGCAGCAGTTTTGATCATTGCTCTTGTGGCTGTTGGTGTTACAACTATGATCAATGCTGTGGGGCCTACTTTGCTTGCAGAGTGGCAGCTGTTGTTGTGCTGTGGTTATGGCTGATAAGGCAGCTGTTGTGGTTGCTTTGGGTTTTGCTATTTTTTGCTGTTGCTTTCCTTACGGTGGTCACATCTGTGGTTCATTATGTAGTTTCTACTGTTTTTCCACCTGCAATATATGCTGTTTTCCCTGTTTTGGTTACAACTGTGGTTACAGATTTCATCTTTGCCTTGCCAACAGCTATTGTTGCTTTTATCACTGCTATGTTAGCAGTTGTGGTCACTGCTCGGTCCCTACTACTCCAGTAGCTTTTAATGCTTCAGCCGTGACAGCTATTGCTGTTACTGTCCTTCCTCTGTTGGCATGCATGGTCCTTGCTGTGGTTACAGCTGTCATTGGCGCCATGGTGCCTGTCATTGTGACAGTTATTGCTGTTGTGTTGGCAGCTGCAATTGCTGATGTGAACCTGGCTATGGTGGCAGCCGTTGCCTTTGTGGTAGCACAGCTGAAGTGGCTGTTCTTGTCTCTGTCATTGTGTCAGCTCCGGTCACTGCTTTGATCCCTGCTTTGATGCAGCTGTGGTAGAAGCTGGTTACTTCTGTGTTGATTTTATGTCGACAGCTTTTATTTTCAGCTGCTGTTATTACTGTGGTGGTGGCCATGGTCTTAAGTGTTGTGGCTACTTCTGGTAAGGGTAAGCTCTGTTAAAGAGGCTAGTCAGAATTCTAAAGGACCCTCTCTGTATCCCCTTTTCCTCTTTTATTTCTTTAGGCATGTACTCTGGCACACAGGTGAAGCTGCCTGAAGCCAGACATAAAATTACTGCACTTTAATAAATATAAAGTGAACACTATATATGTGACACCATTTGTCTTAGAAAATTCAGCCATGCGTTTCCTCAAATCATTAACTTATGCCCCTTTCTAATGAGCTTGCTTAAGCTGATCTTGCCTTAAATACACCATTAAGCTCTGTGTTGCTATGTTAAGAAGTAGCTCAGGCGATGCTATTTTATATGCAGCCACACTAGAGAGTGAGCAGTGTATACCCGTGGACTATATTTTTTGGGCTTAGGGACATACTTACCAGAATAGTGGCTCAGGGCTGCGCAGCAAGTTACCTTGCTGCGCTGCCCTGCGGCACAGGGAAAGGCCAGCAATACACCATATTTATCCAATACGGTGCATTTCTGCCCTTTCCCCCTGTGCTGGCACCATTTCGGCCCCTAGCGCCAATGCAGGCACACTTGCATCATGGTGCAAGGGTGCCTCTGTTGTAGGCAGGATTGTTTTTTGTGCAGGAAGGGGCACCTTCCTGCACAAACACAACCCATAGAGACTTTTTCCTCTTTCTATGTGTGCTGCAGAATGCATCACGCATAGAGGAATAAATGAGGAGAAATTAAGATATTCAGAGGAATAAATTAGGAGAAAAGAAGATATTCACGCAATGTGGCTTTGCTTGGCGCTTCGCGTCATGCATTTATCATGTTGTGAGGTGCAATCATGACGCAAGGCCCTAGTTAATATGCCCCGTGGTGTCTGAAAAGCAGCTGTTCCAGGGGGCAGTAGCTTTTGATATGTTCACAGCTGTGGAGAAGAAATATCAGAAGGCAGGCGTAATAATCTAAAAAATACAAACCTATTAAGGATGTTTCCTTTAAAATATCAATAACAAAAAGGCTGTTCTAGCTATATCACATCGAACTGGCAATTGCCTCGCTATCCAAATATAGTTTGACTTTTGCAAAATAACCTTAATGGCATCTTTGCACAACTGTATGCAATTCATAAATCGTTATTATTTTGTTCATAATGTATCTATCTTACTTTGCATGTTATAGTCAAAATGAACCAACCTTTTTCCAAGTTGTTGGGTTACATTAAAGGTGCTGTTACATAATGAACCCAAGTATTTGAAACCCTTTTCTTGTGTTGGTTTGAGAACATTCTTGATTAAACCCTGCCATCTGCTGGGCGATCTAGAGTTCCAAAAGTGTGAAAGATTGTTTGAGCAATGGCTTAATGTGCATACATACCACCATCGACTTTAATGTTAGAATGACTTACAAATCCTTTGGGCCATAGTTATGGCATGTTGACAAAGCGCAGTACAGCAAGTCACCTTGCTGTGCTGCTCTGCATTACAGGGAAAGTGCAGCAATGCGCCATATTTAACATTATAGGGTGCTTTCCTATCCTTTCCCAGCGCTGGCACACAATGGGCTGCCTAGGGCTGACGCAGGCATCTTTGCACCATGGTGCAAGGGTACCTCTGTTACATGCAGGACTGTTTTGTGCAGGAAGGGGCACCTTCCTTCACAAAGACAATCCCTGAGGCATAGTCCTCTTTCTGTGTGTGCTGCAGAATGCAACACACATAGAAAAAGAAAGTAACAAGGAGAAATAAAGATATTTCTACTCGCTACGCCTCCCTTGGGAAGACGTAGCATTTGGTGCATTCCCAGGTTTGCCAGTTCTGGTAAATCTGGGTAAAGAGTCAAAATTCATGGGAGTTGCATGGGAACACCCATGCATCACCCATGGAATGTCTTCCCAGGGAAGAGTTAGGCAACGCAGCCATTTGCACTGTGTTGCGTTACTCCAGATTGTTGAAGCCACTCAGGGCCACGCAATGTGGCCTTGTGGGACTTCATAAATCTCATTTTTGAGCTGTGTCATGCATGTACCACATTGTGTGGTGCAAGTGCGACTCAACTAGCCTTATAAATATGGCCCTTTGTTTGTAGATGGGGTAGGAGTAACACGAAGCACAAGCTAGTATTGGGGTAACCAGGCTAAAATTAAGGGGCATATTTATGACATTGTCATGCAGTGCTGTGCAGCAGGTCAGCATGCTGTGCTGCACTGCATGACAGGGAAACAGCAGGAATGCGCAGCATTTAAAAGAAGACAGCACATTCCTGCCTTTTCCCTGCGTTGCAATGTTTTGGCTGCCTAGCTCCAACGCAGGCACCCTTACACCATGGTGCAACAGTGTCTTTGTTGAATGCAGGATTGTTTTTATGCAGGAAGGGGCACCTTTTCCTGAGTGGCATATTCCTGTATTCTGCAGCACACATAGAAAAAGGAAGTAACAAGGAAAAATAAACATATGTATCCTCGTTGCTCATCCCATGGGAAGGCGTAGCATTTTGGTGCCTTCTCAGGTTTACCAGTTTTGGTAAATCTGGAAATGCAGTGGGAAATGGGTGGGAACACCCACGCAATGCCCATGGAATGCCTCCCAGGGAAGAGTAATGCAACACAGCGATTTGTGCTGTGTTGTGTTACTGCAGATTTATGAAGCCACTCAGGGCAACGCACTGTGGCTTAATAAATGTGATTTTCAAGTTGAGTCGCTCTTGCACCACATTGCGTGGTGCAAGTGCAACACAACAGGGCTCATAAATATGCCCCTAAAATTACTGGAAAAAGCACTTAGATTAAGATGAATCCCTTTATGCAGTGTGCATACGCCTGTCGGACATACCTCACTGAAAACCAAAACCAGCCCATGGAAATTTGTATCAAAGCTGCATCATAAAATGTTGACCAAGAGACTGAACTCGACCCCTGCAAATGGGCGTTTGGAGGGTTCTTCCTCAAAGTAATTTCTGGAAAAAAATATTTTTCATCACGTGTTCCATCATTTGTTATGTTGATCACTGTGACGTGAGTCTGACACAAAATATCAAAAACAGACATTTTGATTTATTTGTTTGGAGCAGCGAAGTCAGGACATTGAGGTAATGGCATGCATGGTTTCACCTCAGACAAGACACCACACATTTTAAGAATGTTATCCCACACTGCAGAAATGGACAGACATCACTGACAGGAAAGGTGATATGCTACCACTAGAAACATGCACTGAGGAAGTATGGCACGATATCTCCTCATACATAGCATCACTATCAGATCGAACTATAATTATAAGTCCGGGGCAAGGATAATATGTCATGCCCTAATGACTGTGACATGGCATCTCCAAGGATAACATATCAGTCACTGGGCAAATGTTGCTTGGTATCCCTGTGACAAGACATTATCCACAGCCATCTCCACTATCTGGCACGCTTCCTGCACATTATAGACGCTTTCTGATGCGTCCGGTCGTGAATACTTCAGTTATCACTTGTGTATCAGGAAATGAGAGCTAGCAGTGCTGTGGCGCCCTGCTGCGCCTCTGCCTGAGGAGGGAGGGTGAGATGACGCAGCAGCAGGGATTCACTGTGTGCTCATACAGACCACGAGGGGAGAGCTGGCTCACCAGCAGGAACTCACAGTGCCTCTTACAGAACAGGGAATGAGAGATGATACAGCTGCGGGGAAAACCTGTGCGTCTCCTACAGAGCAGGAGGTGCGAGCTGGTACTTCTGCAGAGAGCCCCTGTATCTTCCTGTACCGCCTTCAGCTCTGAGTGAGAGATGGCAGCTGCAGTGACCCCCTTGTGCTTCCTACGGAGGAGGAAGGGAGAGCTGGGACAGCTGATCGAGGGAGTGTGCTGTAGACACCCTGGTGCGCCGCAGGAGTGTCACGTTTTGTGACGTTCAGGCAATGCAGATTACTAAATCATATCTATGAGTCCACGCAAAGCCACTATGGCCTAATAGATATGGAGTAAGGCAACGCAGCTAAATTGCTGTGTTTGCTTACTCTGTGCTCGGAAGGCGTTGCGTGGACATTGTGGTGGGATTTCCCACACAACACCCATGGATTTTGACGCTGCTCCAGATTTACAAGATCATGTAAACCTGTGAAAGAGCCAATCCTTACGCCTCCCAAGGTGAGGCAAAATATCTTTATTTCTCCTCGTTTTTTTCCTCTTTCTATGTGTGCTGCATTCTGCAGCACACATAGAAAGAGAAAAATACCTCTTAGGATTGTTTTTGTGTAGGAAAGTGTCCCTTCCTGCACAAAAACAATCTTACCAACAACACAGGCACCCAGCCGAAATGGCACCAGCGCAAGGAGAAAGGACCTGAATGCACCACATTTAATAAATACAGTGCATTCCTGCCCTTTCACTTTGGCGTAGAGCAGCCCAGCAAGATGACTTGCTGCACTGCTCTATGCCAGATCCCCATAAATAATGGCCCCTGTGTGCCTCCCACAACGGAAGCAGGCAGAACTGAGACCTCTGAAGAACCTCTCTGTGTGTCTCTAGTGAAGCCAGCGAGAGCCGTCTAGCTGTATGAGGCGACTGTATGCCTCTGTGCCGGGTTTCAGAGCTGGCCCTGTGTGCCTCTAGAAGAGGAGCAAAGCTGACTCAGCTGCAGGAATCCCCTTTGCGCCACTGCACCAGGAGTGGGGGCTGGCTGTGCTGCAGGAAAACCCTGATGTGGATTGGGAGAAGGCTGGGCCACACTATCCACGGTGTGTCTCCACAGCAGGAGTGAACGCTGGCTCAGGTGCAGTAGTTCCCTCTGTACCACTCGAGCAGGAGAGCTTGCACCACAACTGCAGGATCCCAGTGTACAGCTTGTAGGCCCCATATAACATTCCCAACCAATGTCTGGTGCTAAAACCCTCAAGCAAAGGTATGAGAAGAAAAAACACTCATTCCCTTCAAAGGCAGGTACTAAAACTCCAGGCAGTGGCATGATCCCTTCTGGCAGGGTCCAGTTTACTGGAGCCAGAATGGGTGGTCTGCTCTTACTAGACTGATAGACAAACTTAACATACTTCTGTACCAGACCCATTGACCGGCTTTGTAGGCCATGAGAACCATATCATATGGTAGAATACATGGAAGTGCATTTCATGTATCAATGAATTGAGTACTATTGAGTAATCGGAGCACCATTCATTTACAGCGCTTAGAACAGGCAAAAAATGTGACATGAAGTACTCTAAAAGTAAAGCAAGTTATGACTATGTGTGGTACAGTGCTGACAGAAAATCCAGCACCTGCTGTCTGTCATGTATTTGAAACTCCTGCACATAGCTCCGAGAGAGGTTTTATCTCCATTGTGTTAGCAAAAGCCTGTTTTAACAGTTTCAACTCATAAACTCACTGAAAGCATGAAGACCCTAAAATGTCTGTATACAATAGTGTTGTCAAAAAAAGTGCTTTCATGATGTGGGTTGGTAAAGATGGGGCCTTTGAGAAAAACTCCCCCTCCCCTGGTCCTGGCATGTGTGACATTCTCTTCATCATTGTCTCCTCTAATTCTGCCTCTTTATATCCAGATCATTGGCTGCGGGTCAATGCAGTGGTTTGTTCTGCTGATGCCTTTGGAGTGTACATGGTAAGAGTGAAGGATCTGGGCACCTTGTTATTTGTGGGGCTCCACATCTCCATCATTCCCAGGGTTGGATTTAGAGGCCACTTCCCTGAGTTTTGGGATTTGTCCCCATTTGAGGTATCCTTAAGGCACACATCTCTCACATGATTGTTATGATAAAAGCAAACTGGGTACCCAGGTCAGCCTAAATTTTGCTAATTTTTTTAAAAATCATATTGGTATTAAGGCAACTTAGTTGCTGTTAGAAACATAGAAGTTGAATCCCACCAATAAAACACTTATATGAGAAAGTGGTCATGCAAGTGTTGGATCAGGTGTCTACTCCACAGAGATTAATGGCTTTCCCCAGGGGTTCCTTGGATTATATTTTGTAGCTAGTCCAGAAGAGCAGAACAGTTTTCAATGGTAATATGTGAAGTATTATTTGTAGGGTTATAACCAAAGAAAAGCACTAGAGCAGTGTTGCAAGGTCTACAAAGGTGTAAGCAAACAGAACAAATGTAGAGGGCAAACATAGGTGACAAAGGTGATTGGGCCTAAAAAGTTGTGAACCCAAAATGTAAAAATGTCCATAAAATTAAATGAGCAGAAAGAGTCCAGAGATATTCAATGGTGCAAGTCAGCCCCTCCAACCCACACTCCCCCAAACAGAACAGTCCTTAGACACCAGTATTTTGGTTAGGAGGCAATTTGGGGCAGGTGACATCTGACTTGCAGCCTATTTTGAGTCAGTTACACGTCTCTTGAGGCCGTTCACTGACAGATTATCGAGGCCACTAAAATCGACCTACAAAATTATCGACACAAAAATATCGACCACAAAAATATTGACATTCTATACTCATAATGTAAATGACAAAAATAATGAAACAAAAATATCGATGTCACTAATATAGTTGTCAAAAATATTGTTTTTTATAGATAGAAAAACTTAAATAATAAACAATAAATATATTTTAAAGTAACAGTACTATACTAAAACTTACGTGTATTTTATTAATTTAGGAATTATTAAAAAAGTTAACACACATATATCTTAATATATACATTTAATTATATATATTTAATTTTCAAATAATAATAAACTAATAATTTTAATCTAAATGATAATATAAGATGTTTTTATATAACAATATAACAAGTAAAAAAAAAAATATATATATATATACACACACATATATATATATGTGCACTCCTTAAAGAAAGACCTATGTTAGTTGTGGGTATAGTGTAGCAAGAAATTTCTAGTACAGAGGGATGGTGCTATCAGGTTATACACACCCTACTGCCAAAGGTGTGACTTACACACTGGATCCTTAGAAACAGAGGTGCCAATTACGATGTTGGCGGGACTGACACTGACGTGCCTTCGGTGTCTGTGCCTCCAACATATATAACTGCAGTCAGACCGCCGCATTACGATGCGGCCGGTTGGACCGCATTACCCCAGGGACCGACCGAAACCTTCCGACTTGATCCTCACAATGGAGGTGGTGCCTTCTCAGGCACTGCCGTGGGGATTATGATCCACCTTTCTGCCAGCCATTTCACGTTGGTTCTGCCGACGTGAAAAGGCTGGCGGAAAGGCTCATTTGGGGCCCCTAACAGGGCCCCTGTCCCCCATGGACCTTCGCTATGCACCCTGGGGAGCACCTATGGTGTCCCCCTAAACATCCCTGCATGGTGCCTGCCACAGGGTGCAGGGATGTTTACAAACATGCCCTTTGGCATTGGGGCTTGTGCTGTGGCCCTTTTCCTCAATGCAAAGAGGCATGGTTCCAACTGCCTCCACGGCGGTCGGATCGTAATTTGGCGGGCGGGACCACGACTACCTGTCGGCCGGTCCCGATCTCACAACGATAGTGGTCGGAAGCTCGTCCAACCGCCATCGTAATCAGCCTCTATGTATTTAATGTAGCAAAGAGTGACTGGAGTGGGAATTGTAAATTTTACCCCTCAGTAATCCAACACTTTCTCTACTGTTGCACTGACTGGAGTGGGAATAATACATTTTATTCCTCCACAATCCAAAACTTTCCCTACTGTTGCATTGACTGGAGTGAGAATAGTCAATTTTACCCCTCCGCAATCCAACACTTTCCCTACTGTTGCACTGACTGGAGTGGGAATAGTAACATTTACCCTTTGCGATCCAACACTTTCCCTACTGCTGCACTGACTGGACTAGAAATAGTAAATGTTACCAATCCGCCATCCAACACTTTCCCTACTGTTGTTATGTCTGGAGTGGGAATAGTAACTTTAGCCCCTCCGCATTCCAACATTTTCCCTACTGTTGCACTGACTGCAGTGAGAATAGTAAACTTTACCTCTGTGTAATCCAACTCTTTCTCTACTGTTGCACTTTTTGGAGTGTGAATAGTACATTTTACCCCTCAGCAATCCTACTCTTTCCCTACTGTTGCACTGACTGGAGTGCTAATAGTAAATTTTACCCCTGTGCAATTCAACGCTTTCCCTACTGTTGCAGTTATTGTAGAGGGAATAGTACTTTGTAGTTTTCTTGACTTTTTTTGTCCCGTTTTATAAATTGTGGCTATACTAAGAACCTAATTTGCATGTCAGTCAGAGCTGCCTCCGACCGACATCACTGCGGTTTTGGAACCGACCGACCGCAGGTCGACGGTGTGAAACTGCAATTACACAAACTCCCATTTCCCTATGGGAGCTTGATCGGCGGTCGGAAACCGGCTGCAGCACAAGCTCCCATAGAGAATTGGGAGTCACTGTAAATCCCTGCACCGTGTGCAGGCACCGTGAGGTGCTTACCACATGGTACAGGGATTTACAGGAGGCACCTCGGCCCCCACCGGGAGGCCGCGGAGAAGGGGGGCCCTGCCAGGGGCCCCCAAAGTCGCTTTCTGACAGGCTTTCCATGCTGGAAAGCCTGACATGGAAAGCCAATTGGAAACCGATATCGTAATCCCGACGGCGGAAACGCCATCCTCAGGGATTACGTTGAGGCCTCCGACTGGCCGACGGGCTCCACGAGCCTGTCAGAATCCAGCCGGAATGACCAGCAGGTTTCAATTACAACCGCCAACATTGTTCTCAGGTGGTCGGAATTAAAAATGGAGATGTCGGTTGGAGGCTTTCTGACCGACATCATAATCGGCCAATAGTAGTTCACTTTAAAAAAATGTTAAAAACATTATTAAATACCAACATTATTTCATAATTAAATAGAAAAATTATATATATAATTTTATTTTAAAAATAAACAAATTATATAGTTATTACAATCTTTAATACATTTTAGAAATTAATCCAAATATTACAATTATAATTAAAATACCAAACTATGGGCCTCATTACGATGGCCGAAGGGCCACCACCGACAGCCTGTCAGTGGGGGTCCTACGGCCATCTCACCAGAGATCCCCGTCCGCCATATTATTATGGCATGCAGACTTATGGCGACCGCGACGTGCCCCGACAGGCGGTCTTTATCCGACCGCCTGTCGGACCTCGCTGTATTCCCTGACTGGTGGCGGTGCCTGACAGGCACTGCCATAGGGATTATAATATCCCTCTCTGCCGGTCGCTCTGCGGCGGTCAAACCGCAGCAAAACAGCAGGCTGAAACAGATTTGGGGGCCCATTGCAGGCCCCCCTAACCCTCTGGACCAGGAACATAGGCCCTGGGGGGCACCTATGGTGCCCCCCTTTTAATATCCCTACACCATGTGGTAGGCACCGCATGGTGCCTGCCACGTAGTGCAGGGATATGTGTGGGGTGTCTGTTTTGTCTTGCGGGGGTGCTGCAGAGCGCAACAACCACCGCAATACAAAACATGGGCAATGCGACCGTCATGGTGGCGGTCGCATCCTAATTTGCCCTGTGGGACCGCCGCCTTGTAGGCAGGCGGTCCCAAATATGATTGGATGGTGGACGGATGAAAGTCCATCCGCTATCCTAATGAGCCCCTATATTTCCAAAATAATAACAACAAATAAATACAATATTTTTTTAAATAAAAAGCACAACACAATTAACACAAAACATAATAGAAAAACAATTCTTTAAAATATTTAAATATTTTTAAACTTTATATTACTTAAAAAACGTCCTACCCTATACCCAACCAAACCACACAACTCACACCTAAAATATATTTATTAAATTATAATATTTACACATTTTATATACTTATTAATTAATTAAAATAGTAATAATAATGACCTAATAGTAAATTCATTAGATGTAATTACCTTCCCACCCTTTATCCTTGGAAAACAAACAACCCAATCCTAATATATATATTTTAAAAAAAAATCATAATTTACATAATTATCAATCAAACAATTAATAATTAACTAATAAGAAATTAATTATATTTAATTAACTCCCCACCCTTTACACCTACCAATAAACTGACACCTAATATATAACACAAACAATATCTTAATTACACAATTTACAAAATGAATTAACAATTAAATACATTTATGTATTAACATTAATTAAATACTATAATTATTTTCCTGCACACCCTTTACCCTTGCAAAAACAACAAACTATAAAAAAAATTAGTACACAATTTACATAATGAATTATCAATTAATAAAGTATCATAATGATAAATTAGCATTAAATAATTATAATTATTTTATTTCCCATCCTATACCCCTACAAAACCCACGACCTGCACCTAAAATATAAATTTAAAAAAAATTATTATGCAATTAACATTAATAATTATCAATTAATATTAAATTGAAATGAATTATTAATTAATTATAATTAATTTACTTCCCGCCATATACCCCTACAAAACCCACAACCTGCACCTAAAACGTAAATTAAAAAGCACATTTAATCATACAATTAACATAAATATTTAACAATGAAATAATTAATATTAATTAAAAAATAATTATTAATTAATTATAATTAAATTACTTCCCACCCTGTACCCCTACAAAATTCACAACCCACACCTAAAACTTAAATTAAAAAATAATAATTATACAATTAACATAAATAATTAGCAATTAAATAATTAATATTAATTCAAAATTAATAATAAGTTAATTATAAGTAATTTACTTCCCACCCTGTACCACTATAAACCCCACAACCCACTATGGTACTAAAAATGAACAAAAACTATTAAATAAAATTTTAAAAGTACTAAAAATCCACAAACTATATTAAAAAATATTAACAATATTTATACAATTTATAATATATATAGTTAAAATATGTAGTAAAACACAAAAAATAAAAAAATCGATATTATTAACAACAATATTTTTAACATCGATACAAACAGCATTGATATTTTTTAATTGATAGTAACACTTTCTATTTTTCTAACATCAATATTACTTACCTTAAAATTGATATTCTTGTCAACGATATTCTTGCTGACGATATTTCTACCTAACGATATTTACAACTCGATATTTCTGTAGGTCGATATTTAAATTTCAATATTTTGTCTGAATACCTATTCAGCCATTATTGAATGTGGGCATGCCTGGTACAAAGGTAGTGATGCCCAGTCACACAGATGATGAAACTTCTGCATCAAATATGTTGACTATTTGCCTTAGAAAGATTTTCCGCAAACAAATGATGGACGGAATGCTGACAATGCAAACATTCTCCCCCAGTCAAAAGATCTGGATTAAATCCATCGTTCTTTTGCCCACTACGCCACCCCAGTTTGGACCCAGCCATATGCAAATCAGTCTTGACCCTGTGCCCCATGGGAACAGTCCAGACCGAACTGCCAGGCCAGGTCCTCCCTGGACCGGAAACAAGCATCCTTCGACCGGTTTCAGGGTATGTCACCTTTCTTCAGCCAGGCTAGCTTGAATCCAGTGGCACAGTGAGCAAGGGACCCACGTCTGGGCATACCCATCCCACTTAGGGCGAAAAGTGTTACAGCAAACAAATGATGGACGGAATGCTGACAATGCAAACATTCTCCCCCAGTCAAAAGATCTGGGTTAAATCCATCGTTCTTTTGCCCACTACCCAACCCAGTTTGGACCCAGCCATATGCAAATCAGTCTTGACCCTGTGCCCCATGGGAACAGTCCAGACCGAACTGCCAGGCCAGGTCCTCCCTGGACCGGAAACAAGCATCATGGGACCGGTTTCAGGGTATGTCACCCTTTTTCAGCCAGGCTAGCTTGAATTCAGTGGCACAGTGAGCAAGGGACCCACGTCTGGGCATACCCATCCCACTTAGGGCGAAAAGTGTTACAGCAAACAAATGATGGATGGAATGCTGACAATGCAAACATTCTCCCCCAGTCAAAAGTTCTGGGTTAAATCCGTCGTTCTTTTGCCCACTAAGCCACCCCAGTTTGGACCCAGCCATATGCAAATCAGTCTTGACCCTGTGCCCCATGCGAACAGTCCAGACCGAACTGCCAAGCCAGGTCCTCCCTGGACCGGAAACAAGCATCCTGGGACCGGTTCAGGGTATGTCACCCTTCTTCAGCCAGGCTAGCTTGAATCCAGGGGCACAGTGAGCAAGGGACCCACGTCTGGGCATACCCATCCCACTTAGGGCGAAAAGTGTTACAGCAAACAAATGATGGACGGAATGCTGACAATGCAAACATTCTCCCCCAGTCAAAAGATCTGGGTTAAATCCATCGTTCTTTTGCCCACTACACCACCCCAGTTTGGACCCAGCCATATGCAAATCAGTCTTGACCCTTTTGTGACCCTTTGTGATTTTCCATCACAAAATTAAGGGCCCGATTATGATGTCGGGCAGAAAGCCCCGACCAGCTATCGAAGGCTTTCTGCCCGACATTGTGGGTTTCAGTCCGACCACCGTATTAGGATGACGGCGGTCGGAGTGAAACCTGCAGGGGGATTCTGATGTGCTTCCGACGGGCTCAAGGAGCCCATGGAGCATCGGAAGCCACCAAAATCCCCCAATGATGGTGGAGCCAGGCTTGGCTCCGCCATTGGGATTATCATGGCCCTTTCCAACAGCCTTTTCATTTTGGCCTTTCTGACATAGAAAGGCTGTCTGAAAGTGTATTTGGGGGCCCCTAGCAGGTGCCCCCTTAAACCTCCCTGCATCGTGTGGCAGGCACCGCATGGTGCCTGCCACACGGTGCAGGGATGTTTGAAAACATCCATTTCCCAATGGCAGCATGTGCTGCGGGCCTTTTACACCCACCGCACAAGCTGTCATTGGGGAATGGATGTTTCCAACTGCCCATAGGGCAGTCGCATCCAAATCCGGCAGTCAGAACCGCCGACCTATGGCCGGACGGTTCCAGACCGCCACCAACATCGTGATTAAAACTCTTCAAACACTCACCCCCAGTCAAAGATCTGGGCTTAGAAAGATTGCCCAACAGAAGAGACTCTGTTATGCTCTACATTTTTCAGTGCTTTTGTGCCTATCATGGCATTAATTGATTCCTTCGTTATATATACCTGTTCTATATTGCATTGCACAAATTTACTACATAGGGGCCGATTCCGATTCAGGCCGAAAATCACTCCGACCGAGCCGGACCCGGAGAGATTTCCGACCGAATCGGACTCTAGCAGCCCGACCGAACGAGTACGATGTGTACGCATGCAATCGGACTCGATTCGGTCGGACTCCCATTGAAGTCAATGGGAGCCGGTCGTACAACGCGTACGCGGGCTCCCATTGACTCAATGGGTGCGAGGCAAACAAGGGCGCCCCCCACAGCGGGTACGTGTCGATGCGACTCGCGCCATACATGCACAGGTAGGGGGGACCCATGGGTCCCCCCTGTGTGCGTCTCGCGCGCTACGCAGTACAGGGGGTCCGACACGGACCCCCAAAGTACGGCTCCGACTGCCCTTTTGAGCCGGACGGCGCGAGTCGGTCGGACTGCTCGAGGCGCGCATCGTACTTGCCCGGCCGGGGAACGTCTCCATTGCGCGGTGCGAGTCGTGTCCGTGCGAGTCGGTCGGAGCGGTTCGGACCCGCGAACGAGTCGGTCGACGATTTCCCGTGCGCTCGCATCGTACTCGCTCGCCCGGACGCACGTTCGAATCGGTCGGGTAAGAGGGCTCCGAATCGGATCCGGTTAAGCCGAATCCGATTCAGTGCCCTACCGGCCGAGATCGGAATCGGCCCCATAGTGTGTTGTTTTGACAGTGCAACAATAGTTTGTGTGCTTATATGTATATTAATATTGTCATTTATGGTTTAGGTTAATGTGCAAAAGAATCTGTATGCTGTGTGCATTTTCATGTAAGAAACCACAGGGTTCGATCTTTTTCATAAAAATGTGAAAACAGTATTTAAGTTTGATGCAAAGGCAACTCAGTAGACAGAAGATCATTTGATTTTCCAGGAAAAAAGGGCCCACTACATGGTGTAGACACCTTAGCTAAATGCCACATGCTGGCATTTTCATACTTATCTGTGCTTTCATAGCACAAAACACCATAACAGAGCAAAGCTATGACCTCGAAGATCGGAAAACAACTTCGATGCATCAGAGGTATGTGTGTTTAAGCCATTTAAGAAAATCATACAGCACTTTGGTTCTGAACAGGTTCAACAAGTGTGTAGCAAAAGAGAGTTCCAACATAGGGAATTCCATGAATGTTTCTTCTTCAAATATTTTTATTGATATTTTATTTACACACAATAAAACATAGAAGATATATAAACCAGAAAATAATATGTGCTGTAGCATCAAACTAATTACCTGAAAAATGAATTGAAACATTTCACATGTACTTATGAGGATAATAGCAGTGAAATATGCAAAATATAAAATATCAATTAACTATTATTTTAAATATAATCTTCTAAAGGTTTCTACAACAATATTTAAGAACTAGGATGTTTCAATATTTTGGGTAAGGATATTTCAAAACCTTTTCTATGACAAACAATCCAGAACCACCATGTACATACCGATAAATTATGAGCTTGTTTCCAATTTGAGGTAATAATTTTAGCTGCAGGAGAAATAAGGAAATGTAGAATTTTAGATAAACGAGAGGTACTTATCTTTGCTTTCCAAATTATCATGGTGTGAGAAATGTCATCAGAAATGGGGACTTTTCTTAATTACAGTCCAAACCTCGTCTCTAAATTGTGATATAAGGGGATGTTCAAATAACATATGAGATAATGAGCAAGTAACTCTGGAACAAAGCAAACATCAGGATGAATCAGTCAATTTAGATTTATATAGTTTTTAAGAGATTCAAAAGCCCTTACATAAAATTAAATTATTGGATTGAGAGACAGCCACAAGAAAATACCTTGCTATGTTATCTAACCATATTTTCTGCCATGTTTTCACAGAAAGGTCAATAGATAATTCTTCATTCCATCTAGGAAATTCAGATTGTAATAAAACTAAATTAAGGGAGTCAATTTTATTAATACATTTTAGTTGCTAGAGGCCCAATGTAAAGGAAACAGTGAGAAAAAGTGTGGATTTTTAAATATTATTCTTGGGTATCCTCAAAGGGAATGTACTTAATACAGAATTACACAAAAGTTCTTATTCATATAAATCATTCAAAAAAGGATTATAACGTCACTGAAATTCTTCAAATGAGTAGAACACATAATTGTGGCAAATTTCATATAGGAAAAAAATACCTGCTTTAATCCATGCTTTCCAAAAGAATACATTATTCACAAAGTTAAGATGCTGATTGCGCCAAAGTAAGATTTTTCATGAAGAAAGAATATTAATATGAAAGAGAGAGTCAAATTGCAAAGAAGCTTTTTTCTTTATGCTAATAATAGGCGAAGAAATAATTGTATTCCTTTATTAGAGAAAGAAAATAAATCTGTTAGTGGAAAAGGGACAACCAGATTTCTTTAAAGAGAAAGTCATTTAAATTCCTACTCATCACCAATATCATGTAATTAAAGAGTGCCTGTAGCAGCCAAAAAGATATATGATATGTGGAGAAATCTGGTAGTCCCAAACCACCATTTATTTTAGCTCTTTGGATTTTTTGGTAACAAACTCTAGGTTTTTTATTATTCTGTATACATTTTCAAAGAATGTTATCTAGTTGAGAGAAAAATTTGGTCGAAAATTGAATCGGTAACATAGATAACAAATACACCACTTGTGGCATTAGAATCATTTTCACAGCTTCTATTCTTCCGCACCATGAAAAAAATAAATGTGACCATATTTTGATCTTATCAATAATCTTATTCAAGATAGCATCTTTTTTGTCAACAGTATCTTTAATAGTTTTAAAGAAATGTTAATACCCAAACATTTCGATGAATAACTACACCATTTAATACCTTAGTTGACAACCATATCTGGGAAAAGAGAACATTTAAGAGGAAGAGTTTTAGAAATCTTGAGTGTATAACCAAATACTAATGAATACATTTGAATGATTTCTAAAATATATGGTAAGGTGATGTTAGGATGATCAACAAATAATATAACATCGTCAGAATAAGCCAATGCATTTAAATTTACATTTGCAATAGTGATTCCTTTGCTCAATGAAGATTTATAAATCCGGCATAAAAGAGGTTTAATAGCTAGCAAAAATAAAAGTGGAGAAAGAGGGCAAACTTGTCTTGTTCCAGTATACAATTTAAAAGGATCTGGTGTAAACCTGTTAACATATAATCTAGTTCTAGGATCAACATAAAGAACGTTTTAAGGATTTGAATAAAAATTGCCAATGAACTTTATCAATGGCTTATTCAACATCTAAAGTAATAAGCCCAATGGGAAAAGTAGATTTAATAGTTTTGAAAGTACATGGCAAATGATCCTAGTGTTATATAATGATAACCTTCCCTTCATAAATCTAGTTTAACCACTATGAATAATTGATGGGAGAATTGTTAAAAGTTAATTTGCTAATATTCTTGCATGCATTTTACAATCATAATTAAGAAGAGAATTAGGTCTGTAATTAGTAACATATAAAGGGTCTATCAGGTTTAGGGAGAACAGCTATTAATGCATTCCTAAATGACCCAATAATTGTAGCTGTGCCAGGGAAAATCCTATTTTAGGACATCGAAATTGGGACAATAACAGTGGAAACTTCCTTAGAAAATTCTGTTGGAATACCATCAGGACCTGGGGTTATGCCAGACTTTAAAAAGTTGATATATGTAATAAATTCTTGAAAAGAACACAGCTCTCCTAATGATAATTTGTCTTGGTGAAAATTGTAGGTAAACCACAGGATATTAAAACATTGTCAATGTTTTGATCAGAAGACATTGAGGAATTAGTATACAGACGAGTGTTTATAAAATGATAATATTTAATTGGCAATACATTTAGCTAATAAATAATGTCCCATTGGTGGACCTTATTGCATGAATTTGGCTTTTTGCATGTTTAATTCTCAAATAATTAGCCAATAATTTACCAGAGCAAGAGGAGGAGATGCCATCTGTTTTCATTTAGCAGATTGGTAATTTTTAGATTCAGGCATTATGGCAAATTTTGTAATGAAATATAGAGTAAAAGAATCAGGTTAATAATTCCCAAGGCTTCACAAAATTGTGGTAATTATAGTCAATGGATCCAACATTTTCACACTTGAAAAGTAAAATACCTCAAAACGGGGCAATACAGTTAAAATAGCCGGTTTCTGATAATAGTAAAGTAATATTGCAAGAAAAAATCTGTGCAGCAGCCATAATGGACTGTAGGTGGTGTTTCAGTGGAGGCCACACCTCACCTCATGACGCATTATGAAAAGAGCAGGGCCAGCTTGCTGTGACAAGATGTCTCCCAGGAGCTGAAGAGGCATGTTGGTTTGCGTTGGAGTCTACAAATAGACTCGAAAGACCGGAGGCCATATGACAAGCATCAGGAAGAAAGGACGCCAGCTACCAAAATTGAGATACGCCCCAAGAGACTACAGGACCAGCCTCCCTCTGGAGTTTAACAATCAATTTTGCAAGTTAGTTTCAACAAAGAGCTGCCGTCTTGGTGCTCTGGCGCTCTGACTCCATATTCCATCAATGTTCCATCATATTGTTTTATCACTTTTTCAAAAATAACCATTACGCCTATTACTATTACAACACTCATTCATATAATCTGTACTAGAATAAGGCATTAATTATCAGTAAAGCTGGGGGGCACCAGAGTCTCGGACTGCAAGATGGATTTAGTGAGGCTCCTCCGGCCACAGCCATAATCCGTTCTTGATCCATCTATCAGAGCGCATATTGCCTCTTAAAATTGCGATATGTGCAAAGGCTGCACTTGGGACATTTGAATGAGCTGTCTTTCTTTTCCTGTTTTTGATGTGTTCTGCTGTGACACTCTGCAGGGATGCTTGCTGCATTACTGCAGCCTGGTATGCAATTCGCCTGCCAGGAGTGTGGTAGATGTAGCCTGAGGAGATCACGCCGTAAAAGGCACTTCAAGAACAAGTGCTCGTGACACACTGCTTTCTATGTGCCCGGTGGCAAGGCCTGGGCGTGCAGGGTTTCCCGTGGTTGGGCTTGGTTTTTGCCCGGCTGTGGTCTTGGTCTGCAACATTTGCCAACTGAGATTCCTCTTCATAAGATCGCAGAGGACACAAGGGTGGCCTATAGAGTGGATGAGCAGTCAGGCCTTACCAGACAATTGTACAAGGAAGTGTCAGCGCGTGCCCCCCGCTTCTCCTGCCCCCAGGGCTTTGACCAGAGATCTCATTGGTAGATGGGGGGACCCAACCATATTTTCCTTGAGACTGTTCCAAGCTCCTCCTCGCTCTTGGACAATGCTATGTCAGAGCTTGCGACTGGACTGCGCTTAACAGGTATTTGTGAGAATACCTCATAACACCTTGTGGAGAAGTGTGGCTCAATGGTTAGAGCGGCAGACCCTGATGCAGAGATCGGGCCTGGGACCAGGGTTCAATTCCCGCCTCGGTGGGTCTTGGGCTCAATTTCCTCGGACCTGATAATTCTCGCCTCGGTGCCTATTCTAATCATAGGTCCCACTCTGCAACTCTGGGCAATAGCTTGCTTAATCTCCACAACGGCCCCACCAGCGCTGGGATGCCTGGCTTCACCTTGGGGGTGCCCAGGAGTGGACATTTCACAGGGAAAAGCCAGGAAGGGTTCCACAGCGGTATGCGTTCAGCGCCGGGACACCGCTGTTAGGGGTAGCTGTGCGCTTTACAAGTACAAATTTCATTTCATTTCATTTCATTTCATTTTCATTTCATTTTCATTTCACCTGTGAGAATCTCCTTGCAAGCTACAATTTGCATTGAGGAGATCGCTCAGATTATTCATAGTTTATGAAACAAGGCCCCTGAGGCCAACAGATTGACTACCCAATTACACAAGGAATATGAATGTCTTATAGCCCTCTCTGTCTTGACACTTTTTACTGTGTTTCTAGCTGTGCTCCATGGTCAACCAAGACACTAAAAAAACAAAGTTAACATTTGAAAATATGAGATCGATGATGCCCACTGGCCAGGAGTCCTCATGTAAGAGCTGCCAAACTCAATCCACTCCTGACCAATTGGCTTCAACAAAAGCTTTGCACGCTCCTGTTTGACATGAACTACAGCCTGGCAACAATTGATTCTAAAATCAACAGCTTAGCGGATAGACTGGACAGATTGAAAGAACACCTCAACAAACATGACGATTGCTTGGACCACATTTAGGAGCATGTCTCGATCTCTGCTGGGATGAGAAAAACTTGCAAATAGAGAGAGCACTGATTACTATGGAGGTTAAAAATGAAGATTTAAATACTCTAGTAAGAAGAAATAACTGTGCATCCTGGGCTTCCCAGAATCCACTGCAATGAACACAATTGATGACTACAAGGAGTAAATGCTGAAAAGCATATTCAACAGTGCTACTTTCTCTTCTGTGTTTTCGGTGGAGTGGGGACATAGATGATTAGGAACATGCTCTCCCCCGGATGATGACCAATTACTGCCAGGCTAATGAACGTTAAAGACCGTGATGGAATTCTGGGCCTTGCTAGAAAGAGAAAAAATCATGTATACCAAGGAAACAGCATCTCAGTTTATCATGAATTCACTACATCAGTACAGGTGGCAAGATCTACAAAAAGTGGGTATCCGATTGCACATTTGTATTCTGCCAAGCCACAGATCATACTCAGAGACAAACAACCTGTGTTTACTAACCCAAAGCAGGCCACCAGCTTCCTCCAAAAGACACTCTGGCAATCGCCAAACCATAAGAATGCCCAGCCAACCTCAATGACTGAGCAACATCTACCATAGAGACAAGCATTACTCAAGTCATGCTTCACTCTTGCTTTCATATATCACATTAGGCATGCACAAGTTCCACACACCAAAAATACTACAGACCATTCTGTCCTAAATCAATTTATCCCAGTATTCACTCTGTCATCCATCCACTCTGTGCCACCTATGTACACAAGTAGGAATTTTCCCAGCAATTTGGCCACCTGTGGAAGCTCCCTGGTCAATACTTTGTATTTTTGATAAGTTGATTAAGTTGTTTGTTTGATATCACTATTCTAAGTTAATTTGGCAATGTTTCCTTCACACCATTTTCCCTGGTATCTGTTATTCTGGAGACGGGGAGGGAGGGGAGAGGAGGTTTTTCACATCTTTGATGAAGGGGTTGCATCAGAATGGGCAGGGGGAGTGTTTAATGGAGAGTTCTGAATTGCTGAGTCTATTAAATATGCTCGCATCTCGGTCCATTGGATCTGTATTAATATAATGATGATGAAACGCTGCCTTTTTGTTGGTTTAGAAAATTAAGGAGTGTAATACAACGCTATGAATAGGCTTTTAACATTGAATGTACATGGAATGTATTGGGTATGAATGGCCCATGTAAGTAATAACATTGATATTGGCCTTTTGCAGGAAACACACCTCACTAGCCACTCAACAGCCCAGCTTCGTGCCCGGTCGACTTGCTGTAGTAGGGGCCTCCTACTCCTCATATGTCAGGGACCTCACCGTCAAGAAATGTGTTCGCTTGTGACCCCATACACTAATACAGAATAATGAGGGTAGATACATTATATTGCATGGTAACCTTGCGGGTAAACTCAGTACAATAATTCGCACCTACTGATCAAACGTTGATTGCTCTAAGATTTTCCATCAAATATGGCTGAATTTAACAAATAAACATGGGAGCTTTTATTTGGGGTGTAGACTTTAATGTGGATAGTGATCTTCCCCTTGATTGCTCTAGTACAACCTGTAACCCAGATCCTTATGCTGCGTCTCAAGTACATGAAATCATTATTGAACGCAAATGAATTGATGTGTGGTGTTTTAGATATCCAGAATCCCTTAAGAACACATATATATCTACAGCGCATAATTCCTGGTGAAGGATTGACTAGTGGCTGAATTGCAAAGATGTGAGTACATGGGTCACAGACAAGAACCCCAAACAACCATGTCCCATTTATGCTGGAAATGACCAATCCAGTCATGCAGCATATGCATTTATCTGGAATATAAACTAATGCCCCACAGGATTCCATATTTAAGGTGGAGATAAGTACTGCAACAATAGAATACATTGCACTTAACAAACAATCCGTAGCCAGCGCTGGCCTTCTCTGTCATTAGAGGTGCTTGTTTGTTAACACAATCCAGACTACCTAAAGATATTAGAGGTCAACTCAGCCGATTAGAAAAAGATATACATGACCTGGAAAGGGAAATCTGCATCTTCTGAGATGGTGATATTGTGGCTATTATACACACCAAGCTCAAGGAGTATAGAGAAGCTGCTGCTCGGGAACTCAATTTCCTCAGCAAGAAAGCAAGGGATGGAGTATATGGTGAAGGGGAACGACTGAGTAGATCTCACATCCACCTTCTAAAATCACCACGGGCAGGTTCAGACATTATCAAAATTAGTTATGATGACAGCTTTTTAATATACAAGGCTGACATGATCCTCCAGAAATGTGATACTTTCTACACTGACCTTCATTGCTCCAAAACAGCCCCTACTAGAGGCTATGTCACCTCATTCCTTGACACAATAGCGCTCACATGGCTTGACGATGTCCATCCTCAATATTTAGATTAACCCATTTCCATTAAGGAGGCCTCTCCGAATATTAGTTGTATAACAAGCGGACAGGCCCCTGAGGCCAATGGATTGGCTGCCCAATTCTACAAAGAATAGGCTCAGATACTAGTGTTGAATACAGTAAGACTCTGGCTTAGGTCTACAAAGTTTGCTTCCTGCACATGGATGCCTGAACTTATTTCTGTCCACCAATGCCTAAATGTCAAAGTACAGTTCATTGTAGCCCTACATAATCCATCCCACTCATTACATAATTGCTGTGGTGTCCTTGCTTTCTGGGTTACTAACAGTCCCCAAGAAAGGGGTCAGGGACACACTGGTAATTCAAACCCAATTTAATTCATCAGAATATCACACACGAGCACTAAACTAAGAGAAAGACACTTTGGGGCAGATTTACAAGGCCCTTGCGCCACTTTTGCGTCACTTTTCCCATGTTAAAAATGACGCAAAAGTGGTGCAAGGGGCTTGTAAATCTGCCCCTTTATGCTATAAAGTGATTTATTTCAATAGTCTCATTCTGTTGCTTAGCACATGTAATGACACTGAATATTATTAATATTATTAAAAAAGCACTAACCCATGTTGCTAACAACAAAAAATAACATGAACATTTCTCCCATGGTGGAAATGTCATCTGGCAAACTAACACCCTAAAGCCTACTTCTAAGGGCTATAATGTGAGATCATGGAGTAGCTTAACCTTCATCTAGAGTTTCTTAGGTGGACTCAGCACACTGCATACCTGTTCCCAGCAAGAAGTTGTAATTATCAGTAGAATGGAGAGAGTGTTCCCTCGAAGGGGAAACAAACATCAGCTGGGCTCAGCTCCTCTCCTCTCATACGAGGTGTGGTATCAGCTCTCTACATAAAAACAGGATGCTGTACCAGGATCATCTGACAGTACTTTGCGCGATAATGTGGGGCGAAGGTCCTTTCTAATCCAATGGCCACTTGATGAGTCTTTTATACCACTGATCCTCGATCTTATCTTAAACTGGGAATTTTTTAGGAATTTCTGACATAACTTTTGTGCATTAATATTATAGTCTAAGACGTATTAGTATAAACAAATATGGTAAACGTGTCAATTCAGACTACATTGTTTATGTTTTTATCATTAGCTGACCTTGAAATATGGATAACAAGGTACTTGCCCCAGACTGATGTTGCATTAGGTGTTCTTATCGATATCATTGTCTGAATGACTTGACACCTTCACGGTTTCTTAGAAAGATAAGTACAGACAGCATTTGTGCTAAAGGTAGACATGCCAATGATAAAGCTGAAAATTGAGTCTTGGCCTGCTCAAAATGGAGTCTGGCCAGCTTTACGTCACTAGCACCCCATTTTCAGGCAATGTGTGAGGAGGCACTCTCCCACCGTCACGTCATGAGACTCTAATTGTTACAAGCATTAATCCTAACAAATCCCCAAATGATGTCACTCATCAATGATAGAAATTGACAACAAAATACTGACCAAACTATTGGCGAATAGATTACTACCTCTAGTACTCAAATTAATTAAGCACGATCAATCAGAATTTTTAGCAGAACAAATCATGTCTCACAATCTTTGCACTCTCTTTGCTCTATTCCACCAACTAGATCTAAAGATAAATGCTGTCACTGCTTTCTTGATGCCACAAAGGCATTTTAGTTCTTTAGAATAGCAATATCTGTACCTGACATTAGAACACATTGGTTTCAGTAATAACTTTATTGGTTGAATTAAACGTTTAAATGAAAAGCCCACTGCTCATATTCAACAAAATGGCTTGTTCCCCCTCCCCCCCACACACACAAATATCCAAGGGAACAAACGCAGAGCTGCCTCCGCTCTCCTATACTGCTCCTATCGCAGTGGAACCTGTTTCTGCCAGGCTTCAAGAACATCACAGAGAGGGGCTCAACTTCTTGGCCCGGCGCCTCATCATGTCACTCTATGCAGACAATTCTGTCAGAGATCCTGATAGCAATAGTTTGTCATTGACTAAAGAGTGCATCAAGTTTGACTTCTTGTTGGTCAAATCAAATGATTGTCATATTTCCACTTACTGCTTCATTACCTGAATGCCATATTGAATATCTTTTGAAATGGCATCTCTCCTTTGCAAATTATCTTGAAGCACTGTCAGTAGAGACAATGAGACTCCCCTGTGAGAAAACTACAGCGCAGCTATAACTATATTAGAAGAATAGGTTTCTAGTTGCCTTTGACATTAGCAGGTAGAATTGCCTTAGCTCTTGGCCCTATTTCTATATATCCCCCATACCTCTCACGAGTCACTTTTTCAATAAGCTCAGAGCCTGTATGGTTAAATTAGTGTGATTTGGCAAGCAGCCTAGGCTTAAATAGTACTCTCTGGACCTGTGTATACTAAAGAAGAAGGACTGCTCTGCTACTCTGCTGCTAGCTGGATTGATAGCCTGTTGCCCTGTTACACTGATGCCATGCTGCCTGCTGCCTACTTGCTGAGAAGGAAGACTGGACCTGCACACTTCATCCCAGGCTGAAGTGACTCTCACCCACATGAATATAACCGCTCCAGAGGCCACCCTGCATCTGCCCAGTTGACCTACTGCTTGGACCTTCAACTGGACCTGCCTGGGCCCTGATGGTCTCTGCTAGAGTAAGTTCCTGGTCCTCAAGAGGTGCCCCTCAGATCCTGGACCATTGATGTGGCATCGGTGGAGCTCTCTCCCCAAGAAAAGGAGAAATCCTGAAGTTTTGGGCACTTCATAACAGTCTGGCCAGTTCGCACCAAGATATTACCTCCCGTGCCGCACACCAACTGAAAGCTCCGGTGAACCCAATTCTTCATGCCACAGCAACACCGAGCAACTCCCCGTAACACGAGATCTGCACTTTGAGCTACATCATCAACAGCCTGCCATGACCGCCAACATAAAGCTCCAGCAACAACTGTGTGGGACACCTAACAGGATCTTCGCACTACAGCGACGACCATCTGTGACACCCGGCTGCTCTTCGCACTAAATTGACGGCCATCCGCAACGCTCTCCCTGCTCCTCGCAGCCCCCTCCACTGCGAACGGAGCTTTTTCCATTGGACTTTTGAAGGAAACTCTTTCAAGAGGACTAACCTGGTCCCTGTATCCAGTCTGCACTCCATCATGGCTGTCCTGAATTTGTGACTTTCCCTTGTCTCGCATGACCAGAGAACGTAGTGCTTTATGCTTTTAGGCACTATACCTACCTTGAATCTTTGAAATTGCATATCTCCGGTTCTACTGATTAGATTTTTGTCTTTATGGTCTCAAATAATTCATACAATTTTACTCGATTTTATCCTAAATTGGTGTGGGATTTTTCTTGTCTTGTGTTTTCACTTTATTACCGTTTGAAGTGCTGCATAAATATTTTACACATTACCTCTAGGTTAAGTCTCACTGCTTTCATGCCAAGCTACCAGTGGGTTAAGCGTAGGGTAATTTGAGGTTTGCTTGAGTTTCACCATGACAAAAATTGTGGTTGCTGCTCGAGTAGGGTTTCAACCCCCAACCAGTTTTAAAAGGTCAAACCTAACTGCTTAATTAGAAATATGCCTGTCCTCATTTCCTATCTTACCAACCATCTGAACATTGACTTTGATGAGGCTAGAGGAATACTTAGAAGGGAATCCTTAATGGGGCTGATGGAGCAGGATAAATGAAAAAATTTTAACCTCCTAATAATTTACGTAAATTAATTAATAAACATGTTCGTTTAAGTAAATAACCAACAATGTATGTTACATGTGAAGGGTTAAAGGTAACACGCTATTTTATGTGCAAATAAATCTACTTATAATTGTTGACGTGACTAACATAATCTAATATTTGCGTACTAATAAAATAATAAACGCATGATTTGTGCTTTGAAAATAAAACGTGTGGTGGCAAAATAAAGCGATGGTAAGTAAGGGACGGCTTTATATGTTGCTTTTTGCTAGGTAATACCTAATTGGGGTACGTAGAAAGACGGGAGGGAAACGAAAAGGTTTATATTCTTTATTTTAACAATATTTTGTTTATCTTTGAAAATAGTGCGCTTAGGCCTGTTGAGCAGCGATATAAAATGGCCGCCATGAGCTAGAGTACGCATGTGCAAGAAGCCGTGGGGAAAAAGGAGAAAGGCTGTGAAAAAGAATGACCATGTGTTCGTGCTGAGAGCCTAGGATGGAAGTATGGTCAAGGCTATTGTGACCTTACAGAGCAAATGTGTGCCAAGATGATCAGCAAGAAGCGTGAGAAGTCAAAATGAATAAATGGACAAACGGAACTATTGAATCTAAAAAGTAACAGAAATTGATACAAATTGGACTGATCGAAACTGATGAGTAATGTCATGAACTGTGGGAAACGATGCAAGCATGGACATTCCACAAAGAACTGGTTAAGACAAGGAAGTTTGATAAAAAATGTATATGGACTTGAATGAACCAATGAGAGAGAATCACGCCATAAAGAGGCAACATTTTATTTAGTAAGCGAGAATTAGGGTATAAGAAGACCTACTCAGGGAGGGGTTGGTTGGTTGGTATTAGTATTATTATTTTTCTTGCTGCTGATGAGCGAGCGTACTGTTATGAGAAGAGAGAGCTGAGATTGCGGATAGATGAGTTGCGGGTGCGGAGTTGCTGTTGCGGATGATCGAAGCTGCTGCTGCTGCTATTTTCCCTAGGTATAAGATGCTGCTTTTTAAGAACCTTTTTATTCATGATAGATTTTTCATTTAGAGCTATTAGATTTTTCCAAGACAGAGAGATAGATCTTTTTGAAGTTCTTGCTGTGACAAACTTTATCTTCCATCCAATAGGTATGCATTGTAATTTCAATGTATTCTTATAATAATAATAAATGTAATAATCTGAATGATAAACTTAAACTTATGCATTGTTTCTAAAACTTTATATAAACTTTATTATCTTTAAACAAATGACTCAGTGATTCTTTAGCTCAATAATTAAGGTAAAATGTTAAAGAGTTTATTGTGATTGAGCTGGTCTTAATCACCATCAACTGATTCCTACTAGTTGGTCCATCGACCAATGAGCGGAATACCTTAAAAGCAATGAGAAACATTATGTTGTGTTAAAAAGAGGTATCCCGTCTCCTTCCAGCAAATCGTTATACTGTTTTTTCTCCTAGGTTAAGGACGGAGGTAATCCAGGGAATAAATGAGTAAGTGAATGTATATGCGGTGTCAATGGGCCCCACCGTCATATGGATATAGTCTGTGTATTGGAGAGATAGTTGTACCTGGATGACCGAGTTATATAGGAGAAGAATTTTTATTGTTAGCGCTGGATCAGATTTCTTGGTAGCAGAGTTATGGTTACTATAGATTAGTTTGGTGATTATTGATTATTGATTATTGATTATTGATAAGTTCATGTCTAACACTTTATGTTGAGTCGCGTTATGTTATATGTAAGTTTTCACGCTTCCGGGAAGTAGGAAGTGGAACACGTGTGGCAAGAGAAGTCACATGGAATAGTGCATTGTCTGAGTTCATATTGGTGATAACACAGGTTGTGTTATGATAGGGAAAATTTCCGTATAAAAGGTGTGTGAATGGAATAGCGACCGGTTTTCTTGTGAAACTCTGGCCTTAATTCTCAGGAGCAGTATAGTCTCCACATGTGTTTTATCCCCAGAGAAACGGGTTTATCGCTTGCTTGAAAGAAGGGTAAGGTAGAGGGAAGTGCTACTTTATCGGCGAAACGGGAAAATTCTGTGGTAGGGTAGAGGTAAGCGCTGCCTACTGGAAAAACAGAATTCTTGTGTAAATGGACAAAGCTATCTCTTTAGTTTAGCGAATCAGACAATGGAAATGTGTTTTAAATGTTGTAACTGACAAAGAATTGTTGAAAAAGAAATTGCCGATAAATTTTGTAAAGGAGGGGTCAAGAGCAGAGCTGACGTAGACAAAAGCCGCGCTGGGATTGGACAGTGCGCTAGTCATACAGAAACAGGAGCAGAGCTGACGTAGACAAAAGCCGCGCTGGGATTGGACAGTGCGTTGTAGACAGAAACTGCTGTGATTGGAGTGTTGGTGTGAGTCGCGCTAGTATTGGTCGAATAGACTGGTGACGTGGAAGTTTATGATTGGAGTGTTGGTGTGAGTCGCGCTAGTATTGGTTGGAATAACGCATAGAGAACAGTGTTGAATTGCGGATCGTTTGAGGCGAGAAAGCGATTGTGAATTATGTCGTATTATGAGTATGGTAGAGAGAAAACGTCATGGATGTCGAAAGTTAAGAACTTCTTTAAGAAAGACAAAAAGGTAGTGACTAGAGAGGGACAAGTAATTCCTCCGCCGAAATCACCAGCTTCGCACATGATGCTGAAATATGGATATCATACATGCATATGGTTAGAAAATTGGACAAAATATACCAAGAATGATGGAGCATTGGCTTTCCCTGAGAATGGTTCATTTAATGTAGCTGTACTACGGAATTTGAGAGAGAAGATGGCAATGTTAGAACCTAGACCTAGACCAACACAGTTTGAAGCTTTAACTGAATGGGAAGATGAGATGTATGAACGAGAGAGATTCAGAGGATTAAAGAATCATGAGTTTGTGCCTGGAAGGTTATGGGGAGTAAATCATGAGGACAGAATAAAGCATTGGAGATGTGCTAATATGACAGGAGGTTTGTTTCCAGCTTTTACAGTAGAGGAAGAAGCAAAGAGAAAGTGTACAGAGAAAAAGACACATGTAGTTATAGAAAAGTATGGGTATGGTGGTAGTGAAACGGATGATGAATTGCTGGAAGATATTTTAAACAGAAACCCACCTCCATACCAACAGACTTCTGCGGTGGTGACACCTAATGCACCACTAATGGAAACTGGGAGGAATAAAATTCCCGAACGAAGAGATGAGATAAATAGGTCACAAGATCAATTAAAAACTTCACAGAATGAAGTGATAGAAAGTGACAATGCAACTGAATTAGCAAAAACCACAAGAGAATTGACTGAGAAAATAAGAGAATTGACCAAGAATATGGAAGCTGTAACTGTACCAGTAACGATAGGTCCAGTAATGCCAATTTTTGAGAATCAGAAAATTGATGAACGTTCTTTAGTGATTCCCATGAATTCACATTTGCAAAGAAAAAGAGAAGGGATGGAACTGAACAATGAAGGTGCACACCATTTGGGTAGTACCTATATACCAAGCCCACCTACTAATTTGACGATAAATGAGAATGAGTTCAGGAGAATACCTATGGTAACGGAGTCTGCATCAGGGACACCAGAAAGAAGTAACAATTGGATAGAATTAAATAGTACGCCTGTAGGTCCGAATCAAGATGAGTTAAATGAATGGATGAAAACGCTAAAAACGAAAGAAACAGAAGTAAAACCATTAGATGTAATTAGGTTAAAAATAGACATGGAAGAATTGATTTTAGGAACGATTGGTACAGAAAAATTAAAAAATTATCAGGATGATGAGATTATGTTTTTGTGCAAAAGTCTTACATGGAGAGCTAGAAATTTACATGACAAATTAGAAGAGACAGCAAGTGAACTGGGAGTAGAATTTGCAAAAGTGAGAACGTTGCAGAAACCATATAGAGTAGATTTTTGTAAGAAAGATATAGAGAATCTGAACACATCAGGAAGATTGACCCAAATAAAAGAATTAATTGTTTTATTGAGAAAATGGGGTGATGTGGATAGATGGAGAAGTAGATGGATAAAAAAGAATGAGAAAGTAACAGATAAAGCATCTTTGGCTTTTGCAGTAACAGATAAGGAACCAGTTGTGAGGGAGTACCCGATGAGAGAAACTCCAGGAGGTAGTTATGTGCATGTTCCATGGACTAGACAGGATATACTGTCATTTACAAATGATTTCCCCAAGTTGAGAGAGAAGCCAGTAGAATGGTACAGACAAGTGGAGAGATTTGTTAAAGTTTCAAAGGTGTTGTGGAAAGACTTGGATGGATTGTTTGATATAGTAGTGCCAGCTGATTTGTGGACAGAATGTAAGATTACTATTGATTGGCCAACTGTAGAATATCCAAGAGATGCTAAAACAGGAGCGCCAGGACCAGAAGTGATGAGAAAGTACGATCAAGTAATTACCTTTTTGAAGAATAAGATTCCACCTAAAGAAACAGATTGGGTAAAAATAGACAGAACAACGCAGGAAAGTAAAGAATCAGTGCATGCTTACTATAAAAGACTGTTGTTAGTTTTCAAACAGTATAGTGGTTATGAGACACTAAATGAGAAGGATATGAGTCATTTTGTATATAGATTTGTATATGGGTTAAAACCAGAGATAAGTGAGATGATTAAACAGCATATGATTTGTTGGCAGAATAGCACAGTCGACGAAGTTTTGAGATATGCTAAGTATTGCAGTGATGATATTGAGAGTAGACAGCGTAAATTGAAAGAAAAAGCCATGTGGGCACAGGTGAAAGTTGCAGAGAAACAAGAAGCTCAATTGAGTAATACAGGTAATGAAGCAGGACAGGCTAGATTTCGACCAAATATAGGTAAAGGAAAAGGACAAATGAGCATAGATGAGGCAAAGAAAAAGTGGCCATGCCACAACTGCGGAAAGCTAGGGCATTGGAGAAACGAGTGTAAATTTCCTCCAAAACTTAATGTGGAAAATCAATCATTAAATTCACAGGTGCAGAGTGAGGTAGTTACTCAGCAGAGTCAGGTGCCACAACCACCACTTCCCAAGAGTGTTAACCAACAGAAATTCAGTGCAGAAACAGGATTCTACGGAGGAGAGCAGGTAACACAGTTGCCGCGTGCAGCTGCCATTTCTCAATATTGGTTACGACAGGATGAGGATGAAACGGATGAAAGCTTCTGATGGTGCCTAGGAGAGGGGGAAGAGTGCGTGCTTGGCGCAACTCTAGAGGTAGATCAGTCTGGTCCATTTGTGGATGGAGAAGTGAATGGTGCAAATGTAACATTCCTTGTGGACACTGGAGCTACCCGTTCTACTGTTAGGTCAGTGGAAATTCCAAACCTTCCTCTCTCAGGTGAACATATCCAAGTAGTTGGAGTATCAAATCAGCAAATTAAGACGCCTCTTACTAAATTAGTGGAGGTAAAGATTGGTCCATTTAGTGAAATGCACCGATTTGTGGTATGCGATTGTAGTCCTGTGAACGTATTAGGACGCGATCTATTGTGCAAAATGAATTGCACTATCTATTGTACTCCAGATGGAATTGCATTTCAGACCCCAGATGAAGATGTATTGTATAAAATGACACTGGTGAATTTAGAACCAGAAGTAAATGATTTGTTTCCTGTATTTGATGCAGAAAAAATCCCAATTGTACTGAAAAAGACAGTGAAAGAGGAAGTGTGGGACTTTACAGGAGAAGATATAGGATTAATGAAAGAAGTAGATCCCGTTAAAATCTCCGTAAAAGAGGGAACGAGTTACCCAAATACGCCCCAGTATAAATTGACACCAGAAATAATTGAAGGAATAACGCCAGTAATAAATAAAATGGTTGAACAAGGGATTCTAAAAGAAATCATGAGCAGTCCATGTAATTCGCCAATAATGGGACTGAAAAAGCCAAACGGAACATATAGAATTGTACAGGATTTGAGGAAGGTAAACAAAATTGTACTGCCTTGTTGCCCAATAGTACCGAACCCTGCTGTGATTCTATACCAGATTCCACGTGAAGCAGAATGGTACACAGTAATTGATTTATGTCATGCATTTTTCTCTATTCCATTGCATCCAGATAGCCAGCCATTATTTGCGTTCAGGTTTGGAGAGCGTATTTTGGCATGGTGCCGAATTCCTCAAGAGTACACAGAAAGCCCTTCGATTTTTAATCAGATTCTAAAGAAATCCTTGGAAGATTTAAAAATGCCAGAAAAGTCAGTAATGGTTCAGTATATTGATGACCTACTGGTGGCATCAAAAACGAAGGAAGCATGTGTCAATGATACAATTGCTTTGCTGAATCATTTAGCCAAAAGAAGACATAAAGTGTCCCCATCAAAATTGCAGTTTTGTCAACAAGAAGTTCAATATTTAGGGCATAAAATTGAGAAAGGAGTGCGAAAGGTAACGACTGAAAGAATAAAGATGATTCAAGGAATGAGAGCTCCAATGACGCAAAGAGAGGTAAGAATGTTTCTGGGAATGGTTGGATATTGTCGACAATGGATAAGCGGTTTTTCGTTGATCGCCAAACCGTTGCAAAAACTGACAAAGAAGGATGTTAAAGATCCTTTTGAAATGAATGATGAGGAAATGAAAGCATTCAGAAAGCTGAAAAAGAAATTGTGTGAAGCTCCAGCATTGGGAATGCCTGACTATGAGAAAGACTTTGAGTTGTATTGCAGTGAAAGAGATGGATGTGCATTTTCAGTCTTGGTACAGAGACATGGAACCATGAAAAGACCCATTGCATATTTTTCAGCTGTTTTAGACCCTGTAGCAAAAGCGTTGCCTGGATGTTTGAAAGCAGTTGCTGCTACTTGTGTGAGTCTGGAACAGAGTGAAGGCATAGTGATGGGATATCCACTGAGAGCATATGTTCCCCATTCTGTGGAAATTCTTTTGACAAGAACGAAAACACAATACATGACACATAGTCGGCTGACTAGGTCTGAAAAAGTAGTTTTGAGTGCAGATAATGTGACCATTGACAGATGTATGAATGTGAATCCTTCGACATCATTGCCAGATGAAGAGAGTGTGATTGAAATGGATGAAGTAGATCACGATTGTCTGAATGTGCTTGAATATTGTACAAAACCGAGATCAGACATACGAGATGAGCCCTTAAAGGAATCAGATTATATTCTGTTCGTGGATGGCTCATGTTTGAGAACGAATGATGGAGTTCTAAGTGCAGCATATGCAGTTTGCACAGTAGCAACTGTAATGGAAGCATCTTGTCTGAAAGGGATACGGTCTGCCCAAGTCGCAGAACTGATAGCTCTGATTCAAGCCTGCAAGTTGGGAAGAAATGTACGGGTTACGATTGTGACAGATAGCCAATACGGTTATGGAGTGGTGCATGATTTTGGTCAGATTTGGTCACAAAGAGGTTTCTTGACGTCTGCAGGACCGCCAATTAGAAATGGAGATTTTGTGAAAAAGTTGCTAGAGGCGATACAGCTGCCTAAACAGATTGCTGTTGTAAAGTGTAATGCACATAAAAATGGGGAAGACTACATAACTGTCGGCAATAAGTATGCTGACGAGATTGCACAGTACTGTGCAAAGAATGTGGTCTCTTTGAACAGGAGCCGAGAAAGAGAGCATATTTCTTGTCCTTTGCTTTTTACTAACCCTGTTGAGACATGGGATGAGGTGAGACAGTTACAGGAAGCAGCAGATGATGAGGAAAAAGATACATGGATAAAAGCAGGATGTAGAAAACATGAGGAAAATGATGTTTGGGTTTACAGAGATGAAAGACCAGTTATGCCTGATAGCATGATTTCTGACATGGCACGGATGTACCATGGGCAAGCCCATATTGGGAGAGATTCAATGATCAGACTTTTTAGACAAACATGGTATAATCCAAAATTCAGAGCCATAGCTGAGAGTCTTTGTCAAAGATGTCTTATTTGTCAACAATTAAATCCAGGAAGGAAGACAGTAGTGAGTCTAGGAACAATAGGACGAGAAGGAGGTCCGTTCACTAGAATGCAAAGGGACTTTATAGAAATGCCCCCGAGCAACAGACTAAGGTATGTCCTCGTAGTCGTCTGTTTGTTTTCCCGTTGGGTGGAAGCATACCCGACCAGAAGGAATGATGGAATCACGGTAGCAAAACTTATGCTGCGAGAATTCATTCCGAGGTATGGTTTTCCAGTCACGATTGAAACAGATAGAGGAACACATTTCCAAAACGAATTAATTAAACTGATTTGTGAAGCACTTAGTATTAAACAGAAACTGCATTGTGCATACAGCCCAGAGGCTTCTGGAATAGTAGAGCAAGTGAATGGAACAATTAAGAACAGGTTAGGAAAAATGTGTCAAGCCTCAGGACTCAAATGGCCAGATGCCTTGCCATTAGTTTTTATGACAATCAGAAGTATTCCGGAAAGGAAAACTGGACTCAGTCCCCATGAGATAATTATGGGACGAGCAATGAGACAACCACATGTACCTGTCAACAAACTACTGACTATAACTGATGATCTGGTGCTGGATTATTGCAAAGGATTGGCTGATGTGGTGTGTTCTGTGTTTCATCAGGTTGGACCGGATGCTACTACTCTTGAAAGAAAACCAGCTCACGACTTGAATCCAGGAGATTGGGTCCGCATAAAAGTCCACAGGAGAAGATACTAGAGATAGAAAATGTAGATGTGAGTTTTTAAGTAGATGGTGTAAGATGTGCTTCTTTTGTACAGGATTATTAATGACAGTATGGGTGGTTTTAGCAATCACTATTCCAATTAGTTTAGCTGTAGTAGAAACTTCTAATAACACAGAGAAAGAAAAAGGAGCTAACACTCAAGAACCAGTTATATTAAAAAGTAGTGCAGAATTACATAAAGACAAATCAATAACAGATTTTTCTAAGAATGTTTTTACTAAATTATTATATGAGTATGTAGAAACAATGGATGTAAGAGATTGCTATGTTTGTATGCAATTGCCTGCGTCTGTAGCAGAGGGTGTTAATGTTAATGTTATTGTCATTTATAAAGCGCGTTATCACCGACCGGTCTCTAAGCGCTATGAGAGAGAGCCCTGCCCTAGCACGTGAAGGAGATGTAAATGATTAGGTTGTGCCCCAAGCTTCCACAAAGAGGAGCGTTTTTAACTTCTTTCTAAAGGGAAGAAGGGCTTGTTCCTTCCGCAGATTCTCCGGTAGCTGATTCCATAGTACAGGAATTAAAGTTGAAAAGGCTCTGCCACCTTTTGAGGTCATACTAAAACGAGGGCAGGCCAGCAGGCCGGCCTCGGAGGATCGTAGTGGCCTACCAGGGGTATAGGTAGCCAGGCGATCCTTAATGTAGGTTGGGGCTTAGCCATAAATGGCTTTGTGCGCAATGCAAAGCCCCTTAAATCTAATTCTTTGCCTGATCGGAAGCCAGTGAAGCTGGCGTAGGAGGGGGTGGCATGGGCCCTCCTAGGCAGTTTGAAAATCAATCTGGCTGCGTCATTCATAATGACCTGTAATCTAGCAAGCAACTTTCCTGGGAGGCCAATATACAGGGAGTTCCCGTAATCCAAACGCGACACTATCAAGGCTGAAACTGCCGTTCTAAGAGTTGCAAAGGTGAGAAGGGGGCCAGCTTCCGTAACTGTCTAAGCAAGCCAACACATGTACCTGCTACGGCAGATACCTGTTGCGTCATGGACAGCTTGGCATAAATTTTAATGCCGAGGCTTTTTACGGCCGAGGCTGGCTCAGGATTTGCGCCCAACTCATGTGGCCAGAAAAGGTCACTCCAAGGACTGGAGTCTGTGGTGATGGCCAGTACCTCAGTCTTGTCAGGGTTAATTTTGAGGGAATTGGCCGTCATCCAGTTAACTGTATATTTCAGAATGTTTTGCATTCGAGAGTGGGCAGCCGGGGCGTTTTCTATCTGGATGATAATTTGAGTGTCATCCGCATAGTTGTAGATCTGGCACTCCATGAGATTCAGTGTGACTTATCATCACCTTCCTTTGACGTATGGAATAACATGTAGTGTTTTAGCAAGTTTATTTTATAAAACAGGTAGATTAGAATATTATTACACTGACATAGATAAGATTTTTGCGAAAGTTTCTGTAGTTCCCGAGCTAAACAAAATAAAAGAGGGAAAACGTTTGGTGAATATTTTATAGAAGATAATATTTTAACATTAGATAATATAGTTAAAAACAACCTTACCTGTGAGTTAAAGAAGGAAGAAAAAGTATTTTTAGAGATGGTTGAAGAAAGAAGAGTGAAATTCCAAAGAAAAGAGATAGAAGAGACAAAAACACCTCTTTGGGCGTTTGAGGAAGACAATCATGACAAGAAAAAGACAAATGCAGCTATGACTCTGGATTGGCCCCAACAGGGAAGGTTGTGCATTAGAAGAAACAAGACAAGATATGACAATTATTTTGTGGGTTCCAGTATTTGCCATGACAATTATCAAATTTTTGGCGGATGGGGATTCAAAGGGGGAAAAGATCCAATATTTCCCGGGATCTATTATGTTTGCGGTAATAGGGCTTATTACAGGTTGCCGGACCATTGGTATGGGTCATGTTATTTAGGCCTGGTCTTTCCAAAGATTTTTCATATGGATAGAAAAGAAAAAGGAACACACAAAATGATAAATACCTTTACACGTAGAAAAAGGGAAAGTTTTTCAGAAATAGTAGGTGATATTTTTGGTGCATTGACACCAGCAGTGGGAATATCTTTGAATGCATTTAAAATTCGGAAATTATCCACAGTGGTAGATCGTTTATCTACAGATACTGCTGGAGGGTTCTTGATGGTAAATACCGAGATGGTTGCCATGAGAGCTATGGTGATGCAAAATCGACTTGCCCTTGACATTCTTTTGGCAAAAGAGGGTGGAGTCTGTGGAATGCTGAAAGTCCAACATTGTTGCACTTACATTCCAGATAAAAGTGAAAATATACAAAAGTATATAAAGAATATTACAAGTTTGCACAAAGAACTTGTTCCACTGGAGGTTGAAAGTGCATTTGGAAAACTTGGTAAAGGGTTTTCTTCAGTAATAAATTGGTTAACAAGAATGAGTGGATTAATAATAGGGAAAGTTATAATAATAGCAACCATGATAATAATAATAATTTTAGTGCTGAAGCTTGTAATCACATGTATAAAGAAAAGAAGAAGACAGAATAAAATAGAAAAAGAAAACATGATAAACAAGGAGAGAGAGAGAGAAATGGGTGAAATAGAACTAGAAGAGATAAAAGAGAACATGTACAAGAAGACCAAGAGACAAGTTGAAAGGGATACAGTTGTGTAAACTAACAAAAGCAAACGGATAAAATAAATATGCTGTCTGAGAGAATTGTATAACTTGGGTTTTGTGGTGATATTAAAAATCACCAAAGGGGGAGTTGATGGAGCAGGATAAATGAAAATTTTTTAACCTCCTAATAATTTACGTAAATTAATTAATAAACATGTTCGTTTAAGTAAATAACCAACAATGTATGTTGCATGTGAAGGGTTAAAAGTAACACGCTATTTTATGTGCAAATAAATCTACTTATAATTGTTGACGTGACTAACATAATCTAATATTTGCGTACTAATAAAATAATAAACGCATGATTTGTGCTTTGAAAATAAAACGTGTGGTGGCAAAATAAAGCGATGGTAAGTAAGGGACGGCTTTATATGTTGCTTTTTGCTAGGTAATACCTAATTGGGGTACGTAGAAAGACGGGAGGGAAACGAAAAGGTTTATATTCTTTATTTTAACAATATTTTGTTTATCTTTGAAAATAGTGCGCTTAGGTCTGTTGAGCAGCGATATAAAATGGCCGCCATGAGCTAGAGTACGCATGTGCAAGAAGCCGTGGGGAAAAAGGAGAAAGGCTGTGAAAAAGAATGACCACATGTTCGTGCTGAGAGCCTAGGATGGAAGTATGGTCAAGGCTATTGTGACCTTACAGAGCAAATGTGTGCCAAGATGATCAGCAAGAAGCGTGAGAAGTCAAAATGAATAAATGGACAAACGGAACTATTGAATCTAAAAAGTAACAGAAATTGATACAAATTGGACTGATGGAAACTGATGAGTAATGTCATGAACTGTGGGAAATGATGCAAGCATGGACATTCCACAAAGAACTGGTTAAGACAAGGAAGTTTGATAAAAAATGTATATGGACTTGAATGAACCAATGAGAGAGAATCACGCCATAAAGAGGCAACATTTTATTTAGTAAGCGAGAATTAGGGTATAAGAAGACCTACTCCGGGAGGGGTTGGTTGGTATTAGTATTATTATTTTTCTTGATGATGATGAGCGAGCGTACTGTTAGGAGAAGAGAGAGCTGAGATTGCGGATAGATGAGTTGCGGGTGCGGAGTTGCTGTTGCGGATGATCGAAGCTGCTGCTGCTATTTTCCCTAGGTATAAGATGCTGCTTTTTAAGAACCTTTTTATTCATGATAGATTTTTCATTTAGAGCTATTAGATTTTTCCAAGACAGATAGATAGATCTTTTGAAGTTCTTGCTGTGACGAACTTTATCTTCCATCCAATAGGTATGCATTGTAATTTCAATTTATTCTTATAATAATAATAAATGTAATTATTTGAATGATAAACTTAAACTTATGCATTGTTTCTAAAACTTTATATAAACTTTATTATCTTTAAACAAATGACTCAGTGATTCTTTAGCTCAATAATTAAGGTAAAATGTTAAAGAGTTTATTGTGATTGAGCTGGTCTTAATCACCATCAACTGATTCCTACTAGTTGGTCCATCGACCAATGAGCGGAATACCTTAAAAGCAATGAGAAACATTATGTTGTGTTAAAAAGAGGTCTCCCGTCTCCTTCCAGCAAATCGCTATACTGTTTTTTCTCCTAGGTTAAGGACGGAGGTAATCCAGGGAATAAATGAGTAAGTGAATGTATATGCGGTGTCAATGGGCCCCACCGTCATATGGATATAGTCTGTGTATTGGAGAGATAGTTGTACCTGGATGACCGAGTTATATAGGAGAAGAATTTTTATTGTTAGCGCTGGATCAGGGCTTATCTTCTTTCAATGTTGTCTGTATAGCCCCTAAATGTCTGCATCAGCCATAGTTTGAGATTGAGTTTGAGCAGGTTTGCACTACTGTCTTTGCAGCTAAATCAATTACATAGTTCCTTTTATCATGAATCCTTTTAATTTTATGGGGCATTGTATGCTATACATAAACCATTGGTAGCTGATCCTGTAGGATGGCCAGTTGTTCACAAAGCTGTTTAGCTTCCATTAAACTTCCTTTTGTATTTCTGAATCTCTTGAAACACTAACGGGTAGGTGTGCATTGTAACCATGTACACAAAAGCCTGAATCCAGCACTATAATTGTGGTAACCAACTGATCAGCTTTACTTAGGACCAGGAGGATGGCTTGAATCTCAGCTATTTGTGCAGTTGAATTGTCAAATGTTTTAGTGCGTTTGTAGCGCCTTGACTGCAGTACAAGCCGCTGACTATTTTTGTTTAGTAACAACCTCAGGTTGTGCTGAACGGCCTGTAAGGGACATGCTCTTATACCCATATATGGATAGTATGTGAGGAGGCTGGGGCATCTCCTGTTGATATTGTAAAATTTCTTGGGACCTGGATGTGGTATCAGTTCAATTTGATGCCAAGGCCCATTGCACCCAGCACAACTGTAATGGGCGCACATTAAGGATGCTTGCTTTAGATACTGCCACTAATGTAGGCACTGGTGAAATAACAATAGGATTATGCCTTGGAACAGAGGGTGCTCTTTCACAATAGTTATCTGCACAGCCATGAGAATGTTCTCAGTTGTACTGAATTGTACCTCTGCTCTTGAGTACAAATGTGATTTTAAGCTATGGACATCATCTGTCTCTTATTGTATATAATATACGTCAAGCCTAAAGGTCTAGAAACAATCCTGACAAAAAGGTTTTTCTTATTGTCCCATGTGTGGCGATATTTTGTTTCAAACATGTAAGCTTGCAGGCCATATAGAATAGCTGTATGTGTTTCCGTCCAATTCTTTTAAGAAAACATGAGCATCATTAAATCATATACAGGCTTCACTCGCTCAGCATAATATGGAAAGTCAGCTCTTCCAAATTTCAAAATCCACCTAGGGGCTTGTAATTTTCTCCATTTATTTGGAGGCTCTAAGGAAGCACATTTCTATAGGACATCTGGAGCCAATCCTTTGCCTTTACTAGATAATGTATATCCCACAGAGACCACATTAAGAACTGCAATGTTTGATTTGTGAAAATGTATTTTATATCCATGCCAGGTCACAATAATCACCATTCTGTTAACTCTATCTAAATGCTCATTCGAGTCACTATCAGTAATGTATATGTCATCTATATACAAGAAACCATGAGGATTTCATTGCATAATTTCCATTATTCATGCTGCGAATAGCCTTGGCCTACTTTATATGCCTGAGATAATCTTGTAAATGCATACTAGATACCACATAAATGCAAAGTAAGTTGAATACTGTAATACATGTGCTATATTTTGGCTCAGGAAATGTGAGAAATCGGGTTGTTGGTTGACTGGGGTATGAACCCTGGTCAAGCAACAGCCATAATCCCTGGCAGGGTGAATCACTAAAAGTCACTATATTAATCTGTGCTTAATTCTGTGTAACTTCGCACAAAAAGCAGTCACTGAACTTAGAGGCAATATGTAAATTATTTATGCAGCATACACACAGTAGTATAGTGCAAATACAACACAAGAAAAATACCACACCAAGTAAGAAAATAGAGTATAATTTAATAAATTATTTGACACAAAAACGACATAAATCCAATCAGTAGAACCAGGGTTATGAATTTTTAAAGATTTAAGTGAAAATAGCAGCAAAAGCACAAAGCGCCACTCATGTCTATCTGGTCATACAACACCGGGTAAAAATCACAAGTTCAGACCGACCGCAATGGATTGTGAGACTGATACCTTCACAGTCCAGTGCAAAGAGTTCCGTTCAAGGTGGAAGCGGCCGCGAGGAGCAGAGAGAGCATTGCGAATGGCCGTCGAGCTAGTGTAGAGAATAGTCCAGACGTCACAGATGGTTGTCACGGTGGCACGAAGATCCTGTCGGCGTCGTGGACAGTCGGGTTGGATCTTCATGTTGGTGGTCAACGTAAGCGGTCGATGCTGCAGCGTGAAGAGTTGGTTCGACGGAACTTCGTGTTGTTGGTTGGTGCGGGCGGCAAGGTTTTGGTACCAACTGGCCCGTTCACTTTTACAAAGAGCTCAAAAACTTCAGGGGAGCACAAGTGAGGCCACACCAAGGGTCAAGGACCTGAGGGGCACCACATAGAAGTCAAGAACTGACTCCAGCTGGGTCCATGTACTAGTTCAAGATGGTTGGGCCCTGTTATGCCCCTGAGGCTCTGAACAGGAGGCCAACAAACTAGCCCTTGAAGTCACTTTGGTAGTACGGGCTCAGGTGAAGATGCAGGGCTGGTCTCTGCGGTTGCAAGGCAGGCTCCAGGTAGCAAAGCAGCCCTTACAGGTGCAGCAAAGCAGTCTTGTAGAGTACACAGCAGGCAGTCCTTTGACAGTCCTTCCACAGGTCCAGAAAGTGAAGAGTGGGTCTGAGGGCCCTATATTTATACTTAGTACCTTCTTTGAAGTTGGGAGAAGTTTCTAAAGGTTTTTCTTTGAAGTGCTTGGAATTTCCTGACTCCCCTACCCTGGCATCAAGTTGGCTGCAGAGACAATGAGGAGATGCCAAGCCTTTTGTGTGAAGGCAGAGCACAGACCATTCACTTGCAAGTAGGGCTCTTTCTAGCTCTGTCCCCATCCTGGTAGCAGATGGCCCATTGAGGCACACCTAGTCCCCCTGTTGTGTGACTGTCTGGGAGGAATTCACAAAGTCTAACTGTCAGTTACACCCAGTCACTTGGCCCAGGGGAGGGTGCAGGCTCCAAATGGTTAAAGGCAGGAAAATACCAACTTTATAAAACTGGCATTTTCAAAATTGTAATTTGAAATTGGACTTTACAATCAAAGAGGATTTTTAATTACAATTTCATAGATACCAAACAATAAATGCTTATATATATCTTGGGCCTACTTGAGGGGTGACTAATCTGCAAAAAGGGGAGATTAATGGTTGGCAAGGGGGTTTTATTGCCAAGTTGAATTGGCAGCTTAAAACTGCATTCAGGCTACAATGGCAGCCCTGAGACATGTTTTTAGAAGGTGGCACATAAGTGGGTAGCACAATAAGTGCTGCAGGCCCACTAGTAGCATTTACAGGCCCTGGGTATATGGTATACCACTCAACAAGAGACTTATAAGTAAATTAAATATGGGCAATCAGGTGTGAACCAATTAACCATGTTTAGGGGAGTGAGCGCAAGCACTTTAACACTTGTCATAAGTGTTAAAGTGCACAAAGTCCTAAGGCCAACAAAAACGAATTTCAGCAGAATAATGGAGGTAAGTAGACAAAATGCTTGGGGGAAGAACACCCTAAAGCTAACAGGTCTAACAGGAAACCATTAGCTATGCCTAAAGATGTTTTATACTTTTTTCTATCTGAATTTGTCATTGAAATATAATTGTCCATATGTATGAAAAAGGGGGAAAGAGATGGAGTCAAGGGAAAAACGAATAAGAAAGGAAATAAAAAAGCAGAAATCCAGAGACTTGAATCCCGTTATATAATCGATCTACAGACTAAGGCCCCAAAAACCATGAACAGTAGCGAAGAACTGGCAGTTCATCTGGGAGAGTAATTGTCTAGGTGTCTTTATAAACTGGATTGATACAGCATGTCTGTTAGATCTCCTCTCTGGATTTCTGCTTTTGTATTTGCCCATCCTGTACCATGATTAATCTTGAAAGTGCGGTACATATTATTGTATATTTATACAACAGAACGGAAGGGTAAAAACAAAACACACCAATACCTATATCGATGTTGGAACATTGAGAATGTTGTGATTATATTGCCACAATAGCCACACCAAGTACTAACAACATCATGTTAAGATGGCGCTATATTGTAAACAATGAAAAGAACCCTATGTCCTTCTTTCATGTCAATGAATTCATGAATGTTAAAAGATGGCCGTTTCCGGCGCGCCCGATAACACCGAAGAAGGCGATCGCCGAAACGCGTTTGTTTTTCTTGCACGAGTTCTAAGAAAAATAAAATTAAGAACTCACCCCCACGAGTGCTTCTCATTTGAGTTTGATTACCTATGGGATTGTCGGGCTTTAGAATATATATATATATATATATATATATATATATATATATATATATATATATAGTGTTTTTTTAGCAAATATCTCTTTTTTAATGTTATATTATTTTATATAATATATATATATATATATATATATATATATATTCACTAAAAAAACACAGGTTTCAGGGATGTTATAGTTAGTTGGACATTTCACTCGTACAAAACCAGAGAAATTCGGCCGTTATACTTAGTTGAGCTAACTATAACTCGTGCCCCCGCAATGCACTGCTGATGACATCACATATTACATCACTCATGACATGGTCAGTGACATCACTGATGACATCTCAAATGACCTCACTGATGACATCATCCAGTGACTGAGGGTTTCTAAAAAGTTTAAATATGTTTTATATATATATATGCCAATGTGTATTGAAGAATGAGTGGGTGTATGAGTGTCTGAATGGATGATTTAATAGGTGCATGACTGACTGTATGAGTGAGTGATTAAACGTGTCTTACTAATACATGGGTGACTGACTAATCTGTATGAATGTCTGTATCAGCCTGTCAGTTGGTGTGTAAGTGGCTGCTTGGGTTGGTGAGTAGCTACATGAGTGTCTATATGGGTTTTTGATTGGTTGTCTGAGTACCTGAATGGGTGCCTCAGTGTCTGTGTGGGTGGGTGGGGTGTGTGTGACTCCCTGCATGGATGTGTGAGTGGGTGATTCACTGGGTGTATGGGTTCAAGAGTGCGTCTGTGAGGGGCTGTATGGGTGGGTGAGTGTGTGTATGGCTGTGTTGGTGAGTGAATGGATGTCTCAGTGGTACATGAGTGAGTAACTACATATGTGAAAAGCAGTATATGTGAGTATTGGAGTATTTAAATGATTATATGTGAGTGATTGTGAGAGTGGCTGTGTGGATGAGTGTGTGCTTGTGTCAGTGATTGTATAAGAGAGTAAGTATGTGTTAGTATCTGTATAAATAAGTGAGGTGGTGTGTGTAGAACTGTGTAGGTGAGTAAATGGGAGTGTGATTGATTCTTTGCATGACTGACGAGCTGTGTTAGTAACTCTATGGGTGAGTGGCGGTGTGTGAGTGTCTGTATGGGTGTATGAGTACATATGATAGTGGCTGTATTGATGAGTGACTGCATGTATGAGTGACTGTATAGATGAGGGAGTGGATGTGTGTGTAGACCTAGGAATCAGTGAGTGGGTATGTAGTAACTGGTATTGGTGTGTCTATGGTTTCGAGAATGGCAGTCTGTATTTTAGAGTGGGTGTATCAAAGGTTATATTAGGCTGTGAGGAGGTGCATCAGATTATCACGTAGATGATGTCATCAGTGATGTCATCAGTGATGTCACTGACCATGAGTGATGTAATATGTGATGTCATCAGCTTTGCATTGTGGGGGCGTGAGTTATAGTTAGCTCAACTAACTGTAACAGCCGAATTTGTCTGGTTTTTGTACAATCGAAATGTCCAACTAACTATAACGTCCCTGAAACCTGTGTTTTTTTTTGTGAATTTCTATGGTTTTTTAAATGCTAATTTCTAACTACAACGTCCCTGAAACCTATGGTTTTTTCAGTGAATTTCTATGGTTTTTAAATGATAATTTCTAACTATAATGTCCCTGAAACCTATGGTTTTTTCAGTGAATTTCAAAGGTTTTTTAAATGCTAATTTCTAACTATGCCTACATAGGTAGGACATGTGCAGAAAGAGGAAGAAAGGCACAGAAAGAAGCAAGAGAAGTGCAGAAAGAGGCAAGAGAGGTACAGAAAGCGAAAGAAAGTTGCAGAAAGAAGCAAGAGAAATGCAGAAAGAGGCAACAGAAGTCCAGAAAGAGGAAGAAAGGTGAAGAAAGAGGCAAGAGATGTGCAGAAAGAGCCAACAGAGGTGCAGAAAGAGGCCTACTTTGACTGTACCTTACAACAGACTCATACAAAGTACCCTAATCACTAATCCTTCTCCGAAGATGTCTTAAACCTCACTTTTCTCTTGGAGGTTCACTATTAATCTACTGCTCAGAATGTTAGGCCTACCAAATATAAAACATCAATCCTATGCATATCACTGTTGTAAGTCTTACCAAGTTTGTGAAGGTATGCATGTGTGTCTATGCTTTTACCTAGTGACATGTTAAATGAAAATAAACATACAAACACTTGAATACCTGTGTTTCAAACAGCATACTCGGTAAATTTGTGTAAAAAAAGGTGTATGCATTTCTTTCTGCTCACAATACAGGGCACATGGGTATTCAATAGTATATTTGAGGGGCTCTATTACACATATATACATAAGACATGTCTGCCTGTGCAACCGAATGACAGAGCAGAACTAAGAAGATTTGACCACCTATAAGAGAAGCTACCCGCTTTTTAAGCTACCATCTTCAGATGCAAAACACATGTGAGAATACATGTGCAAGTAGACATATACCTCAGTCACGAGAGCACGTAGACCTTTAAACTTGACAGCTTGCACTTCCCATTTGAATATAGAAACAGGCGAGACGTACAGAAAGGAGCAAGAGAATTGCAGAAAAAAACATGAGAGGTGTAGAAAGAGTAAGAAATGTGCAGAAAGAGGCATGAGAAGTGCAAAAAGTGGCAAGAGAAGTATAGAAAGAGGCAAGAGAAGTGCAGAAAGAGGCAAGAGAGGAGCAGAAAGAGGCAAGAGAGGAGCAAAAAGAGGTAAGTGAGGTACAGAAAGAAGCAACTGAGGTGCAGAAGGAGGCAAGAGTAATGCAGAAAGAGGCAAGACAGTTACAGAAATAGGCAAGAGAGGTGCAGAGAAAGGGAAGAAGGGTGCAGAAAGAGGCAATAGAGCTGCAGAAAGAGGGAAGAAGGGTGCAAAAAGAGGCAAGAGGGGTGCAGAAAAAGGGAAGAAGGGTGCAGAAAGAGGCAAGAGGGGTGCAGAAAGAAGCAAGTGAGGTGCAGAAAGTCAACAGAGGTGTAGAAAGAGGCAAGAGAGCTGCAGAAAGAGGGAAGATGGGTGCAGAAAGAGGCAAGAGAGGTGCAGAAAAGGGAAGAAGGATGCAGAAAGAGGCAAGAGAGGTACAGAAAGTAGCAAGTGAGGTGCAGAAAGAGTCAACAGAGGTGCAGAAAGAGTCAGAGGTGCAGAAAGAGGCAAGAGGTGCAGAAAAAGAAATAAAGGTGCAGAAAGAAGCAACAGAAATGCAAAAAGAGGCAAGAGAGGCGCAGAAAGAAGCAAGAGTGCTTTGCACACCATTAGTACCAATTTAACACCCACATTTAGCATTAAGTAACAGGTGACCATTCCAGGTTTGCAAAGGGCCTTCCACCACGCTGTAACTCTTGTCGCTGCATTTTTGGTCACTTTTGAGCCATTTGAACTAGAAACAAGGTTTTTTTTGTTCAAATCTGCAGATTATGCAACAGATGATGGATTATGTGGCAAATGCGGAAAATGAATAATTGTGTGAAAGTCGGTGCAGCAGGAGAGAGTGCAGCAGTGCTGAGGGAGAGTGAAGGTCCCAGGAGAGAGTGCAGCAGTGCTGAGGGAGAGTGAAGGTCCCAGGAGAGAGTGAGGCAGTGCTGGGGGCAGTGAAGGTCCCAGGAGAGAGTGCAGAAGGGTCAGGGGGGACGGTCCCGGTGTATAGTGCCACGAGCCTCGGGGAGTGTGCAGCCAGGTCATGGGGGGAGTGAAGGACCCAGGAGAGAGTGCAAAAGGGCCAGGGGGAGGGTACCGGTGTAGAGCGCGGTGAGCCCCGGGGAGTGTGCAGCAAGGCCATGGGGGAGAGTGTCCCAGGAGAGAGTGCAGCAGTGCTGAGGGAGAGTGAAGGTCCCAGAAGAGAGTGCAGCAGTGCTGAGGGAGAGTGAAGGTCCCAGGAGAGAGTGCAGCAGTGCTGGGGGAGAGTGAATGTCCTGTCTAGTGTGCCATGAAGCCCAGGAATGTGGAGTGGGTGAAGCAGGACACAACTGAGAGTGAGGAAGGGGCACACATGAAGAGCACGGACCATGGAGGAGAGTATAGTAGGACCAAGATAGGAGTAGACGCGCCCAGAAAAGAGAGTGCAGAATGAGGCAGGGAGTAGTGAGAGGTGCTAGGAGAGTGCTGCAGGACTCCGGGAAAAATAAAGAAGGGCCGGGGGTTGAGGAAGGGTCAGTGAGAGACTCACAGAGAAAAAGTGTGGAAACGAGTAGCTGGGTTGGGGGAAGACTGCAAGGGAGAGAGATGCCTTTAATGTTTTTTTTTATTTCGTCGATTTTTCAATGCGTTCAAAGACAGGGCTCAAATGTCAGGATATGTCTTATGTCAAATTGTTGCATATACTTTTAAAATCGAGACTGGTGTTTACTCTTCTTTCCCTGACTGTTTAGTGGGAGAATGTTGTAAACTGATATGGGGCAATCTTGCTGAGGTACAGGGAGTGTGAAAGGAAAGGCTGTAGGGTGGTATTTGTTTCTAGCACACACCAACATGTAAATACCGGTCAATAAACTGTACAAATATTTCAAAATGTATTTGCAGCAAGGAAAGAACAAGTAAAGAACATTTGCGTTTCTGAATTTTGATGGGAACAAAGATTTTAATTGGATCGATACACCTCACATTATGACGCACAAATGGTAAATGTTCACTGAAACCTGTTTCCCCCACATTACCAAGTGTGCGCTATATATTTTTACCAGTAGAACTGGATGCCGGCAAATGTACTTGCCACTTCTGTGGAAAATGTGTGTTCTGTAAATGACAATGTGCTACTGCACCAGGCTTTAGTAATATATTTGCAACAGCATTCTGCAAAATGCGCCATGGCTGCATTCTACACTTTTGCCACTCCTGTGCTGAATAGAGGTTGTTCATTTGTTATACTTATTTTTTGTGACAGGCTTGGATTTTTAACAATCCACATGATTTCTGTGATGCAACATTGATGGCAGCACCCTCATTCGGAAAATTGTTCCAGCACCACTGGCAACACGGTGCAATTCCTTTGATCTTCAGCATCCGAAGTCCAGTCCACAGTTCGGGGAAGGTCCTTTCCCCAAAGGATTAGGCGCTATGACACTCGTTCCTCCCAGCGCCATCACCTCAAGATGTAGACCCCCATAGGAGGGTGTGCCCGCCCACCCTGACCCCGCTGGTCCTGGGGAGCGAGGCACACCTCCGGTGTGTGTGCCTCTAAGGTGCCCTGCGGCTGTTGCCCGGAGCCAGGCGCTGAGAAGAATGCACTGATCCCATAAATCACTAGGAGCAGGGGCTCTACATCCAGTGGGTTTACTGTTCATGTTTTCCGCATGAAATGTCAGCGTGGATTCAGTGCACACTTAGGCACACGTGTATTGCGAACAGGCAGCGGACGGAGCACTGACTGCCCTACGCTTTAATGGGAGTGTGGCTTGTTTATTAATCTCACGTGCTTGTAGGATGTTGTAGGCATGGCATTGTGCAGGTGTGCAGAGCAGCGTACAAGCAGAAGCAACCTCCCCCCCCCCCATCCGTATCGCTGCACAGCAATCCTCCCATCGCCCCACCCCTTCAGCTTCGCTCCCTGCTGAAACGATCATCTCAGAGTGAAGATTTAAATCTCCCGCCTGAAGCAGGGGCTGAAACCTGAGGGGTTGGGGTTGCATTTATTTACACTGCCTTTGTACGGCCGTCTAATTGATGCTGGTAATTTCTCTCTCATCTCCATGAGAAAGGCCAGAAGAAAGCCAAAATATCATTAGCATTGGCAGCTAGGCAGGCCATCTAGGCCCTGTGGGGTGGCAGAGGGGAGAGGGGCCAGGCACTGGGGGCCTCCAGACAGATTGGGATCAAGCTGCAGACAAGGTCACCCCCACCTTGCTATCAGAAGCAGGCATGGCAAGGAGTCCCCCTTCCAACAGGACACAGCCCACCCCCATGCCACAGGGTACAGCCCCTCCATTCCATAGTGTACAGTGCCTCTATTTCCACAGTGCCCCTCATCCGCAGGACACACCCTCACTCTATTCCCCACTGCATAGCGCCTTGTTTCAAAAGCCAAAGGACAATGTGCCCCAGCCCCCCCATTTGTCACTGGATGCGCGCCTCCCATTCCTCAGAGCAGTGCTTTCAGATCTAGTGCCTCCACCATACCAGAGGGTACAGTGCCTCCGGGCTAGTGCTTCGAGGGCTAGTGCCTCCATTGCACAAGGCATAGTGCCTTTCCATCTGCCCGGTCGGTGTTTCTATTCCGCAGGCCGCGGTGCCTCCAACAGATTGACCCCCAACTCCCAAAAGTGGGCGTGCGAGGGAGGAGGGGTGTGCTCTGAGGTGTGCGGTGCTGATACAGAGGAGGTGGACACTTAGGTCCGCGTCTGCGCTGGGACTGACAGCCATTTATTGGTGCAGCCGCCCTCCCTCCCTCGCACCTCCATCCCTCCTGGTATTTACGCTGCTTATTCTGCATGAGATATACGGAGTGTTCTCGTGCCAGAACTCAAAGCTTGGCAGAGAGCCCGACCACCTTTAGTGCAGTATGTCTTTGTGTCATTTTAATACTATAGATAAAAAGAGTAACAATGCCGGCCACAAAGCAGCGCTTAATAAGGCACTACCACTGAAGGCAATATTTTCACCACTGCTAATGATAATATTAATCGTAACGCACAATAAACACCGAGAGATCTTTGTATTCGCGCTTCTTGTTGAATTCTCGACAAGAAGTGGTCCAGTGTTCCCGAACGGTGCGCCTTCTTTTATGAGTCATCGTAATTAAACAAACCTAAAGGACAGTGGGATGGCACAGCGTGCACGCAACACCTCCCTTGTGTATAGTTAGATGCAAACACCCTTCTAGAGCCCGTTTGCAATGCAATTTTTGTGCTGTAAATGGTTTTAGTCCAGTCTCACATTAAACTACACATTCACTTAATTTAAAACTGAAAGCTCGTTAACGTAAACACCCTATTTACAGTTCAGTGTAATGTCCAAGCATGTTTGAGCTAACTTGGTTCTGATATATAAGTACATTGAAAACAAAGTACACGATCAGCACAACAAATAGGTGCGCTGAGACGAATAACTTCGGTGTTTGATAAACTTGGCGGCCTACGCGTCTATCTTGTTCCTGCGCTGGAGAGCCTGTGTCCTTGTGGTACTGACACCGGCCCAATAATTAAGCAAAGCCCCAGGGAGGTGGTGGTCCCTGGGACTGCGGGGAGCCGCGTGCCCCCCGCACATTGTTGATGAAGCCCCGGGGAGGTGGCGGTCCCCGCATATATTTAGCATAATGCCCCTTGGACCTGGCCCACCCAGCGGCTCATTAAAACGAAGCGCGGGAGACCAGTGCTTCGTTTTTTTTTTTTAAATTTCGGCAGGATTCGCGCACCCAGCACGAATTCCGCCGAAAAAATTTAAAAAAATACTTTTTTGGGCCTTGGAGGTCCCTGTGGGAACCCCTGACCAGGCCTCGGGGGTCAGGGTGTTTCTACCCTGCCCCCTTTTCTTGTTTTTTATCCTTTTTTTTTACTGTTTCCTTGTGACTCGGTTTTACCGAGTCACGAGATGGCTGCCAACACTTTCTGTTTTGGAGTGTTGACAGCCAATCAGAATGAAGCTCGTGCTCGCGAGTGTACGCGAATCCTCCTCGGCCCTCAGATATCGATATTTTTATTTTTTTAATTTCTCAGGAACTACTGAATGGATTTACCCCATTTCATGTGACCAGAGGTTCCGGGGTTTTAAATACGATGATCAGATAATGCTTCATGTGTGACCAAGGCAGTAATGCCGAAATACGTTACAGCAGATTAAATAAAGCGCAAGAAAAAGGAAAATTGCAAACGAGTCATTTCCTTGGTGTTGGCGCCCGATCCCTTTCGAGGGAATTGGAATATATATATATATCATATACATTTATATAGAAAAAATATATATTTATATATAGTATTAAATATTGTTTAAATGTATTTACTCCTCAAGAGTTGGGGAAGAAGGCAGACCACTGGCTCAAGACAAGGGTCACCAAGACGCTCAAGGTGGGGGTGACCAAAAGAAAGGGGTCGCATAGCTCTCCCATGACAAAGATGGTGACCAGTCGAAAAACAAAACCCAAGAATCTTCTCAAGGCCCCCAAAAGCCTGTTCAGGAGGGCGGGCCTGAGCCAATACACAGTCTAAGGCTGGGTACCAGGGTAAGAACTGGGATCCCAAATAGGCTTGGTGCTTTAATTGCAAGGCTAATGGGCATCACACTAAAGACCCTAGCTGTCCCAATACAAAGAGTCCCCCTAGTATACCTGCAGTGAATGCAGTGGTAAGTCTCCAGATGGGATCCCAGGTGAGCCCTGACCATGTCAGAGAGCTCACCAAAGCAACTTTAGTCTCAGAGAGGGGGGTGGATGTTGCTGCTATGGCTGTCTGGTCCATTAACATGGAAAAATACAGACAACAGCCTCATACCAATGAGATCAGAGTTGAAGCACTCAGAGATACAGGTGCAAGTGTCACATCGGTGACTGAAAAACTGGTATCCTTAGAACAATACCTGACTGGTGAGACATTCACAGTCCTCAATGCTGATAATCAAACTAAGGCCCAGCCCATGGCGATGTGGCCAAATGAAGGTGGTGGTAGCCTCAGCAATTCCTGTAGAATGTCTGCTAGGCAATGATCTGGAGTCCTCCGCTTGGGCTGAGTTCGAAAGAAAGACCCATGTAGCTATGCTGGGTGTACTCAAATGGGTGTGTGTGAAAACAAGAGCACAAAGCAAAACCCAGGATGAAAAAGGGGAGTTGGAGCTTGGTAGAATGGCCCAACACTCCAAGAGAAAAGGCAGGAAGACTGGAAAACCAGCTTTGAATCAGCCACAGGCTCAAGACCCCTCTCCTCAGGGAGAAGACCTGTCAGCCACAGAGGGAACTGAACCAAAGGAACTTGGGCCTTACACAGCAGAGGTCCTAGGCATAGGGCGACCCTCTAGGGACGAGCTGTGCCAGGGGCAGAGGACCTGTCCCACTCTTGAAAGCCTGAGACAGCAAGCTGCTGATCAGGAAAAGGGAGAGGTCAGTGGCTCCCACAGGACCTATTGGGAAGAAGGGCTCCTTTATACTGAGGTCAGAGACCCCAAACTTGGTGCCACTGGGACAGTGTATAGAAAGTTCTTTCTCACTTTGGCCCATGACATCCCCATAGCTGGGCATCTTAGCCAGGCCAAAACTTGGAGTCGGTTAGTCACCTACTTCTGCTGGCCAGGGCTGTCCCAGAAGGTGAAGCAGTTTTGCAGCTCCTTTGTTACCTGCTAAGCCACTGGCAAAACAGGTAGCCACCCAAAGGTCCCCTTAATTCCTCTTCCCGTGGTTGGGATTCCCTTTGTAAGGGTTGGGATGGACGTTGTCAGCCCCCTAGACCCTCCAACATCATCACGGAACAGAGCTATACTGGTGGTGATGGATCATGCCACTGGGCAGCCTGAAGCAATACCCCTTAGGACTATTACTGCTACTGCAGTGGCTAGGGCCATCATTGGTATCTTTACCAGGGTGGATTTTCCGAAGAGGTGGTGTCAGACCAAGGTACAAACTTCATGTCTAGCTACCTGAAACACGTGTGGGCTGAATGTGGAGTCACTTACAAGTTCGCCACCCCTTATCACCCACAAACAAATGGTTTAGTTGAGTGAGTCAACAAAACCATGAAAGGCATGATCATGGGACTCACCGAAAAACTCAGAAGGAGATGGGATGTCTTACTGCCAGGCCTGCTTTTTGCCTACAGAGAAGTGCCACAGGCTTCCCCTTTGAACTTCTGTTTGGTCATCCTGTCAGGGGACCATTTTGTCTAGTGATGGAAGGCTGGGAGAGACCTTTCAAAGAGCCTAAGCATGACGTATTGGACTATGTACTTGGCCTTCGTTCCCGAATGGCTGAATACATGGAAAAAGCATCATCATCACTTTATTCGATCTAAAAAAAAAAGATCAGAAAAGTACCATAATAAAAGTGATACAATAAAATACATTTTGGTTCCCAAAGTGTCATAGTAAGGAATTAATAACAAAATACTATCCTATCTCGCCCTTCCCCATTTCATAGGGTCCAAATGACAACATTGCAAAGGCAGAAAAGGAGGGCAAAAACCTCAACTAAAGGTCCGCTAAGCGCTCCTACCTACTTAATTATAATTTCCACTGATCTGTCTTTCTTTCTATTAATTGTTCCTAATATCCAGTGCATTTTAACAACAAATGTACAGTAAAACCATTCATGTTACAATAAAAACAGGTGTGCTATGCTATATTAGATAAATAGGCCAATAAAAGCAGAAAATCATTCTAAGTTAATATAAGAAGAGAAAATGCGAGTGCAGCGGTCAGATTGCCATCACGGTAAACGCAATAGAGATGTTATTTCACCCTCTGACCTACAGTTGGGATCTCCTGTGCTTTAGTAAGAGCAATAGGAAGGATGCTAAACAGTAACATACAAACAGATCCGACAACATTTGTAAAAAATATAGTGCTGGGCGGCATTGCCTAAATTTGTATTTGCGCATGAGGGGTACAATGAATCTTTTCCTCTGGACCAAATTAAATTTGCAAAAAAAAGACGATATGCAAGTCTGTTTAGAAAAATGTTTAGGCCGGCAAGGCTTGAATAGAATAGATGCCCATGCGGTGGCCCATCATAATCGGAATGTGATTTAGTCAGAACCTTACTAGAATATATCGATGACGGGGATTTGACACAAAGGCTAAGTATGAATTTACATCGAAAGTAATTGTAGGAGCCATCAAATATAATTTTACCATAGGTTTGTTACAATTATCTTCTAATGTCTCTCTCTCCATCTTTCTTAAAAATATCCATGTTATTCTCATTTTAGAGATTGCCATGCAGTTAGCCAGGTTGTCAAACAGAGCCTGCAAACCGATAAAGCTCAGGGTATTTTTTACATATTGTAGCCATGTAAACTTGTGCGCGTAATCAAGGTTTAAGCAATCCCTCATGATGCGCTGGGTCAGGTTCACACTCTCCCTTCTCCACACTGAGTGCCACGGTAATATGGGGGCTAAGGGCTCAGAATCTGTTATATATGGTAAGTCCAGCTCAGTGTGACAATTAAAATTTGAGCAGCTTCTGGGGAGGGCAACCAGCTTCTTGAGGAAAATATCCTCAATACGTTGGAGAGCAGCTACATCCACAATGCCCCACACACCTGCCCCCTATGTGGCTACGGAGATGGCTTTGGCCATGTAGATCTTTTTTATTGTCTCGAACGTTTTGGACCCCAGATTTTTAATCAAGGTAAATATGGCCACAATGCTTTTTTTCCAATTGGAGACCTCTATTCTCTACCATGTGATCCCATGTATGTATTCTGTCAAACAAGACCCTTAAGTAGGAAAAGGCTTCCGTCAGTTCCAATTGGTGGCCAGCTATATGGAAAAGTGGAAGTTTCTTCGGCTGCTACCCTGTTACTAATATAAAGGATTTTACCTTGTTAACCTGAAGGTCTGTGTTTTTCATAAATTTTACATATTCCTCTATGAGTTTCTATAGTGCCAACCCAGTCCGGTTTATTAGCACTGCATCATCTGCGTAGAGGAGTATTGGGACACGTGCCGAGTTCACCAGGGTAACGTCTAGAGTGGAACCTAATAGGGCTGCTTCCACACCATTTGTGTAAATTGAGAATAGGAAGGGCGCAAGAACGCACCTTTGCCTGACTCCCCTTCCAATGTGGAACTGCCTCGTACCTTCCCCGTGATTTCCATACCGGACACAAGCTGAAGCTTGAGAGTATAGTTGTTGGATGAAAGTTATTATTGTTTACTCTACGACCATCTCTTCCATAACTCTCCAGAACCGGGAATGGGAGATGCAGTCAAAGGCTGCTGATAAATACATGAGAGCCATGTAAACTTTGCCTTCATTGACCGGCGTGTATTTTTCTATTATCATGCTCAAATTTAGGCATTAATCCAGTGTCCCTCTCCCTTTCTGACAACCATACTGTAGAGGTATTAGGATATTCCTCTCGCTGGCCCACTTCTCTAATCTATTCAGTAATAATCGCCCCATCAATCTAGCTGTCCCATCTAAAAGGGATATAGGTCTGTAGTTTTTTGGCAACGACTTAGCCCCTTTTTTTTAAATGGGGATTATAATTGTCATTTTCCAGGAGTCTCGAGGTCCCACCTTAGCTATAGAATTAACTGCACTGCGCTAACCCATGTCTGACCTCAGCCATTTCAAAGGTGATGTTACCTTTTATCTCTAACGTTCTATCAATCAATGGAGGTTCCCTAGCCTCAGGTGGGAATCCGAATATTTTACAGAAGTGGTCCACCCATATGTCTACATCCACATGGGTGTCTAAGTTAGGAACTGTACCATCTTTCAAGAACGGGGCATTAAGTACAGATTAGAATTCCCTAGCATCTTTTGAAATCGCTGCCTGATACAGGTTATCCCACGCCTCCTCCTTTAGGGATTTAAGTCTAGCCTTCCATGCTTCTTTAAATTGATATTGTGAGTTCCTGACGAGGTCCTTATCTCCCGGGTCGGTCCTAAGGGCTAAATGTACATTTTTCAGTTTTTTCGTGCAAGCCACATCAAACCAGCGGACTGTTTGGGTACTATCGGGAGACAGTGACCGGGTCAAGTTAGTACTTACTTCGCCCAGTAAGTTCTCAAATGCTGTCACCACACTACTGGCATCTATATGAGGATCTTGACAGGACATTACCTCCTTTTGTTTATTGGCTATAATCCGCGTGATAAGTTCATCCTTATTGCTCTTACCCCATTTGAGGGCAATTCCATTCTTCCTCGCAACATATGGTTTTAATACTCTGGTGATCAGGGGTTTCTGTCTTCCTTCTCAGTGCAGTTGGCAGGATAAGGCTGCGTGATCACTAAAGGCAAAACATTTTGGTTCAATATTAGTGAAATGGCCTTTTAAGGCTGCAGATAAGATTATATAATCAATGGTGGAGCCTTGGGTCCTAGTACCAAATATTTTCAGTAGCAATCCCTTGTGGGCATCGGCTTCCTTATTATTTCTAAGTTTCTTATAATGGGCAGTCTGTTGAGTGTATTGCCATATTCATTATGCAAGAAATGCGGGGTTACTTCCCCCTCCTCATCAATCAAGCCGCTCACCAGTTTGGCGATCTTATCACAACTATGAGCATTGAAATCTCCCATCCATAAGATATTAAAGCTATTAAGATATGCTATAGCAATAGACGCAATTGCATGCTCGAGTGAATCTGCCACCCGTGACATCTCGCCACCAAAATTATTGTTATAGTAATTGATTAAAAGCAAATCATTCCCCCATATCCTTTGCACACCAAAATGTGATAATCCAATAACTTTGAGGCTTGGTGTGTTTCTAATCAAAGTCAGGATGCCCCCTCTTGCTCTGCCTGCTCTCAAGGGTAACGCTGATGTATGGAAAGAACGTAAAACATCTATATGGCTTGTACCTGTTTCCCAGGCAGTCACATACCTCAAGACCTTCCAGTGGGGCAAATTGGTTGCTTGTATATATCAGCACACTATCTGTTTCTTTAATAGACTGGCGGGTGGTGGGGTAGGCTATGAAACTGCCCAAGCTCTGTGCCCTTAGATTTGGCCTTAAGGGTTTGAAGAAAAAACCCAATGGAAGTGCGTAAATCTGGGTGTCAAATGAGGGATAGTTAGGTAGTGTGTTCAGCAAATCCCCACTAAGTGGCGATTATTGAGGTTGACCACTATACAATCCCCACTTGCCGTTTTGTGGGAATGTTCCAGCCATGCCACTCTCCTAGTAATATGTCTAGAAAGGTTATGTCCCCCCTTTATTGTGCTTGATCATCCAGTGTGAGGCTTTGGACATTAATTGCTCTGTAGACTCTGTCTGAGTTCTGCCCAGCTCTGGGGTATTTGCCAAGATGATAACATATGGGCAGGCTGCTGGGGGAAGGTCTAAACTCGTGTGGGCTTTGGCCCCATATGTCTTCTGTCTATTTACATCCTCCCGTATCTCATTCGATCTCATCCGCCCCACATCACTCTCATCAACTACTCTAGATGATTCAGGAGCCCTCAATCCTCGTACAGCTAGGGTGTCCGCTGTTATACTATCGATCCTTTGTGAGGAGTGGGTGGATTGTAGGGGTTGTGCATGCTGACTAAAGGTTTGTGCTGCCCTTAGACTGCTCCTCATCAACGGTTGGGGGTTGGAATTAGAGTAACCCTCCCTCCCCTTGGTCCCCCTACGGGTAGTTACCCACTGTTTTGGGATTTCAGAGAGGCCTCTCATGCCTGGGGTCCGGGAAGAGGAAGGCTCATTGACCTTTGACAGTGCCTGTGGGGCCCCAATTACTAAATTTCCTGCATCTCTTGTCTCCACCTCTCGGTTAATGAGGATGACTAATTTTCTTCAATTTTAGTGAGTCTGCCAAGGATGGTTGCAGTAATGATATAAGGACCTGCTCCATTCTTAGCCATAAGTCATCATTATCATGTGCAGTTCCCACTATTGACCCACCTTTAGTTAATATATCCGCCTGTGCTGTATTGTTTACAGCCTTAGTATTCCTCATGCCGCCTCTTTTCCTCTTTACTGGTGGTTCCATTAGGGAGCCACTTTCCCCTCCGGTGGTATTTGAGGAATATTACATTGGCTTATTGCATTGTTACATTGGCTTGGGAGGTGATCATCATGCATGGTCAATGTAGCAAGGTTTGTGAGGTCCACTATTTGTGGCAGCGATCTCACCTCGCCCGTAGAGAACCGTTGTTCGGTCAGTTCGATCTCTTTGGATATCACATCTGCAGCCCTAGTTAAAAAGGAGTCCAAGGTGTTAATGCTCTCACCTCCCTGTTCGGTGACTTTCGCCTCATGTTTTCCCATATTCTTTGCACCTGAAACACTCTACTATATCAAAGACACTATGGACATGACTAACAAGGTGGAACACTCTTCCTTTGATCCCCAATCAAGTATCTTATGTACATTGGACATTGAGTCCTTATACACCAATATTCCACAAGGTGATGGCTTAAAGATCATCGAGAGAGCCCTTAGAGTCAAGGACATGCCCACATGCAGTTCCTACAAGTTTTATTCTTACACTGCTAGAACTTTGCCTAAATCATGACTTTTTCCAATTCGACATGGACTTTTTTCAACAGATCAAAGGTACTTCCATGGGAACAGTTTTTGCTCCCAACTTCGCTATACTTTTTATGGACCACCTAGAAACTGAGGTTATTATGTCCCATTCCAATACATATCACCCACAGATTAGCCACTGAGGCCGTTACATTGACAACGTCTTAATGATTTGGCATGGCTGTGAGAACACCCTTACTGATTTTGTCAATTTGCTCAATACGCACTGCTGTGGATTGAAATTCTCACTGTCTCCTAGTTGGTCGGAAATTGCTTTTCTTGGCCTATTGATCTGATCATCCCCAGAGGGCCTTTTTACATCCTTGTTCCGCAAATCCACAGAAAGAAATACCATTCTTGCTTACACGAGTCATCACCCCTGGACCCTTAGGGATTCTTTACCCTTTTCACATTTCCTTCGTCTTTGACAAAATTGTTCCTTTAAACGGATTTCTGCTCTGAGGCCAAAATCCTATGTACCAAACTACAAGCAAGGGGCTATTCGCAAAGACTGGTTAGACAGTCAATGAAACGGCCTGGTATTGCCACAGTGAAGCACTCTTAACACCCAAAAATAAGAAAAACAAGTACCGTACGGTCTGCATAACCACATTCTCTCCCGTTGCTGATCAGGTTAAGAAGTGCATACTTAAACACTGGCCAGTACTTAATGCAGGCGAATTAAACTTGGACAGACCATTGTTTGCATTCTGTATGAACAGAAGATCATTTAGTGAGGGCAGGACTCCCTACTACTAAACTTACCCCAACCTTAACAGAAATGTGAGGGTTGGCCCCCCGGTTGAGACATTACAAATGTGGAAATTGTAGCGTCTGTTCGTTCACAATTGAGACAAAAAACTTTTCGCACAATAATATTAACATTGTATTGAATCAATTTTCTAACTGCAATACCATGAATGTTATATTTGCCATTATTTGCCCCTGTGAGGTGATCCATATAGGGCAAACTACACAAAAAGTGTGCATTTGAATCTGTCAACACAGGAGCCTCATACGTTGCAAAGTGAGCAATGCACCACTGGTGGAGCACTTCGAACTCAAAGGCCATACAGAAAATGATTTGCGGTGGCAAGTGATCACAATGATCAAACCCCCACCCATTACTGAATAAAGAAGAATTGAAGTGAATACTGCAAATTGACAGCTTACACACCAGCCTGAACAGAGGAGAGGATTGGACCACCCTGCTTTAACTGTACCTGATACACTACTTTACTTCTGTATACTTATAATAGACCTTACTCTGTTCCTTAATGATAACATGTTTCAACTGTTCGGTTGACAATTTCATCAGAGTCTTCATAAACTTTCTCTACCCATTGCCCTCAATGTCTGTCCTACCCCTATAATGAATGCTGCATTCTCTTATCCGTCTTATTCGATAGATGCCCACCTTGAGTACCTCTGTGATAAGCCTTGATTTATTTTTAACATTGGTTTCCCGAGTTGCACGTTACTCATACATACCATGTACAACCAATATTGCGATGTAGTCATTTGAGCACTCATGAAATTGTGTATATATAATTTCTATGGAGCTAATCTCTCGCTCTGCTCTTGTTAGCCTTGATTTTTTAATGTTTTTGCCTAACTTTTAATTTTTTCTTGTGTGGATATCAATACTACAATGAAGTCAGCCATGTACTCATGCAATTGTAATTTTTATGGAGCTAACCCTTCACTTTTCCCATGTTAATCCTGCTTTCCGTACTTTACTGCTTCACTTCTGATCTAAATTGCCATTACCAAGATGGGGTAATAGGGGCGACCCGAGTCAGGTCCACTGCTGGTAGTAGTTCGGGGTGGAGTTAGTGCACGCCCTGAGACTTTGTGTTTGAATGGTTTTAGTCGGGGGTCACATGGTGGAAGTAATAAAAGGGAGCCTACACGGATGTGACGCCATTGGCGCACATACGCGTGATCTCCGAAGCACCTCAATACTGCCTCTGTGCATTTTATTCCAACGGCCTACTGCACCGTGCCAGTGTAACCGCGCAAGCCTCTCTGGCTGAAGTGCCCGCCGCTAGCGAGATAGCACGGACACAACATTGGCGACGACGGTGGGCGACCGCATCCCACGTTCGCTCTGTGGCGGCCGTGGTGCTGCCACAACGCATGCGGTGCTCATGCCTCGGAGCGGGAGCGGGAGCGTGCATGTGCGCGTCGGCCCCTGCGTACAGAAAATGCATCGACGAGTCAGCCTGCTCGTCGGTCCCTGGTGGAGGCTGGAGGCAACACGTGGCACAGAGCCCCAGAGACGCAGCCCAGGAAGTGGGGGAGGTGCAAGACTCCACTGTCGGTGTGCCAGCAGTCAGCCACAAGGTGAGCCTCCACGAAGGACACAAGGCTCGGAGAGACTAGTCTATCTAATTTCCCCATCACACTCGAGCCAGAGGCGGGCTGCCAGCAGCAGAGAGGACATTCAGTCATAGTGTGTTTCCACAGGAAGACAGAACAGCTCCTCCTTTAGCACTGTTGCAGTGAGAGTGTGAGAGGTCCTCTGGTCATATTTCAAAGATTGCCTGCACCATGTCTGCAATTCCACCCATTTAGCCCTTTACAGTGGAGGGCCCTCATTCTGCCCAGGCGCCCAAATGGAAGGAATGGGTGGAGAGGCTGCTCCTGTTCTTTGAAGCCACAGGGCTGCACGATGACCAGAAGAGGGCCATGCTCCTGCATTTAGGGGGGAAAGACATCTACAGGATCGCCAAGTTGCTGCATGAACCAGCCCCCAAAACTCACCTCACACTAATTGGTGCCCTGTCGGCGCATTTTGAGCCCATGGCGAACCAAGACTATGAACGCTTTGTATTCCGCCAGGCGTGCCAACAGGCAGATAAGTCTATTGACACATTCGACGCCCGGCTAAAGGACTTAGCAAGCACCTGTGGGTTCGCTGATGAGGTGGAAGAAATTAGAGGCCAAATCATACAGGGCTTCGCCACCGCAAAATTCAGGGAGAGAATACTGGAGGGATTGGGGAAGCCCCTCGCCAACATCCTAACCCTAGGGAGAGCCAAGAAACTGTCGCGGGCCTGAGCAGCCCACATGGAGGCGGCCCTACATACACCAGTAAAGGTAGAACCCGTCAACGCGGTAATAGCACGCCCCACAGCCACATCAAGCCGGAAAGAGTCGGGGAAGCCTACAAGCTGCGGGTACTGTGGCGGAAGCCCACACCGGGCACTGGACTGTCCGGCACGAGGAAAGAAGTGCACTGGGTGTGGAAAGTTTAACCATTTCGAACGAGTGTGCCGATCGCGAAAGAACAGACGACCTCGGCCGACAGTCAATCTCATCCCAGGAGCGCAAAGTGGGAATAGTGACAGACGATGATGACAGAGAAGAGCAAGTGGTCCATACCGCATACATGATTGGAACGGCGACTCAGATGTCTCGCCGGCTGCCGCAATGTCAAATACGGGTGGAAAAGCAGGACATCACCACCGTCATAGATACAGGGGCCACCATCAACATCATGTCATCGGAACTCTACAAGGAGATGAAGCCGGCTCCAGTGCTGGACAACACGGCGATCAAAGTCTTCACGTATGGACAAGACAAACCCCTGCTGATGCGCGGAAAATTCAAGGCGACGATCTTGCATGGCTCTAAATTAATAAAGTCACAGGTCTACGTAGCAGAAGATGGACAGGGCATGCTATTAGGTTGCCGGGCCGCCGAAGATCTGGGAGTTGTGACATTCGCTTTTGGAATTCACCAGGAGACAGTATGACACATCCTAGCAGAATTTCCAGACATATTCAACGGGATTGGGAAGTTGCGAGGAAAAGAGGTACATCTACACATCGACCCCACTGTTCAGCCAGTAGCCCTATGCCACAGGCGCGTTGCCTTTCACCTGAGGCCACTAGTAGAAAAAACTATCCAAGCTGGAATTGGCTGGCATCATCGAGAAGGTAACAGGTCCCACCCCCTGGGTATCACTCATCGTGGTCACTCGAAAGCCTAAGCAACCGGGTGAGGTGAGGTGCGGATCTGCGTGGACATGAGGTTACCTAATGCGGCAATAAAAAGAGAAAGACAACTCACTCCCACAATTGATGATCTGATTGGGGAACTGAGTGGAGCGTGCTGGTTCTCTAAGCTTGACCTTCGGTTGGGATATCACCAGTTGGTGCTGGACAAAGAGTCACACTACATCACGACCTTTTCCACCCACATCTGCCTGAGGAGGTACACCCGCCTGAGTTTTGGAGTGTCAAGCGCAGCAGAAGTCTTTCAGAATGTGATCCATGAGTTGCTGATGGATCTTCCAGGGGTGGTGAACGTCAGTGATGACATTCTCATCTACGCCAGGACCATCGTGGAACACAATGCCAGACTGACGCAGGTACTTTAGAGGATACAGGAATCTGGTCTCACTTTCCATCGAGACAAGTGTGAGTTCCTCAAACAACAAATCAAATTTTTTGGCTATGTATTCTCAGCCTCAGGTGTGAATCCCGATCCGGACAAGGTGCGTGACATCAAGTTGGCCCCTGCCCCCACCAGCGTCACGAAGTACGAAGCTTCCTGGGCATGGTCAACTATTGTGGCCGATTTATCCGGGACCTGACCACCCTCACTCAGCCTCTCCGAGAGCTTACAAAAGGCTCTGTCCCCTGGGTCTGGGGTCATGAGCAGGAAACAGCGTTTCAAGCGGTCAAGGATGCCCTGTCTGCCAACACAACCCTGGCCTTCTTTGACCCTCAGAAGCTGACTATGGTCACGGTCGATGCTGGACCGAAGGGCCTTGGAGCGGTCTTACTGCAGCGGAGCAAGGTAGAGGATGACTGGACCCCGGTGGCTTTCGCTAGTCGGTCATTGACAGACACCGAGCAGCGATATTCCCAAATAGAAAAGGAAGCCATAGCCATCCACTGGGGATGTCGCCACTTTCACCTGTACGTATATGGACATCCTTTTATTGTGGCCACTGACTATAAGCCGCTTCTCTCACTATTTGCTGGAACCGCCTCCAAACCGCCCCCACGCATAAAAAAGTGGATGCTGCAGCTGCAGGGGTACAACTGCCGTGTGGAATATCATCCAGGAGTGCAGAATCCGGCTATCTCTCCCATCACCCCAGGGCAGCTACCCCTGAAGAGGAGGATGACGCAGAGGACACATAGGAATATGTCCGATACATTACTGCCAGATCGTGCCCTATTCCATTGTCCATGAAGGTGTTAGGGTAAGAAACCAGACGGGATGAGTGCATCCAGCGGGCAATAGAGATTCTGAAGCATGGCCGGTGGCAAAGTGCGAGGAGTGACTGGAAAGTCCTCACCACAGAGGCGAGAAGGATCATGGAAAGTCTGTACAATGTCCGGCAGGAGCTCAATGAGGATTCCACAGGATGCCTACTTCGAGGTCACTGCCTGGTGATACCCTCGGCCCTGACCAGCCAGGTGATCCAATTGGCGCATGTGGGTCACCAAGGAATGGTGAAAACCAAGACCCGCCTGAGGACAAAAGTGTGGTTTTCCCTGATGGATGAGAAAGTAGAGGAGGCAGTGAGGTCATGCCAATGGTGCGAGCCACCGGGGAAAGTAGCTCACCAGCTCCAATAATCACTGAACCTCGACCTGACCGCCCCTGGGCGGGTGTCAGTTTGGACTTTGGGAGTCTTCCGGATGGGAGACACAGCTTTGTGCTGATCGATGACCACTCAAAATACCCTGAGGTGGAAATACTACAGTCGCTAATGGCAAGTGAGGTAATCCCAAAGTTGGAGAAAGTGATGGCCACTCATGGACTCATACAAGAGATAGGGTCCGACAACGGCCCTCCGTTCCAGGGACATGAAATAGCCAATTACCTGTCGTCTCTAGGCATCACCCACAAAAAGATAACCCCAAGATGGCCGCAAGCGAACGGCGAAGCAGAAAGGTTTATGTGCACCCTAAACAAAGTCATTCGCATTGCTCATGACCGCCAACAGTCCTTGGAATTGGCCATTTTCTCCTTCCTAAGGGTGTACCGACAAACGCCACACTCCACCACCGGAGTGGCTCCTGGGCATCTCTCCATGGGACGGGTGGTTTTGGACTCTATTCCCCATCATACAAAATGGCGTCCAGAGTCACCGAAGGAACTGCAGATTCAAACACGTCGTCAACATCGAAACGATCATGTCAGCCAGCGGCGGCGATCACAACCGCTTAACTTCAAAGTGGGTGATTCAGTTCTTCTGCAAAATCGAGTTGCCAACAGCAAGTTTGGCCTGCGGTATGAAAAGGTGCCATGGACTATCACACATCTGAACGTCACCAGAGTCACTGCCCAGCGGGGTGCGGAAACAGTCATGAGGAATGTGTATTTCTTCAAAACCTTTCATCCAGCCCGAGATGTCCCTCTTGAAGCGGGCCCACCTGAGTCTGGTCGAGCAGTGTCTCCGGATACTGATGAGTAAGACGCAACTGAAGTGAACTGCCCGGCAGTGGACAGAGCTGATCCTGAAGTACCTCCGACTGGTGAGCACCCTCCAGGGGATCCCCTGGAGCTCCCTCTGCCCGGCCTGTTGGGAGGCCGGGGAAATTCTCAGTACTGTCTGCGGAAAAATCCAGCACCATCCTGCCGGCTGAAGGACCATGTCATGTGAGCCTGTTCCAGTAATGCATATTTCTATTGTTGCTGTATGGTTTGTTGCCATAATGGGGATTGTTTGATACTGTTTGGGGAGGAATGTAGTGTCTGCCCCTATGACATAATAGGGGCGACCCGAGTCAGGTCCACTGCTGGTAGTGGTGCGGGGTGGAGTTAGTGCACGCCCGAGACTTTGTGTTTGAATGGTTTAGTCGGGGGTCACATGGTGGAAGTAAGAAAAGAGAGCCTACACGGATGTGACGCCAGTGGCGCACAAACGTGTGATCTCCGAAGCACCTCAATACTGCCTCTGTGAATTTTATTCCAACGGCCTACTGCGCTGTGCCAGGGTAACCGCACAAGCCTCTCCGGCCGAAGTGCCCGCCGCTAGCGAGATAGCGCGGACACAACAATGGCCACTGTATTTCCTCTAGCCCTTGCACGCATGTGCAAACTTTTTGTCAGAGTTCTATTTGCATGCATGCGCACTGCAAATTGTTTCTGAACTGCAGACGGATATCCGTGGCAGTAACCTCTCTCACAGAGATTTAATTGCATGCACGCGCACTGCAAATACTTTTTGAACTGCAGACGGACATCCGGTGCGGTCACTTCTCTCGCACACACGGAGGCGCTGAAGACCCTCCTGCATTCATTCTGGACTTTGGGTAGGTGCAGCATTCCCTTTCGCGCCTTCTTCTCAGAAACACTCACCAATAAGATTTGCATATGTTACTTGATTTCCTTTCCTTTTAGTTACGTTGCTCTCCCTACTGGGAGATACACTCTTGCATCTTGGCTCTCTCCCCTGCTGGAACACCAAACATGCTACCGGGCTGTCACTTAAAGCCCTTCCTTTTGGCAATTCTTGTCAAAACGACAGACTATTGGTAAGCAGTGAGTCACGTACCATCACCAGTAGTCACAATTTTTTTGCGCGACTTCACCTTCATGCTTCATTCACTTCCTCTTGTTCCAGATCCACAAAGTGACCGTAATCTCCCGGTTTTTGATCTTACCTTGAAGTGCCTCTATCGCACCTTCTGCAGTAAGTTTTTAGAAGGGCATTTCACTAATACTTACTGTAATGTCCCCCTTAAAATGCTCATTCTTATTTACAATTCATTCTCCCTAGTTTGCCACAACCGATTTACCAATCTTCCACCTCCGGTATTCCCCACCTCAACTACGGTTGATATTAGGTCAGTTTAACTTGTCTATTTATGCTCACCCTTTCCTTGTTATACATTATTAGGCATTGTTTACCCCCTTTTCCAATACCACTTAGTGCTCACGCCCATCATCAGTGCATTGTTTTCTGAGCATGCTTCTTTTAACATCTTTCACCAGTATGATGCACAACACTTCTGAAGCATGTACATGCATGGTATAAGAGACCTTCCATTCCCATTATGTTGATCGTTACTAAAAGACCCCTTTTCTCCTCCTTCTTTCCCCTTTCTTTTTTCTTCCTTTTTCCCTCTCGATTTCCTTCCCTACAGGCAATTTTAGTCTCAGGCATAAAATTAAGTCCTGATTATGATCCACATATTTATAGGTGGGATGGAAACGTTGACGACATACAGTACCATAACTATCAAAAATACCTTGGTTTTATAAATTTGATAGTATTGGTACTCTAATCAATTGTGACTAAAATTGTTCATTGTATTTACAGTCACTAAAAAATGTCTGAGCTGCAAATTTACTTTTCAGTTCTTCCTTGTTGTTTCCCACTCACCCCTTTATTTTTGTTTGTTCCTTTTGTGTTGTGTAATTGAATAAATACTTGCATTTTTTCATTTTGTAATTTTGTTGCCATAGAATGTCTAATATTCAGTTCTTAAATTAGATGAAGAGACCACTTGGTCCTTGACAAATGCCCATATTCTTACAGCACATTGGTCTGGGGTCTGAATAAAGGATGCTAGAGGGGGGCCCAGCCCAGCCTCTTCCAGTCTCCAACGGGCGTGGACGGGCCCGCCCGGGCACGCCCATGCGTGTGTCCCACATTGCAGGTCAGCGTTGCGCTTATATGCACGTGTGGCATTGTAGGCATGATAAGATTTGTAGTTTCCCCCAGCGGTGTGATGAAACAGCAAACCAGAAGGGCACAGCTTCTCCCCTTTCACAGTAGAGTGGCTACAGTTGCCGCGGGTTGGCATCGCGCTTATATGCGCGCGTGGCGTTGTAGGGATGATGGGGATTGTAGTTTCCCCCAGCGGTGCGATGAAACAGCAAACCAGACGGGCACAGCTTCTCCCCTTTCACAGTAGAGCATCCAAAAACCTCGAGGCCAGCCAAGAGCTCCAGAAGCTCTGGTATGACCAAAAACTGTACTTGTGAAGTTCCAACCAGGGCAGAAAATGTGGGTTTTGGAACCTGTGGCCGCTTGGGCCCTCCAGGACAAATGGGGTGGACCCTACCGTATCCTAGAAAGAAATGGGGAAGTCACCATTCTGGTGGACCTTAGCACTTGCAGGAACCATGTAAACCTCCTTAAACCCTACCACGACAGGGCTGAGGAGGCCATGCTCATGGTTACGGATGAGGATCAGGGGGACAAGAGTGAACCACTCCCCTAACTCCTCTCTCACAACCCTAAAGATGGGTCAGTGGAGGGAGTGGTTCTTTCAGACACCTTCTGCCCAACAGCAGGCCGACTGCAGGCAAGTCTTGTGCCAGTATGCTGAGCTCTTCTTTTCGACCACTGGTCAGACAAGCTGGTGTACACATGATGTGAACACAGGGGACAGCCTAACTGTCAAAATAAAAATCTACAGGCAGTCTGATCATGTCAAAGAGAGCATCAAAACCGAAGTAAGCAAAATGCTGGAATTTGGAGTCCTTGAACCCTCTGAGAGCCTCTGGGCCAGCCCAGTTGTCTTATTCCCCAAACTTCACACTCAGGGTGGTAAAAAAGAGCTGAGATTTTGTGTGGACTATAGGGGCCTCAGTGCAGTAACCAAAACAGATGCACACCCAATACCTAGGACTGACAAATTGATTGACCGATTAGGGGCAGCCAGATAATTCAGTACGCTTGATTTGACATCAGGGTACTGGCAGATTGGTCTGACCCCAGGAGCAAAAGAGAAATCTGCATTCTCAGCCCTAGATGGGCATTATCTAGGGGCAACTGGTGTTCATGGGCAAAAGAGGGGGTTGCCCTGCCACCCTCGGGGAAGAGGCAAGACAGGGAAAATAAACACAGAGCAGCTCTGAGGCGGTGTGCTGAATCTCCTGGGTGAACTCTATGGAACTTTGCAGATTTCCTGCATCACAAGCACCAGCCCGGCAAGGTTTTCTTCGACCTGCAGGCACAAGCTACAGCAGTGACATCACATGAGAGGGAGTGCTGAATAAGAATGCAATGGATCCAGTTGTGTTTGGGGCGCATGAACAGTGGCCCTGGCAGGATTTACAAAACTCCATGCACTTCAATGGCTGGGGGTGGGCAGGCTGATGAGGACAAGGAGGGAGTGGGTGGCAACAACTTGTTGCTTATCACAGAGGGGCAGGCTGTGCGAGGGATGGAGGGGGCTGCTCTCCTGGCAGTAACACATGTTTAGTGCTGCATTTGGTTTCACTTTGAAAAAATCATTATGGAGCTGAGCACACAGAGTGCTCCTCATCTCGATCGTAGAGGCCCAAGAGAAGGAAGGATCCAGCTGGACTAAGAGGTAAGTGTGCCATTGAGCCTCTCCATCAGGGGCATCCTCACCCCCAACGCCACCCCCACCCCACCCCCTTGCCTGCTTTAGCAGCTACAGAGGAAGTTGGGTTCTTGATGGGCCTCTTCTGTTTGCAGCTTGGCAAACAAAGGCTCATAATAAATTTGGGAGGGTGAATGATTGAAAGGAAGGATGGGTGGGTGGATAAATGGATGGATGGATGGATAAACGGAATGGGGATGGATAGATGCATGGATGAATGAATGAGTGAAAGGATTAATGGAAGAGTGAAAGAGAGAGGGTGTATGAGTGAGAGGGAGGATGGATGGATGGATGGATAGATGAAAGAGTGAATCGATATAGGAGTGAAAGGACAGATTGATGGTTGATGAGTTGGATGGAAGAATGAGTGAAAGGATGGATAGATGAGTGGAAGTGTAAAAAGATGGATGAGTGAATGAATGGATGGAGTGAAAATATGAATTGATGAGTGAAAGGATGGATGACTGAAAGGATGTATGTAAAGATGGATGAGTAAAACAATGGATGGATGAGTGAAAGGCAGGGTAGATGGATGGAAGGATGGATGGATGGATGGATGGATACGTAAAAGGGTGCATTGATGGATGGATGAATAGATGGATAGATGGATTAGTGCATGAGTAAAAGGATGGATGGCTGAGTGAAAGGGTAAATGTAGGGATGTATGAGTGGATGGATGGATGGGATGAAGGGTGAATGGATGGGTGTAAGGAAGGATGGCTGAGTGAAAGGGAGTATAGATGGATGAGCCAAAGGGAGGATGATGGATGGATGAAGTGAAAGGATTGCTAGATAGAGCGAAAGGGTGGATGGATAAGCGAAAGATTGAATGGATGATTGAAAGGACGGATGGATGAAAGGGGGTGGATAAGTGAAAGGATGGATGATTGAGTGGGTGGATTGGTTTGATGGATGAGTATCCATGGAACAGTGGCAGCTCTCCTTTATGGGCTCAACAACTACACTAGACCCTCCTTGTTTTGTGGTCCCTTTTTATTGTTTCAAGAGTGAATAATTATTAATTCTTAGTACAATAAAAATAAAGTGCAGACCCGCTTTGGGTCCAGCAACACACTGAGGCAGCTAGTGACATTGATTGAGGCACATTTAGACTGAGTAATTCAGAATGAGTGGGACTGAGTGAGACAGAGTAGAATGAGTGAGACTGCGTGAATTAGTAAGACAGAGTGAGACAGTAAACTTAGGGGGTTATTTACAAGAGGCCTGCACCGCCGGAGCGTCACTTTTTTAGATGCTCCGGTGGCGCAGACCTCTCAATCAAATCTATGAGGTGACACAAAGCCACCCTGCGGGACTTTGCATGGCCTCATAGATATGGAGTAAGACAAGGCAGCGCAAAGTGCTGCATGTCTTGCTCTGTGTCAAGGAGGCGTTCCATGGGCATTGCGGTGGGTGTTCCTACGCAACACCGATGGATTTTGACACTGCCCCAGATTTACAAAGTCATCTAAAACCTGGGGCAGCACCAAAACCTTTCGCCTCCCTAGAGCAGGTATGACGAGGAGAAATGTTTTCATTTCTCCTAGTTTTTTCCTCTTTTCATGTGTGCTGCATACTGCAGCACACATAGAATGAGGACAACACCTCTGTGGATTGTTTTTTGTGCACAAAAGCAATCCTCCCAACGCAGAACAAAGAGGCCTTTGTTGGCGATAGGCACCATATTGTGCACCAGTGCTGGCTGAAATGACAGGAATGCACCATATCTCATAGATACGGTGCATTCCAACCCTTTCGATTTGGCGTAGGGCAGCACAGCAAAAAGACTTGTGGCGCTGCCCTACGCCATATTATTGTAAATGAGGCCCTTAGTTCAAGATAGTGTGAGAGAACCCTTGATGAAGAAGCTCATTGGAATTCGAACCAAGGATTACACCTCACCACTTTTAATGGTCACCAGCCGCCACTGGCATTATCGATTTAGTGCTATGCCGTTTGGACTAAAGAATGCTTCTACCACCTTCCAAAGGTTGGTGAATAAAGTCCTTGCTGGGCTGGAGTCCTTCAGTGCGGCATATCTTGACGATATTGCTGTCTTTAGCTCCACCTGGCAGAACTGCCTGATCCACCTGGGAAAGGTCCTTGAGGCTCTGCGAAATGCAGGCCTCACTATCAAGGCAAGCAAGGGCCAGATAGGGCAGGGCTCTGTTGTATACTTGGGCCACCTCGTAGGTGGAGGCCAGGTTCAACCCTTACAACCCAAGATCCAGACAATTGTGGACTGGGCAGATCCAACCGCCCAGACTCAAGTCAGGGAATCCCTTGGCTTCACTGGGTACTACAGGAGGTTTGTGAAGGGATATGAGTCCATTGTAGCCACCCTCACAGAAGTGACCTCTAAAAAGATGCCAAAGAATGTGAACTGGACAGTGAGCTGTCAAAAGGTTTTTGACACTCTGAAAGAAGCAATGTGCTCAGCACCCGTTCCGAAAAGTTCAGATTATTCAAAGCAGTTCATAGTGCAGACAGATGCCTCTGAACATGGTATAGGAGCGGTCCTATCCCAAACCAATGATGATGACATGACCAACCTGTTGCTTTCATTAGCAGGAGGCTACTCCCTAGAGAGCAGCATTGGAGTGCCATTGAGAGAGAAGCCTTTGCTGCAGTTTGAGCCCTGAAGAAGCTGAGGCCATACTTGTTTGGCTGTCACTTCCTTGTTCAAACGGACCACAGGCCTCTCAGATGGCTGATGCAAATGAAAGGTGAAAACCCCAAACTGTTGAGGTGGTCCATCTCCCTACAGGGCATGGACTTTACCGTGGAACACAGACCTGGAACAGACCATGCCAATGCAGATGGCCTTTCCATGTTCTTCCACTTAGATGATGAAGACTCTCTTAGGAAAAGTTGGTCTCATTCCCTTTCATTTGGGAGACAGTTATGTAGGAAAGAGCCCTTTTTGCCTGGTCACCCCCCACTTTTTGCTTGGTATATGATGTGATTTTGACTGGAAGTGCACTGCGTTCCTGCTAACCAGGTCCCCAGTGCCACATTTTATTCCCAAAACTGTGCAATTGTTTTCCCCAATTGGCAATACCTTTAGTACCTTCTTTAAGTCCCTAGAAAATGATAATACTGGTACCTAGGGCCTGTGGCACTAAAGAGGGTCCCTCAGGGCTGCAGCATGGATTGTGCCACCATAAAGGACCCCTCACCTAGCTCATGCAAACTGGCACTGCAGGCTGCGTGTCTTGGTGCAGACAAAAGTGAAAACACAACATGACACCCATCCCTGTGTGCCATGTTCCCTAACACCGCATGTAATATTTGTAAGTCACCACTACAGCAGGCCTTAAAGCCCTATGGTAGGGTGCCTTATGCTATGTGTGAGGACATATCTGCATAGGCAGATATGCCCCAGTGCTGGTCAGTTCCCTTACTCCCAGTACAAGGGAACAGGGAAGCCATTTTTAAAACATGTGCTGGACACTGGTGAAAATGAGTTCCCCAACTACATGATGGTTTCAGGGAAAAGAGGGATGTTTGGTATAAAACATCTCCGATTAATAAACCCAAACTGACACCAGTGTCAGATTTAGTAATGCATGCACACAGAGGGCACCTTAGAGGTGCCCTCTAAAAACCTACCAGCCCCTGGTTCTGACTGACTGGCTTTCGTCAGCCTGCCACCAGAGACGAGTGCCTGCCCCCCAAGGGTGAGGCCCTCTTCACTCCAGGGGCCATAAACCGAGGCTGCTTGGGAAGGGGGTGCTTTCACCTCCTCCCATAGGATGACCTGAAAATTGACATTCCAAGGCAGGGGGGTTTCAAAGTGCCTACTGCCTTTGGTGTGAGAATCTGGTTTCTCTTCCAGGTGAAGAAGCCGACCCCCTGTGTCCAGAGCCTTTTTGGCACCTGGACAGGTGGGAAAATTACCTATTCGAATAGGTGTGCCCACTCCAGACTAGTACCACCCCTAAGGTGGCCTAACCTGAAGTGGACGTGACTTTTCAAAGGTAGCCATATTGGTGATGGCAAAATCAGGAATTCTGAGACAGGGTTATGATCACCTCCCCCAAGAAGTGGTTTTTATTGGGGGCATAGTGACCCCAAGGGTAGGTAGCCTATTGGCTACTACCCTTCACTCCCCTGACAACTCTAAATTCAGTATTTAGGGGAACTCTGGCACCAGAGAATCAGATCCTGATGACCTACGAAAAAGGACACTGAAGAGCCACAAAAGCAAAGACTAAGGAAGAGCAACTCACTTGGCCGCAGCCATGCCAGCTTGTCTGCTGTTTCCCAGGTGAATTGCACAAAAGTTGTCTCATCCTGCAAGCTGTCATGCCTCCACAGCCTGGGAGGACTGCCATCAATAAAGACTCAAGGACTCGTGTGGAGCAGCGGCACTACTCCCCTGCATGCTGCAGGTACCCCAAAGAAGACTGAGAGACTTCGGAACCGCAAAAGTTTGATGCTGCAAAGCACCACTGCGCCCGCGCTTCCTAGTCCAAGCTGAAGTGGGCCAACAGTGTCAGCATGGTCCCCAAGCCCTCAAGAGACAGAGTCCACTTCGGTTTTGCCTCTCGTGAACTCTCCGACGCCGCCTGCATCCTCTGTTTGCAGGCCCCCTCTACGGCGAATGCAACCTGTGCCAAAAATCCAACGCCTGAAGACACCTCTGCACCCGTCACCCCTGGCACGTGGAGAAGAGGACCAAAGATGTCCCCACACCCCCAAGCATTGTGAGACCTGAACCCCTCTTGTGGTTCAGACCTCTTTTCAACTGGACCGATCCCCATAGGGTAACGTTGGACACCTGATGCGCCCCAGTGCCGCCCGAGGTGACCTGTTGGAGCTGCCAATTCCTCTCACAGAAAAATCAGCACTGGTAAGTGGAAGTTCTGGTGTTCTGACTAAACCCCAAGCTACTGAATAAATGGTGGACAATGTGACGTACTGCGTGCGGTATGTAAAGAAGTCTAGACCACACACCAAAATGACATTAGGCAATGCAATCTTTAAAGAAGTGGTTATGCTAAAGAGGTTTCAAATTCTTCAATGTGGCCCTTAAATAAGAAATCTTAAAAAAATCTAAATATGAATAATTAAGGAAAATATTAGTCCTAGATACAGAGCCATTATCACACTGTATGAGTGTGTGTAGTTAATTGGATCTCTGTGCTCATTGATGGTGACCAGTTAAACTGTGAAAGGTAAAAACGTTGTTGACACTTACCGGCTGAAAAAGGATATTTATTATGCAATGACATTATATTGAAGTTTTGGACTTTGTACATTCATGCACAATATTGATTGATTTGTTTATAAGCATTCTCTTGTTTTTATGTGTTTCACTTTACGCCGTTCACTTGACTTTCATGAGCACTTTGTGTTCACTTTGCATATTGGGCACCTTTACAACTCATATTTGATGTTGCATCTAATTGTCTATAAAATCAACTGAATATATTTGATTTTGGATTGTGTTTGGCTATATCTGTATCCTCTTTTTGTTTGTGTCATAATTCAGTTGGTATATAATACATAGATAAATTTGATTAGCTTCTTTCCTACTTATGCCCTTTGGGACATTGTTGCTTTATGCAAATAAGTATCATTTATGGCAGTGGTTCCCAAACTTTTTAAAACCACAACTCGCTATTTAAAACGATAAACTTTTGCAACCCCCCTACCTTTAATTGGCATGAGGAGGAGCGATTTTTTAATGTTTCTAAAGATCGTGTGGTAGCACACTGCCATTGACAGGCAGCACATTTTCCATTGAAATGGCTACTAAATTTGAACAGACATACAGTTTTACTGATAAAACTACAATAGCACACAAATGATATTGTGTGGAAAAAGGTTTTCTCTGAATATTTAAGATTTGCGCATCATTAAGTAAAGTGTCTTGCTTTATTTTGATTCTATTAAAATCTCTGTTTCCAGCACACTTCAGAGTTACAAAAAAGGAGCTTCATTTGTAATTTCCTAACTGCTTAATGTATACATTTCATTTGGATGTATTTACATTTTGTTGTGTGTTGCAAAAAACAACATCCTTCTGCCTGTCTTCTCACACTTCCTATACTACAGAAAGATTGTCACACAATTCACTTTAAAAATTCCTCTCACTTTGCAGTCAGAGAAAAAAAAGTAAACACCAATCCCATGTTAAAAGTATAAGCAATAATTTGTCAGAAGACAGCCAGACATGTGGCCTCTGTCTTTGAAGCACTAGAAAATGTGACAAGATAAACATAGACTTTAAAGGTATTTTTATTTACTGCTCAGACTTTCCAGACCCTCCAAAAAGCAGCTCAAGACCCACCAAAAATAGGTTTGTGACCCACCAGTGGGTCGTGACCCACAGTTTGGGAAACACTGATCTATGGTATTGATGCTGCAGATAGTCTATACATCAAATTCTGTGTGTGACCAAGGAGTATCATTTAATGATCAATCCTGCATTATATTAAACTCTACAGTAGTTCTGCATTGAGATGAGTTTGTTGTGAGTTCTTTCACAATGTGAGTGTGTCTTTGGGATTTGTGGTGGAGCAGCAGATTAAATGCACTATTACATGAGTGGCATTGTAAGGTTCTGTTTCACTGTTTCGGGAGACAGGCAGTGCTAGGAGAGAATCACTGCACTTGCAGAACCCTACATGAGGTATGAGGGAATGGAGCAGACTAATGCAGAGCAAATAAGTCAAATCCCATCTTGAATGTCATGGCATTGGTCTGTCTCATCCAAAGATTCACGAGTGGTGTACAATAACATCTGTTAGATAAAGCGGGTATTTAAGTTATTCACATTTTCTGGACTCAGGAAAATGAACATCATTCACATAGTTTGACGCAAAATCTAAAAACTAATGTTTGCTACTTGGCTGAAATACGTGTGATCACAAGCAAAACAGATTTATAGGCATGCAAGGACCAGGCTCCTGAGATCAGGAAAAGTGAGCAGCTTGACAAAACATTACAAAATATTTACATATACCACCTGATTCAACACATTCCTGAAGAAAACAGTAAATAAACAATACACCATAGCCACATAAAGTATGTTCTGGCTAGAGCAGAACTGCAGGTCTACCAAATAATAGCACAGCTCTCAACACCATTTGCAATTGGGCTACCTACAGGCTTCCTGTGTCAAGTAGAGGGCACATGTGTGTGTAACCATGATTCAGAATTAATTTTTGTTGTTGTTTATAAAGGAAGCAAGATATACCCTTACGGACAGAGGCCCCCTTGCTAGCAGGCATCAGAAATACCTTATCTTCCCTCTGTTCAGGGCCAGGTCCACAAAAGCCAGATACACTCACCAACCCCAGACTCCACTTGGTGTGTCCTTCCAGACAGTATGTTGATGAGCCCTACTCACCACCATCAACAAAGCACAATGGTATCTCCTCTTGCTTGCCTGTCCAAAAGATAACATGCCTTCATCACCAATAATCTGCCTAGGAGACAAAAATCACCCCAGTCGGTGGCCCCCAGATCACATGGTGTTGGAACCAGCACTGTCTGGTTGGCCGAAGGGATGCCCCAGCCAGGCCAAAGGCACTGTTCCCGTCAAGGGCAGGTGATTACACACACTGTACAACCCATCCTCACCCTTGGGTAGCTTGGCAGTGAGCAGTCAGGCATCCTTCAAAAGCAATGTGTAAAGCAAGAGCACAGTACAAGCACACAATAATTGTTCAGCACGATACAAAAGAGAGACTTCACACGATGTCGAGAAATGTTGTTTCTATTCAACACACACATTAAACAATGCAACATGAATATCATGGAATCTGGGGCATGAATAATACTTTGCAATATTACTAGCAGTACTAGGCCAGGTTCGTGTTGATCAGCTCTCGATAATATGCACATATGGGCAAAGTCTGATTCACACCCACAACACCCTTGGTGAGACACGCTGTCTGCCCTGGCCCACCCTCACAATCCAAATAATGCTAAGTCACACGCCTACAGGGTGCACCCTGGGCTACAACAATATCAGTAAGATGTGCATACACAGTATTATAACACTTTTAGCAGCACCGCAGGACAAAGCTGACCAGTGTCATGAAGCACAGGCTGTTCACAGACGGTCACACCCACACACTTACACTCACTTTTACACCACTACGCAATGCGACAGGTACCAGCCCGGTCTGTATAGGCACTGTCACTCACATACATACCCGACACTCTAATGCGGTGCCACTGATACCAATCAGTTCAATAGTTAACACTCGCAGACCCCGTGGCTCCAAACCTCTTGCCACCCTCCGATTCACCCCCCCTGTCCCAGACACCCCAGATGAAAGTTCACCAGTCCCTCCCTCCGGACACAAGGCCACTCATGGCTGAGGTCACACCTCATCTGGGTCCCTGGAAAGCAGGTGGGGATTAACAGTAAGCATAAACAAGAGATAGACATAAACAAAGGGGGGGCTTGGCGCCACTCAGGAAGTTCACCACAAGTTGTAAAGCAGAAACAGGCTAACAGCAACAATTTGTTACAAACAGGGGGTTCACCAGGGCCTTCTGTCACCTGCCCAGTTCTGCGGAGCACAGGGGGATGTCACACAGTCTCTTGACCTGCTCTTAAACATTCTCGGAAGCGTCCCTCTGGCCTAGTCAATTCCTGTCACTCCTACCTGGTGCCACAAAGTCTTCAGAAGGGCCACGTGGGGGAGGGCAGTTGGTCCACCGGGATGGAGCCAGTGAGTGAACAAGTAGTGAATGGGGAACAACACACAGGGGAGCCTCTCAACTTGAGGAGGGACCCTGTCAGTTACACATTGATGCGGGTTGTGCCCCGGCAATCTGGGCACAGGGTCTGGTGCACAATGAGATGAGTCTCACCGGACACGTAAGGTTACACGAAGTAGAGTTGCCATTCTGTACCTCCCTGGAAATAAGGCACTAGGTCCGGCCCACCTTGATGTCGGTTGCACCAGACGTTTCTGGTCACACACACACAGGCACAAGTTCAGCAAAGCCTCACAAGGTCGAATGAGACTCTGCAATGGTTGGGTCCACAAACTCTGAGGGCCGCAAACTGTGAATCGGACACCGCATGCAATGCCCATGCAGTCGGCGTGGCTCACAAGAGAAATGTGGCACAGTCAACGAAGAGGGCTACGTTGGATCCCACAACCGGTGAATCCACACACCACCAGCAAGACACTTATGCATCCCAAGGTTCACGCGGTATAGGAACCGCTTGGCCGTAGATGCGGACAACTTCTTGAGGTCTGCACTAGGCACTCTGATCTCCAGGCCCGATTCTGTAGTTCCAAGCTCACACTGCACTGTCCAGCTTTCAGCAGGCGATGTGGGCACTTAGAGGGCACCGCTCTCCAGATGTCGCCGGTAGATGGTGTGGGCCCCTCTTAGATCTTTGATATCCCTGAGACCTCCGTGAGAACAGAAGACCAGCCAACTGGTCCTTGGAAGCCCATTTCAGGGTGCCACACATCAGCAGGTTGTTGGCCCAGGCCAGCCACTTTTCAGGAAAGCATGCGGTCCTTTCCATGGACAGTTTTCTTCCATGTGTACAACAGAGTCCTCTGGCAATGTGCATCACGCAAACCAGGTTCTCTGGTCCTGCGTCCCCACAAGCAGATCCTCCTGTCGGAGGGGTGGAACTGGGTAGTTATATCCCATGGGGCCTTTGAAGTTGGGGGAAGGGTGAAAGGGTATTCCTTTGAATCACAGATGTGTCCCCTAAATTTCTCTCTTGTCTGCCATGAGGTCGCAGAATGCAAATCTCTTATCTTTATGGGGGCCGTGATTTGGCCCAAGAGGCCAGGTGTCGCAATCTCTGCCCCGCATATATTCTGCCAGGCCCGCAAATGGCAGAGGTCGTCTATTTCAATTGCATGCCCTGTCGCTGGGGAATGTCCAGATGTGCTTCCTCAGCCTCCGGTGTGGACATGCGCCAAATACCATGGCGCACAGAGTTTGATGCATAAAAATGTCCACCTTCCATTAGTAGCATTTTCACGCAAGAAATGCCAAGCCCTCCATTACCATTGGAATGGGTTTGGCCTAGTGAAACCATTGATAGGAAACATCATGAGGCTGCACCACTGCGATACCTTATTGCAGATTGAGGTACTGGCAACCCCTTCCCCATGCTAACTTAAGGGAAGAGCAAGCCTCTTTGGTAGGGGAACTCTTGTGGGTCTTCCTTCCTACCTGGGCAGCGGACACCCGTAGGTGCCTGCCCAGTCCTTCACCTTCCATCCTAGTGGAGGCGAAAGACCTCCAATGGATGGACCTTGATAGCTACGGGCCAGCTGAAGTACGTGCCCAAGGGCGCTCTCACAGACCTGCTGTTGCAGGTCGGACACATGTTTGAAACATGCAGTCTGTGCGACTGCACACACCGGCCTGCTGCAGCAGGTCAGACACCTAGGTTAACCACATCCCAAGGTGTTAGTGAGCACCCAGGCTGCAATGGCAGGCTTGACCTACATTTACAAGCATCATGTCCTCACCACTTCCCAACATGTGTTGGAAGGGTGCGCGCACGTCACCCTGCAGTATAGTGGGAAAGGGCCCAGAGCGGTAAGGTGCTACACAAGAACCAGCAAAACATCAGAGGAAAAAGCAAAAAGTTCAGGGAAACGCAACCTGACAAGTATCAGGTCCAACACATGGCATCCCTCCTTTTCCATGAGCAAAATGGAAGGAATTCTGCCTTTTAGCTCATGACATGAGGATGATGTCTGCATTCAGGGGGATGGACCAGAAGAAGCAAACACATTGGATTTTTTTATCCCCACTAGGGGCAGATTTACTATCTTTTAGTATAGCACAGCAACGAAAGTTGTTGCACTGTGTTGTGCAAGGGGGTGAAAGCAGGGCAGAGCCACGTTTCTAAATGTGGCCTGCTGCTGCTCTCTTCTCTTGTGCTAGCAAACAGGCTGCCTACCGCCATACACACACCTTTAAACCATGGTGCAAAGGCCTATGGATGTTGTCTAGCATAGGATTTGTAATGGGAGTATACCTTTCCAGTACAAAATCCTAGACAGGTTTTGCCCTCCTTCACACATTAGATGTGCGCTGCACAGTGCAGCCCGCAAGCAATGTGTGAAATGTTTGGAGAAATAAATATGTTTCTCCTATTTTCTGCCTGCCTCAAGTAGGTATTATTTTTTGGCACAAAAGTGGTCTGGCAATTTTAGTAGATAGGTTTTGAAAAAGAAAAAAGTTGTTGCTTGTACTAGAAAGTACCAACTATGTAACACCCTCTTGATGTAAAGTCGCACAAAGCAAAATAACTAATTTTCCAGGGGAAAAAAAACCCAAATTGCACTGGAAATGAAATACCCTTTGAAGACTTTGCCCTGCTTTTCCTCACTTTGAGTGGCATTGAAGCAGTGCAGAGTCTTGATAAATCAGTCCCACTGTGCCCATTTTCCTCCATTCTCCTTAGCTGGCCCCACCTCCAACCAGCCTTGCAGATAGCAACAGCTGCCTGGAGTCCGATGACAGAGAAGGCACTGCCACTCCACATTTATTAAGGTGGGGCGGGTAAAGATCTCTTTCTCCCCTGGCATCCCTGATTAGAGTGTTGGGCCATATTTTGAATGCCACCTGACTTAGAGAAGCAGCATAGTATCTAGTGTATCCCTATTTCAGTTTGCCGTACAAATCGAACAACTTACAAATGCACTGGTGAACAGGTGAAGTACAGTTGTGCTGAGGTACTAGTCCCTAATTTTCCTGGTTCATCCCATGGTCTCCTTCAAGCCTTCCCCTCTGCTGCTGCTGCTGCTGTCTCCAGCCCCACAAATGCTTATTCCACTGCTGTTGCCCATATGACATTGAGTCTGGAGTCTACATTGATATTGACAAAGCCTATAGGTCTGGGTTATTGTTCTGAGGAGTGTAAACACAGCCATGCAAAAGTGCTGTTTGTATGTGTTAGCACATAAATCTTGACCTATTGGCTTTGCTATTTTTTATTGATAGATTCAGTCCATAAACGAGTTTAACATTTCTGAAATAAATCTAAAATATGTTTGAGTCATCTAAGTAAAAAATTTGACAGTGACAAGTTGCCTGGTTTAAGGTCATTCACATAGTATTAAAAAGATTATGTTCTCATGCAAATTCAAATTCCAAGTACTTCAAGTTGCATTTGCTACTGAAACAAATCCTATAGTATTGCGGGTGAGCGGAGTGACAACTGCCTATGTGGTGAACACTAATGACGTCATGTTTATGGATATTCAAAAACTTTCCCAGTGGCAGTCCACGCCCAGTTTAATAAATGTGTAGATTGGTTGTGAAAAAGCACCAAATGCTGCCATATGTTCAGGTGGTGTAAGGAAACTTTTACTCCATCTGAAATATGTTTTCCAGATGGAAAAAAATTAAAAAGTAAAAACTGAAAATGTACAGTTTCAAAATTCGCATTGATTTAGATAATACATATTAGTGAGTGTTAGGGACTAGGAGTAATTTAGAAATAAATTAGGAAATCTCAAACTGGCATAGTTTGGTGAAGCCTATTCCTGTGAATTGTATGTATTCCAAATAAATTTGAAATGTACGCAAATCCAAGATGATTCAAATGTTATTGTGACTCTGGCCATTTGCAAAGATCTACAAGCATTTTGCTTCATCTAGGGCATTGCCAAAGACTATGTGCAATGGAGGTTTTCTTTAAGAACTTGCAGCAATATTAATTGAAAAGCACTGACATATCACCTGTTTTTCTGCAATAAACTAACGTGAACTGCCACCGTTTCTTGATATCCAGGGTTTTCCCCCCTCCCCAGATTTTCTTATTGGAGCTAGTAGACTTGTTTGAAATGCTGTGTCTTCATTTGGATCTAAAAAATATTCTCAGATTTGGTTGTAATATCCATGGGGTGAAAACAATTCTTTATTTAAAATCAATTTCACAGATGGTATTGACAATCACTGTCTGCCATGACCAATTATCTTGGGGGCATATTTACTACTATTTGAAGCAGTGCTGTGCTGCGTTGCTTGAAACGGAGAGAGCAGAAATGCTCCATATTTACAAAGATATATAGCATTTCTACCCGCTGCTTGTGCTGGAGCACTGTGTGCAGCCTATCGCAATGAGAGCACCTTTACAACGTAGTGCAAAGATGCCTGTGTTACGGCCAGGATTGTTTTTGTGCAAAAAAAATCCAATTAGGCATATTCCCTTGTCAATGTGTGCTGCAAAATACAACACACATCAAAAGAGAAAGTAACGAGAAAAAATAGAGATATTTCTCCTCGTTATGCCTCCATCGGGTAGGCGCACTATTTTGGCACAAACCCACGTTTACAAGTCTTTAAATCTGAGTTTGCGTCAGAATGCATGGGTGGATGCATGGAAATGCCCATGCTCCATCCATGTAATGCCTACCAGATGCAAAGTAACGCAAGGCAGCTCTATGCACTACGTTGCGCTACTTTTTATTTACTAAATCACGCATAGCCCACGCAAAGTGGCTTTGAGTGACCTAGTAAATGGCAAAAATGTATCTGTGTGGGGAATGCCCCACAAAAGTGATGCAACCCCAATGCAAAATCATAGCAAATCTGGTCCTAAGTATCTCTTGTTTGCCTGCAATAACTTAAGTAACCATCCAGTACCAGGGGCTGTATCATGATGGACTGCGCTGGTCAGCGCCACAGTATCCTATCAGAAGGCATTGCTTGGTGTTAAGACCTCTGATATGAGGCCTGGCTGAATGGCGGCGTGCTGCGTTATCTAGCGCTGCCAAATAATCACACCACACACTTGGTTATCGTCTGTGCGCGGACTGCCGTTCTCGGTCCCGCCCACCACATTTTATTTGTACGCGCTCCGCCGTCTGGCGTGAGCGTGGGGGTGTGCTTCCGGCGCGTGCGTTGGCAGCCGCCAACTAGCACGCTAACTCATCACACTTGGCTAATGATTCAATTATGCCAACGCATGGGCAAAGGAGTAATGGGGAGCCATACATAACATGTCCTCTCCTACCTGACCTAAATGTAAAAAAAAAAACTTTGCCTGCCATCCTTAACCAATGCCCACCACCTTCCCTGCCTTTCTTCCCTCTCCCACAGTTGTTTTTTTGCTTTCAGTCAAAGCAGACAAGCAGCATCTTGCTGACAGCCTCTCAGACAGCCCTGTCACCTTTGCCTGGACGGCCTTTATGACACAACCTGTTGTCACATCATAGTGGTGAATTACCAGATTTAAAATCTGGTGTAAACGGTAGTGGCCTCCCAATAAAACCATGCACAACATTATTTTTCAGTAGTATTTATCGGTGGCAGTAAAAGTGCTGCATACAGCAGTACTTTCCTGCTTTTATTTTTATATGTTTAAATCATCTGAAAGTTGTGTATCATTTGTCTTGAACATGAGGAAAAGGATTACCAATAGGTGCTAAATCTGTCTTTATAATGAACTCCCCATACGACACGATAAGCAAATTTGGTCCTAAGTATCTCTTGTTTGCCTGCAATAACTTAAGTAACCATCCAGTACCAGGGGACGTATCATGATGGACTGCGCTGGTCAGCGCCACAGTATCCTATCAGAAGGCATTACTTGGTGTTAAGACCTCTGATATGAGGCCTGGCTGAATGGAGGCGCACTGCGTTATCTAGCGCTGCCAAAACATCACACCACACACTTGGTTATCGTCTGTGCGCGGACTGCCATTCTCGGTCCCGCCCACCAAATTTTATTTGCGCGCGCTTCGCCGTCCGGCGTGAGCGTGGGGTGTGCTTCCGGCGCGTGCGTTGGCAGCCGCCAACGAGCACGCTAACTCATCACATCCCATCCCAACTCAGTCTTTGACTGCTTCCCCAGAGTCAGTGATTTCACTTACTTGGCACGCAAAGTCTCTGAGCCGGGTGCTTGGTTGAGGATTGTCTCTCAGAGCATACCTGTGACTGCTGCGGCTGGGCCTGGGCTCGGCTGCTGGTTCAGTGGGCACGGGCAGTATTTCCGGGGCCTCGCGGGTCACCGCCAGATCCCTGGGTGGTGAGTCGTGCCCGGGGTCGCTGCCCTGTGCCCCTCCGGACTCCAGGAGGCTGGTGTCTGGTTCACTAGGATCGTCACCTGGTTCGACAACAGTGGCTGCACTGTCGACCCTTTTGAACCATGAGATGTTGCGGGTCACAGTCTCTCCTTCTTTCTCAACGGTCACCATGGTTCCTTTGACCTCAGTTTCAGTCCAGTATCCCTGCTCATAGCGAGTCCGAAATTTTCCCCCTGGCCTCCGGTCTCTTATGATCACAGTGTCCCCACTGCAGAGTTGATGGGACACGGCCCTCCTTGTCCGGCTGGCCGCCATGTTATGCTTTTCCCTCCTCCTGAGGGCACTCTCTTTGTCGAACGGAGGGGGTGTCCATCCTGGGGCAGTGGGAAGGCTGTTGCGGCGGGTCCCGTTGAACATTAGCACCCATGGGGCTTGACGTGTGGAGCTTTGAGGGGTGCTCCGATATTCGCTGAGAAATTTCTGTAGGTGTTGTTCAGGGTCGAGTTGCTCTGCAACGGCGATGCGAATGGTCTTATTGATAGTCCTCATAAATCTTTCAATCTCGCCGTTTGCTTGTGGCCACTGCGGGGTGATTCGCCTGTGCCAGATGCCGTGATGGTGCAAGAACTCCCTGAATTCGTGCCCTTGGAACGGGGGTCCGTTGTCGCTTCGGATTTCGTCGGGGCACCTGAACATGGCAAAGATCTTGTCCAACACTGGGCCCACCTGCGAGAATGCTGTGGAGCTGACAACTTCTACCAGAGGGTACTTGGAGTAACTGTCGATTAAGGCTAGGGTAACTCTGCCATCCGGGAAGCTCCCGAAATCGATGCTCATCTTCTCCTAAGGCCTCTTTCCTTGTTCTTCAGTGTGAATAGGTGCAGGTCTTTCTGGGGCGCTTGTTATTTGGCAGGAGGGGCACCTTCTGACTAGCTCCACGACACGAGTGTCCATTCCCGAGAACCAGACTTTCTCTCGCATCCGTGCTTTCATTTTCTCCACGCCTTGGTGCCCTCCATGGGCTAACTGGGTTGCTCGTAGTTGGAGGGATGCAGGGATGACAACTCGCGGCCCTCTCAGTAAGATTCCAGTTTGGGTAACACTTAGTTCATTCCTGACCCCCCACATGTGCAGGAGACTCTCTTTTTCCGGGCCGGACCATTAATTGGCTGATTGTAGGAACTGATGCCAATGTCCTTTTTGGACGGCTGCCCGGACTTTGGCAATGACTGAGTCTACTTCTGCAGCAGCTGCCACTTCTTCGAGTGTCATTACGCGGGGGCAGGTGAGTGTTGAGATCATATTTATGTGCGCCTCTGTCGCTTCCTTGTCAGGCTCTTCGCGTTCATCCTCGTGAGGGTCCGGGTGTCTTGAAAGGAAATCGGCGGGGTTCTTGGCACCAGGTCGATATGCTACGTCCATCTCATATTGTTGGAGGCCAATGGCCCATCGCTCGATGCGTGGTGGCGGGTGGGGCACGGAGCCCTTGAATAGCGGTACTAGGGGTTGGTGGTCCGTGATGACCTTGAACGGGTGTCCGCAAATGTACAGGTGGAAGTGCCGGCACTCCCAGCGTATTGCCAGGGCCTCCCTCTCGATCTGGGCGTAGCGCTTCTCGGTCGGGGAGAGTGCTTTGCTGGGGTATGAGAGGGCGGCCCACCATCCAGGTTCTTGCTCCTGGGTGAGGACGGCTCCCAAGCCGACTGGGCTGACATCTACTAATATTTCGGTCCGCTTGGCAGGGTTGAAATATACCAGAGTTGTATGGTCAAGGTGGGCGTTCTTGACCGCTTGGAAGGCCATTTCTTCAGCAGGTCCCCATTGCCGCATGGCGTCCACCCGAGTGAGGTTACGAAGGGGCTCTGCGAGGGTGGCGAGGTCCGGAATGAAGCGGCCACAATATGTCGCCATCCCAAGGAAACTGCGTACTTCAGCCACTGTCAGCGGTGTTGGCGCGTTCTTGATGGCTTGGGACTTCTGTGGATCGACTTGGATTCCTTCCTGCGTGAAAGTGTATCCAAAGAATTCTATTTGTTGCTGGAATAGCGAGCATTTTTCTCTGTGCAGAGTGACTCCGTGATCCTGGAGCCTCTTCAGCGTGGCCCTTAGGTGCTTGTAGTGCTCTTCAGCGGTCCGTGAGTGAATGAGGATGTCGTCACTCACATTTAGCACGTTGGGTAGTCCGACCAGTATCTCTTTGACGGCGTTCTGAAAGATTTCAGCGGCTGATGATGTGCTAGTTGGGGAGCCATACATAACATGTCCTCTCCTACCTGACCTAAATGTAAAAAAAAAACTTTGCCTGCCATCCTTAACCAATGCCCACCACCTTCCCTGCCTTTCTTCCCCCTCCCACTGTTGTTTTTTTGCTTTCAGTCAAAGCAGACAAGCAGCATCTTGCTGACAGCCTCTCAGACAGCCCTGTCACCTTTGCCTGGACGGCCTTTATGGCACAACCTGTTGTCACATCATAGCGGTGAATTACCAGATTTAAAATCTGGTGTAAACGGTAGTGGCCTCCCAATGAAACCATGCACAACCTTATTTTTCAGTAGTATTTATCGGTGGCAGTAAAAAGTGCTGCATACAGCAGTACTTTCCTGCTTTTATTTTTATATGTTTAAATCATCTGAAAGTTGTGTATCATTTGTCTTGAACATGAGGAAAAGGATTACCAATAGGTGCTAAATCTGTCTTTATAATGAACTCCCCATACGACACGATAAGCACGATAATTATAGAAAGTAAATTCTGAAACACAGAAAATGGTTTGTGTATGCAATGCCAATTTTTGGGGAAATCAGCCATAGGCCAAAAGTCTCAAAATATTTTAATGTCATTTGTATGGAGCCATGAGTTGAATTTACCATACGCTGTTGTGTTTTTTTTACCAGTGTGAAGAAAGGAGGAGTGTGTTTGCCATGTTTTAAATGTAAAACGTTCTTAGAAAGAGCAGTGTTTATTTTGGCCTAAAACACACGACAAAAACCCAGACATAGCATTTCGCCAAATTCCATACTAGCAGGCCCTACAAAACACTTCATTTTATTGTACAACATGTTTGAATGATTAGATACATTCAGAATCGATGTGCCTGAATATTTTCATTTCATCTCAGAATCTTCATAGTTGGAAACGCACACTAAAGGCTTTTCAAATTAACCCCCATCCGAGATTAAACCAAATTTACGAGAGTTTCCTAGAAACTCGCTCGTGCTAGAAAACCTTCATATGCCAAGTTTTAAAAGTCTGCGAGAGCTGAAGACAGATCTATAAGGGACATGCAGAGTTTTCATTGAAGCAGCGTGCCAGATTTCCCAGGTTCTGCGAGCTCAGCCCCACGTAGCGGCAATAAATCACTGCGTCGCTTTGCCTCACGATCCAAGTATGGTGCGCACACCGAGGAGCACGAGCCCACTAGGCGAAAGCCACGTGTGTTCTATCAGAGGGCATTGCTTGGCTAATGGAGCATTAGCAACTACGCCAACAAAATAAAGCATATTGTGGAGAAAAAACTAATTAGGGAATTCCTAACTTGTGCTTCGAATTAAAAATAATAAGATTTAGCTCATCTTGTGTGGGACAAACTGTAGAAATCATAAAACTGACAAACACACAGACCACACACACAGAGGACGCTGTATTATTTTAATTTTTCACTCGCTAAGAAGAATCCTTCTGAGAAGGCAAGATTTTTTTGGGCAGCATATCCAAATTCGAATATGAAAAGGACAGAGCCACTGGAATTATGTGACTTTGGGCCCGTGGTGTTTTCCACATAATTATGGATTTGCCACAAAGTCCATTATATACTGCAATATCTGCAGATTTTAACAAAAAAAAAAATTCTAACTTAAATGGATCAAAAGTTACTAAAAGCACAGCAATATGTGTTGCCCTGCATTAGAATGCCCTTTGCAAAGGTAGACTGGTCCCCTTTCTGATACATATTGCTACGTTTTGGTTTTAAAGCGGTACTAGTGAGGAGAAGCCTTTGCCTAGACAGTGCTAACCTGTGTAAAAATGACAAAATCAAACTCTCACAAAATATGCCACATGACTCCGCATAATTTACTTTATCTTGCTGCACATTATAACCCTCCCATATAATGTGGTCCTCCTCTGCCGCATAATTCCAGTGGCCCTGGTTTCAAGAAACTTATGTTCCAATTATGGTGCCATATTTTCATAACAATAAATGAAATCGAAGCTCACAAGCAACAACTCTTTCGATGGTAATATTCATTAATTGTTTCTCTTCACGTTTTCTCAGCCATAGGTCCCCGTTTCTCCATTACCTCCGCGGGGAGGCATCTGGGCCGGAATTAGCATAGCCAACCGGCATCCCGCTGTGTGTTAAATAGATCATCTTCAGAATGAAGTATTACTTGCTGGACCTGGAACTCACGGGTCCTTTAATGCCGGTTTTCCCCTAGTTTAACGCTGATATTTACCACTTGCTATAATCAGGACAAACATCTGTGAGGGGACAGTGTGGGTCGCCGGGTGTTGGGTGGTGTTGGGGAGGGTGTCTTGGGTCTGGGAATGATGAGGCCTTTTGGAGTGGGGTCATTCTCTGCTGCTTCTGTGGTACTGTAGGGAGCAGGCTCCTCCCCACGTGTGGTTTTATCGAATTAGGTTGCGGTCCAAGCAAAAACGTTTCTGGACCCAGTCATTTTTGTCCGGCTACTCGTGATTGCCCGGAGCAGTATCGCCTTCTCCCCATTCCCTCTCCTGGAAATGCCCATTCCGACAACTTATGGGAGCCTCACAGGCCAAGGTTGATCAGTTTGTGTTTTATAATATCTCCCAAATGTGTAGATTTTCACTGAAGGTTACTGTATCAATTTAGGAGATTGGCCAAAGAAAACTCACAAATTTAGCAAAAGGAATGCGCAAAGCGTTGGCAAAAGAAAAAGATTTTTCCTGGTTACTAGCCCTGCAGACAGAGGAAAGCCAATGTATTTTCACAAAAATGATTTGCCAATGAAGAAAAACAGTACAAATTGATGTGCCCCAAGTTTGTTGCATGCATTATTGAACGGTGCAAAAGATATTTGTGCCAGAGCAAAATAGGAAGAAACTGAGGCCCTTATTTATCATTTTTCATACAAGCCACCTTGCTGCGCTGCATGTAAAGGTAGAAATGCTCCGTATTTAACATTATGCAATGCATTTCTGTCCTTTCCAACCGCTGGTGCACTTTTGGCAGCCTAGTACCAGTGCAGGCGCCCTTGTGTCATAGTGCAAGGGCGCCTGCATTGTAGGCCGGATTGTTTTTGTGCAGGAAGGGATACCTTCCTGCACAAAAACAATATTCAGAGACAGAATGCAGCACATGTAGATAGCGGACAAAACAAGGAACAATAAAGATATTTCTCCTTGTTACACCTCACCTGGGGAGGCATAGCATTTTGATGCATTCCCAGGTCTACCACTAATGGAAAATCTGGAAATGCACCAAAATCCATGGGTGGATGCGTGGGACACTGATGCTCCACCCATAGAACGCCTCCCTGGGGCAGAATAACGCAAGGCAGCTTGTGTTACTCCAGATTTATCGATCCATGCAGGGCCACGCAAGATGGCCTTGCGTGGCTTGATAAATCTCACTTAGATTTTGCAATGTCCTTTTGCCCCCTTTCATGGTGCAAGGGCGATGCAAAACCTTGATAACTCTGGCCCTGAGTTTATGCAATTTAACTTTTCAGATTATAAGAAGTGGAAATGGAAGTCCTAAAATGGGAGGAGATTAGAAGACCATTTGACGACCCTTGCCAGCTTGGCACACATGGTTTCTAGATCAAGTAATCTGTGAGTAAACAGTTAACCATCAGGACTTTCTTCAATATCTGTCTTGTTATAGCCATGTGCTCATTTGCATGCAATGCGTTTTTGAGGTAGTTGTCAGGCATCTGTGGCTCCTTGCATATACATGGCATTCCCCTGTGATTGCCAACAAAGTTTTATGCGGTCCCAAGACTGTGCTATTAGTGACATGATAAGTACTTCGTTTATTTTGCTCGTAGATTGAAGGTTCAGTACAGTTTTTAATTTGAGCCGGTGGTTTCCGGGGGTCAGCACTGGTGCTTTTCACAGTCTTCCACATGATTGCGCTGTTTGTCTAATTTAGAGCCGGGCACAATAGCTTTTTATTAATTCAATATACATTTAAAATTACCAGTACCTGTCGCCAAAGCCATTCTTCTAGCTTTGTCAGATTTGTAGAAGTATGATGGTTAGTAGTTGTGTTGTTACTGTAATTGGAAGTGCCAACAGCACCAATGGGCCCTAAAAGTGGAAGTGGCCTCCTGATGAGGACCCTGGCACTTATTTATCTACAATTTAAGCACTGGTTCAGTAACTTGTACTCATGCCTTGCTGCTTCTAGAATGAGGGTGTTAGAAATGGGGGTCTCTAGTTTGGCAGAGGTAGGTACCTTTGTCCAAATAGGGACCCTTGCTTCTAGTCAGGGTAAGGGGGATACACACTCTAGATAACCCCTGCTTACCCCCTTGGTAGCTTGGCACGAGCAGACAGGCTTATCCCAAAGGCAATGTGAAAAGTATTTGTACCAACACTCACAGTAACACAGTGAAAACATCACAAATGGGCACCACATCAGTTTAGAAAAAAAAATATCCTTATCTAAACTAAACAAGACCAAAACGACAAAAATCCAACATACACAGTTAAAAATATGACTTTCAAAAGGTTTCAAGAACTTGTACCATAGAAAACTATGGATGCGTGACTTTTCACCAAAGTACCTGTAGATGCTTCAAAGTTCCAGAAGTCAAACAGCCGCAGAGTCGGAAAACAAAGAGATGCGACACTCCTGATACCTTGGGGAGACGATGCGACAGTTCTGTGACACGCAGAGGACGAGTTGCGTCGAATCCGGTCTGTATGGGGAGTGATGCATCGATCCTTCGTGACGGTTCCGGTTCGCAGGTGATGCATCGGGAAAAAGTGTCGCACAGGTACGATGTGTGGAAATCCGGGATGCGTCAGCGATCCATGCGGTGGCATCGAGCGGCGCTGCGTCGGTCCTCTTCAGCCGCGATCCCTCGATGCGTCGATTCTTGCAGCGGCAACCAGCGCTACGACGGTTTTCGCAGCTGCACCGCGATGAGTGGAAATTCTTCTAGCGCCGTGGAGATGCGTCGAGAAAACAACCACAAGACGAGCGATGCGTCGATTTTAGCAGTTCTTCACGTTTCTTCTTTCTTCCAGCTCCCAAACAGCAGCAACAACCTCTGAGGCCCAAAACTGGCACAAGCACCTGTTGGCAGGCTAGAACTCACAGCAGCAGAGTTCAGGGGAGCTGGGGAGCTGGGGGTGAAGTCTTTGTGTCCCTGAGACTTCAGAACAGGAGGCCAGCACACTTCAGGCCCTTGGAGATCTCCTTCAAGCAGGGGACACAGCACCCAGCAAAGTCCTTCTCCTTTCCTTGGCAGAAACAGCAACTGCAGGCCAACCCCAGACACACAGCAAGGGCAGTACTTCTCCTCAGTCTCTCCAGCTCTTCTCCTTGGCAAAGAGTCCTCTTGAATTCCAGGAATGATCTAAAGTCTGGTGTTTTGGGTCCGATACGTATACCCCAAAATGTCTTTGTTCTCTTTGTGCAAGGGGCCCTGAGCCCAGTTCAAACTAATTTTGGGGGGCACTCTGCGAGTGCATAACAACATCCAATGTCAGTGTGAGCCTTGGCTCCAGACACACCATAGGGGGGCGGAGCCAGCATTGTGGAAGGCAGGCACAGCCCTATTCAGGTACAGGTACTACTCCCCTCACCACTCCAAATGCAGGTCAGGCCTATTCAGCCTAGTGCTAACTCATCCAGACTCCTGGAGCCACTGCGCCTCCCCAGCCTCTGTCACTCCAAAGCCAGACAGTCAATCCACTAACAGGCAGAGGCACACAGGATGGTTGAGCAAGAAAATAGCCACTTTCTAAAAGTGGTATTTTCAAACACACAATTTAAAAACCATCTTTACTAAAAGATGTGTTATTAAATCCTGAATTCAGGGATACCAAACTCCATTTTTCTATCTTATCCCTATGGGAAGATATGCTCGTAAAATGTTACAAAGCATTCCCCATTCTGTCCTATGGGGCAAGATAGCCTTTCAATAGTGAAAAAACGAAATTGGCAGTATTTCACTATCAGGACATGTTACACACTCCAGTACATGTCTTACCTTTCACATACACTGCACCCTGCCCAGGGGGGTACCTTGGGCCTACCATAGGGGTGCCCTATATGTAAGAAAAGGGAAGGTTAGGGCCTGGCAAGTGGGTGCACTTGCCAAGTCGATATGGCAGTTAACAAACTGCGCACAGGCACCGCAGTGGCAGGCCTGAGAAATCTTTTCAGGGCTACGCATGTGGGTGGCACAATCAGTGCTGCAGGCCCACTAGGAGCATTTGATTTACCAGCTCTGGCACACTCAGTGCACTTTACTAGGGACCTACTGGTCCGGGAGAACCAATCACAATATCAATTTACACAGGGAGCACTTGCACTTTGACACTGATCAGCAGTGGCAAAGTGCCCAAAGCATCTAAGCCAGCAAAAACAAAATCCAGCACAGCATCAAAAACACAGGAGGTAGAGGCAAAAAGTCAGGGAAAACCACGCCAAGGATGCCAGGTCTAACACAGGGTAAAAAATATATTCTTTCCTGCAAGTGTTCCGTACGGCACAGTCTAATTGAATTAAGACACCACATTTAATTTTGCAAAATGTTGTCTAGCATCTTTGCAGCTTGCATACTAAGGGCCTGAATTAGGGTTCGGTGGACAGGTTACTCTGTCACAAACTGATGGATATCTTGTCTACGGCAAACGGATATCCGTTACATTTGTGACCAAGTAACTGGTCTGCCGAATTCGAAATCAGGGCTTAAGTCTGACAGACGTGAAATACATGTGTGCTGGCAGATTTTGGCAAAGTAGAACATGTAGTTTTGATTAGAGCTACACAGATGGAACATTTTGGATCTGCTCAACGTGCAGCTTACCATTCATTCAAAACCACTGCCAAACAGAGGCAAAAAAATTATAATAATACAAAATCTGCCAAGTCAAACCCTATAAACTCCATGCCCAATATAGTATTCCATAGGAGTTCTTCCCAGCGGCAGCCACTAAACTTTAAAACTGGTAGTGCATAAATCACTAACTTGAACAGCACTGAGCAAACTAGAAAACTGACCACTCACAGAGGGCTACAGTGTGTTCTCCCCCGAGAACGTCTAAAAATTGTGGCATATTTTACAACATAACTGCCAAGTAAAATGACTAAAAATCGGTAGGTTTTCTAATCAGTACTGGAGAGGCCCTTTCAAAATCTGAAAATACATTTAATGTTGTGCAAAGTGAGCCTGGCTCGCTCTTCACAAGGGCAGTTAACCTAAAAGAAAAATATAAAATGATTTGGGCAAACAAAATTTGTGCATCTATCTTAAAAAGCTAAGCGAAAACTCACATTTTTAACATGTATTTAATATAATCTGAATATTCAATCCTAAATGGCTACCTATGGGTTTTTTTTCCAAAACATATCACATTTCATATATGATTTAACCTTTCTTTAATTTTTCAGTTTTCCACCTGCCAAGTAGATTATGTCATACACAGGCTAGAAGCCAGAAGTATATATTATGGGGGGCGTGTCCCTCAGCTATGACCACACATTAAAGCTGTGCTCTTTAGGTGCATTATTCCCAAAAACTGGTTGTTCTATTAAATATCGACACCCAGAATATCATGACACAAGAATATTGTGGACATAATATCAAAATGTGAGTGCATATAGGTAAGTATAGATTTACTATTCCTAACTCCATATATACATAACTTGAAGATATATATATTGTGCCGGTACATGTATGTGTAGTGAAGTATGGAAAATCTATACTTACCTGTCAATATTTCGGATTCGATATTCTGTCTTTGATATTTTGTGTCATCAATATTCTATTTTCGATATTCAGGATGCACACTGTGTGATTCTATGTGAAGGAATATGTATTTTTTAAGATACCTATTAAAGCAAACTCAATCAACTTTCCACAACCCGACTTTAAAAAAACAAAAAAAACAAGCTGGTATCATCTCAGAACCCTCCGTCCTGCGCCTCTTACCGCAGGTAGTGGATATCCAGCCTCCACACTCAATATTTTTCTGCAGGAGAATGACCTACCTGGGACATTCTGCATCAGGAAAATAACCTTAAAGGCTAAACCTTATGCCATGTAAAGTTCGGAAACTTCATCTGCTTCTTAAAGTGTGGAATTTCCTAATTCCACCCAACTTCGTAAGTGAAGTTTCAATTTAACTCACTACTAATTTAAAATAACTTTACAAAGAGCTAGGAGCATATCCATCAAGAACATTTTGGAAATTAGTGGCGAACAGTGCATACTAAATATACTGACTGGGACCATCTCCTCCCCAAGCGCTACACTGGCCAACCCCTAGAACTGCCCACCACTGGGGGCTGTGCCCTCTTAAGACACGTGGCATCTCGCTTGGTGTGCCAATACTGGTAGCCTTCATAGCACTTAGGGAAAACTTACCAGTGTTTTTATCTACAAAACCTTTCTTGTGGTGGCCAGATTGGGAACTCTTTTAGGGTCCTTGTGAGAACTCTTTCTTGTTTTTATCCCCCTCCTCCTTCTTCTGATGGGGACCCTGACCACCTTTTTCGTAGTACCCACAGATCCCTTCATGGACACTCTGGTACTGACCCAGAGGTCCACTTCCCAAGTAAGCTTCTTGGGATCAGTCAGCTTGCTATCCACTAAATGCTGGCACAGCTCTGTAAAACAAGTATTGAGCATGTGCTCCCTCAAAATAAAGTTTTACAGCATAATGTAATCATCAGTTTTTCTGCTCCTCACCCAGCTATTCAATGATTTGGTGGAATAGTCAAAGAAATCCACTTAAGACTGGTTTGAGAGGGAGTGTGTCGTTGTCCTTGAACCTCTGAGAGTACTTCTCAGGGGTCAGCCCAAATTTAGAAACAAGAATGGCTTTCATGAGGCATACTTTGTCTGGTCACCTACCTCAAGAGCAATGAGTGTGTCCCTTCCCACGGTAGGCATGTACTTCCATGAACTACCCCCAGTACTCCTATGGGACCTTGTGTACCCTCAGAACTATCTCATAGGCAGAAAATCATTTGTCTATGTCATTTTCCACCACATAATTGGGCACCATTTCTTTAGGGACGCCGACTTTATTGCCTCCCTCAGACAATGCAGGTATGCTGCCACCATAGCTGCCAGAGTCTGAGGCTTGTCTAGCTTTCAGCTCCAGCTAGTTCAGGCTTATCTCATGCTCCAGCAGCATTTTCGTTTGTGCCAAGGCCCTCTCAGCTTCAGCCTTAACCTTAGCCTTCCTTTCTTCTGCCTCCAGTTTCAACTTGGCGAGTAGATACTTGAGCTCTTTTTCCTGTCTTCCTGTTCTAAAGTTCCTCTGGGATCATATTCCTTGAAGACACACTGCTCCCTGCCCTCACACTGGGCTCTCTATCAGTGGGCAGATGGTCTCCCTCCTCTGGAAGCTCTGGTTCCGGGCCCAGAGCCAGGGATTCCTCCATTCCTAAGTCAAGTTCCTCCTTATCAGGATTATCCTCATTAATATCCTCCTCCTCAGATTCCTCAGGATTGGATTGCATCCTTATGACCTCCTCATAGGCACAGAGATCTTTCTGAAGGTCCAGCTTTGTGGCCTTCTTTCCTGCACGCAGCCACCTCTCCTTGCAGAGTTTTTACAGATCAGCTTTGCTAAGGCTGTCCAAATTGACCATCTCAATTTGCATTGTATAAGACAAAGAGATAGGGAACTTAAATTTAGAAAAAGGAAAAAAAGCCAATCAGAAAACTAGGGATAATTTAAAAAGGCTTGAATGTGTCTCAGATTACTTATCTGGGATTTTCAGTGTAACACAAAATAAGTATATGGCACTGCACAAACTGAAGTCCTAATCCTCACTGTTGAACACCAATGTAGAAAATTGGGTTACTGATAGAGGGGGATGAAACCCTGCCCCAACAGCAGCCACAATCCTTGTCAGGGTGAAGTCACAAACAAACCCCAAATTAACCTGGCACATTTGCAGTCAGGCCTAAATTAGAGGCAATGTGTAAAATATGTATGCAGCAATTCAAAGAGTAATACATTGAAACACAACACAAGATAATCACACACCAGTTTAGAAAAATAGAATAAAAAAATAATATTTAATAAATAATTTAAGATTAAAATGACAAAAATCCAATCAATAGAACCAGAGATATGCAATGTGTATGTTTTAAGTGCAAATAGCGCCAAAAAGCACAGAGCTCGAACTGTGGTTATCTGTTCACGCCAGACCGGGACAAAGTCTCAAGTTCAGGCCAACCACAGTGGAGTACAAGCCAGCTACAGGGACCAAGTGAGGATGCTGAACAACAGTACCTTAAATCCTGATTGCGGAGCATTGCGAGATCCCGTATCGAGGATGTGTTGCGCAGCCGAGGCGATGCAAGATCCAGGTGTGGGGATGCATTGCACAGTGTCGGTTCTGGGATGCTGCGAAGCTGTGATGCGAGGTTCTGTGTCATTGTTGAGAATGCTGTGTACGAGGGGCTTGCGATGCAAGGTCCTGTGTCGAAGCTGCATCGACCAGCGCAGTTTCAAGGCTGCTGCCATTCGAAGTCCTGTGCCAGGGATGCATTGCGCAACAGTTCCAATATGGAGTTCTGTGAGGCAATGCGTTGCTCTGCGGCTCTGATGCAGAGTTTTGAGAGGCGATGTGTCATTCCGCATCAGTTCTGCTGGGAACACAGCTGGGCTGGCAGAGGACTGTCAGGCCCACTTCCAAGTGTCCAGGAGCGAGATGGCAGGACTAACAGCTGGCAGAGTCAAGGTGCTGGGTGCAAGGTTGTTGGAGCCCGTTCTGTCCCTGAGGCTCTAATCAGGAGGCCAGCCAATTAGCCATTGGAGTCATTCATGCGGCTGTGTGTTCAAGATGCAGGTCCTTCTCACTCAGGCAGGAGGGCAGCAGGTCAGTAGTGCAGCACAGAGTGTCAGTCTTTCGTGCAGCAAAGCCACACAGCAGTCCTTCTTTTGAGTCTTCCAAAGGTCCAGATGTGTACTGAAGAGTAAGGTCTGAGGGTTCATTATTCATACTTGGTGCCCAAGTTGAAGTAGGAGAACGCTCTGGAGGTTTCCACCCCAAGGCTTTTGGAATTTTCTACCTCCCTGTTCTGACTCCAGCTTGTCTGGGGTCACAAAAGACTAGTGTTGAACCCTTTGTGAGTGTGTTCAGGCAGAGCCTTTGGTATGTGACAGTTCCACCCCCTTGTTAAGCAATAGTAGCCAATTCTTCCAACACCTATCTTCCTATTGACTCACTGTATGGGAGCAATACCCAAGACCAATTGCCAGTTACACCTAGTCATGTGACCCAGTGACAAGCTGCAGGTAACAAATGGTTAGGACAAGAAAATGTCAACTTTCTAAAAGTGGCATTTTCAGAATTGTGACAAAAAATCTGACTTTACCATTAAGGAGGGCTTTTAATTACTATTCTTTAGACACCAAACTTGAACTGTCAACCTGCTCCCAATTGAACGTTATCCCTTATTAAATGTAAAAACAAAAAAGGAGGAAACAAAACCTTTACTCCCTCAAAACAGCTTCAAGTCTGCCGTGCAAGCACTCGTGATCCCCAGACTGGAATATGGCAGAGCTACCCTCTCAGGTCTGCCCAGAGCCACAACATCCCCATTAAGGGCCTTGCTTAACTCTGCGACAAGACTCATCACGGGATCAAAAAGGTACAATCACATCTCCCCTGACTTGAAATCCCTCACTTGGCTCCCATATGAAGCAAGAATTCAACTAAAAAGTGCATGTATGATGCACAAAGCTCTGCACTATAACACCCCAAGTTATCTTGCCAATAAGCTTGAGCTGTCGGGAGGTTCTAGATCCTCTAAAAGCTCCAGCACCCTACTGCTAAAACCACAGCATTTCAGCAGGAAGAAAACCTACAACAGAGCTTTCTATTGCATCACCCCCAGAATCTGGAACGCTCTACCCACTGAAATAAGACTGACCCCCTCTACTACCTCCTTTAAGAAAAAAGTAAAACTTTTATGTATGAACACATTTCTTGTATAGATCATCAGAATTCTCCTTCTTGAGCTTTTTGTTCTCTTATCCTGTATGTACATTTACTACGCTTAAAAACTTGTATGTCATTGCCTCATTTACTTTTAAAGCGCTCTGATACCCGCAAGGGTCACATTCGTGCTGTATAAAACTTTTTAAATAGATACAAATAAAAAGGAAATCCAATGTTATTCTATGGGAGAGGTTAGGCCTTGCAGTAGTGAAAAGCAAATTAAAGAGTTTTTCAATACCAGGACATGGAAAACTTTTCAAATACACTACACCCTGCCCTCTGGGCTGTTTAAGGCGTACCCTAAGGGTGACTTATATGTATTGAAAAAAAAAGGTTTCGCCCTGGCAAAATGTTTATTTTGCCAGGTTGAAATGGAAGTTTAAAACTGCACACAAAGGCTACAATGTTTTACAGGGCTACTAAAGTGGATGGCACAATCAGTGCTGCTGGCCCAATAGTAGCTTTTAATTTACATGCCCTGGGTACATAGAGTGCCCCTTTACAAGGGGCTTACAAGTAAAGTAAATGTGCCAATTGAGTACAAGCCAATTCTACCATGTTTAGAAGAGAGAGCACAAAACGTTTAGCACTGGTTAGCAGTGGTAAAATGCACAGAGTGCTAAGACCAAGAAAAGTGAGATCAGCAAAAATAGGAGGGGTAAAATCAAAAAGATTAGAGGAAGGTCACCCTAAGGGTGTCAGGTCTAGCAGAAACAAGAAAAAAGGCATTTCTATTGCTCATTCACCTGCTGAACTCCAGTATGTTTTTTTATTTTTTATTAGACTGTATGCATTTGAATGTGAATGCACTGCAGTTTTTTTAGATAAACTGAGTTTTCACTAAATACTGCCAGCTGCTTCGGTCATTTGGGGGAAGGGGGCTGCACGGCCTTCAAATGCCCCCTAAGGCTACATCCCTGGTCATGCAGCAAGAATATTAATTTATTTGGAAGGTTCTGGTTGGGAAAATGAAAGCTTGGACTCTTCTCATAACAGATTATAAAAAGCAGTGCTGGCTCTCTCCATTCTGTACACCCTAAAGTCAATGCTCATGTCACAGAGACAATAAAGGCTGAAACTTGAGACATATCTCATAGTTTACACACATATTACAGGCTTGGATGTCAAGGGGCAGTGAGTATTATAATGTAAAAATATTATCAATATAGATGAGAAAACAGTCTTCACACCAGTCATGAAATTACAGCAATAGCAGTAAGTGTCCTCTGATACCTTGGAAATAAACTTCTAGAAATCAATATGAATTCGCGTTCAAATCTATTTTAAAAAAGCATTATGTTTCCCTCCCAAACATCAGCTTATCACTTTAAAAAATACACACATTTTACCATCAAATGTTCGTAAATAAGCATGTTTTCACATCATCAAATAATATATTGGAATTTTCTGATAGAAAAAGTATTTTTACTTAAAAATACACTTACCATTTTGAAAGATGCAACTAAAATGTATTCAAGTGCCATATGCCTAATTAAGCCCACATCTGCATCCCCTTGCAATTTTCGAAAAATGCACTAGTTTTCCATCCACTAACACCTTTTCATTTTAAGTAGTTTCTAGATCTGACATCCTTGGTGTGGTCTCCCCCCAAACATTTTGCCTTCACTCCTCCTGTTTTGCTGAATTCGGTTTTTTTGGCATTAGGACTCTTTGCACTTTACCACTGCTACTTGTGCTGTCTCCTCCAAACATGGTAAAGTTGGCTTACACATAATTGGCACATTGGATTTACTTGTAATTACCTAGTAAATGGTACTACATGTACTCAGGGCCTGTAAATTAAATGCTACTAGTAGGCCTGAAACACTAATTGCATCACCCACTAAAGCAGCTTTTTAAAACCTGTCTCAGGCCTGCCACTGCAGTATGAAGGGTGAACAAAAGAGAGGGGCTGGGCCTATAAACTGTCAGCAAAGCTAGACCACTATATAATCTCAAAAACACAAATGTTATTACTGACCTTATTAGAACATCAACATACTTTACAATTCGTGATCACACAACTGAATTATTGTGATCACCATTTATTTTCAGCATTATTGTTGAATGAACTTGTCATGTGATGTCTCAAAAATGGTCATAAACAGCGAAACACAAAACAAACTGAGCTAACATTACATCAGAGCATTTTTTAAATAATTATAGCCCACATAACGAACAATATGACATTGCAATAACACATTACATTAAAACATGACAATGAGACATTAACAATTAACATAATCCAAAAGATGTTTGTCCCGGTTCTGCAATTAAATGCCCAAAAGGGACCTATGACGTTTCAATATTATTGAAAGCTCCTATCTGTTGGGCAGTGGCCAGAATGTGCAAGCTTAGTACAAATTCAAATGGCAATTCACAGGCTTAGTCAACTGTCTGTCTGAAAACCTTTTCTTCTTCAATCCATTGCGCTTTTCCACGCCTGTGAAGTCGTGAGCTGGTCTCTTGATCAGTTAATCTTGAAGTCGTGAGCTGGTCTCTTGATAAGTTAATCCTGATTAACTGATCAAGAGACTGGCTCAAAACTTCACGGCATGGAAAAGCACAATGGATTGAAGTAGAAACATTTTTCAGACAGACAGTTGACTAAGCCAAACAAAGCTTTTGAAAAGAAAGAGATCATTAAGTGTTTGTCTCCATCTAACAAGTCGACCGCAACTTTTCCAAATATTCACTGCATGAAATGTGCAGATATTGATGTGGAGACGAATCAATCATAACCCACACAAATTTATTGATTTGTCCAGTAGTTCTGTACCTTGATGAGAACCTGGTTAATTGTGTTTGTATTTGAAACACATCGACAGCTCAAGGAGCCAGGGAGTGCATTTGAAAAGACAGCATTGGTGCACAGGGAATGTTTGAGTCAAAGTTTGTTGAGTTCATATCCCTGTGAATTACCATTTGAACTGGTACTCAGCTTGCACCCTCTGGCCACTGCCCAACAGTTAAGGGTTTTCGATAATATTGAAGTGTCATAGGTCCCCTTTGGGTGTTTAATTGCGCAACTGGGCCAAAAATCTGATGTATTATGTTAATTGCTAATCTCTCATTGTCATGTTTTAATGTAATGTGCTATTGCGATGTCATATGGTTCATTCTGTGGGCTATAATTATTTAAAAAAATTCTGATGTACTGTTAGCTCAGTTTGTTCTGTGTTCCTCTGTGTATGAAAAGTTCATGCACAAATAATGCTGAAAATAAAAGGCGATCAGAATAATTCAGTTGTGTAATCACGAATTGTAAAGTATGTTGATGTTCTAATAAGGTCAGTATTGGCATTGTGTTTTTGAGACTGCAGCATATAGGGCAGCGTTAAACTGCCATTTTGACCTGGCAAAATAAACCTTTGCTAGGCTGACACCTTCCTTTTTAATACATATAAATCATCTCTAAGTTAGGCCCTATAGGCCCACAGGACAGGCGCATTGTATGTAAAAAGTAGGAAATGAGTAGTTCAGTTTTACATGTCCTGGTAGTAAAAAAGTCCTAGATTTGTTTTTCACTGTTGTAAGGTCTATCTCCCTTTTTGTCTAACACTGGGTTACCTCTTTACATTTAATAAGTGATAACTTTGAATTGGGGGCAGATAGAGATATGCTGTTTACACTCAAATTAATTGTAATTTAACAACCTCTTTAACTGTAAAGTCGGATTTTAAATCACAATTGTGAAAATTCCAAGTTGGCATTACTATTATGCCCTCTGCCAGTGTCCTGGGTCACATGATTGTAAATGGATCTCCTGTTGGTGTGTGTGTATTGCTTCCGGACAGTAAGGTGTTTAGGTGTGAACAGGATAAACCATCTTGGCAGGATGGCTCAGGGAGGAGCTGCACCCAGTCCAACCTATATTTCAAAGGGCTTTGCTTCCTGCACACGAAAAGGAATCTGATACCAGGCCTGCCCTATCTTTTGTCACTCCAGGTAGTTCAGAACCTTGATAGAAGAAGGGGAGGACATTTCCAGAAGCAGATGTAGGGGTAGGACAGAGAGTCCCCCCAAACAAAGGCTGGCACCAGGTATAACTACTGGACCTCCAGAGCCACTCATCAGAACACTTTTGGACCTGTGGACATTACAGAAGAAGGACTGCCTTACTGCCAAAGGACTGCCCTGCTACTTGAGGATAGCTTTGTTGTCTGACAAGGAAGACTGGACCTACTTGCCTTAACCCCAGTCTAACCTTAGCAACTCCAAGTGTCAGTTGGCTGACCTCCTGTTTGAGCTAAATGGACAAAACAAGCTTCAAAGGCCTCCCTGCAACTGCTCAGTTGACCTGCTAGAACTGGTCCTGCCTGAACCTGCAACTGGACTTACCTTAGCCCTGGTGGCCTCTGCTGGAGTGAGTTCCTAATGCCAAAGAGGTGCCTCCCCGTGCTGTAGGCCCTTGGTTGTCATCAGAGAGAGCTCCTCCTGGCATAGCTGAAGGTTCCACCTAATCTGGAGAAAAGAGATGAGAAGTCCCGCAAAGCCTCACTGCACAGCTGCAAGCTTCATTGGAGCTGATGCCGAGAAACATCAAGCCCCACAAAGACTCGCCGCACAGCTGCCTGCCTCATCAGAATTGATACCATGTGAAGCAAAGCCTGACCACACAGCTGCCAGCTTCATCGGATTCCACACCGATCAATGCAAAACCCCGGACGACCACCAACAGAAAGTTCCGGTGAGATCTGCACTTTGCACTACAGCGACTGCCAGCTACAGCCAGCAACGCAAGGGCAGCACTTCACACTACAACAATGACAGCCTGTGGTGACCACCAGTGCTACGCTACAGGAATTACTTTCTGCGACGCCCAACTGGCTATTCACGCTACAGGGATGACAGCCCATGACTCCTGGTCTGCTCTTTGTGCTACAGCGACAAGCATCCGCAATGCTCTACCCACTCCTCGTGGCCTCCTCCGCGGCAAACAGAACTTTTTGTGTCAGATTTTGAGAAGGTAACTTTTTCAGGGGGACTAACCTGGTCCCTGTATCCACCCCATGCACCATCTCGACTGGCCTAAACTTGTGACTTTCCCCAGTCTAGTACGACCTGATGACCGCGAATTGCGCTTTGTTCCTTAGAGTGCTATTTTTACTAGAAATATTTTATTTGAATATCGGCGGTTTAACTGATTGGATTTTTGTCATTCTGGTATTTTATTTATTAGAATTTGCTCTATTTTTCAAAATTGGTTTGGGAATTTTCTTGTGTTGTGTTTTCACTTTATCACTGTTTGTGTGCTACATAAATACTGTACACATTGACTCCAAGTTAAGCCTGAGTGTTTTGTGCGAAGTTACCACAATGTCAAGCACAGGTTAATTTAGTGACTTTTTGTGGTTCACCCTGACAAGGATTGTGGTTATTGCCTGATTGCGGATTCCACACCCCTCAACCATAGCTCAATTTCTTACAGTCATATTGCAATTTGTGTTTTTCAGAAAATAAACTAATTTTCTTTCAGATGGGAGCTGTTACACTTTGTAAATACACAGTTTTGATCTCTAAATATCAGCTTGTCTTTTTCATCAAAAGTTCACATTTACTGTTCTCATGCATAGACAAATGCCACTCACTTGGCATTGTATAAAAATTAAATGACAGTGATGCACACCATATGATAGGCATGCCCACCAGGATTATGCATGAACACCAGATGCCAAGGATGGTCACAGTATGCTCACAATAGGCTAATGCTGCCTACTAGATGCCAGAGATGGTCATTTGGTATCAGGGATATCCAGCTTGTGCCAGAAAACCTACCAGATGCCAGAGATGGCCATTTGGTATCAGGGATATCCAGCTTGTGCCAGAGATTTCCACTTTATGCCGTGGGTGTCCTTGTTATGCAAGAGGTCAGCATGGTTTCAGAAATGTGTAGTGTGCAATAGACAAAGGCCTAGACTATGGTCATATGCAGTGAACTCTGAGCACATACACTCACCAAAGAGAAAGCTGTACATAGAGTCATGATCCTATCCAAAAGTGTACACCGTCTTCAGACATATGCAGTGGCCTGTGTGCACATGGTCTGATCTACAGTGTCGTGCTCTAACCCATCGCTCTGAATTAGCTGTGCATGACCTTTTTCCACTTACAGTGATCTCAGGGCACTAAGTCTGATCCCATCCCACCCATCCTAACCCAGCTGTGCTTGGATTAAAGTCATGTGCAGCAGGCTCTGGGAAAAAGACCTGACCTACGGCCAAGCCTTGCACCCAGGCCACATCCAAGTGAACCAGCCACTCATGGCTTTTGGTCATTTGCAGTGGAGTCTGGGTGCATGATCTGGCATAGTGCCAGGTCATATACCTATTTTACTGATACTAGCTGTGCCGTGTACAAAGCTGCATAGGTGTCCACAGATAATGTCAATATCTAAATTCATCAGCATTAGATAAATCAAAAGTGTGAACAGCAGTACTACTGAATGTCATCTTTGATGTCATCAATTATATCTTACCTGATGTAAGCAATGATGTCATTTAACATATATGCCATAAGTGATGTCATATGCGAGGTGACAGAAGTGCATGATGAGGGTACTAATTAGGGTTTGTTTATTGACCATAAATGGTGAATTTCAGTTGTTTTAGGCTTTGTTTTGTAATTATACCTTCTCTTTAAGTGTGTTTATTTCATCAATGTGTACAGTTTTATTTAACCTTCACTACGGTCTTACAACCAGTGCTAACCATGGCTTCACTTCAGCCTTTGGTTTGTCAGTGAATTTCTGTGTTGTTTTCATGTACTTCATCTAACTGTTCTTTACACTTAACCTCCTGTTTACAGCCAACCTACACTGTGCACAGCCTTTTGCCATGCACAGAAGGGGTGGCTGAAGGAGCCTGGCTTTTGACCAGATCCTGGACCCAAACTTCCACTTGTGGTCAATCCCCTCTGTGCCTTTGGCTGTGCACAGTGGATTTTGGCTTCAGCACAATTCTATGCTAGAGGCCAACCCCTATGCACACAGCCTTGTGCACCAGCGGCTGTTCAAATGTCCTTGCCTATGGCACGAGGCATGCAGAGGGTGTGGCCAAAGTGTCAGCCTTCCACAGATAGCCAAACCCCACTGTTCCTGGCCTTCGCCATGTCTTTTAACATTTTGTTATTTTTTTGTGTTCAATTGTTTAGTGTTTGTGGACCCTAGCCAAGGGTTTGTTCTTTAGGGGTGCCTTCAGCACCCCCGCCCACCCCACCCACCTGAGCCAGGGAGTCAGGGGATGCCACTATGCCACTCTTTTGTCTTTTTTCAGTTTACTTTTGAGAACACTGGGACCAAACCCTGAGTCCTGCAATGGCAGCTGCAACAGATTTTCATCCAATCAAAGAGGTTCGGGTCAGTGAACCTGGCATTCGATTTGCTGGCACAAAATGGCAGTGGCATCAAAAAGGTTCTTGTACCAAACAAGTTCAGATTATATTTGCTTATTTTAAACATTTTAGCATGTAGGAGCTTAGGCATTCCGTGTTTGCGGACCTTCCCAGATTAACGTCCAAATATCTCTAGACTTTAACCTTTTCATGCCGAGGCTGAAGCAATCTTCAAGAGCTTTTTTTTTTTTTAAACCACTCAAAGGATTTACAAAAACACAATCAACGGCACATCCTTAAGTAAAGTTCTACTTTCATGTAAAGTTAGGTGTAATTCCGTTCAGCCACCTTTTTGAGAAGGAAAGAAACCTATGAGAGATAAAATAGAAAAATACCACTTTTTAACACCCTCACCTTTTTTGCCCCCCTTCTTGATAGAGCTGCGTAAACTTTCCTTTGTTATTAATTCTTCTGGACTTACTAAGAACATCATAAAGATCATCTCCAAACAACTGCCCCTCCAAGAAAGGAATTTTCAGAAGACATGCCTTCTGTGAAAATTCACCTTCCAATTCCTTAAAAAAAAGCTGTCTCTTGGCAGCCACCATACCACTTTACACCATCGAGGAAGCTTTCTAAGTGTTGAATGTTACATCTGAAAAATACTTTGCTTGTGACTCCACAGCTGCCAGAAGTTGGGAAAGATCTTCACCCTCCTGAACCACTGTTGATAAAGAATGGAAGTCTCTGACCAAGGAATGTGAAGTGTAGATGGCATAGATTCACACTCTAGTCACTAAATTTAATCCAGAGTAAGCCCTCTTCAAGGAGGCTCTTGTCCTCTTATCCACTGCATCTGCTAAACAAAATGTCATCTGTTAATAGTTTTGCAGCTTGACCCATTAAATTATCGAAAGCTGGATCTATAGTTAGTTTTTGTGGAAGTTCTCTTTTAGATAGGGGATATAATCTTGTCATGATCCCGGGAAGTTATTTTTATCTGGATCTCTCCATTCTCACTTTATAACCCCAAAATTGCTGAGTTTATTGAAAATGTGGCACGTTCACAGATATTGCAGAATTGGAGGTCCCAAAAATTACCCACTTATTCGGAATGGCTCAATAAACTAATTCGTACTAGGAAATTTGAAGAAGCATACGCTAAGAGAATAGGCGCCAATAAAAGATTTAATACTGTATGGCGATTTATGGAGAGGCTGGAGACCTGTTTGGAGATGTAGGTTCAGATCGAAGAAAAAAAGGGGGATTGTCTTTTTTTTTGCACTTTAGCACTTTTGCACTTTATGTACTGCACTTTTTGTAAATTCTAGTTTGGACAATACTGTGGCAGACGGTACTTTGAGGTATGTTTGGAAGAGGAACATGAATGCTTTTCCTTTTTTCTTTCTCTCTCCCTATTAGAGCTTGTTTAGATGGCAAATTATCATATTGCATTTTAGACGGAGCTATGCCCGGAAGAGGACATTTATTAATATCTGGTTTTTATGGTAATCAGCACATTGCATTCTAGCCGGAAATTTACCTATAGGGAATCAGTCCGAATTTGTAGGAGCAGAATATATTTGTGAAATACCGCATCTTGCACTTTATATATGTCTGTTAGTATTGTATTGCATTAGCACTTTGTGCAGCATATATGTCTGTTAGTATTGTATTGCATTTGCACTTTGGCCAGTTTTTTTTTTTTTTTTTCTTTGCAAAGATCAATTACGATTTTTATGTTTGGATTTTAAATGGTATATTGTTCTGTACTGTAACTGGTAAGGAGCTGCTAGCGTTAACTTTATTAAGAACGACATATCCGGGATCAATATGACACATTGCACTTTATACTTATCTATACTTTTTATTGTCTGTAATTTATATGTATATTAAGATGCTTACTGTCTAATTCGTTTTTGCAGTCTCCTCCCTTTTCTGTATCTTCTGTGTTTCTGCTCAATAAATGTTTTTTTTTTTAAAAAGAGTTTATTGAAAATGTAGGAGCCACAGGTTTGATGAATTGTCTAAAACACAGTTTGCTAGAAGAGGGTTGATCATCATCTAGAGTAAGTTGCACATTTGATATATAGTAAAATCATTTAATTCCTCATTTTAAACATATTTTCCCCTAGCAAAACTCGAGTCTGCATCATCAGTATCATAGGTTGGGGATGATGATGAAGATGAAACCGAAGAAGGAGAAGAGCAAGACATCTGAGAGTACTCTGTGCTTAAAGGAGATTGGAACACTCACTTTTCTTTCTGTTATTTCTGAAAGGTTTCAGATATTTATTTTACCATTAGCTGCTGTTGCTTTTAAGATAAGTCATGACTTATTTTTCCTTGGAGAGTAATTCGTCTTAGAATCTGTAAGATCACCTCTCAAGATTGAAAGGGAGCGATGCTTCTGCTTTTTGGTGTGCCTCTCCTTCTTGAACCAAACAATGAAAGAGTCTGCTCCCAAGAGACTTATTAACTGAAAAAAAGACTTACTTTTTAAAGAAACCCATTTGAGATTCCTAATGCATCAGATTTAAATTATAAATAAATATTTCAATTTAACTAGAAGTTAAAGGAAAACAAAGTTTTCATCAGACACTTACAAATATAACCCTTGAACTTGCTGAATCATAGTCAAGGTTATAGCAGAAGCAAAGAAGCAATGTAAGGGAATGCAACATTCAGTCAAGCAAAGAAGCAAGGTAAGGGAATGCAACATTCAGTCATGTTTTCCATTCATTCAGCTTCACCAAACTTCAAAACAAGAATAAAGAAAGGGGGCACAATCACCGGTATAAGTGATTTTGATTAGTCACCTGGATGTTGCTTTTATGAAGGGCCCGTACTACCAACAACATCAATTATCTAACAAGTGAGTCCCACGCTGCTTTGTAAATTAGCAATAGCACACAATTGTTTGACAGCAAAGCACTTACTTTAAGCAGAACAACATATCTTTATGATTCATAAGCTTGCCGAACTCTGCGGGCCACTGTACCAGGAGGCGCGCAATAAATCATTACCACTTGAACGATTCAGTCTCGGCTGGCCACTGCACCATGAAGCATGCTTAAAACAACAATAAATTATAAGTGCTTTCGGATAACTGGGCAGGCCACTGCACTGACGAGCAAAAAATGAGCACATTGTAAGGAAGAACTTACTCACAATTATGTAATGCAATGACAGACCAGCCCAAGCACCGTGTTCCCGTGATCATGATAATAATTACTTTTGCTCTTTCAGACGTCACTTTGAGATTTCTTTTTACCCAACAGCATGCTATTTTGGAAATATTTTTACGTCATAACATGTCATATGAAATGTGATTTCTTTCTGGCTTGTAATATTGAAATGTCTTTCTTGCAGTAATATGTTTTGGAGAATTCAATTTATGAAACAGTATGTTGCTTTGAAGTGTTTGTTTTTTTCTATGTTATTCCATGTTGTTTTAGATTGTAATGCAAGAAGGTAAACGTAATGCTAGGTGATAACTGCTGTGCTTTTTAAAGCTGTTATTAATAGTATTATTTTTATTAGATGATGTGAACAAGTGTGCGCATGGGTGACTGTTTACGTTTTTGTTTTCAGAGAAAGAAATATTTATATACACTGTAATAATTCAGTACCTAAGCCTGGATTACTGAATAAATGAAGTTGTCCTTATTGTAGTGTCTTGTAATGAAAGAACACTAGAACTCTTTTGGTTCCCACTGTATGCCGTAGGTATGTGACGAGTCGAAGGCAGGCGTAGAATGTTGAGTTCTGACTTACACGCAGCAGAATAAAGACGTGTAAAACCAGGGGCGGTGCGTCCATTGGGGCGCTGGTGCGTTGCCCCACTAATGCACATGGCCCCTGTCGCGTAAGCAGCAGACGATTCAAGTAATACTCCTGTACGTCTGGCAGACGTACAGGAGTATTACTTGAAGTCCTTGCTGGTCACTGACCTCCACCGGGCGACGCCCGAGCAATCATCAGGACAAGGGGGTGGTGGTGACGTCGGGTCTAGCGCACTTAGTGCGCATGCTCAGTTCTGGGCTGGTCATTTTTCTGACCAGCCCGAACATGCGCATTAGACTGGACATTAGAAGAGCGGGGGTTGCTTCATGGCGCAGCCCCCGGTCTCCTAATGGGCGGGTGTGTACCCCTGCCCAAGCCAATCCTGGCGCTGCTGGAGCAGCGTCTGGATTGGCTTAGTCAGAGCGAGGCACGGGATTTGGGAAGCCTGCCCTGTAGTCGGACTGCTGCGCCACACACACGACGACGAGACGACGACACACCTGTATTTTGGTGCGAGGGCCGAGGCTGCTACTACTGCAGTGCTCGTCGTGGGTGGCTCGAGTCCTGCAGTGCTCCGGTAAAGAAGACGAGACTTCACGACGTAAAAAAGTAAGTATTTTCAAGAGTGAGCTCAGCTGATGACCATAATATACTATTTCCCTTTCACCCGTGCCACCAAGCTGATTGCTGTAAATAATTGTACATTTTAAATTACTTACAGCAATCAGCTTAGTGGCACGGTGAAAAGAAATGCTCCTGTTAACGTTGCTGTGCGCTCTCTAAAGTGCACAATCAAAGCGCCGGCCATTAATATACTCTTTCCAGGAAAAGAGTATATTAATGGTCGGCGCTTTGATTGTGCACTTTAGAGAGCGCAGCTAACGTTGACATGAGCATTCTCAGCTTTCACCCGTGCCAACAAGCTGTTTCAATCAGCTTGTTGGCACGGGTGAAAGGCAAGGAAATGCTCATGTTAACGTTGCTCTGATTGAAAACTTGAGTATATTAATGGCCGGCGCTTTGATTGTGCACTTTAGAGAGCGCAGAGCAACGTTAACATGGGCATTTTGTTAACGTTGCTCTGCGCTCTCTAAAGTGCACAATCAAAGCGCCGGACATTAATATACTCTTTTCCCTGCTTTGATTAATCCTAGTGTGGGGCCCATCCCACCAATCACACCGATGAACCTGCTTCAGCCCGCATCTGTCTTCTCCGGAGGCACCGTGCACACTAGCGCCGCAGTGAGAAGCCTGCTCACCCTCAGGTAAGGAGGCTGAAATGTGTTGAGGTGCCAAGAACTTATGTTTGTTATTTATAGGAAAGGCTACACATAGCTATACATTTCCATTATTATAGTTAGTTAAATATGATCGTGTGACGCCTGACCACTGTGAATGGACACTGGGATATAATGTACCATAGCTTTGACTACAACATTGCACAGTGTGTGCTAAGGATTGAAAATGTTGTTTGGCTCATTTTCACAAGGGGAGGGGGAGGAGTTTTCTTTTATTTAAAGAACGTGGGTCCTGATTAAGCCAATGTGAAGTTCAAGTTTAACAAAACCACTGTAAACCGTTCTCTGGTGTAGCTTTGCGACTAATGAATTTTCTCTAATTTGTTAATTAATCCTTTCTGATTCTTTTCTTTTCAACTCCCTTGCTCGTTTCAAACTTCCAGTTATTGGTGTCATCCATACTTAACCGATTGTTTATTATAATGTGGTTTGATCACCATTCTTAAAAACCTTTCCTTTTTGCCATCATATTGTGTTTTTAAAGAAGTTAAAACGATGGCATCAACAAAGTATTCGCACTTATCGGAACAGGATTGACCAGAGGTACACAGTTTATTTCTTATGGCCATTATGATATTTAAGGGCCATGCATTATGTTGTCAAAAATCAGCAAAGATTTGTATTAGCTGCCCCTCATCTTGGCGTTTCCTTTTCTTTTTGGTTTGCCTGCACAGGCTCCATATGTTTGAAAATTTGTAACATCCTGATGCATATATTGAGAACAAATTAATCCTGATTACGCTTCGGAGGAAAGTCATGACAATATTCTCATCTAAGGACTGACACATCTAATGGTATGCCACCTTATGAAGTCCTTGCTAAATTCGTATATTGCTAATTAGAGATTCAGAGGCTATAGGCAATGGGATGGTATATACACAATATCTTTTTAATACATGTGTTCTTTTCCTCTCATTTTTTTAGATTTCTCAGGAGAGACCGTAGTATCAGATTTAGAATAATACCGTGATATTATATGGTGACATCGGTAGACCTGAAGAATACAATAGCATACAGATCAAGTCTGCATAGAGCAGGTAAATGCCTCATTATGAGATATCAGAAAAAAATCTTTTGAGCACACATATAAAGTCTGCATAGAGTAGGTTTATGAGCCTCACCTTATGATATTGGAAGGGTATTGTGCCTGTTCCATTCAGGACTATTTGCAATGCTAGGGACCCATTTTTCTTGTATAATATGGTCCTACTTTGTCCGTTGGCAATTATAAATACTATTCTTAGATGAACTAGGTTTTGTAGGGGCAATGCCAACTAGACACTCATATGTATCTAGTCCTAACACTCTTTAGGTAACTATAGGTAATGAGTTATAGGTTTTGTTGTTAGTTCATCAGGATGGTGATTTCTAGTAAGGGGCAGGACAGTACCTGCAGGAAGGTTTATGGTCTGAAATCCTTTCCTCGTGGTTGAATTTTATGTAAAAAACGATTTGATCTTTTCATGTATGTTTGGCACTGTATATAATTTTTACCATGTTAGGTTCGGTGTATCCTTCACAGGTTACTGGGTAAAACATGTTTATGTCTTTGTTTTGTCTTTTATAATGTACACATGGTGGTGAGAGAGAATGTAACACATTATAGATATTAATATTTTTTGAAAATGCATAGGAGTGGTACATTCGCTTGGTTTTAATACAGATATTGAGTAGGAGAAATGTAAGATATCTCCATGGGCTTCTCTTTAATTGATTTAAATAACTAGTTATTCTTCTCCACATTGCCATTTCAGGCCAGTTCCCCCTTCATCCACCCGTTATAAGTTAGAAAATAACAGGTCCTGAAGAAGATGGATTAATAATTCAAACATTCCATCGAAACGTACGTCAACCAGCTAGAGTGTGACACCCCAGTTATCAGCACAGTCATCAGGGGTTGATTTTATCACCCGTGTTTTTTCCATCTGTGCATGTGGTGTTGCTCTGGGGTGTTGAGTGTGTGTGTATTGTATGTAAGGGTGGGAGTTGTGGATTGTGAGAGGTGTGTTTGGATGTGGGGATGTGAAGAATGATATTGTTTCATTCTTTGTAATTTTGTCTATGTTGCAACTACTTGTGTCCTTCGGATCATGGTTGTTTCATGGCACACAGTGCTATTTTTGTAAAAATGAAGTTGTCTTTTGAAAAGTACTGTAGATTTGTTTTTAGTATGAAATATTTTATAAATAAATTTAAAAAAAAGGACAGATATGAAATAAAATAATGATGTACTATTTCTGGTGTGGAGAATAATGTTGTTTTTTTTTTTATGCCCTATTTCTGAGCTTGTCTTAGCCAGCCCAAAAAGAAATATAGGTCTAGAGGGTTCTTTCTTGTTGTCATCCATACTTAACCAATAGTTTATTATAATGTGGTTTGATCACCATTCTTAAAAACCTTTCCTTTTTGCCATCAGTCTATCACTCCTAGGAATATTTTTCAATGATAACTCCTCCCAATAGTATTTTAGGGCCTGATTTAGAGTTTGATGGACAAGGTTCTCCATCGGAAACGCAACTGAGTGTCTGTTGCTAAAGTCTCAGTCCACTCATTTCATCAGGCACCAAGCTTCCTCTGGATAGAGCTCCTGAGAGCTCAGTCTACTGAAAGCTTCCTAGCAGTGCCCAGTGGAGTAGGGGGCGTCAGAGGAATGGCACTAGACCACTCGCCCTATTTAAGGTGGACGGTGTAATGACCTTTGTTTCCTGTCCATCACAGCCAGGGAAAAGACAGAGCACCTAGATGGATATTGCAATAGACAGCAGTCCACTGAGGTGCTACACAATGTGTTATGTATATGACCAAAAGGAACCAGGAAGAGACTTAGTGGTTACCACTGGATAGACCCAGGTACTCATGGCCAGGTGCCTGTAGATACACCGAGGATGCCTTTTGTAGTGGGATATCAACTGTCTGCTCTAAGGTTCACCAAGGACGACGCACGGGGTGTGCAGATGTGTAGGGATATTCCTTATGATACAATTTTGGTTACCTTGCTTTTATTGTTGGCCATGAGTGGATCCCACATTGTGGGCCCTTAAGTCCACACAACTTGTGGTGAGTTACAAGTACTGTGGACCATTTTGCCATATTTAGTGGAAATTAAATCACGGTACAGGCAGGGCTTTAAGTGGGCCGGGTCTCACCGGGTCTGAGCACCGGCAGTTTTTTTAAGGGGGCCTCGAAACGGGTCTCTATCGGGCTCTGTTTTGTGCCCCGGGCACAGGCGGTTCGGTTTTTTTTCGGGACGGCAGTGGCAGCAGGCACGTCGATGTTTGTAAGTTAAAATGCTAACATAGAACAGTGAGCTATTAACTGTCATCTAAGAGCTGCATGCAAACAGCAAGGTAAAAATTAGAGCGTTATGTTTTTGTACCCCAGTCTTTGCTTGATTATCCTAATGTTTCAAAAATAATTTGTTATATTTTAATTTGCAGCACCCGGTAAAGCCTGGCAACAGCATTACCTAATTTTTGGCCCATTTTTGGGCGAAGAACAAGAGGCCCCAACCTCCTTTGCTGCTCTTTCACCCCAGCTACAACCCAGCAAACACCGGTGTTAAAGGTAAGGAAACTGATGCTATATTTTTTTACACTGGAGTTAGGGCTATGTATGTGGTCACTCTACATGGTGGTTGGGGTGGGGGCACATTTTGAACATTGTACCCTCAGTGGATGGAATTTACTAATAGCCTTAGCCCTGTGCTTTGGGCAATAACGGTTGTTAAAGGCACTATCTATCCCTTGTTTAACCACAAAGACCCCAGATAAGACCTAGGGAAGGCTTAGCTTTAGAAGTGCATCCCTGTCATCAGGTGTATGCCCGCCCTCTATCAAACCAAGTTTTTAGAGGGCGAGGACTGGCCAATGATGAAGCATGACACCAGGTGGTGTGTGAGACCATAATACATCAAAAAGAATCCGTAGGTGACGGATCAAAAGAACCTAGCCAAGAAACAAGGGCGGGTTCACCAATTGGAGTAAAGGCCACCTCTGCTGGTTGAAAAGAAAAATTTATTTTCTTGTGTCCCCTCACTCACCCAGGGTTGCCCCTAGGTGACATGCTTCATCATTGGGGCCATCCCAAACATCTACTGATTGGGCCATGCTGCGACTTGCGGATTTACGTAGGAGCACTTACCTTGTGAGGCTATGTGTTGTGCAGTGTAGGGGGGAGTGGTGTAAGTGATGTTTTAAAATTACCTAACTAGTGAGCTATTGTTTTATTCCTGCTCCTAGTTGGTAGGGATAAAAAGGGGTTAATAAAAGGGAAATGTAACTGTTATGTAATTATAATCCCTTGTATTATGTCAACATGTTTCAAGGTATCCCCTAAACCTTTTCTTCAGGACAACAAAGGGACCAGCCCTTTGTGTACCACTCCGTGCCGGACCTATAGTAAAGTGAAGTGAAAAATTATTAATGCACACCTATTGTGTGAGCATTGGGAAAAATATATACATACGGTTGCTTCTGAACACGTAGTAATTATTTTTGGGCAAAAGTGCGCCTCATGGTCTGTCTGGGTGGAGGGGCCTGTAGAAACCTGTGCTCAGCAACCCTCCGTCAATACGACCTATTCAGTCCCAAGGCAGACCGCATCAAGATCAGAAGCAACCATATGTATATATTTTTCCCAATGCTCACACAATAGGTGTGCATTAATAGTTTTTCACTTCACTTTACTATAGGTCCGGCACGTGAGTGGTACACAAAGGGCTGGTCCCTTTGTTGTCCTGAAGAAAAGGTTTAGGGGATACCTTGAAACATGTTGACATAATACAAGGGATTATAATTACATAAGTTACATTTCCCTTTTATTAACCCTCTTTATCCCTACCAACTAGGAGCAGGAATAAAACAATAGCTCACTTGTTAGGTAATTTTAAAACATCACTTACACCACTCCCCCTACACTGCACAACACATAGCCTCACAAGGTAAGTGCTCCTACGTAAATCCGCAAGTTGCAGCACGCCCCAATCAGTAGATGTTTGGGATGGCCCCAATGATGAAACATGTCACCTAGGGGCAACCCTGGGTGAGTGAGGGGACACAAGAAAAGTAATTTTTCTTTTCAACCAGCAGAGGTGGCCTTCACTCCAATTGGTGAACCCGCCCTTGTTTCTTGGCTAGGTACTTTTGATCCGTCACCTACGGATTCTTTTGATGTATTCTGATCACACAGGAGGGTGAACCTAGCCCAATCCTCCTCCTCCCCTTTTTCTGATTGGTGTGTGAGACCAGTCTTTTACTTTTGTGAGATGCCTGCACTCACAAAATAACACTAGTAACACTCAGGTCACCATACTGGGAGCGGCTCTTTTTGTGTTAAACACTATCTATCACTTCAACCAGAGTCTGTTTCAGTGCCTTCAGCAACCAGTATGGCACACAGAGGCAGCAGGCAGTAAGGATGTATTTTTAGCAGTCATGTTGTGCAAAGGAGAGCTGTTGGAGATCTATTGCGATAATGCACAAGATATATGTATTTATACTGAAATTTGATATAATTGCACCAAACCTTATACGTTGCACTTTGATTATTGACAGGTTTCTTTAATATTGGTAAGGCCAGCATCGGCATGAATACAGTAGAACAGCTACTTGCAAGGTCATTCTTTGGACGGACACGTGAAGAGAAACTACAGATAAAGCAATTAGGACCTGATCGGCCTGACCTGAAACTACAACAAACTACCCAGGACAGAGGAAAGACTTACACACGTACATTCTCAAACACCTGGTACACAAAAGCTGATTGGCTTACAGGGTGTGTGTCAAAAAATTCGCTGTTCTGCTTCCCCTGCATGCTGTTTGGTGGTGAATTGCCTTGGACAAAACAAGGAGTAATAGACTTGAAGCATTTGTCTGACAAAATCAAGAAGCATGCACACACAAGAAGCCATATGGAATGCCCGACGAGACTGGGAATGTTGGGAGACACACCGATTGAACACCACATAAACGATGCATACCCGAAAACAATACAGAAACACAATGAAGAAGTTGATAGGAATAAACACATACTAGCAAAAATAGTTGATTGTATTTGTTTCTGTGGTGCTTTCGAACTGGCATTGCGAGGCCATGATGAATCGGAAAGTTCCTCAAAACCTGGAATATTCAGAGGCCTTGTGGATTTAATAGCAAGCATAGACCATGACATGGAAGCACATTTAGCAAGTGCTACAGTCTTTAAGGGCACCTCTAAAACAATACAAAATGAACTCCTTGAGTGTATGCTAGAAATATTGAGAAGCCATATTGTCCAAGAGGTGCAAAACACAGACTTTGTGGCTATTCAGGCTGATGACACCACTGATGTGGCCACAAAAACACAGTCCGTATTAGTCTTTCGGTACCTTGACAATGACAGTCAAGTTGTGGAGAGGTTCTATGGTTTCACACATTTAAGAGACTCTAGTGCAGAAACCATTACTTCAGCTATACTGCGTCAACTTAACCTCATTTTTCCAGAGCTGCCTCAAAAAAAAAAACTTATTGCACAAAGCTATGATGGTGCGTCCGTAATGAGTGGAAGCCTTGGTGGAGTACAGAAAAGAATTAGAGATGTGTATCCTAATGCTCATTATGTGCACTGTTACACCCACCAACTTAATCTTATTATGCAACAGGCAGTATCAAGGATCTCAGAGACACAAATTTTCTTTCAGGATGTAGGAGGCATGGCAGCATTCTTCTCACGTTCCCCCAAAAGAACGGAAGCACTTCAGGAGATTGTGGACAAAAGGCTTCCAAGGGGATCGTCAACTCGTTGGAACTTTAACATACGTACAGTCAACCTAATATATAAACATAGGGAGGACCTTGAGAAATGTTTTAACGCCATTGAAGCCAATGAAGGCTTTGATTACAGAAGTCAGAATGAAGCCCGTGGCTTTGCTAGAACACTACAAGACAGAGAGTTTCAGTTCTTTCTGTTTTTATTTCATGACATAATGTTTTGTGTCGAGATATTATACAACCAGTTGCAAGCACGAGCCATAGATACTGTCTCTGTGCAAAGAGATACCAGTATGTTTGTCACCAACATCAGCAAAGTGAGAGATGGGGTTGACAATTTAGACAGCAGACTGCCAGAGGGTTCTACTTTTTCAAACCGCAGGAAAAACATCAGCAGTCTGGTCCGAATTGCAAAGGAGATATGTGACATTGTAATTGTGCATGCACAAGAACGTTTTTCTTTCACAAAACATTTGGTAAGTGCCGCATTATTGCAAAGTGAACAATTTGCAACATATGATCAATCCTTTCCTGAGCAAGCTCTGAATGAGGCTGTGGAAGCTTATCCTATGCTCAACAAAGAGGACCTGAAAACTGAGTTGACTGTACTGTACGGAATGAGTGTATACCGGAAGGCCAAAGGTGCCATTTCTTTGCTGGCTTTAATTCATAAACTTAATATGGTAAAGTCACATACAGAGACAGTGGCTTTACTAAAAATTGTCATTACCACTCCTATGACAACAGCGGAGTCTGAACGATGTTTTTCCACCTTAAAGAGGATTAAGACATTCCTGAGGAACTCCATGCTTCAGGAAAGACTGAATGCTTTAGCAATGCTCTCTATTGAGAGAGACCTAGTTAAAAGAATCCCAGGCTTTAATGTTCAAGTTATTGAAAAGTTTGCTGCTCTTAAAGACAGACGTGCTGATTTTATCTACAAAAAGTGAACAATATATTGAATGCTGCTAGTTTGCGACCTGTTTAGTTGTTTGTTAAATAAAAAACATCTGTGAGGTACTCAGAAATGCATTGTATCTCGAAGTCTGTTATGAAGCTCTGTGGTTATACTGAATAAGCACCTACCTATGTTATATGACTTATCTTTATTAATATAATAACTGCACTTTCACAATTGCTTTATTAACCTTCCTGCTTTCTCAAATTTGCTTGGAAATGCACCATTTGTCCACTCTTTTTTTAAACTTTTCTCGGGGGGAGAACCCCCCGAACCCCCCTTTGGTTGTTCGGGCACTCTCGCTACGCTCGCTCGCAACGGTGCTCTATGAAATTCATTTTCCGCCCACCACTTACAAATGTCACCAGCCGCCACTGTGTAAAACTACTATCTGTGTGTGGCGTACATATGGGCGAGCACCCAGGCTGGCAGGACGCTACACTTATCATATGACATCATCCCAAGGGAAGTTCTAAACCTAGGTTGTTTGCTGAGGAGTTGGGGAAATATAAGTTGCTCACTTTGGGATCATAGACTATTGCGTTAAATATGTCATTAATCACCACATCATCCATTTACTAATTCTCACTCTCAGCAGTGATATAGCAAAGGTCCAGTGCAACTGAAAAGTCCATTTCAATCACAGCATTTTTGCATCACACAAGCGCAGAAAAAATATCAACAAGACTGAATAATAGTCAGTAATAACCAAATTTCTGGGTGCAAGAGAACATATTGAAAGCCGCGTTCATTCTACGAGCTCATGCTCCACTCACCTCAAATTCATGTAATATGTCAATATGTTAAATTAAACCTATCTGCTAACTTCAATGGGTCAGAACAAATACTGGTGGAGAGCTGAGCGGTCAGTTGCCTTGAAACTGTGGGAGTCAAATTGCCAATCCAGGGGTTAGCCTGCTATTTTGTATCAGTGGTAAGAAACTGGGATTCTTTCTCATCGATCTTTGGTGGGAAGTAGCATACAAAAGATTTGCGGGAGTCAACACTTTTTCTCACCTGTGGGGAAGCCCTTTCTTACAGTGTTCTTAAGTTTCATGAACTATGCTAGCGAGTTAGGTGCCTGCTGGTGAACCTGCAGTGCAGCACAGTAGATGTTGGCAATTTTTTGTCATGTCATGCTGGGAGATGACCAGCAGATGATGATGGAACTCAGAGGCAACGCTTATAATGTCTTGTCAGCAGTGTGGAAAGAGTTTACATTGGGTATAGGTCAAGTTCCTAGAATATTTCCTACTAAATTGCTTCTTGTTATGGCTGCTCTTCAATTGAAGTCTCTCAACCTGCTTTATTCCTGGTTCAAGTCTGTATACATGTGGTAATGTAGTTAAATTGAGAATAAATGTTATTGTTGAACTCCGGCTTCATTTCTCCAGGAATTAAAGGCTACCCTCCAAATAGGGAACATCCTATGCATGCAAAATGATGCCTGCATACATCACAAAACGTTGGTGTATATTTCTTTGTGGAGGTAAGCTGCATATGTGGCAATGACATTTTTCTGAAGATATTAGGCTGCACCATTTGTTGCTACTAAAAGTATGGCAATTAAAAATTATCACATGTGAAGACTAAACAACACTGCAAGGGCACCCCACCCATGTCTAATGCAAACATCAAGAAAGCAAAGTGCTATACATAATAACAAATCATGCAAGGACATTTGGGTCGTGAAGTGAGTCTGGGCCTGATATAGATCTTGGTGGATCTGGTCCTGCCGTCACTTTTTCAATAGTCTCACCTTCCGCCTACTTCGCAGTCCCCCCGCTCTATTTAGATGTTAGTGGGTCCATGGACGAAAGACCGCCTGAGTGCTGCCGACTCCGCCTGGAATTTTCACCCGTGTTGACAACATCATAGGCAGAAACAGCTGTCATTGGGAGTCCAGCCAAGATTACCACCAGGCCAATTATGATGAGCCTTTCCATCGAGGAAACTGAACAGGGATACCTCCTACTTTGAGTTGGTGGAATCGAAGGAAATGAGGTTAAAACATACTTTTTTTCTGTTTCCCACTTCCGTTTCCATCTTGAACTCCATTGTTCAGGTCCTCCCTTTGCTGCTACTACATGACCACAATGCTAATCAACTACGTTGTTTCAGGGATCTAAGGTAAGCTTCTTGTATACTTGTCTTACTATGAATAGTGTGTTGACAATTGCTTTAGTTTCGTATATTTTTACATTGCTCTTACATGCATTTTTTTATATGTGTAATGCATGAGTGTATATTTTACAAGTTATCAAGGTAAAAAACACACCTGTATTGACACTTAAAAATAAATGTATGTTATGGTGGTTGTGGGTGTTGTGTTTGTGGTGCATGTGGGTGTGCATTGAATAGTGTGTGTGTTGTTTGTGTGCTATGCCATATGTAAGAAAAGGGGCATAACACATTACCTGCATATATTTTAGAAGAAAACAAAACATATATGTGCATTGACACATAAATAAGAAGTACTTACCAGTCTCCCCTCCACCAGGGACTCACTTTATCAGCAAACCGCCAGTAGGACAACGCTAGCACTACAGGGACATCTGAATAGGCTGGGTGCAAACCTGCCAACCTTTGCAGTGGAGTACTGTTAGCCAGCAGAGGAGTCCGCCGCCTCGAGGACTGTGCGCCGCTTATGTGACAGGAAACAGCCTGTCGATGTACATGGCGATTCAGCTAGCTCACATCTAAATACAGCGGGCGGGATAACTTCAGCTTAGAGGAGTACTTGGATACTCCACCTCGGAGGGACTATGGGAGTCCCGCCAAGATCTAAATCAGGCTCTCAGATCATTTCACAAGAAGAGTACTTGACTTGGAAGGGACGACCACCATATCACTGTAGAGAAATTCCAATCACATCTCTTAAGACCTAAGCTGAGCCAACAGTCCCACATACAAATGGTTTTCACTGTCTTATGATGCAAGGATGCGGCCAATAGAAGAGGAGAACTTAGAGACAAACTCTCACTCCTAGCATTTGGCTCAAGGATTTTTATAGACAAGCACTTCACAAGACAGCAAAGAAAATGAAAAGCTTCCATGAGATAAATCCTACACTTAAGTCTATCAAATACAAAAGAGGCTTGCTACACGACGATAATAGAGTTGTCTCTTATTACAGCTAAGAAGTGTGTCCCCTTCCCAGCTGATCTGATCACATTCTTGCGAAACAACCAGTGGCGGATTCTCCGCTAAGGCGGAGTAGCGTCGCCCCACTGCCAGGAGCAGCAAAGAAAGGAAAAAATAAAATGATAATAACGGAATGTTATTATCATTTTATTTTTTCCTCCTACTGTAGCAGTGCATGAGGGGGGTGGGGTGGAGCTGCAGGGGAGGAGTGGTAGACACTCCTGTGCGCAATGACTGTTTGGTCCGCCCTATCGGCCCACCCAAAACAGTCATGCGCACTCCCCTGTTCTCCATGCAGGCTGCATTACAGCCTGCATGGAGAACATGCCCACCCCTACAGCCCCTGGCTGAGCGCCATGTCACAGCGCTCAGACCAATCACAACGCTCCATTGGAGCACTGTGATTAGCTTAGGGGTGGGAGCCTGGTTGCCTGCTTCCTGGTCCGACCTGGAAACGGACACAGGCGAGCAGGAGAGAAGACACGGGACTTGGTGACGGCAGCAAGGTAAGTTTTATTTTGTTATTATTATTTTTAAACCAGCCCGCAAGCCCCCTCCCCCCCACACCCACCCCTCCACCCGCAAGCTGTGCCGGCCGCCCCTGGAAACAACTGCCATTGGTGATAGCCCTCACTAATGACAATAGTTCGAAATAATTGTTTCTCTCCACAGGAGCTGTTTTGCTGATCTTTAAAAAAAAAAAAAAAGTAGCCCTTCATCACTATGCTACACTAATACCTGTTTGTTTTCCACTATGCACTTAAATACGCTGACTTTCATGACACTTCTTTGTTGTTTGTGAAATGGTTCACAAAATTGCCCACAGCAAATATGAGTAGTTCGCTGACAAAATTGTTTGACTCAATTGTGAATTCATCACTGTAATCGTTTCTTGCTACATGCCATTTGTCCCTCTCCTTTTTAGGTTGAGCCTCGACAGCGCTTGCGCTGTCTGCAAGACCTGTTGTATTGTATTCTATGGGTATTAAAAATTTAAGTGGTTTTGATTGGCTGTTGCCTGTGCCATTAAGAAATGCAGCCTTTTTATTGGTGCAGTTTTGCAAGTGTCCCTCCCTTGTATGCTTGTGGCGATTACACTTAGTGAACATGTTGTTTGGCCATCACACTGAGTAGCGTGTGATGGCCCCTTCTTTATCTTTTCTTTCTGTTTACGGGGACATCTGGTAACAATTATCCCGATCACAGCGTGTGATGGCCCCTCCCTCTTGTTTTCAATCCTCGGCTAGTTTCATGTGAAAGTGGCTCCAGACGGCTTTTGGTTTCACAATCACTTTATTGTAACTTGTTTTATTTGTATAAGTGTTTTCCCTGGCTTAGCGCTGTGCTGGCTTCATGGACGCCAAGGCTCCTCCCTTTGCTCTCGCGGGCTCCCCTGCAGCTCGCTCCCTATCCTTGGGCTGCAGCTGCCTGCCGTGTCCTATTTCACCAACCCGTTCTCACTGAAAGGAGGCATAGTTTGGCGTGTGTACTAGCACCCCTGCTTGTGCTGGAGTGCGGTTTTGGAGCAGGGTGGCAATACCGCTTACATCAGTGTGCAGAATTAGAGTAGGGAGGGGTAATATATTCATATTACTTGTTGTATACTTTATTTTGTAATCCTAAATATGAAAAATATATTGCCTGAGTTGAAAATGGCGCCCGCTTGGGACGAGTGTCCGACCATAGTGATGACAAGCCGGAACAAGATGCTCTTTGTAGTCCGTCATCTTTCATGGAGCTCCTTTTATCTGCTGCTTCATGTCCCCCCTGGAGAAGCAGCTACAGAGCCGGTGTTCTAACCATTTGCACTCCTGCAAACAACGGAACACCGGCAGCTGCTGCACCCGCTCAGGAGCAAAGCCTGCGTTATGCTGGCTGGTATTCTCCCGCCACAGTGGTTACAATGGGTCGAAAATGCAGACATGCACTAGGCTGTCCGTGTCGGTCTGCGGGGGCCGGCCACCACCAGGCTGGCTCTAGACGCTGCAAAAAGTGTAAGTTCCCACCCAGACTAGCCCCTGATGTATCATTCGAAAGTTGGTGGTCCTAATTAAGGTGCTTGTTTGTGTTTGTTTTGAGGTTGGGGTGGAGGGGTAGAAGGTGCGCCTGGTGCTGCTGCGATGTGCTCAGCACTGCCCATAACTCAGATGAGGAAGAAGCCTATGCTGGTCGGGTCTCCTCCTCCTCCTCTTGCTCCTGTCTGCGCTGGATGAAAAATACATCTGACTGCTGGTCAGAATTTTTGAGACCGGCGCCCTCCTCCACCCTAGTGCCCCCTAGGATGTAGTGTCAGGCGGAACCCCGACTCTTCCTTCACATCTAGCCCTGTCTGGGCTCCAGAGATCTGCAAGAGGGGCACAGCGCACTATGTCGGCATGGAGCTGCTCAGGACTTTGGCATCTCCTCTCTTAGCTGTGTGTACCTCCCGCTAGGCTTCCAGGTTCCTGAGTGGTGAGTTTTATTTCAATTCATTTATTTATGGTAGTATTTTCAGAATCATCATTTAGGACAACCCCCCCCCCCAAGAACTTAGAGCAAGCAGTGGCCGACGCACGGACCTTACCTCTTGGCGCTCTGAAATTTGCGTTATTTCACCAGCCCATGAAAACCTGTTTTAAGACTCCTCTCCAGATGTATGTATTTCATTTAAATCTTTTTCAATCGGCTCATGTAATGTGGTGCCACACAGTGTTTGTGATGGTCTTTTAAGCGCTTATATGGAATCACAAAGGTTTTTGGGAGATACCCTAGTACTTAGAAAAGGGATGGGTATATATGTAAAAACACAAACAGAATTCCCTTTTCCTTTTGTTCTAAAAAAAGGACATCTAGATCCTATTCATTTCATTAGTCAAGGCCATACACAGAAATCACATAAACCAAAGCAATTTTTTCCAGGTTGCTAAATATTTCAGTCATGTGCAAAAAAACATCTATAATGAAAATTCAAACATAAAAATGAATATTCGAAGGAATGTATTTTCAATTATCTTTTATTCAAATAGTTGTATAGTTTATGTTATCAAATGTTTATGCAAAATAAATAAAACCATTTATATTTAAAAACATACATTCATCATTTAAAAAAGTACAATGTGTACAATGAAAAGAACAACTGTCGACGCGGCGTTTCGGTGTAAAGGTGGATCATCACCTTCTTCAGGGCAATAATTAAATGTTTAAAATCTAAACAAAATATAAAAACTTTATTAGATACGCAGAGGCTTATTTTTAATATCCAAACATTCCTTCGTTACATCGTTCATGATTTTTTATTTAGCAACCCAGAAATCAATCCACTATTGCATAAAACATATGTGGACCTTGAATTTGTTAAACATAGTTTTCGAATCTGTCCATGTTTAAACCTGTGATAGGTATGTTTGTTATCTACCTGTCAGGTTAGATGTCAACTCGTATTTATCTTCAAGGAGGTGTTGAGTCAATTTTTCATCAGGTTCTCGCTCAGGTAATGAGGCGAAATTATACTGTGAGAAAAGGATATTTCATAAGTATAAAACCCCTCTAAGGATATGGTATCATGTGGCAAGATCAGTGACTGCATAGAAAGACTTACCACTATATGCGTGTTATGAACAGGGCTTTCTCATTACTTAGACTCTCGCCTGTTTCTGTCCATATACACAGGGATTCATCAATCACCCTTCCATAGGACTATTCACCAATGATTTTTATATCATAAGATCCCTCTTGGTTTCGGGTATTTACCTGTAGGGAATTATTTAAATTAATGGCTCTGGTATACTATAAGACACTTACTCCTTTATATTTCAAACTCAAATGTCTATAATCTCACCTTTAAGGCAAAACCTTGTAGATTGAATCCAACACCTCTTTTTCTTTAGGGTTACTGGTTCCAGTTAATACAATTCTGGTCCAGAAGTATTTCTGTAGGGATAACATCAAGGTGACTACTTAGTCATAGGCCAGTTTATCATTTAGTTTCCAAAGGTTTTATCCCATTAAAAGCTAGTTCTAAAGGGAATTTTATTTACAAAGAACCTTGTTCTTTTGGAAACAAGTCCTTATTAAAAAAGATTTGAAGAGTTTAGATAATTCTACCTAAACCTGGCCATTATGAGGTACCCGCCTCAGAACTAGCATTATCCCTGCGATTTCTCTTACCGGATTTGTAGCTGGAAAGCAAGCATCCGTCTTGCTGGTCTGCCAATTCGAGTCTAAAGGCAGTGTGTTTTGGGCTCCTTATATACTCCCTCTTAATCAGTCTTAATTTGCTAAATAGGTCCACCTGTTTTCCAATGACATGGAGTAGGGTGGAATACAGAGTATTGTCTTGATATTACGGCGGCCATTTTGTAATGTGCAAAATACCCTGATTTTGAGTGTTTGTTTGCTTGTACCATCTTCTAAAAGCATATACAACTCGCTACAACATAGTAATTCTATTTAGACATTAACAGCCCTTTTGAACTTATTTTTGGATAATATTACAGCTTCAAAAAAAATTGTGATTTTTGTAAACGGCAGCCATTTTGTAATGTGCAAAATTCCTGATTTCGAGTGTTTGTTTGCTTGTACCATCTTATAAAAGCATATACAACTCGCTACAACATAGTATTTCTATTTAACCATTAACAGCCCTCTTGAACTTATTTTTGGATAATATTACAACTTCAAAGAAATTTTTTGTATATTGCAACTATCGTTTATTTGATTTTAAAATATTCACCGATATTATCGAAAAGAGAATGGGACAACTTCTAAGCCTTCAAGTTTTCACCGCATATTGGGCATTTGCAACTTTACCAAATGTGCTAGAGCCGAATATATGCCCAACAACGATAGCTCGATAGTGGCAGCCATATTGTAGAGCTGAATTTACCACTGTCAATATTCTGTTTTTGAGAGGGATAATACATATTGTTTATAGAGGGGGTAATGCTGTATGTGATGTTAAATAATTCGGTCCCATTCCTCCTTGCTGTTTAATCCGCATCTATATGTATTACATTTTGACATGTAATATTGTTCCCTCTTTTTCTTTTTATTGTCAGATCTCCTCCTCTTGCATTTGTTTGAACTACCTCAATGATACACCACTTGAGTTCATCAACTCCGTGTGCCATTTCGGTCCAATGTTCTACTAAGGGGGCATTCTGGCGCCTTATTCGAATCGCAGATTTATGTTCATTTAGTCTTAATCTTACTTCTCTTGAGGTCTCTCCAATGTAGCCTTTGTTGCAAGGACATATTATTAAGTAGATTACATTTCTAGTCCTACAATTTACCAAATTTCTATGGTGATGTGTTATTTCATTAAAAATTATTGAAGTTCCTTTCATGATAGTGGCTCAGTTCTTACAGGATCCACAAGGAAATTGCCTCTAGGACATGAACCATCTATTGTACATACTTGATTCCTATTGGATGTTGAGGGATATGTATGTACTAAACAATTTCTGATTGTTTTGTTTCTTTGAAATGCAAACAAAGGTTTCGGTAGAGGATCAGAGCCACTATTATTTAATAGGTTCCAATTCCTATTAAAAAGGTTCTTCATCTTATTACTTATACTTGAAAAATTGGTGACACAAACAAGTTGCTTCTGATCTTCTACTTTCTTAGTTTTATTTTCGAACAAACTATCTCTATTATAGTACTTTGCTCGTTTGTAGGCTTGTTTTACTATTTCTTTGGGATAGCCTCTATCAGTGAACTTCCTAGTCAGGGTTTTGGCATGATGTTCAAAATCTTGCATACTTGTACAATTTCTTCTAATTCTAATGAACTGTCCAAACGGGATATTATTTCTCTGGCTAACAGGATGATACTATCGAAATGCAACATAGTGTTGCGATCAGTGGGCTTAGTGTATAGTTCCACGGATAAAATGCCCTTGGTATCTTTAATTATAATATCCAGAAACTCACACATTTTGTTACTATATGATGATGTAAATTTTAAATTTTCATCTCCTAAATTTAACCATTGTATAAAGGACTCAAGATCTTCTTCGGTACCTTGCCAAATAAAAAATACATCGTCTATATATCGTGACCACTGGCTCACATTTTCATAATATGGAGCTAACTCGTTAAAAATATGTTTGTCTTCAAAAGCTGATACATACAGGCAGGCCAGACTGGGAGCGCAGGTGGCTCCCATACTGGTCCCTTTGATTTGCCTATAGAAATTCTCCTTGAATAGGAAGATGTTATTTTTTAATATAATTTCTATACATTCCACTAGGAAGATAGATTGAGGTGACAAATCTCCTTCACCATTATTTAAGAGGCCCTCTACCATACGAATTGTGTCGTCTTGAGGAATATTTGTGTACAGGGCCTCTATGTCTAATGTCACTAGCCATTGTCTTTGAGAATCAAACGACATGTTTTCCACCTTGCGGATCATGTCTGTTGTATCTTTGATATAGGCTCGTTGTTGAGTTACTAGTGGTTGTAAAAACTTGTCTACGTATTTACTCAATGGTTCCGTTAAGGAGTTAATACTAGACACTATGGATCTCATAGGAGGGTCCTGCATATTTTTATGTACCTTAGGTAGTCCATATATTGCAGGAATCGTTGGATTATCATTCAACATATAGTTGTATTCCTCCTGACTAATAATCTCATCTTCCTTTGCTAATCTAAGAAGTGCACTAATTTGTTTACCTAATGTAAGCCATTCTGATCTATTTGATGGTATGTAATGTAAACCATTATTAAGGAGATTCTCTATTCTGTTTTCATAATCTATGGTATCCATGATGACAATACTGCCACCTTTGTCACCCGGTTTTATAGTTATCTCCTTACATTCTTGTAACTCATATAGTGCTTCTCGCTGGGATCGCGATAAATTATTCTTTGTCCAGATCTTTTTGCTGAGAATCTCTTCCATACCTTTCTCTATCACTTTTCAAAGGTTTCAATATCCCTACTAACCATGGGGCCAGTGGGCGTCCAATTAGATTTAGGTCTTAGTCCCGACTTATTTTCAACAGGGATCCTTTCTTTTCCCTCAAAGAATTTCTTTAGCCTAACTTTTCTGAAAAAACCCCGTAGATTTCTTTCTAAATTACATTTGTCTATAGGGGCTGCAATTGCGAAACCTAAACCTTTTTCTAAGATAGCTATTTCTTCACTTTTTAAAATTCTGGTCGATGAATTAATGACCGGTGCTTTAGCTCCTAGTCCCAAGTTTTTTGGCTCCTGGTTCTCATATAGGGGCCTGGTTCTCCCTCTCCCTCTGCTTCTTGTATTCTGGTTGTGATTTGGTTTGCGTCTTTCTAAAAAAGAGAAGCTATCTCTATTAGAACTGGAGGCTACTTCTTTCTCTTTGCATGTCTGGTTCTCTTGGACCGTCTCATTCATGTTATCCCTACAGAAATACTTCTGGACCAGAATTGTATTAACTGGAACCAGTAACCCTAAAGAAAAAGAGGTGTTGGATTCAATCTACAAGGTTTTGCCTTAAAGGTGAGATTATAGACATTTGAGTTTGAAATATAAAGGAGGAAGTGTCTTATAGTCTACCAGAGCCATTAATTTAAATAATTCCCTACAGGTAAATACCCGAAACCAAGAGGGATCTTATGATATAAAAATCATTGGTGAATAGTCCTATGGAAGGGTGATTGATGAATCCCTGTGTATATGGACAGAAACAGGCGAGAGACTAAGTAATGAGAAAGCCCTGTTCACAACACGCATATAGTGGTAAGTCTTTCTATGCAGTCACTGATCTTGCCACATGATACCATATCCTTAGAGGGTTTTATACTTATGAAATATCCTTTTCTCACAGTATAATTTCGCCTCATTACCTGAGCGAGAACCTGATGAAAAATTGACTCAACACCTCCTTGAAGATAAATAGGAGTTGACATCTAACCTGACAGGTAGATTACAAATATACCTATCACAGGTTTAAACATGGACAGATTCGAAAACTATGTTTAACAAATTCAAGGCCCACATATGTTTCATGCAATAGTGGATTGATTTCTGGGTTGCTAAATAAAAAATCATGAACGATGTAACGAAGGAATGTTTGGATATTAAAAATAAGCCTCTGCGTATCTAATAAAGTTTTTATATTTTGTTTAGATTTTAAACATTGAATTATTGTCCTGAAGAAGGTGATGATCCACCTTTACACCGAAACGCTCGCGTCGACAGTTGTTCTTTTCATTGTACACATTGTACTTTTTTCAAAATGATGAATGTATGTTTTTAAATATAAATGGTTTTATTTATTTTGCATAAACATTTGATAACATAAACTATACAACTATTTGAATAAAAGATAATTGAAAATACATTCCTTCGAATATTCATTTTTATGTTTGAATTTTCATTATAGATGTTTTTTGCACATGACTGTAATATTTAGCAACCTGGAAAAAATTGCTTTGGTTTATGTGATTTCTGTGTATGGCCTTGACTAATGAAATGAATAGGATCTAGATGTCCTTTTTTTAGAACAAAAGGAAAAGGGAATTCTGTTTGTGTTTTTACATATATACCCATCCCTTTTCTAAGTACTAGGGTATCTCCCAAAAACCTTTGTTATTCCATATAAGCACAGTTTGTGAACTGGGGAGCTTGTCTCACTGTATTTGTGAGGTCGTTTATCATTAATTGTATCCCTCTGATATTCAGAGGAACGTTCCTAATTTGATTATGGACACGTTTAAAATCTTTGGATTTTCCGAAGATCATTTTAATAAGATAATAAATGGCCCTGCTAAAAGCATTAATACCATAACTATGACAGATAATGATGAAGAGCAGTGGAGGAAACTATGGAACTTAAAGAAAAAAGTTATAAGGACGGAACTACATGCCGACTTCCTCATTGAGTACTGCAACAAAGGAATAATACCAAAGGGGCCACAGGTCAAAAATGAACCAGGCCTCTTCTTAAAAAATGAAAAATTCATAGAAACATGGACATTTATTGCAAACAGATGCAGTAGGGATTGGCTATTATTAATAATCGAAACAGCTCATAAAACTTTAATAATAGAGAAACGTGAAATTGATGAAATGGAATTAAAATTAAAAGAAAATACATCACTTGAAGATGCCAAACGTAAATTGGAAGAGATACAGGGAGACCTGAATGGTTATAAGGAATATCTGGTAAATAAAAAAGCAATAAACTTAGAAAAGATATAGGCAGATACAAATCAGAATTAGTGTATCCGTACCTTCAGAAAGATTATTATGAAAAGCAAAATGATGAGTTTCAATCCAGAAACCATTGGCAATCTAATAAAAGACATGGTCTCAAGAAAGGTGTAACGTTCTCGGACACGTCTTATACGAGCTCAGAGTCTGAGAATGAGACGGTCCAAGAGAACCAGACATGCAAAGAGAAAGAAGTAGACTCCAGTTCTAATAGAGATAGCTTCTCTTTTTTAGAAAGACGCAAACCAAATCACAACCAGAATACAAGAAGCAGAGGGAGAGGTTATTTTCCCCAGAACCAGGCCCAGCAACGCCCCTATATGAGAACCAGGAGCCAAAAAACTTGGGACTAGGATCTAAAGCACCGGTCATTAATTTATCGACCAGAATTTTAAAAAGTGAAGAAATAGCTATCTTAGAAAAAGGTTTAGGTTTCGCAATTGCAGCCTCTATAGACAAATTTAATTTAGAAAGAGATCTACGGGGTTTTTTCAGAAAAGTTAGGCTAAAGAAATTCTTTGAGGGAAAAGAAAGGATCCCTGTTGAAAATAAGTCGGGACTAAGACCTAAATCTAATTGGACGCCCACTGGCCCCATGGTTAGTAGGGATATTGAAACCTTTGAAAAAGTGATAGAGAAAGGTATGGAAGAGATTCTCAGCAAAAAGATCTGGACAAAGAATAATTTAACGCGATCCCAGCGAGAAGCACTATATGAATTACAAGAATGTAAGGAGATAACTATAAAACCGGGTGACAAAGGTGGCAGTATTGTCATCATGGATACCATAGATTATGAAAACAGAATAGAGAATCTCCTTAATAATGGTTTACATTACATACCATCAAATAGATCAGAATGGCTTACATTAGGTAAACAAATTAGTGCACTTCTTAGATTAGCAAAGGAAGATGAGATTATTAGTCAGGAGGAATACAACTATATGTTGAATGATAATCCAACGATTCCTGCAATATATGGACTACCTAAGGTACATAAAAATATGCAGGACCCTCCTATGAGACCCATAGTGTCTAGTATTAACTCCTTAACGGAACCATTGAGTAAATACGTAGACAAGTTTTTACAACCACTAGTAACTCAACAATGAGCCTATATCAAAGATACAACAGACATGATCCGCAAGGTGGAAAACATGTCGTTTGATTCTCAAAGACAATGGCTAGTGACATTAGACATAAGAGGCCCTGTACACAAATATTCCTCAAGATGACACAATTCGTATGGTAGAGGGCCTCTTAAATAATGGTGAAGGAGATTTGTCACCTCAATCTATCTTCCTAGTGGAATGTATAGAAATTATATTAAAAAATAACATCTTCCTATTCAAGGAGAATTTCTATAGGCAAATCAAAGGGACCAGTATGGGAGCCACCTGCGCTCCCAGTCTGGCCTGCCTGTATGTATCAGCTTTTGAAGACAAACATATTTTTAACGAGTTAGCTCCATATTATGAATATGTGAGCCAGTGGTCACGATATATAGACGATGTATTTTTTATTTGGCAAGGTACCGAAGAAGATCTTGAGTCCTTTATACAATGGTTAAATTTAGGAGATGAAAATTTAAAATTTACATCATCATATAGTAACAAAATGTGTGAGTTTCTGGATATTATAATTAAAGATACCAAGGGCATTTTATCCGTGGAACTATACACTAAGCCCACTGATCGCAACACTATGTTGCATTTCGATAGTTATCATCCTGTTAGCCAGAGAAATAATATCCCGTTTGGACAGTTCATTAGAATTAGAAGAAATTGTACAAGTATGCAAGATTTTGAACATCATGCCAAAACCCTGACTAGGAAGTTCACTGATAGAGGCTATCCCAAAAAAATAGTAAAACAAGCCTACAAACGAGCAAAGTACTATAATAGAGATAGTTTGTTCGAAAATAAAACTAAGAAAGTAGAAGATCAGAAGCAACTTGTTTGTGTCACCAATTTTTCAAGTATAAGTAATAAGATGAAGAACCTTATTAATAGGAATTGGAACCTATTAAATAATAGTGGCTCTGATCCTCTACCAAAACCTTTGTTTGCATTTCGAAGAAACAAAACAATCAGAAATTGTTTAGTACATACATATCCCTCAACATCCAATAGGAATCAAGTATGTACAATAGATGGTTCATGTCCTAGAGGCAATTTCCCTTGTGGATCCTGTAAGAACTGTGCCACTATCATGAAAGGAACTTCAATAATTTTTAATGAAATAACACATCACCATAGAAATTTGGTAAATTGTAGGACTAGAAATGTAATCTACTTAATAATATGTCCTTGCAACAAAGGCTACATTGGAGAGACCTCAAGAGAAGTAAGATTAAGACTAAATGAACATAAATCTGCGATTCGAATAAGGCGCCAGAATGCTCCCTTAGTAGAACATTGGACCGAAATGGCACACGGAGTTGATGAACTCAAGTGGTGTATCATTGAGGTAGTTCAAACAAATGCAAGAGGAGGAGATCTGACAATAAAAAGAAAAAAGAGGGAACAATATTATATGTCAAAATTTAATACATATAGATGCGGATTAAACAGCAAGGAGGAATGGGACCGAATTATTTAACATCACATACAGCATTACCCTCCTCTATAAACAATATGTATTATCCCTCTCAAAAACAGAATATTGACAGTGGTAAATTCAGCTCTACAATATGGCTGCCACTATCGAGCTATCGTTGTTGGGCATATATTCGGCTCTAGCACATTTGATAAAGTTGCCAATGCCCAATATGCGGTGAAAACTTGAAGGCTTAGAAGTTGTCCCATTCTCTTTTCGATAATATCGGTGAATATTTTAAAATCAAATAAACGATAGTTGCAATATACAAAAAATGTCTTTGAGCTTGTAATATTATCAAAAAATAAGTTCAAAAGGGCTCTTAATGGTTAAATAGAAATACTATGTTGTAGCAAGTTGTATATGCTTTTATAAGATGGTACAAGCAAACAAACACTCGAAATCAGGGTATTTTGCACATTACAAAATGGCTGCAGTTTACAAAAATCACAAACATTTTTTGTAGCTGTAATATTATCTAAAAATAAGTTCAAAAGGGCTGTTAATGTCTAAATAGAATTACTATGTTGTAGCGAGTTGTATATGCTTTTAGAAGATGGTACAAGCAAACAAACACTCGAAATCAGGGTATTTTGCACATTACAAAATGGCCGCCGTAATATCAAGACAATACTCTGTATTCCACCCTACTCCATGTCATTGGAAAACAGGTGGACCTATTTAGCAAATTAAGACTGATTAAGAGGGAGTATATAAGGAGCCCAAAACACACTGCCTTTAGACTCGAATTGGCAGACCAGCAAGACGGATGCTTGCTTTCCAGCTACAAATCCGGTAAGAGAAATCGCAGGGATAGTGCTAGTTCTGAGGCGGGTACCTCATAATGGCCAGGTTTAGGTAGAATTATCTAAACTCTTCAAATCTTTTTTAATAAGGACTTGTTTCCAAAAGAACAAGGTTCTTTGTAAATAAAATTCCCTTTTGAACTAGCTTTTAATGGGATAAAACCTTTGGAAACTAAATGATAAACTGGCCTATGACTAAGTAGTCACCTTGATGTTATCCCTACAGAAATACTTCTGCACCAGAATTGTATTAACTGGAACCAGTAACCCTAAAGAAAAAGAGGTGTTGGATTCAATCTACAAGGTTTTGCCTTAAAGGTGAGATTATAGACATTTGAGTTTGAAATATAAAGGAGTAAGTGTCTTATAGTATACCAGAGCCATTAATTTAAATAATTCCCTACAGGTAAATACCCGAAACCAAGAGGGATCTTATGATATAAAAATCATTGGTGAATAGTCCTATGGAAGGGTGATTGATGAATCCCTGTTTATATGGACAGAAACAGGCGAGAGACTAAGTAATGAGAAAGCCCTGTTCACAACAAGCATATAGTGGTAAGTCTTTCTATGCAGTCACTGATCTTGCCACATGATACCATATCCTTAGAGGGGTTTTATACTTATGAAATATCCTTTTCTCACAGTATAATTTCGCCTCATTACCTGAGCGAGAACCTGATGAAAAATTGACTCAACACCTCCTTGAAGATAAATACGAGTTGACATCTAACCTGACAGGTAGATAACAAACATACCTATCACAGGTTTAAACATGGACAGATTCGAAAACTATGTTTAACAAATTCAAGGCCCACATATGTTTCATGCAATAGTGGATTGATTTCTGGGTTGCTAAATAAAAAATCATGAACGATGTAACGAAGGAATGTTTGGATATTAAAAATAAGCCTCTGCGTATCTAATAAAGTTTTTATATTTTGTTTAGATTTTAAACATTGAATTATTGTCCTGAAGAAGGTGATGATCCACATTTACACCGAAATGCCGCGTCGACAGTTGTTCTTTTCATTGTACACATTGTACTTTTTTAAAATGATGAATGTATGTTTTTAAATATAAATAGTTTTATTTATTTTGCATAAACATTTGATAACATAAACTATACAACTATTTGAATAAAAGATAATTGAAAATACATGCCTTCGAATATTCATTTTTATGTTTGAATTTTCATTATAGATGTTTTTTTGCACCTGACTGTAATATTTAGCAACCTGGATAAAATTGCTTTGGTTTATGTGATTTCTGTGTATGGCCTTGACTAATGAAATGAATAGGATCTAGATGTCCTTTTTTTAGAACAAAAGGAAAAGGGAATTCTGTTTGTGTTTTTACATATATACCCATCCCTTTTCTAAGTACTAGGGTATCTCCCAAAAACCTTTGTGATTCCATATAAGCACAGTTTGTGAACTGGGGAGCTTGTCTCACTGTATTTGTGAGGTCGTTTATCATTAATTGTATCCCTCTGATATTCAGAGGAACGTTCCTAATTTGATTATGGACACGTTTAAAATCTTTGGATTTTCCGAAGATCATTTTAATAAGATAATAAATGGCCCTGCTAAAAGCATTAATACCATAACTATGACAGATAATGATGAAGAGCAGTGGAGGAAACTATGGAACTTAAAGAAAAAAGTTATAAGGACGGAACTACATGCCGACTTCCTCATTGAGTACTGCAAAAAGGAATAATACCAAAGGGGCTACAGGTCAAAAATGAACCAGGCCTCTTCATAAAAAATGAAAAATTCATAGAAACATGGACATTTATTGCAAACAGATGCAGTAGGGATTGGCTATTATTAATAATCGAAACAGCTCATGAAACTTTAATAATAGAGAAACGTGAAATTGATTAAATGGAATTAAAATTAAAAGAAAATACATCACTTGAAGATGCCAAACGTAAATTGGAAGAGATACAGGGAGACCTGAATGGTTATAAGGAATATCTGGTAAATAAAAAAGCAATAAACTTAGAAAAGATATAGGCAGATACAAATCAGAATTAGTGTATCCGTACCTTCAGAAAGATTATTATGAAAAGCAAAATGATGAGTTTCAATCCAGAAACCATTGGCAATCTAATAAAAGACATGGTCTCAAGAAAGGTGTAACGTTCTCGGACACGTCTTATACGAGCTCAGAGTCTGAGAATGAGACGGGTCAAGAGGGCCAGACATGCAAAGAGAAAGAAGTAGACTCCAGTTCTAATAGAGATAGCTTCTCTTTCTTAGAAAGACGCAAACCAAATCACAACCAGAATACAAGAAGCAGAGGGAGAGGGAGAGGTTATTTTCCCCAGAACCAGGCCCAGCAATGCCCCTATATGAGAACCAGGAGCCAAAAAACTTGGGACTAGGATCTAAAGCACCGGTCATTAATTTATCGACCAGAATTTTAAAAAGTGAAGAAATAGCTATCTTAGAAAAAGGTTTAGGTTTCGCAATTGCAGCCCCTATAGACAAATTTAATTTAGAAAGAGATCTACAGGGTTTTTTCAGAAAAGTTAGGCTAAAGAAATTCTTTGAGGGAAAAGAAAGGATCCCTGTTGAAAATAAGTCAGGACTAAGACCTAAATCTAATTGGACGCCCACTGGCCCCATGGTTAGTAGGGATATTGAAACCTTTGAAAAAGTGATAGAGAAAGGTATGGAAGAGATTCTCAGCAAAAAGATCTGGACAAAGAATAATTTAACGCGATCCCAGCGAGAAGCACTATATGAATTACAAGAATGTAAGGAGATAACTATAAAACCGGGTGACAAAGGTGGCAGTATTGTCATCATGGATACCATAGATTATGAAAACAGAATAGAGAATCTCCTTAATAATGGTTTACATTACATACCATCAAATAGATCAGAATGGCTTACATTAGGTAAACAAATTAGTGCACTTCTTAGATTAGCAAAGGAAGATGAGATTATTAGTCAGGAGGAATACAACTATATGTTGAATGATAATCCAACGATTCCTGCAATATATGGACTACCTAAGGTACATAAAAATATGCAGGACCCTCCTATGAGACCCATAGTGTCTAGTATTAACTCCTTAATGGAACCATTGAGTAAATACGTAGACAAGTTTTTACAACCACTAGTAACTCAACAACGAGCCTATATCAAAGATACAACAGACATGATCCGCAAGGTGGAAAACATGTCGTTTGATTCTCAAAGACAATGGCTAGTGACATTAGACATAGAGGCCCTGTACACAAATATTCCTCAAGACGACACAATTCGTATGGTAGAGGGCCTCTTAAATAATGGTGAAGGAGATTTGTCACCTCAATCTATCTTCCTAGTGGAATGTATAGAAATTATATTAAAAAATAACATCTTCCTATTCAAGGAGAATTTCTATAGGCAAATCAAAGGGACCAGTATGGGAGCCACCTGCGCTCCCAGTCAGGCCTGCCTGTATGTATCAGCTTTTGAAGACAAACATATTTTTAACGAGTTAGCTCCATATTATGAAAAAGTGAGCCAGTGGTCACGATATATAGACAATGTATTTTTTATTTGGCAAGGTACCGAAGAAGATCTTGAGTCCTTTATACAATGGTTAAATTTAGGAGATGAAAATTAAAAATTTACATCATCATATAGTAACAAAATGTGTGAGTTTCTGGATATTATAATTAAAGATACCAAGGGCATTTTATCCGTGGAACTATACACTAAGCCCACTGATCGCAACACTATGTTGCATTTCGATAGTTATCATCCTGTTAGCCAGAGAAATAATATCCCGTTTGGACAGTTCATTAGAATTAGAAGAAATTGTACAAGTATGCAAGATTTTGAACATCATGCCAAAACCCTGACTAGGAAGTTCACTGATAGAGGCTATCCCAAAAAAATAGTAAAACAAGCCTACAAACGAGCAAAGTACTATAATAGAGATAGTTTGTTCGAAAATAAAACTAAGAAAGTAGAAGATCAGAAGCAACTTGTTTGTGTCACCAATTTTTCAAGTATAAGTAATAAGATGAAGAACCTTATTAATAGGAATTGGAACCTATTAAATAATAGTGGCTCTGATCCTCTACCGAAACCTTTGTTTGCATTTCGAAGAAACAAAACAATCAGAAATTGTTTAGTACATACATATCCCTCAACATCCAATAGGAATCAAGTATGTACAATAGATGGTTCATGTCCTAGAGGCAATTTCCCTTGTGGATCCTGTAAGAACTGTGCCACTATCATGAAAGGAACTTCAATAATTTTTAATGAAATAACACATCACCATAGAAATTTGGTAAATTGTAGGACTAGAAATGTAATCTACTTAATAATATGTCCTTGCAACAAAGGCTACATTGGAGAGACCTCAAGAGAAGTAAGATTAAGACTAAATGAACATAAATCTGCGATTTGAATAAGGCGCCAGAATGCCCCCTTAGTAGAACATTGGACCGAAATGGCACACGGAGTTGATGAACTCAAGTGGTGTATCATTGAGGTAGTTCAAACAAATGCAAGAGGAGGAGATCTGACAATAAAAAGAAAAAGAGGGAACAATATTACATGTCAAAATTTAATACATATAGATGCGGATTAAACAGCAAGGAGGAATGGGACCGAATTATTTAACATCACATACAGCATTACCCCCTCTATAAACAATATGTATTATCCCTCTCAAAAACAGAATATTGACAGTGGTAAATTCAGCTCTACAATATGGCTGCCACTATCGAGCTATCGTTGTTGGGCATATATTCGGCTCTAGCACATTTGGTAAAGTTGCAAATGCCCAATATGCGGTGAAAACTTGAAGGCTTAGAAGTTGTCCCATTCTCTTTTCGATAATATCGGTGAATATTTTAAAATCAAATAAACGATAGTTGCAATATACAAAAAATTTCTTTGAAGTTGTAATATTATCCAAAAATAAGTTCAAAAGGGCTGTTAATGGTTAAATAGAAATACTATGTTGTAGCAAGTTGTATATGCTTTTATAAGATGGTACAAGCAAACAAACACTCGAAATCAGGGTATTTTGCACATTACAAAATGGCTGCCGTTTACAAAAATCACAATTTTTTTTTGAAGCTGTAATATTATCCAAAAATAAGTTCAAAAGGGCTGTTAATGTCCAAATAGAATTACTATGTTGTAGCGAGTTGTATATGCTTTTAGAAGATGGTACAAGCAAACAAACACTCGAAATCAGGGTATTTTGCACATTACAAAATGGCCGCCGTAATATCAAGACAATACTCTGTATTCCACCCTACTCCATGTCATTGGAAAACAGGTGGACCTATTTAGCAAATTAAGACTGATTAAGAGGGAGTATATAAGGAGCCCAAAACACACTGCCTTTAGACTCGAATTGGCAGACCAGCAAGACGGATGCTTGCTTTCCAGCTACAAATCCGGTAAGAGAAATCGCAGGGATAATGCTAGTTCTGAGGCGGGTACCTCATAATGGCCAGGTTTAGGTAGAATTATCTAAACTCTTCAAATCTTTTTAATAAGGACTTGTTTCCAAAAGAACAAGGTTCTTTGTAAATAAAATTCCCTTTTGAACTAGCTTTTAATGGGATAAAACCTTTGGAAACTAAATGATAAACTGGCCTATGACTAAGTAGTCACCTTGATGTTATCCCTACAGAAATACTTCTGGACCAGAATTGTATTAACTGGAACCAGTAACCCTAAAGAAAAAGAGGTGTTGGATTCAATCTACAAGGTTTTGCCTTAAAGGTGAGATTATAGACATTTGAGTTTGAAATATAAAGGAGTAAGTGTCTTATAGTATACCAGAGCCATTAATTTAAATAATTCCCTACAGGTAAATACCCGAAACCAAGAGGGATCTTATGATATAAAAATCATTGGTGAATAGTCCTATGGAAGGGTGATTGATGAATCCCTGTGTATATGGACAGAAACAGGCGAGAGACTAAGTAATGAGAAAGCCCTGTTCAAAACACGCATATAGTGGTAAGTCTTTCTATGCAGTCACTGATCTTGCCACATGATACCATATCCTTAGAGGGGTTTTATACTCATAAAATATCCTTTTCTCACAGTATAATTTCGCCTCATTACCTGAGCGAGAACCTGATGAAAAATTGACTCAACACCTCCTTGAAGATAAATAGGAGTTGACATCTAACCTGACAGGTAGATAACAAACATACCTATCACAGGTTTAAACATGGACAGATTCGAAAACTATGTTTAACAAATTCAAGGCCCACATATGTTTCATGCAATAGTGGAATGATTTCTGGGTTGCTAAATAAAAAATCATGAACGATGTAACGAAGGAATGTTTGGATATTAAAAATAAGCCTCTGCGTATCTAATAAAGTTTTTATATTTTGTTTAGATTTTAAACATTGAATTATTGTCCTGAAGAAGGTGATGATCCACCTTTACACCGAAACGCCGCGTCGACAGTTGTTCTTTTCATTGTACACATTGTACTTTTTTTAAAATGATGAATGTATGTTTTTAAATATAAATGGTTTTATTTATTTTGCATAAACATTTGATAACATAACCTATACAACTGTTTGAATAAAAGATAATTGAAAATACATTCGTTCGAATATTCATTTTTATGTTTGAATTTTCATTATAGATGTTTTTTTGCACATGACTGTAATATTTAGCAACCTGGAAAAAATTGCTTTGGTTTGTGTGATTTCTGTGTATGGCCTTGACTAATGAAATGAATAGGATCTAGATGTCCTTTTTTTAGAACAAAAGGAAAAGGGAATTCTGTTTGGGTCTTTTAAGCGCAACACAAGTTGCTTATCTCATTATGTAGCAATGAACAGCAGAAAGCGGTGCACTTACATTCCATAAAATATTGTGTTTTTGTGCAGCGTGTGGTGTGAGCTTAACCGCCTCCAGGCGCTTTGGAGTTAGTGTCTGTATGAGGTGATGGCTTTATGGGTTGGGGAAGGGTTAAATGTTGTAGTGTAATTACCTCAATGTCAGTGTGAGCTCCTTATCAGTAGCGTGGCAAGGCCGTCCTGGGCCCTAAAGCAATAATTTAAATTATTGGGTTAGTAACTGGTTCTCGACTGCACACACGTGGTGTGCGATGCCAACTGCACCTGCCTACACTGTACCTCTGTAATCAAGAGCCTCACTGGATTGCTGTACGATGTCCCCAGCCCCCTAGAATAGACCAGGGCTCTGATATCAGACTTACAGAAGGTGTGCCATGCACCACTCCCACAGGCAACTGAGCCAGAGAGCACTGCGACTAGCATCATATTGCAGCTCTCCGACGCCCCACCATGTTTAGAAGACAAAGCCCATCTGAATTGCCCCTACACCACAAAGCAGCATTGAACACTGGCTGCATCACAGGGCAAAGCTCATGAAGTAAGTAGATGCTGTAGCACCCAGGATAATGTGCTGTATGGCTAAACACTTATAATGTCCCAAAGGCGAGACCTATTGGCTATGCCAATGCTTGTTACTGTTTGGTATGTGCGTAGCAAATATTGACGAGAGAACTGTGAGGAATCAGTTCAAGTTTAATTTAAGTTTTAAATATGTTTTTCGGTGTAGCAAAGATAAAGAAACATACAGATCTGAAAACACTTATGGCACGTGTAAGGTAGAACCTTGGTGTGGGTGTTTCGAGGTGAAAAGGGGAGAGTTTTGTGTGAGCCGTCAAGGGTAGAATGATGGATGTCAAGATTCCATGCCCTTTATTTTCTCTTCTGAGCTTTACTTTTGTAAGTTGTACTTTTCTCTGTCTTTACTGTACTTGTTCCCTGATTATTAGTAGCCTGGTGTTATGGGATGGTAATAATGCACCCGGATTTACAGGTGTCGGGGTAAAATCGATGTTTCCGTATTGATTTTGATATAGTTATGTGATATATTAATTTAGGGCATTTTACACAGGACAAAGCCCTCCAATAATGACCTTTAGCATTTGCACCTGGTAATGTATGCAGGATTACCGCACCTGGAAATGGGTGTGTACTGTGAGTGTAGCATGCAATAGAAAGGTTGTTGGGGAGGGGGCATGCATTTCAAGAGATGAAGGGTCAGATTTAAATCCTAGCAGAGAGGGAACTCTGGCACAATGGGGTCGGAGTTACCTCTCCTCCAAAACGATGGTCCGCCCACCTTATTTAGATACAGGCGGACCATAGTTTGAAGATGGCATAGACTACTCTGTTTCTGCTGTGGTCAAACTTCTCCAGCAGCCCAACAGAGTAAGGGCAGTCGCAGGTTTGGCTATATGTCCACCTATATAATTTAGATGAGTGTACATATAGTCATTTTTCAACGCTCGTCACAGACAGGAAGAACCTAACGGTAAGAGGCATTAAAAAATGCTCAATGCTCCCCTTGTCATTGGAGGAAACTCCCATGATGAGGGGGGCCATTCTTTTTTTACTTTCAAAAAGAAAATCCCAGTATGGGATTTTCATTTTGAAATTAAAAAAAACGCTAAATTGTGTTTCAGATCCATCATGTTGACGGAGCCATAAGGCAAAATTACAATGCATTGATAGGAACTGATGTAACAGCAGTTCCTGCCAATGCTAGAAAGGACCGCTGGGTCGGTGGATATTTCTGAATTTGGCTGTCGGCACCTCAATCTGGGCAATGGAGTCATTTACTCTTCAGGGGGAGGGTGGGCCGACCCCCAGGATATAAGTGAGGCCCTATGTCTATATTTTCATGCTCATCGTTGATAAATTGTCATTTCCCAAGTTCCAGTCTGAAGTTGTAAATTCATTTTATATTCTCTGTACTCTTTACTGGGGTGGTAGCTCAAATTCCACACAGTTCCTGCATCTTTAGAACTTTTTGGCTAAACATTTATATGTACTGGTTGCTACTGAATTCTAATCTTCAAAGTGGATAAAATTAATTGTTCTTTATTTACTTCAGCTCAGCTAGCATATGAAATTCTTAAGATGTTTTTCTTTGGTCTGAATACCATTGGAAGAGGAAGGTTGTTGGCTCCAAATCTTTTGTGCTATTTTTGTTTTGATCTATTCTGTGAACTCTTTTCATAAATGGGAGAATATTTTTTTGTGGCAAGTGCCAAATTCTTGATGGATCTGGTTCCGAGTGATAACAACTGTAGGCTTGAATCACATTCTGCTCCTTGGTAATCTTGCAGCCACCCTATAGATTACTTAGTCTCCATGGCCTCCTCTGAAGTCCTTCTGTCCTTCTCACTGTGACCTCCTTAGAGGTCCTCGGCCACACGCAGCAGATTACATAAGGCTGCAGTTTATGATCTGCAACTTCTCCTTGGGTTAATTCCTGAGATAGATCCACTGGTCTCTCACTGCACACCTACTTCCAGTGCTCATCCTGTTCAGTATACAAGAGCCAGGTGGAAACTCAAGGTCCCGCAAAGTTACACCACCATTAACTCTTTTACACACAATTTAGATGCAGACAAAAACACCAATGCTGACTCATTCAGTGTCTGGATCACAACAGTGCTGGATGTCTCTATTCCAATAAAGGTATGTACACTTCTATTAGTAATTGGGTTTCTGGTTGACTGGGGAGTGAGCTCTGGTCAAACAGTAGCCACAATCTTAGCCAGGGTAAGGCACAAGCAAATCCCAAATTAACCTGTGCTCACCCTCTGGGAGCTTGGCACAGAGCAGTCAGGCTTAACTTGAAAGCAATGTGCAGAGTATTTGTGAAACACTTCAAACAGTAAAAACAGTGAAAATATCACACAATAAGATCCCACATCAGGTTTAAAAAAATATTTCAATAAATAAAACAAGACCAAAATGACAAAAATCCAATCATGGAAACTGGAGATATTGAATTTCAAAGTTTTAAGGTAAAATAGAGACTAAAAGCACAAAACAACAACAAGGGATATCTGTTGCACCGGACCAGGACAAAGTCACAAGTTCAGGCCGACCATGATGGAGCATGGGCTGGCTACAGGGACCCAGCTAGGCCCGCCGAACAAAGTACCTTAAATCCTGGTTGCAGAGTGATGTGTGTATCTGAGGTGAAGAAGCGTCACGCAGTGGAAGCGATGCGTCGGTTCTGAGATGCGGTGAGACTGGGCTGCAAGGTCCTGTTGCTTCGATGCAAGGATCCCGTCAATGAGGCTTGCAATGTAAAGTCCGTGCATCAAGGATGCGGCACGCAGCTGAGGCAATGCGTTGGTTACGAGGAGCTGCAAGACTGCAATGCGGAGGCCGTCGTCGTCGATGAGCTGCCATCCATGAGAGATGCAAGGACCTGGGTTGGAGAAGCGCTGCATTGTCAGTGATTTGTCAGTTCCAAAGATGCCATGTTTATGTGGAGCTTCTGCACCAGGTCCAGTCCATGCAGCAGTGGTGATGAGTCGGTTCTGCTCGAGAATGTGCCGCTCAGCAGAGGAGATGCATTGGTTCTTCTGGTAAGCACCGTAGGCCCACTTCCAAGGGTCCAGGACTGGGGTGGCACCACTTGGCAGGGTAGACTCACAGATGGCAGAGTCCAGGTGTAGTTGCAAGTTTGTTGGAAGCCTGTTATATCCCTGGGGCTTCAGATCAGGAAGCCAGCCAACTAGCCCTTGGGGTCACTCTGGGTTCAAGAGTTGAAAGTCCAGTCCTTCTCACCCAGGGAAGAGGGCAGGAGGCAGCAGGTGAGCACAGCAGGAGTCCAGCAGAGTGGCAGTCCTTTCAGTAGCACAGAAATCCTTCTTCCTGGCTGAGTATCCACAGGTCCAGAAGTGTCCTGAAGTGGTGGTGTCTGAGGTCCAGTACCTATACCCACTGGTGCCTTTGAAGTGGGGGAGACTTCAAGGAGATTCCTTTGAAGTGCACAGATGTCCTCCCTTCCGGCCTCAGCCTCAGACTCACTACAGGAGGTAATGCAGCCCTTTGTGTGTGGACTGGACACAGCCTATTAAGGTGTAAGTGAGGCTGTACCCAGCTCCTCCCTCCCATCCTGTCAGGAGGACCCATCAACTCACACCCATGCTCTGATTGTGTGGGACTGTCTAGATGGAATAAACAAAGCCCAACTACACCTAGCCATGTGATCAGAGACACGCGGCAGACACCAAATGGCTGAGGCGAGAAAATGTCAATTTTCTAAAAAGGGCAAATTTCAGAATTGTAATTTAAAATCCAACTTCACCATAAGTTAGGATTTTAAATTAGCATTCCAGAGACACCAAACATGAATCAGTTATACTTCCAAAGAACAAAGCACACAGAGAGGGTTGAGACAAGAGCCCGCACCTGTTACTTCAAATGGCTAGCTAGTATGGCGATGGTGCTTGGAAACCAGAAAGTGCACCCCTCTACACTTTCTATTGGGGTAATTCCCCAAAAAAACAAGCAAAGAGAAAGTGGAATCAGCACACATCAAATTTAAGTATTGTTTAAAGTTCAAATGATATCAATTGTCCATGATGACTTGAAGAAATTGCCAACGCGTTTCGTTTCAGGAGAGACTTCTTCAGGGCTCTAAATAAAATAGTATAGATGTATTATATCCAAAATCCAATAATAATGAAAAGAATCATAGGATCAAGTTTCACAATGATAATCTCAAATCGATGATGATAAAGTTAACATCATCATTAAACGGCAGAGTGGCCAGCAACAATCATCTCAGCATGTGTTTTGTAGAATGGCTAAATGGCTCAATGAAATGTTTGAATATTGGATTTTAATGACTGAACCTATTTATCAATTAAGAAAATATTTTTGATTACAAAGAAAGATCTGGACCTGGCAATTTCTTCAAGTCATCATGGACAATTGATATCATTTGAACTTTAAACAATACTTAAATTTGATGTGTGCTGATTCCACTTTCTTTTTGTCAGTTATACTTCCATTTGGAAATTATGCTTATAAAATGTAATAAGGTAATCCCAATGTTATCCTATGGGAGATATAGACCTTGCAGTAGTGAAAAATGAATGTAAGAGATTTTCACTACCAAGACATGTAAAACTAAAAAGTACATGTCCTGCTTTTTAAATACATTGCACCCTGCCTTATGGACTGTCCAGGGCCTACCCTAGAGGTGTGTTAAAATGGAAGGTTTGGGCCTGGCAAGAGGTTGAACTTGCCGGGTCGACATGGCAGTTTAAAACTGCACACACAGGTTCTACAATGGCATGCCTGAGACATGTTTACAGGACTACTTAAGTGGGTTGCAGAGTCAGAGCTGCAGGCTCACTATTAGCATTTAATTTAACGACCCTGGGCACAGGTAGTGCATATCGCTGGGGACTTACAAGTAAATTAAATATGCCAATATTACCAAATTTTAGAGAAAGAGCAGTGGTTAGAAGTGGTAAAGTGCGCAGAATCCTAAGGCCAGCAAAAATAAAGTCAGCAAAAACAGGAGGTCTGAAGGCAGAATGTTATGGGGAACCACGCCAAGGAAGCCAGGTCTAACAATCTCATTGCCACACTCCTTATGATTCTTTGTTTTCAGAGGAGGTAGCTGCAATTAAGAGGCAATGTAAAATATTTGAGAGACATGGGAGGCTCAATTTATAGCAAACAGGTATACAACTCTACAAGGAGGAGGTTCATAAATATGAAACCTGCCTCAGACAAGCCTCTGCCATGTACTACTATTTCTGCATTGAAAAAGTCCATAACCCTGCAAGAGAGATATTTTCTATCTTTCAAAATTTGGAAAATTCTATGGCAGTTAACTCCTCAGTCACACCAGCTCTCCTCCACTGCTCTGAGCTATCAAACTTTTTCACTCTATTTCTACCTCTAAGTTGTCTCTGCTTGCAACGTATCTGTCCACAGTACAGGATTCAGCTACTAACATAGTTTTTCAAGCTCATCACAGCAACAATATGGGAGTGTTTACTAAGGTTTGTCTGGGTGCTTGGGCGGTGCAAAGTGATGCAAAACATTGCATTGATTTACTTACAATTAGGAAAGCCTGCAGGTGGAGCACAAAAATGCAGCCGCGGTCCGTGCAGGTAACAGCGGTGGGGCGGTGGGGCCGGGTAAGGGGGGATTTCGAGGGACGATGCAGAGGGAAAATTAAATAAATAATTAATTTTCCCTTGGCTTCGTCCATCGAAATCCCCCCTTACCCGGCCTCACCGCTGTTACCTGCACGGACCGCGGCTGCAAAAATGCACAGTGCTATGCAAGCGCCCACTCTGCTTTTAGTAAATTCCTCCTGTCCCATATTCTCTTAACCGAACTGTGTCAGCAATGATATGGTTCTAATATTTCTTGAATGGCTATACTCAAGCCATGATTATGGCCACTTTTCGATCTTCTTTCAAGGACGTTAACCATGGGGTTATCAACAACTCCTCCCTAAGCCCCAGTTCCCAACATCTAAGTCTCTCCTATTGTGAATCTCAATTACTATTTACGTCTAAGGTCCTGTGTTTATGCTGATGATTCTCAAGTCAGAAGGTGATATTTCTTTATTGCAATCTCAGTTTAAAGGCTGCATGTGTGCTAGATGGACTGCTTGATGGAGTACAACCAACCACGGATAAATACTGCTACACACAACACAAATGTAAACTATTTTCTATCCCTCTGCCTGTTCTGTTTCCTCTAGACCAGGAGGCCTGGACCCCACTTCTATCCCTGTTGTCTCTGCCCAGCATCTAGGCATCAGTTTCTTTTATTGGATTCCCATATTGATAAAGTCAATGCTACTCGCTTTCTTCTAATGAGGATTATCAAAAGGATTATTCCAATATTACCCGGCAATTGCAGCAAATTTGTGGTTCTCTCCAGGCATGAGCACCAAGACTCCCCTGTAGTGTGTACACTTCCACCACCACTCCACCTTAATCTGCTTACATTTCACAACTTAACTTCTGGGCTCTGTGTATATTCTAAGGGGCAAATTTACGAGCCCCTTTACATCGATCTTGTGCCATGCAACATGGTGCAAGAGCAATAAGGATTTAAAATGAGATTTATGAAGTCACGTAAAGCCACCTTGCGTGGCCCTGAGTGTCTTCATAAATCATCAGTAATGCAACGCAGTGCAAATCGCTGTGTTGCATTACTCTGTGCCAGGGAGGTATTTCCATGGGAGTTGCATGGATGTTCCCACGCAACATCCATGGATTTTGATACATTCCCAGATTTACCAGAAGTGGTAGACCTGGGAATTCACCAAAAACCTATGCCTCCCCAGGTGAGGAGTAACAAGGAGAAACAGGTTTATTTCTCCACGTTTTTTCCTCTTTCTATGGGTGTTGCATTCTACAGCTCACATAGAAAGAGGAAAAAGCCTCAGGGGAATCTTTTTGTGCAGGAGGGTGCCACTTCCTGCACAAAAACAACCTCCTTACAATACAGGCACCCTTGCACCATTATGCAAGGGTGCCTGCTTTGGCACTAGGCAGTCAACAGGGCGCCAGCGCAGGGGAAAATGCAGGAATGAGCCGTATTGACTTAAATACGATACATTCCTGCCCTTTCCCTGTCACATAGTGCAGCGCAGCAATGTGACCTGCTGTGCTGTGCTACACTACGTGCCGTGGCCTTAAATATGGCCCTAAGTTTGCAAGCATCTATGCATTTATATTCCAGGAGTCAAATTTTGCGACACATGAGGTCGAGATAGGGAGAGGTGGTTGATTTGTCAGAGGCACACAGGTCACTTGGAAGAAATCTTCAACTGCATTAGAGTCCTGTATTTAGTTGAATTATATCTCTTTGGGTAGGTGTGTCTCCATAGCACCCTATGTGCAGTCACTGACTTTTTAATTCCTTATGTTTCACAAATCTCTCCTCTAAGAACTTATTCACCCCTTACTTCATAAAATATTCTCCATCCAGGGTGCTCTACTTTAGCACAGGCTGTTTCCTGAAGGCTCGAAGGTGCTAGAAATGGCTCATCAGAGGTCCTGCAGTCCCTGTGACCCCTGGGCCTGCTTTGAAACCTTTTAAAACACATCCATTTACATCATAATTCACCCTTCAGAGTTTTTCCACCAGCAGAGTACACACTTTCCCTGTGTATGTGTGCTCTTTATAGATATATGTTCCTTGATTCATTTGTTGACACCACTGTTGCGACTGTCAGTGTCTGATGTTGTAGTCACTCAAGTCCCACTGAGTTTTCAGCTTTATCACTGCAGGAGACTGGCAGTCATTTATGTTCCCATGCCTTGCGTTATCCAGTTCTCAGGTCGCATGGATTTGAATGGTTGCCTCACGATTTATGTGGAGTGCACAGTGGCAGTGGATGACAGTCGTATCTAGCTTCCACATTTTATCAAATCTAGTATTGTCCTCCTGGGGTCAGATTTAAAATATAATTATCCCTCACCTTGCAAGTAATCTTAACCTGATTATTGATCATCAGTTGGGGAGTTTTTTATTGGTGGGCAGAGGACTTATCTACCGCTGATAAACTTCAGATGCCCTCTCTGAGTGCCCAGATGGGTTAACCATTAGAATGTTCCAATACTGATTATGGTTTCACTGGAGATTTATCAAACCCACCGGTCTGGCCTGATGCACCGTATGGCACCATCATATTCTTTAACTCCTAATGCTCACTGCCTTTTCAACTATGGTCCACATTCTTTCAAAATAGTATATCCAACAAATACCTTAAAAATCGCCTTCAAAACTTTCAACCTGACTTCTGAAAGTCCACCCAAAAGATCATAATGGGTCACAGAAAACATATCTGTTTTTCCTTCCTAACACGCCATTTCAATGGTCTGAGGTTTTCGTTCCTTATAGACAGAATCTCACCTTCCCTCAAGGTGGATTAGATGATCTCCATCTTTAACAATGTGAAAATCATGATTCGATCTGCTGATAAAAAATGAAATTGTTTGATTTACACTTCCCCAAACCTTTAAATTCTGGAGGGATCTGTGACATTCAGCAAGTTTAATAAAAATAATATTCCTCCCCAATACAACTTGCTGCACTGTGCTGCGTGAAAGGGAGAGGGCAGGAATGTGCCATATCTATCAAGATATGGTACAATCCTGTCCTCTGCCTGCACTGGTGCACAATCTGCAGCCTATCGCTAATGCAGGCAACCTTGCGCCATGGACCAAGGAGGCCTGCTTTACAGGCAGGATTGGAAGGTGTCCCTTCCTGCACAAAAACAATCATTAGAGGCGCTTCCTCTTTATAAGAGTCCTACAGAATGCAGCACACATATGGAGTAAACAAAGAGGAGAAATAAAGATATTTCTCCTCTTTGTGCCTCTGGTGGAAGGCGTACAAATCTGATGCATTCCCAGGTCTACCATTATTGGTAAATCTGGTAATGCTTCCGCATATATGGGTGGATGCGTGGGAACACCCACTCTCCACCCATGTAACACCCCACCACGCAGAGTAATGCAAAGCAGTGACTTGCGCTGCCTTGCGTTACTCCAGATTTACAAATCCACACAGGGCCACACAAGGTGACCATGTGTGGCAAATCTCATTCTAGGCTTTGAATCTCCCCGAGTCCTCTTGTGTGGTGCAAGGGTGATGCGCAACCTTAATAAATCTGGGCTTTAATGAGGAGAGAAAGATTCTACGGACCACTTAACACACATTGAACCTGGACAGGTTTCATTTAGACAGAAAAGAATGTAAGAAACACCTTTTCATAGCAAAGGCCACATTCATGAAAGAATACATAGAATTGTCTAAAAGCTGCACATAAAAGTCTTTGCTATTGCCAAATAGGCAACAAACACCCAACTTTACTGATCATTGAACCCAAAACTAAATGCGTTGATGCAAAGTTAAGACAATCAAACTTTTACTTGATGTTAGAAATGGGGGTCTCTAGTTGGCAGAGGTAGGTATCTTTGTTCAAATAGGGACCCTTGCTTCTAGTCAGGGTAAGGGGGATACACTTCTAAAATAACCTCTGCTCACCCCCTTGGTAGCTTGGCACGAGCAGACAGGCTTATCTCAGAGGCAGTGTGTAAAGCATTTGTGAACACATACAGTAATACAGTGAAAACACTACAAATGGACACCACACTAGTTTAGAAAAATAAGTAATCTTTATCTAAACCAAACAAGACCAAAACGACAAAAATCCACAATACAGTAATACAAATATGACTTTCAATTGGTAGAAATAGTTCAGTTCAAAGCAAATTGCAGATGCAACACTTTTCACACAAAGTACCTTGGATGCGTCGTGCACACAAACAAAAAGGGCCGCAGGGAAGGTGATACATCTGTTCCTTACACTCAGGGAAGGTGATGCGTCGGTTCCTTGCTCCGGGGGAGGTGCTGCGTCGGTTCCTTACTGCTGCGCAGGAGAGGTGATGCGTCGGTTCCTTACTGGAGAGGAGGTGATGCGTTGGTTTCTTACTGCATGGGCAGGTGATGCGTCAGTTTCTTACTGCATCCCCCAACAATGCGACAGACTTGGAGCCTCGATGCGATGCGACAATCCGGGACGATGCGTGGGTTCTTTCATCCGCACAGCTGGGCTTGCATCAGAATTGGTGCGTGATCTCGGACTTCGGAGATCGGATCACTCGATGCAGCGTGCGGCGATTTCTTGAGCCGCGAGCAGGCACCTCGACGATTTCTTGGGCGATGCGTCAGATGCAGGTGCGGATGTGTCACGCTTCTCGAAGTTGCATTACTTTTCCAGCTCCCAGCAGCAAACAGCCTCCAGAGGTCCAAAACAAACAGCAGGCACCTCTTAGCAGGTCAGAACTCCCAGCAAGGAAGTTCAGGGGAGCTGGGGGTAAAGTCTTTGTGTCCCTGAGACTTCAGAACAAGAGGCAAGCTCAGTTTCAAGCCCTTGGAGATCTTCTTCAAGCAGGGGACACAGCAAACAGCAAAGTCCTTTTCCCTTTCCTTGGCATAAAGTAGCCACTGCATGCCAGCCCCAGACAGAAAACAGCACAGGGGCAGTATTCCTCCTCAGTTTCTCCAGCTCTTCTCCTTGGCAAAGGTTCCTCTTGATTTCCCAGAAGTGATCTAAAAGTCTGGGGTCTGGGCCCCTCTTTTTATACAGTAAATCTATTTGTTCTCTCCTGGCCCAGGGCTTTGAGCCCAGTCTAAACCAGTTCTGGGGGGCACTTTGCAAGTGCACAACAACCTCCATTGTCAGTGTGAGCTCTGGCTCCAGACACACCACAGGGGGGTGGAGCCATCATTGTGGAAGGCAGGCACAGCCCAATTCAGGTGCAGGTCCTACTCCTCCCACCACTCCAAATGCAGACCAGGCCTATTCAGCCTAGCGCTGACTCGTCTAAACTCTCTGGAGCCACTGCACTTCCCCAGCCCCTGTCACTCCAAAGCCAGACAGTCAATACACATCCTAGCAGAGGGACACTGGAAGGCTAAGCAAGAAAATACCTACTTTCTAAAAGTGGTATTTTCAAACACAGAATGTAAAAATCACCCTCACTAAAAGATGCATTTTAACATTCTGAGTTCAGGCATACTAAACTTTATTTTCCTACCTTGTTCTCAGGGGTAGTTAGGCTTATAGGATGTTATAAGCAAACTCCCCATTCTATCCTATGAAAACAGATAGCCTTGCAATAGTGAAAAAAGAAATTGGCAGTATTTCACTATCAGGACATGCCACACACACCAGGGCATGTCCTACCTTTCACATACACAGCACCCTGCCCACAGGGGTACCTTGGGCCTACCTTAGGGGTGACTAACATGTAAGAAAAGGGAAGGTTAAGGACTGGCAAGTGTGTGAACTTGCCAAGTCGACATGGCAGTAACAGACTGCACACAGGTTCTACAAAGGCAGGCCTGAGTTACATTTACAGGCTGCTTATGTGGGTGGCACAATCAGTGCTGCAGGCCCACTAGCAGAATTTGATTTACAGGCCCTGGGCACACACAGTGCACAGTACTAGGGACTGACTAGTAAATCAAATCAGCCAATTATGGAAACACCAATCCATACATACAATTTACAGGGAGAGCATATGCACTTTAGCACTGATCAGCAGTGGTAAAGTGCCCAGAGTCATAAAAGCAACAAAAACAGGTCAGAAACAGAAGGCCACAAAGCAAAAAATCTGGGGATAAACCCACTGTAAAAGCCAGGTCTAACACTTGACTTGTCATCCAATCATCTTCAGACCCAATGTTTTGTAGAAAATCTCAGAATAACTGTACCCAACACAGGGAGATTTCACATAATGAGTTGATCAATGTTATTGCTTATTTGCAACTTGGATCCTGCCACTCTGGCAAAGTTCTATTTCAGACATCTGGGTCTGCATACGAGAAAACTGGTTAACCACTAAATTACTCAGGGATAGGTTCCAGTTTGTTTTCAAAACTAGACACGTTCCACCACTGCTAAAAAACACAGTAGACCCCTAAAACATTAACTTCCATCCGTTCTCAGGAATGCATCTTCAAAAAAAAGGTGGGAGAAAATTGTGACGACACCCAGCTGAAATGATCTTTTACTAAAAACAGTGTCTTAGATGGAAGTCCTTCAGATAGAGGTCGTGACCAAGTAGTGGGAATAATTGCATGAACCCTTTCGCTTCAGCCCTTGTGTTGATGATCAGGGAGAAACACCCATGCACATTTTGTTGTTGTGTCCTGTTCATAGGCATGCCATTGAGAGATGGCTTTTTCCTCCATTCAGAGAAAACATCATTCACCAAAGGAAAATGCCTTGAAGCAGGTACCTTATGATGTTCTTCTGAATCTGTGCTGTATTAATGTTTGCAATCACCTATTATACATACTTGGCTTGGAGTACACATACCAAAATTTTCCAGTGTTAATAACTAGGTGCATCTACATTTTCTCAAAGGGTCTAACAAAGTCTTGACTTCATTAGTGAGCAAGGATAATAGTTAATGTTTTTATGATCTACACATTGAAGCATGTACCACTTAAATTGAGCATTGTCCAAATGATAAATGCGTATGCAAGAAAATCACATAGTACCAATTACATTTCTTTTAGGATAACTAATTCACAGATTAAGGGGAGTACTGCTTCACAGGGTGGATAGGGAGGAAACGTGAAGATCTTTACAACATGTTTGTAATGTACCTGTCTTTGTAAAAATGAAACTAGTGTTATTGTACATTAAGGGAAAATCCATGAAACGTTTTTTATGGATAAAATGTATATAGCAAAATAAACACGGATTAATTGACAGCAATCACCTTGATGATCTTCAGTTGAGTTTCTGGCTAGACTGCAGAACGTTGATGGCCTTCCTTCAATTTTTTTGTCGGATTATATATTGGTGTCAATTTAGAAAAACGGGTATTACAGAATCAAAAATTAGACAAACAGACATAACCTTGTCCAAAAGCCCTTGATACAGTTATTCCTCCATTAACAAATATGTTACTAGAAGGTAAATCTTTTGCATAAATCTGGAGTCATCTATGTATATCCTATGTGGAGCACTGCACAATGAGATAATTCAGGCAAGGGACTACAACAGCATTTAGGCAAAATATCCAAATTGCAAATTTTAAGTTTTAGTAAATGCAATTGAGTAAATGTAACTATCCTTTATGCAATGTAGATATTCTTCACCTTGTAATTTTTGGGTTGTGCAGTGCAAATCATTGAGAACATTTGCTATTCTTAAATCCATTAGTCCTTTTTCCAGACCTTTTGCAAATGTATAAAATTGAAAAAATGCCTGCAAATTTATAAAGGCTTTATTATGTCTGCTCATTAGTATTTTGTCGCTTGCGTATAATATTTCAAACTAATTAATGAACAAACACGTTAGTAAAAATATACAATACATAAAAATTAAAACCAAAGTTTGAAGACCTTGAAATGTACCTTTGATAGAGTTTTTACAAGGTCAGGAAAAAAAGACATGAAAGAAAAGGAGAGACTATCCTATTCTCTGCATAGAAGGTTGGAGCAAACAGCCCCAACTTTGTATGCAGAGAATAGGATGCCTAATGCCTTTGTTGTCCTCTATTTTGTTATGTTGTGCTTTATTGGTATATGTTAGTGGGTTTGTAGATTGTACCAATGTCGATGGTGGCTTCTTAGCACAGTTGAAAATGCATTACGTAACAAAAATATTCAGGGCACAGATTTTTCCCATTTACTTTATTATGAAGAGCACATTTTCTTTCATGTTTCTAAGGGCTTTCTGCTTACGGCTATATGTGTTTGCAGCCTCGACAGTAAATGATCTCACTATATCTATGTTTATCTAAATATTGAGATAATTATCAAGAGAGCAGAGGTGAACAAGAGGTCCCCTGCTAGGATGTAGAATTGAAATTGCCAGCTAATTACAAAGCTTCGCAGTTCACAAGGCTTTACCAATGCTGGTAATAGTGGAGCTGGTGGTATGGTATTGGTGGTGGTTATGGTATTTGATGTGGTAGTGATAGCATTAGTGATGATGATGATGCTTGTATGGTACTAATGGCAGTATTTGTTGCAGTATTTGTTCTGTGGTAGTGGTATTGGTGGCACTGTTATTTGTGGGATTGGTAGTTGTGGTGGAGATATTTGGTATTGGGGTCATGGAACTGGTGATGGTGGTGTGGCACTAGTGGTGGTATTTTTGGCATTGATGTTGGTGGTGGTATTGTTGGTATGGTTGTGGTGTTATAATTGTTCTTTTACTGGCACTGGTGATTGTATTTGTAATGGTGATATTGTCGGTGATGGTTTTGTTGGTGATTTTGGTTGTGTCTAGTCATATTTGTGGTATTAGTGGTGGAGCTATCGGTATTGGTGTTTGCAGGTTTGTTGGTGGTGGTGTTGAAGATGGCATTTTTGGTGGTTGTTTTGGCAGTTTAGCTGACTGTGGTGATATCTGTGGTATTGGTGGAGGAGATATAAGTGTTATTGTTGGTAGTATTGATTGCAGTAATGGTGGTATTGATGGTTATGTTTGTGGTGGTGAGACCAGCAGCTTCAGTATTGTGTTGGCACTGGTATTGTCGGCTGTGGTAGGGGTGGATTGCAATTGGGTTCTGCCCATTTAATACTCCTGGATTTTTTGCATTTGCTCACCCAGGTTTGGGCTTTTTAATATGTGTTAGTCTCACTTCTTGTCTCACCCACGGTAATCACATGGTAAATGAACTGCGCCTGTTTACCGCCAGTGTCCGCCTTTTAAGATAAGGCTTCTGAGATATAGCTAGGGAAAGGGGCACTTGGCTTGTCACACTTGAATACGTGTGCACACATATGTGCACACGTGTGCTGGCCACAAGTGAGACTACCATCATCACCAGCCCAGTAACTGCACACGGCCCAGAGTGGACTCTGCAGGGTTAGATATTGATCTGGGTTATGCCTTATAAAATTAGTGGACACTCATAGATAAAGTCAGTATGGTTTGTTGTTTTGTCTGCAGTGACACTTTATTACATACATAGGCCGAAATCTGTCTTAGAGTGCAGTTTTGCTTCCCTTTGGCCTACAAAGTCCATCAAGGTATCAAATTGGGGTGGAAAGCTTGCACCCAGTTTAACTACACAGGTGTCAAGATCATACATGTACATTTTATGGGTCATCCAGAACTTTCATATTTCCCCGGCTCTGTTCAGGATCAGAGTCCAGGGCTTTTGTCACCCTGCTGGGGAAAGTTAATTACTCTGCTCCTCAACAGAGAACAAAGCCTCCCCACACAAAAGGAGTAATTAACAGTGTTTCCCTCAGCTTCTGAGGAGGACATGGTGGGGAAGAAAATCTGCATCTATTAATCAGCTGTCCCAATGTACAAGGCCTGGGACAAACCAGGCATACTGACCAAAAGAGGAAGACCTCTGGAGCCAACACAGGAGGGGACTCCTCTTTGAAGTTTTGGTGTGAAAGAGCCTGGCAGTGATGCCAGCTGGGGCAGAGCTGAAGCTTCTGGAGGAGATGTGACCAGTGACTTCTGGACAGCACCATCAGGAACTGTCCCAGTATGCTGTGCAGGAAGGTTGGGACAAGGGTGGAGGGATGATGTGGCACCCTAGAATTGGCCAGGGGTACCTGACTTCTAGAACTTTCCACCCCCCCTTTAAAATTATTGCGCCAGGGAGAGTAGTTGCTGTTGGAGGTGAACTCTGGTCCTGGACTGCAACCGCAGCAACACTATGGAGAGCTGGAAGAGCAAAACACCTGATGGACTCACGACTGCAGATGAACCCAGGATCAGAGGGTCTTCCCTACTAAGGATATCACTTGATAGGCCAGGAGGCCTGCTGAAACTGTTCCCAGAGACTAGAGCTCACCACCAGGAGTAAAATTAGCCCAGGATCTCCCAAAGTGTCTAAACAGGGCCCAAGGTATGGCTTTTTGATGCTCTGTGACCTTTGACTCCTTTGAAAAAATGGAGTAAGTGGGGCTCCATTGCATCTTCCTTAAATGGTTCCCTGGTAGGCCAGTGCCAAGGGGTAAGCCAAGCTTCTTTAGTATTTAATAGCCTGGGAGGGGGCATGCATGGGACCCACTCCTCAGAGCTTTCTGTGGCCCGGGGATCCAATCACCTGGGCCATTTGATGCAAAAGGGGTCCAGGACCCCATCTCTGGGACTCTGCCCATATAATTGAAGGGGTAGTGCTGTTGCACTCCCTCAATGGCAGTGGGCTAGCCCCCACCCCTTGTGCCCGTGTCTGGGGGGAGCATGGCAGCCACCACATGGAGATCCCTGCCTGCATGGAGGGTGCAGGGAAGAAGCTAGCTTCTGGCTCCTGCACCATCAGTCACAGGAGCCATCGAGGCAGGAAGCCAGCAGGGCAGCGCCTGAGTGGGCTCCCTACGCATCCCCAACAAAATGGAGATGGCGGAGTGCCCAGGTGGACCGAGCACCCCAACAATGTTTTGTTTTTAAAGTAACAAAAGAAGAAGTACGCTCTCCCAAAAGCAGCAAGAGAGTAAGTATTCACTGCTCCTCAGCAGGAGCGTCCAATAATGCCCTGTGGGGCTTATTTACGTATGTTTTCTCCTCTTGTAGTGGCCCCAGGAGGAAAGGGGCACCAGCAAAACTAGTGGAAAGGTGCTTGGTGGCTGCAAGAGTGACGTAGCCCCCCTCTCTTTAGTTTCTTTGGTAAACTGACCCTATGTTTGCGATGTCAAGGAAAGTATGACCCCACCCCTGTACCCCCCACCACCAGGATTTATACTATATATTTTAAGCACTCTTTTGGCTAGAGCTTTCGTTTTACTGTTATGAGTGTAGTAACTTCTAAGAGTTTGTTTTATAGCTGCATTGTACATGGCCTGAAAGTGTATATAAAAAAACAGACACATGTTATGCTTGTTTCAATTGCTTTATTGATAATGTAATGCTGACATTGATTTTTTATCAATGTTGAAATGCTGTATTTACAGTAAGGCTTGCATTATACAGGGCATTGGTTACAGTGAAATGAAACAATGGTGGTTTTAGCATGTTAAAAAGGCCACTCTCCTACAGATGTGATCAACAAAAGTCAATATCGGCATATGTTAGTGTCAGACGCACATTCGAGCCATGGTAAAATCTTTCAAAAAATGCCTGTTGCCTCAAAAAAGAATTGCTGTTTGTTTACAATACACAGATGATATAAAAAATGGAATGTAACAGAAAGTTTGATGGGTGAGTGTATTTTTTAAATATAAAATAGTCTGTCATGCTTTGTAATAGGAGGCAAAATGATGCATCAAACAACAAATAACATTATAATGAAAGAGAAATACCCCTCTGGTCTAATCTAAGATGTGATTTCGAGCCAATAGGTCAAAGAGGCGGACCCAGATAGCCAATGGTTAAAGGGGGTCACTCAAAACCTAATAATTGTATATTGTAAGCTACAGGACATAGCTGGCCTATCAATAAAGTCCTTAAAACAAACAGTGCAAAGAGTGAAGAACAGGGAAATCCACTCTTGTGCTTCTAGAAAGAAAGGTTGTAATAGGGCTAAAGCAGAAAAATGTTATTCTCCTTTTCATTTGGAGAGTAATTATTCTCATATGGTCTTACTATGCTAATAATGCACATTAATTCATGACAACATTACCAGTTATTTTCTCAGAGTGGTGGTAAAAATAGAAGTACCAATCCAATGAGACCATTAAAATACAGAATTCAGGACACTTCCAAAGACACTTTCCAAAAGAAGTGCTGAAATACCTTGGCTTTTGTCATGTAAAAGCATTGCCTACAGATCATGCATCATAGACACCAACTGCTAAATCTGTTTCATCCCAATACCGAGTTAGCAGGAGAGGGTTAAAGACAGGACAGGAAAGAAGCATGGAATGCAATAATTTTAGATGGTATGAAAACTTTGAACAGAACACCACACTTTGGCATACTATATTAAAAAGCACCAAAAAAACAAATATGTCTTGCTTTGTAAATCAATGCTTGTCTTATTTCTAATTTCATTTGGTAGGGCTGGCAAGTTTTCAGTCTCCTTATATGTATATTTCCATATGCATGATATCCATAAGTAATACCAATTACCACCAATATGCCAGTGTCACTAGGAAGGGCAACTAGCTGCCTTGGATGGCCCAAAAATGCCAGTGTTTTCCCCCCAGTATGGCATTACCAGGAGTCAGCTAGCACATCCACTCAAGCATAATTACAAGCACTTGCATCTGCAAGTGCACAAGCTCACCCAGACATACACACACAAAGGCTCAAGCATGTGCAATCTCTCACCCTACACAAGCACCCTCACACACTTTCTCACCTACTTGCACTCAGATATCACTTGAGAAAGTTTTGTTATTTCTACTTATCATTTGCCAACATGACTCTTGGTCCTTGGTGGCAGAATTAGGTGTGTAGGTGTAAGGTAATGCAACATGGCCGAAAGACTTCATTATGCTAGCCTAACACAACAAGCATGTCTTGCGGCCATGTTGTAATTGTAAAAAGTATTTGTAATAAGGCGTTGTGTGGTAGATTTACGAATATTTCATGCAAAGCAGCACAACAACTTGCTGCATTGCAATAGGTGAAAGAAAGAGAGCAGAAATGCACCATATCTACTAAGACATGGTGCACTTCTGCTCTCTCGTACCGCTGGCACACTGCGTACTGCCTAGAACCAGGGCAGGCACCCTTGCATCATGTTGCAAGGGTGCCAGCATTGCAGGCACGATTATACTTGTGAAGGAATGGAAACAAACCTAAAAGGCAATTTCCTCACTCTCTCTCTCTCTCTGTGATGCACAAAGCATCCCACAAAGAAATAAGCGAGGCGAAATAAAGATATTTCTCCTCGCTATACATCTCTAAGGTAGGCACACCATTTTGGTGCAATCCCAGGTTTACTGCCTTCAGTAAATGTGAGATTGCGTCACATTCCATGGGTGATGCCCGGGAACGCCCATGCTCCAGCCATGGAACCCTAACACAGCTAAATATAATGCAACCCAGTGCAAGCTGCTACATTGCATTACATTTCTTTACAAAGTCACACAAGGCAGTGCAAATAGCCCCTTGTGTGGCTTTTTAAATTCCATTTAAAGATTTGCATTGCCTTGTGATCTCTTGCATGATGCCAGGGCAACGCAAGTCCTTAATAAATCTTCCCCTAAATACCAAAAACTAGGAGCAAGACGACACTGTCAGAGAAGTTCCCGGGAGCAACAAAATGTGCAGTCCAATAGAGACAAGAGACTGAAGTAGTTATACCAGCAGAGGGAGAAATAGGCTGAGAGTTGGTGGCAGAGAAAGGAACAGTGAGAGACACCAGGAGAAAGGGGGTAAACATGAAGGGAAGGAGGAAGGGCCATGTGCTCAGGTCAAAGGCTAAAAGTTAAATGGTGTACAGTCATGCCAAATAAATAGTGTGTGTGGCTCTGTGTTGTCGGGTTTATGAGACTTAGCGCCGGGACACTCCATGGAGTAGCCGTGCGCTTACAAATACCGGCTAACATAACATAACATCAGCAGTAGAAGAATACAACTAATTCGTCAAAAAACCTGGGGGCATATTAGCAAGACCGGCGATAAAATTATCGCCAAGACCGGCGATAATGGGCTTGCTAATATGCGTTATAGAATTCAATAGAAGCCCAGGTTAGATGTGCAGGACATCTAACCTGGGCTTCTATTGAATTCCATAACGCATATTAGCAAGCCCATTATCGCCGTTTTAGCGGCAGTTTCCTGCCGCTAAAGCGGCGATAATTTTATCGCCGGTCTTGCTAATATGCCCCCTGGTGACCCAAAATACTCCAGAGGCGGAACTATCACAAAAAAAGTAATTGAATCAGAAGCGGGCAACTCAGAGAATTAATAATGACAGCCAATCAAGTGGAATAGACAGACAGAAGCTCACTCTAAGTATAGGAAAAAGTATTGGATACAATGTTGTCTTGAGACAGACACCTAAAGCTGTATAGCGGTTCCGCTTCAGCTGTCTATCGGACACAGCACGGTAATTAAAAATGTGCACTACTTATAGAGTAATTTTGCTGTCTGTAAGAATAATTAAATAAATGTATTTATTGCTACATACATTTTGGAGGAAAAGTAGGAAGAAAGCATAGATAAACCCAGGACACCATTGTTGTGGTGTGACACAGATTAACCCCTTTATCACAAATGCTGAGAAGTTCATGCCCTCCGCATTGCCGCTGTAATGTGGAGGGCATGAACATTTCTTCCACAAGAGGCACTCAGGAAAATCAGCGGTAATTAGGATTTTCCCACCTAAATAAATCCCAAGAGCCAATTCGGCACCCTCCAGCCCCCATCAATATTGTCAGTAAATCATTCAGTCAGCAGATGGCCCACACACAGCCAAAAACCGGCCACCCACTACCCTGTCAGACCAGCCCTTTGGGCACTGGCTGATTGCCTTATACGCCAGCCCTACCCTGGATGTGGATGAAGGTCTACCTTCCCTAACTTTTTTTTATCCCATACTCGATAGTAAAAAAAAACACACACACAACAATGAAGTGTCAATTGAATTTTGGCATGTATGTTTATTGATCATTATTATTCTCATACTTTTCTTACTACAATTATTCTGCAAGGTATATGTGTGTTTTCTCTATTGCACAGGAATGGTTTGACACTGCACCCAAATGCAGTCAATGATGATTTTGCATAAGCTATGACTGGAGTATTTGGCCCCACGCTGGGCCACCACCCATGGAAACCCACAAACCAAGACATTTCTGAAAACTAGACATGCAGATTGTCCAGGGAAGTGTGACTTGTGTGGATCCCACATTGTTTTCTTAACCAGATTACCCTGAAAACGTCAAACCTCGGTTAAAGTCATGCATTTTCATCACATTTCTGTGAGGAAAAGTTGTAGATTCTTCAAGGATCCACACAACTTCTCCAGATAAAAATGGTACCCCACTTGTTTACCTTGGCTTATTACCTGAGACAATAGGATCTTATTTCACTGACCTTGGGGAGGTTGAAGGAGGAAGCCCCTTGCCAGGACTCAAACTTGTAACCTGTGTCTCACCATTTTGTGAAAGATATGAATGTTCAGCGCATTGAGCCCATACTTATAATATGAATCTATGTTTATCCAGTGCTTGAAACAAGGGTATTTAAATATATGGCTGAAATATTAAAAAAAATCCTGTTTTTAGAAAAAGAATTGTGAGGTTCACGATGAAATTGGGGGTCTCACTCGCCAAGGTGCTGTAAATGGTCGAGCGGTATATATTCGACTGACTGTTTAATGCATTGCACATGTTCGTCTGATATTCTTGTTTGCTTACCTTTTAGTAGCATTTTGACATTTCATGGAGAGGTATAGGTAGACAGATTCAGCACAGATGGCACCTAGAGAGTTGCCTGGAGAACAGTAAAGTGTAGAAGTATGCTGTAGTATGCTGAATCCTTTTGTTGAATTAACTTCATTGCACAGGTGAGTTGGGTTTGAAGACAGGTGTTGCTAGCAAGTGAGTGACTATCAATTCTTTGAGGCTGATTCACAAAAACATATATGAGTACAGGAAGTAGCAGCACAGGAGTACTATTCTATGTACATGTACATGCCTTTGTGAATCAGCGCCGAAATGTCCTACCTACTGTTCGTAAAATTGCAAAGAGGGCACTGTGCTTCCTATTTCTACTGTTTGTATTTAAATCTTACCTTTTTATTCCCATTTTAGGTGTTTTGCAAAGCATGCACCAGTAGGTCAAATGGCACTACAGGTTTACTCATTTATGTGCTCCAAAATGCCTTTTTTTATACATAGGCCCCACTTTGTATGTACTTCATGAGTTGGCTTTTGTAGCAAAATTTCACACGAGAGGGTTTCATATGAACTCCAGTTTTCCAGTTCCAATGTGCGGCTGACAGGAGGATCACAAAAGAGCACGAGTACAGAGGAGAAGCCAGGTCTGAGAGAGGCAGTAAAAAAAAAAGTGATATACTGAGTGAGAAAACTGACTGTAATCCAGTTTGCAAAAGCAGGGGTGCCTTACAGCGTGCTGTAAGATGTGTTAGGAAATATAGCATCCAAACAGGTCGTGGCATCTGTCTAGGAAATACCATATTATTCTTGGAAGAAAGGCCACTATTCCTAGAAAGCGTTGTTTTCTAGGAATAGCGATTTTTACGTGACGCGCTGCTTTCTCTATTAAAATGCTGTAATATGTGACATCTGGTTGGAGACCATGTATGTCTTTTATGTCTCCTACTCACACAAATGAAACTATAGGCGGTAAAAAAAGTCTATATGGTAGACTGATCAGTAGTTTTTCATACTGACATAAAATCCATTGGATTTCTCTTAAGAAAATGTCCTGCTAAACTGGCGAGAATTATGCATCATAAATGTAACATTGCATCGGTTTACCGTCTACAAGGTCTACTTGAGCATAAGGGAAAATAAAGACACTTTAAATAGGCTTCAGCTGGGCCCCCTGTCTACACCCTTAAATGGCAGAAACTCTGCAATGGGTACGATGGCGGATGAGAGGGATGGGAAGTACATAGAAGTAGAGTCGAAATATCATCTTATACATACTCGAAAAGCAGGGGCTGGAGCAAGTAAGAAAACTTCAAAGGATGACACGCTTTGAACAGATCTCCTTCATTCATTCTTTGAACTGGCCCCTTTGGAAACGAGAAGTGAAAATATTTAGTAGTTACATGAGTACTCCTTGTGCCAGCAGTGACCACGAAACCCGCTGAGGGTGTGTGGTTATGTAGTATACCCTTTCCTCCATCAATTGGATGAGGAATGGTACATTCTTCATTCAACTATCCGACTGACTATCATCAGGGGTCCGATTTTGTATCACCAATGACCTTGGTTTTGAGAAGAAGTGACCTTCTCACCGCCAGCAGGATAGGGTCACCCACTCATTATCTCTGGTGTGAACTGCTTTAGTCGTCAGCTGGACTTGTAGAGTCTAAAGACTAAGGGCCATATTATCAAGAACGGGCGATAACATTATCGCCGCTTTAGCGGCAGGAAACTGCCGCTAAAGCAGCGATAAGGGGCTTGATAATATGCCCTATAGAATTCCAATAGAAGCCCAGGTTCTGGTGTGAAGGAGATCAAACCTGGGCTTCTATTGGAATTCTATAGGGCATATTATCAAGCCCCTTATCACCGCTTTAGCGGCAGTTTCCTGTCGCTAAAGCGGCGATAATGTTATCGCCCATTCTTGATAATATGGCCCTGAGGTTTGGGTCAGACTCCTTCAAACTTTGGCTTTTTTTGGGTCATCCTCCTTAAGGTTTTGGTGTGAGGCAGCGTCAGTCCTATGTTAGGATAGCCCAGACCAGTATTTCCGTTATATTTGTTTTTGCTATTGGGTGTATTATTCTGCCTCGTAAGGAGTGGGCCCTTTGCAATCTACGTAGTATGTTGTTTTTCATTATGTGACAGGGTCTACTGAGTTGATGCAAAAGCTATCTTCAAAACAAGGTTCCCCATCTAAAATCAGCAAATTCTTCATTTAATCAAATTCTTAGTTAAAGTAAGATCTAAATAGTCATTTTAGTTCTCTGTAATATGTCCCAAGGAGTACTTGGGAGATATTACAAAAAATGCTACATAAAAATAGAACATGATTTGCTTTCAACATAACAACTGACAAATGTTATAGAGCATTTACATACTGTATTAGCTTTGGAATTGAGCAGTGGCATCTACTTATCACGCTACAACATTACCAGTGCTCAAACATTGCCTACTTCTGTTGTGCACAGTACGTTTTACAGTCATGCTTCCACTCCCTCCTCTCCCCTTCTCTCGTCTTTCCACACCCCAACAAAGACCCTGCACTTTTCCGTGACAGTTCTCACTGCCCCGCTCCTGAGAATACACTTTATTCAGTTATTTAAGGTTTCAGCTCTCTCCTGTCTATACAATGACAGTGATGACTGCTGGCTTTCTCTGAACAACTTTCTCTACACATATGCTCATGCTCCCTGTGTCGCATTTACACCCTTCCTGTGCCCTTCTCCTAGCCCTGTGGCCCTCTTTCCTGGCTGCTGGGTCCCCTCTCTCTGCCCCATCTCTGAACCCAAGCCTTCTTCCCAGGACTGTATTTTTCCATTTATTCCACCGGGCATTTCCCTGATGGGCCGGAGCCCTCAGAGGCTGTTTTTGAAAGCGGAGAATTACTCCTGGTGCCTTTGTCCCTTTTCCCAGGACCCGAAGGTTAAGTGCAGCAGGCATGGGAGGGTTTAAGAGAGAACAAAAGAGAGTGATGGAGGAGAAAGGTAGACAACAAGCAATCAGAGAGGAGAGAAAGAGAGACAGAGAGTGGATGGATGGCTAGAGAGAGATTGCAAAGAAGACAAGGGAGTGGAGCTGGTTGGAAGATTTTTGCCAGGACTGCTTTTCGTTCCCCAGTCCGGCCCTGCCTCTTCCTTTTGCTACTGATACTCCAATCTCCTCTCTGTGTGCTGCTTTGCCCTGTCTTGCTCGCTGCTATCTCCCTAGTATAACCACTCTTCCCCCACCCCATCCCCCATCATGTGCTTCCCTCTCCCATTTACCCATCACCTCTTCACTGGAGCCCCTCCTTCTCTTTTCATAACTGCACATGTGAAACGTACAGGACAACATCTTTCACATAGCCTGTCTTTACCAGTCACATGTCCCTGTGTGTGTTTACCTCTCTCCAGTGCCCATTGCCCCTTGCTTGAGCACCTTGTTTTCTTCTACACGCTGCTCATTTCAAACCCTCTGAGCAAACATCTGTCGCCATCCCAGAAGAGAACCCATCTCGACAGTGACAATCAATCACAAGATTTGTAAAGCGCACTACTTACCCGCGAGGGTCTCAAGGCGCTGAGGGAGAGGAGGGGGGGTGTTGCCGCTACTGGTCGAATAGCCAGGTCTTGAGTCGTCTCCTGAAGGTCAGCAGGTCTTGGGTCTGTCGTAGGTTGAGGGGAAGGGTGTTCCAGATCTTGGCGGCGCGGTGAGAGAAGGATCTGCCTCCGGTGGTGGTTCTCCGGATGCGCGGGACGGTGGCCAGGGAGAGGTCGGCGGAGCGGAGCTGACGGTTGGGAACGTAGAAGGAGAGTCGACTGTTGAGGTAGGCTGGGCCGGTTTTGTGGAGTGCCTTGTGTGCGTGGATCAGGAGTTTGAAGGAGATTCTCTTGTCGACGGGGAGCCAGTGCAGGTTTTTCAGGTGGGGGGGTGATGTGGCTGTGGCATGGAATGTCGAGGATCAGGCGTGCAGAGGCGTTTTGGATTCTTTGCAGTCATTTGATGAGCTTGGTCGGGGCTCCTGCGTAGAGGGCATTTCCGTAGTCGAGTCTGCTGCTGACGAGGGCCTGGGTGACTGTTCTTCTCGTGTCTGTCGGGATCCACCTGTAGATCTTGCGGAGCATGCGGAGGGTGTTGAAGCAGGAGGAGGAGACTGCGTTGACTTGCTTGGTCATGGTGAGCGTTGAGTCGAGGATGACTCCCAGGTTGCGTGCGTGGTCGGTTGGTGTCGGGGGTGCCCCTAGTGACGAGGGCCACCAGGAGTCATCCCAGGCTGATGGGTTGGAGCCGAGGATGAGGATCTCCGTCTTGTCTGTGTTCAGCTTAAGTCGGCTGCACTTCATCCAGTCGGCGACGGCTTTCATTCCTTCGTGGAGGTTGGATTTGGCGGTGAGGGGGTCCTTGGTGAGGGAGAGGATCAGTTGAGTGTCGTCGGCGTAGGAGATTATGTTGAGGTCGTGCTGTCGGGCGATGCGTGCGAGTGGAGCCATGTAGATGTTGAACAGTGTCGGGCTGAGGGAAGATCCCTGGGGTACGCCGCAGATGATCTCGGAGGCTTCGGATCGGAATGGGGAGGCGGACGCTCTGGGTTCTGCCGGAAAGGAAGGAGGTGGTCCAATCCAGGGCCTTGTCTCGGATCCCTGCGTCGTGGAGGCGTGTGCGTAGTGTGCGGTGGCAGACAGTGTCGAAGGCGGCGGAGAGGTCCAGGTGGGTCTGACAGCAGCTCCGACCCACCTTAGGCAGTCCCACGGCACTCTGCCGTCACCTCTGCAAGACTTGCTTCTGCCTTTCTACTTCCTAGATTGTCCCAGTGGAAACCGCAACCCATTGCATTTGTGCCATGACAGAGACAAGGCATCGAAAAATAGGCAACACCAGGATCCATGTTTTAAGCTTGTCTAAAAAATATGGTAACATTTTGGCCAATTCTTTGTATTGTAGATACACTGAAACATCTACTCTGATGTATGCAGATAACCTGTCTCATTTTCTCTCGCCTCTATAGGCTTACAGAGGCAAATTGACATTATGGCTTCATTCGCTGTAAACCATCATCTCTTTAATAATGAAAGGAAAACCAAAATAATGATAATGGGTGCACAAGGTTTTACATCTCCTCGAACTTGGTACTGTAGTGGGAAAAGCCTGGAAGTGGTACTAGACTGTACCTACCTGGGTGTGAATATGGCTAACAATCACTTTTGGACAGCCCATGATAGACTCCAGTTGTCCAAAACAAAGTCTATAGGTTTAATGCTCAAGGCAAAAGACATGTGCATCCACTCTTAAAGGAATATGTAGCAAAAACACCAGAAGTAGAATTATGTGCAATTTAGGCCAGGTCTATACCATCTGTTAATAAATTGCCTCTTACTGTATCTCAACTCTGGAAACACTATTTTGTCCTAAGTAGTTCCAGCTCTATTGAAATGATACGTCTTGAACTTGGACTATTGGGAGTTACTTTTCTGATCTATTGTCAGATTATAGCCTTATAGCTTATACAGCCATTAAAGGCCTGCTCCAGCGTTAAAGGCCCGAGCTGAAGGTGAAGACTTTTAACAACGGAGCAGGACTTTAGTGGTGGGTATAGCCCAGTTACGGCGGGCCATAAGGCTATTAGAACATTCCGCCCCATCGTGGCAGAATGTTCTATATAGTATTACGTGCAAAAACAACAATTGATGGACAGAATGCAGAACAATGTCATACATTCACCCCAGTACAGATATCTGGGCCTAAATCCATCGTTTTTTTGCTCACCATGCCATTCCAGTTTGAACTCAGCCATATGCAAATCAGTCTTGACCCTGTGCCCTATGGGAACAGTCCAGCCCGAACTGCCAGGCCAGGTCCTCCCTGGACTGGAAACAAGCTTCCTAGGACCGGTTTCGGGGTTTCACCCCTCTTCAGCCAGGATAGCTTGACTCCAGCAGCATGGAGAGCACGGGTGCCACGTCTGGGCATACCCGTCCCACTCGGGGTGACAAATGCAAAAACAACAATTGATGGACAGAATGCAGAACAATGTCATACATTCACCCCAGTACAGAGATCTGGGCCTAAATCCATCGTTTTTTTGATCACCATGCCATTCCAGTTTGAACCCAGCCATATGCAAATCAGTCTTGACCCTGTGCCCTATGGGAACAGTCCAGCCCGAACTGCCAGGCCAGGTCCTCCCTGGACTGGAAACAAGCATCCTAGGACCGGTTTCGGGGTTTTAACCCTCTTCAGCCAGGATAGCTTGACTCCAGCGGCATGGAGAGCACGGGGCCCACGTCTGGGCATACCCGTCGTACTCGGGGTGACAAATGCAAAAACAACAATTGATGGACAGAATGCAGAACAATGTCATACATTCACCCCAGTACAGAGATCTGGGCCTAAATCCATCGTTTTTGCTCACCATGCCATTCCAGTTTGAACCCAGCCATATGCAAATCAGTCTTGACCCTGTGCCCTATGGGAACAGTCCAGCCCGAACTGCCAGGCCAGGTCCTCCCTGGACTGGAAACAAGCATCCTAGGACCGGTTTTGGGGTTTTAACCCTCTTCAGCCAGGATAGCTTGACTCCAGCGGCATGGAGAGCACGGGGCCCACGTCTGGGCATACCCGTCGTACTCGGGGTGACAAATGCAAAAACAACAATTGATGGACAGAATGCAGAACAATGTCATACATTCACCCCAGTACAGAGATCTGGGCCTAAATCCATCGTTTTTTTGCTCACCATGCCATTCCAGTTTGAACCCAGCCATATGCAAATCAGTCTTGACCCGGTGCCCTATGGGAACAGTCCAGCCCGAACTGCCAGGCCAGATCTCTTTGTGTTTGCTATATAGTATTACAACATTGGAATGTTGGGAGCTCCATTGAAAGCAATGGAGTGCTCCGGGCTTTTAATGGCTGGTAGAAGCCCAGAGCTCCAACATTCAATGTTGTCGCTCACAGCTGTTGCTGTGAACAAAGGCCTCACAGAGCCGGAGGGGATTTCAATCCCCTCGGGTTCCATGAGGCCTTTGTTTTATTTGTTAGAACATTCTGCCCTCTAGTGGAGGAATGCTTTAATAGTCTTACAGCCCTCCATAGCTGGGCTATACAGGCTTTAAAGTCCCGCTCCCCTTTAAAGGCCCTTGCCTTCAGCTCAGGACTTTAACTCCAGAGCTGCCCTTAAAATGCTGGTATAGTTTGCTAAGGCAGACTACAAGGCTATAAAAGAAAGGCTTCAAGGAGCCTGAGGGAGTTGAAATCCCCTCTGACTCAGTGAGGTCTTTGTTCACAGCAACAGCTGTGAAAGGAAAATATTGGAATTTTTATGCTCCTGGCTTATACCAGCCATTAGAAGCCCAGAGCACTCAATTGTCATCAATGGAGCGCTCAACATTCCACTGTTCTAATATAGCCTAATAGCGTGCCGTGGCGGCACTGAATTCTGGAGTATCCTAGCATTATCAAACTGTTGCAGGATTTTATAAAGGAACGTACCCCCAAACCTGTTGCCTTAGTCAAAGGAGGCAGTACATGGATTCATGCATTTGTGTCCTTAAAGCAATCATTGCCCTCTGCACCTGCTTTAGGTCTGCCTGATCACACCAAATGATTCATGCTGTATCCAAAGAGAACAAGAATTTTCCTTTGGGAGTGGTGGTGCAAGATCATGGTGATCAATAGATTAAAACAAAAGTCAATTGGTTATTAGTCCTCTACTGTTAATGCTGTTGATCCAGAGCGAACCCAAATAATTGATCAGGGATAAATATTCAATGACATAAGGTACTTTGGCCCATACACATTCACCTGAATCCCTGATGCGCTGGTGTCAAGTTTGATTAACTCTGCCTTAATTTTACTCTTGATTATTCTGGTTCAATCTCTAATCATACTGAAATATTCACGTGTGAATAACTGATAATCGACTTTTCATCTACTTGGTCGATGGACCAATTAGTTGAAGAGTTGATGACAATGGAATTCATAATGAAAACATTTAATCAATAAACTAGCCAAAATAACCACAGACTCTCGGTGAGATTTAATAATTTTATCTAGTAATAATAAATGCTCATATCGATTACTTCATAAATTCAAATACTGGATACCTCAAGAGAGAGAGAGTAAAATCTAAACATTTCAATAACAGAACAATTAATTCAAATAACTGTTGCAAAGAGTGGACAGATAAAGAGACATTAGATGCAAATAATAATTCGGAGGGATAGATGAAGAGACAAAAGGTACAATGTCATGAAATAGGACTGCAAAAAGAATAATTCTGCAATACTGATTAGATCAAATACAAACCCCAGGGATCTGCAAATGGAAAACTACCACCAAGGCCTAGGTAGTAGTGGGGGACCCCCAGACCAAGAGTAAGGGATCAAAGACTCAGGTAATCAGGACAGGGACAGGACAGGAACAGCTAGGCCTCTCTGCAACCCGACGAACAGTGGCTTTATTCATCAGGCTTATATCATTTTCTCGCACTATTTTAGCTATTTCGGTAACTTGGGGAGTCAATGGTGTTACCATTTGCAGAGCACTTGGAATCACCTCCCCTGAATTTTCTTCATATGGTGGAGGTCTTTTAGTCATCATATCTTCTAACAATTCATCAACAGATTCATCCAAGCTCTCTCCGGATATTTCTATATTTTTCTTTTTCTCTTTACACTTAGTACCTGTCTGACTCCCTACTGTCACAACTGGATATAGACCCTCAGTCACTACTGCTCTTCTCCATCTTTTCATCTGATCTTCCCGCCTCTCAAATGGATATCTAGGCATAAAACCTCTGAATCTCCTACCACTTCGATCTTTTTCTCGCTCATAAGCTTCTACTTCCCATTCCTCCAACGCTTCATACTGAGTAAGTCTTGGATTTGGCTCTTGCATGTTCATCCTAGCTCTCAAATTCTGTAAAATTCTCACATTAAATGTTCCAAACTCAGGAAAAGCCAACATCCCATCATCTTTCATATATTTCATCCAGTTTTCTAACCAAACGCACGTATGATAACCTCGCTCCATCATCATATAAGAGGCAGGCGTTTTTGGAGGTGGAATTGGGATTCCCTCTCTCGTCACAATTTGTTTGTCTTTCTTAAACAAATTCTTTATTGTCTTTATCAAACCCATCTTCAGACTCTTCTATTAATATTTCTCAACAAACACGATATTAAAATTCTTTCCGTAATTCTCCTTTCCCTATTTGCTAAGTTCTATCCTATACCAGCGCGACTCACACCAACCCACCAATCACAGTTCCTAACGTAACTACAGTCTCAACCAATGTTAGCGCGATTTACGCCAGCTAACCAATCTGAGCCTTGTAAACACCCGCTGTCTGACCAATGTCAGCGCAGACTTTTGTGACGTCAGTTTTTACTCATTCTACCGACCCTCCCTTTACAATCTGTTCTCGCTACACGCCCGCTGCTTTGTCCAATGCCAGCGCGGCACTTTGTGATGTCAGAATCACTCCTTCTACTGACCCCTCCTTCACAAAATCTTACGGCAATATTTTTCTGAGTTTTCTTAATCAAAATTCTGTTAGTAACAACATAAAAGACAATGCTACCTTGTCTGTTCCACTAAATAAAGAGATAGTCTTCACTTTTTTTTTCCCCAAGAGAACCTTACACTGCAAGTAACAATAACGATCAGAGTTATCTCACTTTTCTAACAAGCTCCGGGGAGACTTGTTACTCCTCTAGGAATAAAGCCAAAGTTTCACAAGAGGACTTTTTTGGCATTAAAAAGGTGTCCTGTTACTCCCTCAAGAGTTACTGCCAGAGTTTCAAAAGTGGACTCTTCACTTTTTCAGACACTCTACTTGCATGCCAAATTTCCCTAATTATAACACCGACAGCCCTACGTAGCTTTTCAGTATTATTTCCAACAGACAAAGTACTTCTGCAGTGTGATTTCTTTACCACACTCTTCTTCTGCCTACTTCAGGCTAATTCCTTCCCGGGATTCCTCAGGCAACTCTGTACCTGTACTTCTAGACAACATAGAACATAACACTAACTCCTCATGTTAAGAACTTATAATCAATAATCAATAACCATTACCAAACTAATCAATAATTAAACCATTCTCTGCTCCCAAGAAACTGATCCAGCGCGAACCCAAATAATTGATCAGGGATAAATATTCAATGACATTAAGTACTTTGGCCCATACACATTCACCCAAATACCTGATGCACTGGTGTCAAGTTTGATTAACTCTGCCTTAATTTTACTCTTAATTATTCTGGTTCAATCTCTAATCATACTGAAATATTCACGTGAGAATAACTGATAATCGACTTTTCATCTACTTGGTCGATGGACCAATTAGTTGAAGAGTTGATGGCAATGGAATTTATAATGAAAACATTTAATCAATAAACTAGCCAAAATAACCACAGACTCTCGGTGAGATTTAATAATTTTATCTGGTAATAATAAATGCTCATATCGATTACTTCATAAATTCAAATACTGGATACCTCAAGAGAGAGAGAGTAAAATCTAAACATTTCAATAACAGAACAATTAATTCAAATATACTTTGCAAAGAGTGGACAGATAAAGAGACATTAGATGCAAATAATAATTCGGAGAGATAGATGAAGAGACAAAAGGTACAATGTCATGAAATAGGACTGCAAAATGAATAATTCTGCAATACTGATTAGATCAAATACAAACCCCAGGGATCTGTAAATGGTAAACTACCACCAAGGCCTAGGTAGTAGTGGGGGACCCCGAGACCAAGAGTCAGGGATCAAAGACTCAGGTAATCAGGACAGGAACAGGACAGGAACAGCTAGGCCTCTCTGCAACCCGACGAACAGCGGCACACCCCTCACTCTGACCTTCAGCCTAAACGACCCTCAAGAGCGTCCGCAGCAGCAGCGAAACCACACCCCTAAAACACCTATTCTTATACCCTAAAAAGCACATGTCCATCCCACATTAGTTGCTAAGTTCACGATTTCTAGCTAAGGGATTGGGTGAGCTCTGGGGGTGGGATGTCACCCCACCATGAAATCATTTTCTTTAGACTACACCATTGTTCTACACAACTTTTTTTTCATAGTCATCAATACCCCTTCTCTCTCATGAGCACATATGTATCAACATTTTGAATACTTTATTAAATTCAACAACTTCGGGTTCCGTTCCCACGATGACACTGGCGTTGGCCGCTTGTCAATGTTCATGTCCTTCACCAGGTCACAGTTTTGTTTCAGCTTTGCACAGCTGTTCAGTCATGTAGTCACATGGTTCCCGCTCACTCTCTATTTCACCCGCCCTTACTGAGGCCAACTTAACATCATGGAAAACTCATTTATTACTAAAAGAACAGAAAACAAACATTTATTAATTTATGTGATAATGCATTTTCACTGTTTACCCCTCATCTTAACTCTACTTTATGTTAATGGTTAGCCTAATTCAAATCCCCAGCACACGTTAGAATTGACAATGAAACAAATGACAGCAGTAGCTATTGTAAGTCACAAACAAATATATACAGAATTCAAAGTTGTTTCTTCGTTCTTTTATTCTTTTTCATGGATTCTTCGTAAACAGATCTCAAGCCAACACGTGTTTCGTCGCCTCAGTTACTACGTACATGCGACTTTTTCAAGGCTTCACTGTCTTCATTTTTAAATATTTCAAGTGTGGTGATAATTCCAACCCACACGATCCTCCGGCGTGGGTAAAGTAATAGCGGTGAGTTTCTATTATCAGGTCTCTTGCTCATCAATATTAGGGTTCAGTCACGTCTTAGTGAAACCGCGAACGTCTTATGCCCAAACGCTGACTCCTCCTCGTACTCGAGTGCTGGGGATTTTAATTACGTTGAGTTGTAGCTTAGGCCACCGGATTTGGGGAGGCAGGTGGTTCTCTCCACCCTACAGCACCGTCTTAACTGAGATTGGGTATCTAATACTGAGTGGACATACCCTTTAGGCGCCATTTCCCTAAAAACCATACCACCATTCCTTCTAGTGTCTTAACGGTTAGCCTAGCATAGCATAAGCAGAAAAGCGACATTATTCATTAGGATAAAGCAACACATGTCATGCTTTTTACTAAATACACCTGCGGCCTTGCCATGCAAACCTTCTTAATTTACTCTAAACACAAAATTATTACATTTCCGGTTATTTAAGTATTAATTCCATTTAGTTCATGCAATTTGCAAAGCATTCTTCCCGCGTGTAGTGTAATTGTGCACATTAATCATTCTAACTTCACTTACTGTTAGTACGTATTATAGGGGTGTTCAATTGAACAGGTTTCTTTCGCGAAATCCTGCTCCATCAATCCCCCCTCTGATGGCTTTTAGGAGCCATCATAAAAACTCACCATACCAAGTGCCACCCTTTAATGTATTTAGATTTTACTTTATTTTTCTTCTTTTATGGCACTCTCATCTAACCTTTTCATCATGTCATAGTACTCTTCATTTATTTCTTCTAATGCTATCTCTTCTCTCTTTCTTTTTATTCCTTTTCTTTTATTCTTTTTGTCTGCTGCATCTTTTCTTCCTTTTAGGCAATTACAACACTTATACACTGTTAATATTACTAGAGCTACTATGGCTACTGAAACTATTGGTATTATTATTTTCCCTAATAAACTACTTCCAAAGGTAGAAAACCATTTATTAACTGCAGAGAAACTCTTACCAAGTCTCTCCCAAACACTGTCAACCTCCAGTTGGGTTTAATCACTATGCAACTTGGTAATATTTCGAATATATCCTTCTATCCCTTTACTTTTATCCGGGATATAGGTACAGCAGTGTTGAATTTTCAACATGCCACAGACTCCACCCTCTTTTGCCAACAGAATATCAAGGGCAAGTCGATTTTGCAAAACCATTGATCTAATTGCCACCATTTCGGTATCAATCATCAAGAAACCACCAGCAGTGTCTGTAGATAAACGGTCAACTACTGTGGACAATTTTCAAATTTTGTGTGAATTTAAAATGACTCCAACTGAGGGTATCAGTGCTCCAAAGATATCACCTGCTATTTCTGAAAAACTTGCTCTTTTTCTGCGTATTAGTCCTTGTCTTATTTCATTGACACTATTATCTTCACAGTCTACATGATAGACCTTTGGAAAAACAATCCCAAAATAACAGCTCCCGTACCAAGGTGCAGGTAACCTATATTAGGCTTTCTTCCCACACACATAATATATTCCAGGGAAAACAGGATCAGTTCCACCCTTTAATCCCCATCCTCCAGTAATTTGGTAAGTATGCTCACACTCACTAGTGCCAATGAAATAATTGTTATAGTTAGTCTTTGATCTAAATAAACATAGTTTCCCTTTCTGTGACCAGTCCAGGGACATCGCAGCATATGTCTCACCCTTCTCATAATTTCCTTCTCTATAAGCCCAAGGTGGTGTCGGTGATTTTTGTTCATCAGCTTTTTTCTGGAAACTTGCGCTTCTATTTTCTACCATGTCTAAAAATAATCTTTCTTCTACATGTAAACTACAAGTTAAATTGTTTTTGTAGGCATGTTCTATATCTAAGGGTTTAGTGATATGGAAAAATTCTCCCATATAGCGTGCATTTTTACCACTTACTACTTTATTTAGTTCCCTTACAATTGGTATTTCTGAAAATACTAAATCTATATCAGTATATTGATACTCCAGTTTACCTGTCATGTAAAATAGGCTACTAAGGACACTACATGACACACCATATGTTAGTGAAAGGTGGTGATAGGTTATACCTTCAGAGACAGACGAAGGTAATTTCATGCAAACATAGCAATCACTCACATTCATAGTATTAGTATATTCATACAACAACTTGGTAAAAACATTTAACGAAAAATCACTAATTGATTTGTCATGATGGAAAAGGCTTCCATCCATTTGGTTTATATTAGTATTCATAAGTTGATTAGAAACATCTTTCATTCCTTCAATCGACACATTTTTAGTAGTATTTCCAGTGTTATTCACATTAAAAATAGGTATGACAACAAAAAATAGGACCCATATAATTGTTAATAGAAAAACACTACATAAGCAGGTTTTAACACATCTACATTTTAGACTAGATTTTGGTTGTTCAGTCACTTTTACTTCTGCCATTTTGATATACTACAAAAAAAGAAAAATACAATCAAAAATCTAAAAATCCTTTTTAGTCTATAACCCTAAATAATAAAAAAAAATGATAAAAATCTATATGGATTCTATTCTAAATAAAAAATTCTAAAAATAGATTTTTGTGTAAACCTACACTTTCTTCTTCACCCCCTTTCTTTTTATTTCAGTCTTTTGGATTTTCTTGAGTCTTCGATTCAATTTCAACTGACAATTTTTCTTTTTCATCTTAATCTTTTTACATTTCCTTTTAAGGTGGTTTCAGTTTGCTCTCATCTTCTTTTTCAGTGTCACTACTTTCATGTTCATCGTTTAAACCTAAACCTTCATATTCTTCTAGTATTATGTAGGTCCATTCTGGAGCTTTGTACTTTCTACATGGAATCCTTGCTCTTTTGCATTTCCTGATTGTTTTTCCTCTTGAATTTTATGGTCCCGTTTGGCTTGAGACTTCGTCACTTTGCTCTGGTCTTTCCCTCAATCTTCTTTTGACTATTCTATACTTTAGTCTTCTCGCTCCACTTGACCAATTGTCTCCCTTTCTAGGTCTCTTTTTCTGTATTATCTTTTCACCTTCTGTGTTTTGTTCACCATTTCTTTTATTTAGTCTTCTTTCTATCCGTTTTTCTACGCTCCCCTGTATTTCTGTTTCTGTAGGTTCATCACCTTTTTCTGGATCATCAGTGAGTTCACCTTCTTCTAGTTCATTTGTGACCTCATTCTCTTCTGATCCAACTTCTGACTCATCAGCTGTTTCTCTTTCTTCTGTTTCGACAGCTGCTTCACATCCTTCTGGTTCAATGGCAGCCTCACCTTCTTCCAACTCAACAGCAGTCTTTTCAGTCCCAGTCTCTGGTGCCCACTTTACTTGACTTGTGCTTGGCTGTTCATTGTCAAAACGTTCATCAGAATCTGTCACTCCAGACTCTTCAGCTTCGCACACTTCAGCTGCTGGTTCTTGATTTTGATTTACCAGTTGCTGTTCTTCAGGTCTTTCAATTGGACTTGGGACTAGGCGTGTATGACTTCCATGTATCCAGTTTGGTAAGCCAAAACACTTTACTGCTGTGGTCGTCACCAATATGATCTGGTAAGGGCCACTCCTACGGGGTTCTAGGCACATTTTCCTCACATGCTTCTTGACTAGGACCCACTCACCAGGATTCAAATCATGTGCTTGGTTCCACTGTGTCGTTGTGGCTTCTCTTCCAACCTGGCGAGACACAGAATGCACCAGATCAACCAGTCCTTTGCAATAATCTAGCACACGATCATCAGACATATTCATCAGTTTGTTAGCAGGTATGTATGCTTGTCTCATGGCTCTTCCCATCAACACTTCATGGGGACTTAATCCAGTCTTTTTGTCAGGAATACTTCTAAGACTCATCAATACAAGGGGCTAAGCGTCAGGCCATTTCAGTGTTGTGGATGCACATACCTTCCCTAGTCTTGATTTTATTGTGCCATTTATCTGCTCAACTATACCAGATGCTTCTGGTCGATAGGCACAATGCAGCTTCTGTTCAATTTGCAATGCTGCACAAATCATTCAAATTATTTCATTATTGAAATGCAATCCTCTATCTGATTCCAAAGTGACTGGAAAAACAAATCTAGGGATCAATTCTCTCAACAATAGCTTAGCCACAGTAAGGCTGTCATTCCTTCTCGTTGGATAGGCTTCCACCCAGCGAGAAAACAAACAGACAATGACAAGGACGTACTTTAGCCCGTTACATGGAGGTAACTCTATAAAGTCGATCTGAAGTCTAGTAAAAGGGCCTCCTGCTTTCCCGATCACACCCCAACTTACAACTGTTTTTCTTCCTGGGTTTTGTTTTTGGCATATGGCACACCTTTGACATAAACTTTCTGCGATGACCCTGAACTTTGGATTGTACCATGTCTGCTTGAACAGTCTTAACATTGCATCTCTTCCAATATGTGTCAGCCCATGGTACATCCTGGCCATGTGAGAAAGTAAAGAATCTGGTAATACTGGTCTTCCATCTAGATAAATCCATACCTCATCTTCTGCATTTTTCCTACAACCTGTTCTATTCCACTCTTCCTTTTCTTTATCACTGGCTTCTTCCTGCATTTGCCTTATCTCATCCCAAGTCTCAAATGTGTTTGTGAGCATAAGGTGGCATTCCTTATTTCCTTTTTCAATCGATCTGTTTATTGCCATTGTATTTTGGGTACAGTAACGCGCTAACTGGTCCGCGTATCTGTTGCCTTTTGTCACATTATCATCTCCTGATTGATGTGCAGCACATTTTACAACTGCAACTCTTTTTGGTAACTGCAAAGCATCCAATAATTCCTTTACAGTTTTCCTATTCCGAATTGGAGAACCTGAGGAAGTCAAAAATCCTCTTTGCATCCATAACTGACCGAAGTCATGTACAACACCGAATCCGTACTGACTATCGGTGAAAATTGTTACTTTTAGACCTTTTGCCAATTTACATGCTCTAGTCAGAGCAATCAACTCTGCGACTTGAGCGGAGTTTACCCCTTTCAAACAGGATGCTTCTAGTGCTCCTGATAAGGTGCAGACAGCATAACCAGCACACAATTCACCTTTTTCATTTCTCAAACAGGATCCATCCACAAACAGCTCACAATCTGGTTCTTCCAAGGGTTTATCCTCTATGTCAGGATGGGGCTTAGTACAGAGTTCTGTCACATCCAGACAATCACGTTCTGCTTCCTCTTTCACCTCCTCACATCTTGAATTCGGCAGTAAAGTAGCAGGGTTCACAGTAGTGCACCTCACCACTGTCACATTTTCAGCACCTAGTATCATTCTCTCATATTTAGTCAGCCGACTAGAGGTCATGTGTTGAGTCTTAGTGCGAGTTAAAATGATCTCAACAGAATGTGGTACATACACTTTTACTGGGTAACCCAGCACAATAGCTTCACTCTGTTCTAGACTTACACAAGTGGCGGCTACTGCTTTTAAACAGCCTGGTAATGCTGCAGCCACTGAATCCAGGGTAGCAGAAAAATATGCCACTGGACATCGTGCCATTCCGTGTTTCTGGGTTAAAACTGCAAGTGCACATCCATCTCTCTCACAACAGTACAATGCAAATTCTTTAGAGTAATCTGGCATTCCTAAAGCAGGCACTTGACAAAGACTGTTTCATAATCTGAAGAAAGATTCCATACTCTCTTCGTCCAACACAATTGGATCTTTCACATCCTTTCGTGTCAACCTCTGTAGAGGTTTTGTAATCAATGAGAAACCACAGATCCACTGTCTGCAGTATCCAACCATTCCCAAGAACATTCGCACTTCTTTTTGATTTCTGGGTGGATTTATTTTCTTGATCACACTGATTCTCTCTGGGTTCACCTTTCTGACCCCTTTTTCAATCTTGTGACCTAAATACTGAACTTCCTGTCTACAGTATTGCAATTTGGAGGGTGACACTTTATGTCCTCCTCCTTCTGCTAAATGGTTCAGTAAAGCAATTGTGTCTGTTACACATGCTTCCCGTGTTTTTGATGCCACCAGTAGGTCATCAATGTACTGAACCAACATAGAGTTTCCAGGCATAACCAAAGTTTCCAAACATTTTTCCAAGATCTGATTGAAAATCGAAGGACTCTCAGTGTACCCTTGAGGAACTCGGCACCATGCCAAAACACAGTTTCCGAACCGGAAGGCAAATAAATATTGACTTTCCGGGTGCAAAGGAATGGAGAAACATGCATGACATAAATCAATGACCGTGTACCACTCAGCATCACAGGGAATCTGGTAAAGAATTACTGCTGGATTTGGCAATACTGGACAACATGCACTACAATTTAATTCACTTTTCTCAGTTCTTGAACTATTCTATATTTTCCATTAGGCTTTTTAATTCCAATAATGGGTGAGTTACAGGGACTGCTCATTATTTCTTTTAGAATTCCCTGCTCAATCATTTGTTCAATTACGGGTGTGACTCCAGCAATTACTTATGGACTCATTTTGTACTGTGGGGTATTGGGATATACAGCACCATCCTTTACTGTAATCTGAATTGGATCTACATTTTTCATTAACCCAATCTCTTTTCCTGTCAAATCCCACACATCTGATCTCACTGTACCTTTCAACTCTTCAGGCAAATCTTCCTCAGTGAGCAGTGAATATAACTCACTCACTTCTGACTCGCGCTGGGCCATCATAACTTTATATTCAACATCCTCATCAGGTGTCATAAATGCAACACCATCCGGTGTACAATAAATAGTGCAATTCATTTTACACAACAAATCTCTGCCCAGGAGATTAACAGTACCGGTATCACATACCACAAACCGATGCATGTCTTTAAAGTTTCCAATATGAACTTCTATTGGGGCTGTGACAGGAGTTCTGATATGTTTATTTGCAACACCTACAACTTGGATAGTCTCTCCCGAGAGGGGTAGGTTTGGAATTTCTGCTGCTCTCACAGTAGAACGGGTAGCACCAGTGTCCAACAAGAAGGTGATATCTTTACCTTCTACCTTTCCATCTATGAATGGACCTGACTGATCAACCGCTAAAGATGCGCCAAGTACGCACTCTTCCTCCCCCCTCAGGCACCGTCATTGAGATATATCCGAATCAATCTCATTGCAACGCACCAAATACTGCGAAACTAGTGGATTCTTACCAAACTGCTCTTCTCCTCGGAATCCAGAACTTGCACTGTACATCTGCATATAAGCATTCACATTATAGGGGATAGGAGGTTGTGGCACCTGTGACTGTGGAGTAACTACCTGCTGCTTCAGCTGTTGACTCCCAACCACCTCATTCTGCATCTGTGGATTTAAATTTTGATTTATTTAATTACCCTTTTGTCCAGATCTACACTCATTCTTCCAATGTCCAAACTTTCCGCACGCATGACAAGGAAATTTCTTTTTAGCTTCTTCCTTACTAAATTTAAATTTTCCCTTACCTCCACTATTCATCTGACCAACCTGATTCTGACTTTGTTGCACATTACTATTTTCCTGTTGTTGTTCTGCCATCTTCACTTGTGCCCACATCATTTTTTCCTTTAACTTTTTAAGCCTTCATTCAATATCATCACTGCAGTATTTTGCATACCTCAAAATTTCCTCTATTGACTTACTTTGCCAGCAGAGCATATGCTGCTGTATCATTGCACTAATCTCCGGTTTCAATCCATACACGAACCAATACACAAAATGTCCCATATCTTTATCTCCAATATTTTCAAACCCACTGTACTGCTTAAACACTTGTAGTAATCTCTCATAATACGCATGAACCGATTCTTTAGGCTCTTGGGTCGTCCTGTCAATCTTGACCCAATCTGTTTCTTTAGGGGAAATCTTTCCTTTCAAGAAAGTAATGACCTGATAGTACATCTTCATTACCTCTTCAGATGGTGCACCTGTTTTTGCATTCCTAGGATATTCATCCTTAGGCCAGTCGACAGTTATTTTACATTCTGTCCACAAATCAGCCGGAACCACTATTTCAAAAAGACCATCTAAATCCTTCAACAATACTTTTGAAACTTTTACAAATCTGTCCACTTGTTTATACCATTCAACAGGTTTTTCTCGCAATCTGGGGAAGTCATTTGTAAATGACAATATATCTTGTCTTGTCCATGGTACATGAACATACACCACCTGGTACTTCTCTCATGGGACATGCCCTTTCAACTTGCTCGGTTTCCTTTAACGGAAACATGGAATTTCCTTTACCAGTAGTTTCTTCTTTCTTTTTCATCCATTTACTCCTCCATCGTTCTACAGTTCCCTATTTCTTTAAAATATCTATTAATTCCTTTATCTGTAATCTTCTTCCTGATGTATTCAAACTTTCTAAATCCTTGTCAGTAAAAGCCATTCTATACGTTTTCTGTAACACTTTAGACTTTTCTATGTCTACACCAAACTCACATGCAACTTCCGATAGTTTTTCATGGAAATTCTTCGTTCTCCAAGTAATACTTTTACACAAAAACAGGAACTCTTCATCACTATAAGTCCCTAGTCTATCTGGACTTTCTGTTCCAATAATCATCTCCTCTAAATCTACTTTCAATTGGCTCACATTTAAACTCCGTGGTTGAACTTTTGGCTTGGTCATTTCTTTTATCCAATTAGTTAATTCTTTTGGAGAGGGACCTGCTGAACTCCCTGCTACTGGAGTATAATTTGGCCCTATTTTCCTTGGGTCTAAATGAATACTTCTCCTTGGGGTTTCTGTTAATAAATCATCAACCGGTAAATCTAACAGTGTGGTATTCTGGTCATTTGGTCTATTTTAATTTGTTACTGACACTACTTCACTCCTTACACTATTTCTTGGAACTGTTAATGTGTGTACTTTTGGCAAAGTCGATTTTTCTCCAAATAATGGAACCACAGGACCAATTGTCACTGGTACCGTCAAAGCTTCTGCATTCAAATTTAACTGATTTAACTTCTGTACTTGTTCTATAGTGGCTTTATTCATCAGGCTTATATCATTTTCTCGCACTATTTTAGCTATTTCAGTAACTTGGGGAGTCAATGGTGTTACCATTTGCGGAGCACTTGGAATCACCTCCCCTGAATTTTCTTCATATGGTGGAGGTCTTTTAGTCATCATATCTTCTAACAATTCATCATCAGATTCATCCAAGCTCTCTCCGGATATTTCTATATTTTTCTTTTTCTCTCTACACTTAGTACCTGTCTGACTCCCTACTGTCAAAACTGGATATAGACCCTCAGTCACTACTGCTCTTCTCCATCTTTTCATCTGATCTTCCCGCCTCTCAAATGGATATCTAGGCATAAAACCTCTGAATCTCCTACCACTTCGATCTTTTTCTCGCTCATAAGCTTCTACGTCCCATTCCTCCAACGCTTCATACTGAGTAAGTCTTGGATTTGGCTCTAGCATGTTCATCCTAGCTCTCAAATTCTGTAACATTCTCAAATTAAATGTTCCAAACTCAGGAAAAGCTAACATCCCATCATCTTTCGTATATTTCATCCAGTTTTCTAACCAAACACACGTATGATAACCTCGCTCCATCATCATATAAGAGGCAGGCGTTTTTGGAGGTGGAATTGAGATTCCCTCCTCTCTCTTCACAATTTGTTTGTCTTTCTTAAAGAAATTCTTTATTGTCTTTATCAAACCCATCTTCAGACTCTTCTATTAATATTTCTCAACAAACAAGATATCAAAATTCTTTCCGTAATTCTCCTTTCCCTATTTGCTAAGTTCTATCCTATACCAGCGCGACTCACACCAACCCACCAATCACAGTTCCTAACGTAACTACAGTCTCAACCAATGTTAGCGCGATTTACGCCAGCTAACCAGTCAGATCCTTGTACACACCTGCTGTCTGACCAATGTCAGCGAAGACTTTTGTGACGTCAGTTTTTACTCCTTCTACTGATCCTCCCTTTACAATCTGTTCTCGCTACACGCCCGCTGCTTTGTCCAATGCCAGCGCAGCACTTTGTGACGTCAGTATCACTCCTTCTACTGACCCCGCCTTCACAAAATCTTACGGCAATATTTTTCTGACTTTTCTTAATCAAAATTCTGTTAGTAACAACATAAAAAACAATGCTACCTTGTCTGTTCCACTAAATAAAGAGATAGTCTTCACTTTTTTGTTTCCCAAGAGAACCTTACACTGCAAGTAACAATAACGACCAGCGTTATCTCACTTTTCTAACAAGCTCCGGGGAGACCTGTTACTCCTTTAGGGATAAAGCCGAAGTTTCACAAGAGGACTTTTTTGGCATTAAAAAGGTGTCCTGTTACTCCCTCGAGAATTACTGCCAGAGTTTCAAAAGTGTACTTCTGCAGTGTGATTTCTTTACCACACTCTTCTTCTGCCTACTTCAGGCTAATTCCTTCCCGGGATTCCTCAGGCAACTCCGTACCTGTACTTCTAGACAACATAGAACATAACACTAACTCCTCATGTTAAGAACATATAATCAATAATCAATAACCATTACCAAACTAATCAATAATTAAACCATCCTCTGCTACCAAGAAACTGATCCAGCGCGAACCCAAATAATTGATCAGGGATAAATATTCAATGCCATTAAGTACTTTGGCCCATACACCTTCACCCGAATCCCTGATGTGCTGGTGTCAAGTTTGATTAACTCTGCCTTAATTTTACTCTTGATTATTCTGGTTCAATCTCTAATCATACTGAAATATTCACGTGTGAATAACTGATAATCGACTTTTCATCTACTTGGTCGATGGACCAATTAGTTGAAGAGTTGATGGCAATGGAATTTATAATGAAAACATTTAATCAATAAACTAGCCAAAATAACCACAGACTCTCGGTGAGATTTATTAATTTTATCTAGTAATAATAAATGCTCATATCGATTACTTCATAAATTCAAATACTGGATACCTCAAGAGAGAGAGAGTAAAATCTAAACATTTCAATAACAGAACAATTAATTCAAATAACTGTTGCAAAGAGTGGACAGATAAAGAGACATTAGATGCAAATAATAATTTGGAGGGATAGATGAAGGGACAAAAGGTACAATGTCATGAAATAGGACTGCAAAAAGAATAATTCTGCAATACTGATTAGATCAAATACAAACCCCAGGGATCTGTAAATGGAAAACTACCACCCAGGCCTAGGTAGTAGTGGGAGACCCCCAAACCAAGAGTCAGGGATCAAAGACTCAGGTAATCAGGACAGGGACAGGACAGGAACAGCTAGGCCTCTCTGCAACCCGACAAACAGCGACGCACCCCTCACTCGGACCTTCAGCCTAAACAACCCTCAAGAGCGTCCGCAGCAGCAGCTAAACCACACCCCTAAAACACCTATTTTTATACCCTAAAAAGCACATGTCCATCCCACATTAGTTGCTAAGTTCATGATTTCTAGCTAAGGGATTGGTTGAGCTCTGGGGGTGGGATGTCACCCCACGTTGAAATCATTTTCTTTTAGACTACACCATTGTTCTACACAACTTTTTTTTCATAGTCAATACCCCTTGTCTCTCATGAGCACATATGTATCAACATTTTGAATACTTTATTAAGTTCAACAACTTCGGGTTCCATTCCCACGATGACACTGGCATTGGCCGCTTGTCAATGTTCATGTCCTTCACCAGGTCACGGTTTTTTTCAGCTTTGCACAGCAGTTCAGTCATGTATTCACATGGTTCCCGCTCGCTCTCTATTTCACCCGCCCTTACTGAGGCTAACTTAACATCATGGAAAACTCGTCCATTACTAAAAGAACAGAAAACAAACATTTATTAATTTATGTGATAATGCATTTTCACTGTTTACCCCTCATCTTAACTCTACTTTATGTTAACGGTTAGCCTAGCATAGCATAAGCAGAAAAGAGACATTATTCATTAGGATAAAGCAACACACGTCATGCTTTTTACTAAATACACCTGCGGCCTTGCCATGCAAACCTTCTAAATTTACTCTAAACACAAAATTATTACATTTCCGGTTATTTAAGTATTAATTCCATTTAGTTCATGCAATTTGCAAAGCATTCTTCCCGCGTGTAGTGTAATTGTGCACATTAATCATTCTAACTCTACTTACTGTTAGTACGTATTATAGGGGTGTTCAATTGGGCAGGTTTCTTTCGTGAAATCCTGCTCCATCACTGTTGAGGTAGGACTGGTTCCAGTTTGTGTGTGGCCGTAGCTGCAACCCTTCTCGATGAAGATTCTGAAAACATTGTACTTGGGTCATCCCATTCTGTTGCTGTACTGCATGCTGTGACAACCGTATTGTTGACTAACAAAATCCATGTGCGATATTGTTGCCTTTTCCTTCTCAAATTATATTGGTTTGATGCTCTGTGTTAATTCCAGATTCCTTGTTACCCACCACCATTGAGCAGGAATCACACAATTGTTTGCTTCCCACAGCCCACCACACCAAACCTATTCCAGTCGTGTTTATTATGCTGATGGTTTCTGTTCCTGTCTCAGAAACAAGAAAGGAGCCCTGGTTCTCGGTTAGGCTGTTTCTGCATTTGTTTAAATTGTTGAGAATATATGTTTACCACAGCACACTCTGCTCAAGTAGCTGAATTAATAGCCCTTACCTGTGGTTGTATTTTAGCCATTCAAGAAACTGTAATAATCTGCACTGATTCAAAGTATGTGTTCGGAGTTGATCCTGAGTTTTGCTTTATTTGAAGGCAGCGAGGTTTCCTCGCTGTCGTAGTTGTGCTGCATGTCAAACCTAAAACTTTGGTAAAGGTGTCAAGACTATCTTGGCTTCCCCCTCTTCTCCATATCTACAAACACATTTAAATGTCACCCAGAGGCCGTGATGCAGTCCCTATGTTTATGTGCTATTATTAGTGTGTATTTTCTCTGAATTTGAGACAAGCTTACCCTGTGCCTGAGCCAATGCAATTCCTATCCCAAAGAGATTCATTCTAAACATTATCCCTGAGTTTGGAATCTTACTCCAGATTACGGCGGGCAAAAGAACTCATTTTGTGTCTACTTTTGTTCAAGAACAATGCAAGATCCTAGGGATTTAACAATATTTTCATTGTGCCTACCACCCAGAGTCCTGAGGGAAATTCAAGCTCTACAATGGTACTCTAGAAACAATGTGCCTAAAATGTGCAATGAAGTGCGCCTTAAGTGGCCTAATGCTTTACCTTTGGTACTCTGATCAATTCGAGCTGCCCCTAGTCAGAAGACTAAATTGAGACTTTGTGGACTTTTGGTGGGCAGGCCCATGAGATTTCCTGCAATGTCTTTCCCTAAGCTCACTCAAACCCATTTCTTTCCCTGTCTTTTAATAAGTTGGTCTTCCATGAACAAGCTCTTCCTTCTGGAGTAGTGTTAACCCTCAGTAGCAATGCTTATCAGGCTGGATCGTATTCTATATGCACCAATAGAGCTTTTGTGCATCTGGCTGAAGACTGGTCTTGATTCGGTTACCCCGGCTTTCCAACATGACGACCCTCTCTTCAGAAGAGACCAAGAGAAATTTCAGGGACTGTCCAATCCTACTCCAAACTATGGAATGGGACTGTCAATCCACAAAATAGTCTGAGTCACAAAAATACTGGAGGAGTTAGCAAACAACTGCCACAGTTTTAGAGTTAATTTTCACCAAAGTTGTGACAAATAGCTTTTGTTCTGTCTGACAATGAAGGTGTATGCACCATAATCTCCACCTGTATTCTGAACATTTTAGTTGATACAAAGGAAAGGAAAGGAAAGGAAAGATAAAAGATGTACAAGTGTCAAGGACTTACACACAAATGATGGCAGTATGTGCTTTTAAAGGTGGAACATTAAGTCAGGGTTGAAAGCTATTTTTGGAGGATGAAGAGTGAAGTTTCTTGAAGCTATTTTATAATTTTTGTCCTTCCCTTCCTAATCTACATCCTTGTCTAAGTCTGTATTACTCGGATCTCTAACCTCACCAGAAGGAAGGGTAAATCCCCAACATATCCGCTGATTATTCAGGATGATGGCTGTCATTATATTCCAAAATGTAATTATGGAGCTTTAGATTATTGTGAAATTGATATAGAATTTGAAGTTAATAGATTGATGACTACTGAAGTGTCTTGAAGTTGTAAAAATTAATTAGAACAAGAGGGAAGAATTATGAAAGCGTAAAACCATATTTCCTCAAATAGGCATTAGTGTAACTATAGCCTGCTTCAGCTATGTTTTCTTGCTCACTCTAGCATTGCCCAAATGAAATGCCTATCTCTGATCTGGAGCCACTTTTTCATCTTGCCTCATGAGGCATGAATAACTGAGGAGAGCTTGCTCAGCGAAATCTGGTTACATTTTTGCAACATTTTGAAGGCTATTCTTTCTCAATCTCTTGATCTCAGAATACGGACCTGCTATTGCTTATTGAAAGAAACTACGTGATAAAACTCGTACATCTTAGAGTATAAATTAGTGTCTCACCTTCCATTTACGAACTTGCTCTACTATGGGAAACTCTGACCAGTTAAACTTGTGATTCATAAGTAAAAAAAGTGTTTTTATAGGATATTTTAGTTGACTAGAAAAAGTGATATGACCTGTACAATCTTCACAACATAGCACTGGAATTACATCGTGTAACTCGCCAGTCAGATTTCTAAATGCCTTAATCTTTTCCACCGAGCAGCAAAGCCCATAGTTACAACCTTTGTTTTAAATGCCTGAAAATCTGCTATCAATCGGTAAAGCTGATAGTAAACAATAATAACAAACATGCAGTATGTGCCTTAAAAATCTGCATCGGTGTCATGAATGTTGCTTTTGTTCACGACCATGGTTCCTGTCATGGAGCTAGGTCCAGTTCTAAATGGAACATATGCTGTGAAGTCACTTGGCCAAAAATGTGAGGTACATGTATTTGCTGTAACAGATACTGTAGAAAGACTGCACTCTCACAGCAATGCCTTGAATTCGAGAATACAGACTGTACTTGCAATCTATTTCGAATGTAAATCTGTGACCTCTTAGCAAGACAACTGTGAATGTATCTTTTAAAGAGTTTTTATTTGAGACTGTCAAATGATTGTTTTGGAATGTAAGGTGTGTATCTATTCATACAATCACAGAGACGTATTTCCCAAATGGTTATTGATAATTTAGGGGCGAAACACCTCCTGAGCAACCAGTAATTCGAAAATGGCGTTGAAGGTATGACACTGTGCTCATAGATTACATACTGTCGAAATCTGCTTAAAGATAGACTCATACCATCTTCAAAGATCAACACCCACTGACCATTCCGACCCCTCACAGCTTGCTCCAGTTTCTGTGTTGCTTAGACACTCACAATGACTGATTAGGAAAGGTAGTCCAAAGGCTTTCAAACCAGATCTTTGTATTCTTTGTATACATTCTTAGTTAATACTCAATTATTGGCGCTGAGAGTTTTCAATATTCTAAGCAATATTAAATGCCTTAAAACATACAACCAAGGAGGTGACATTTCAGTCAGCATATGTTTATAAAAACAAACATGTTGTGAAAGATTTGCAATATTTTACTACAAATAAGCAATTTAAAAATGGTGGTGGGTTGCACAGCGCAAACCTTCAATTAAGAGAAACGTCCCTTAATATGTTTCATCACTGTTTTCATGTGAAATGAAACTTCAACTAGGATAATCTCCTCACTCAAGGTAATTGCAGACATTTTCTCCAGTCTTGAACCTTTCACCTACAAAGCACTGTTTTTAAGTGTGTTAATCTAATTAGTTAAATGAGAGTACTACAACACTACAGCACTCAAAATGAATTAGATAATCACAGGAAATTAAAGGACTGGAAACAGTGTCCATAATGACCTGAAGGGTAGTGGTCACTCTAACCCTAGCAGAACATATGCAGCTACTTTCAAGTCAGTAAACCTTCTTATTCTTTGAAGGGACCAAAGACATCATTCAAAGATGGAAAGTAATAAAAACTCCATTGATTAGTGGGGGGAAGTGGTAAATCTTCTATTGGAGGATCACCATAGTGGATATTGCTGAAGTAGAATTTGCTCTGCTGTGAGATAATGTGAAGGTGGGAGATCCTCCATTGTAGAATTTAGCATCTATTCCCCAAATTGACAAATTTCTATTACTACTCGTGAGAAAATGCTCTTTTTTGTGTGGTCACCCCTGTTTTTTACTGAATTCTCTTGCCGCTATGTAGACTGTGTGCTCTGACCCCTAAAGAATGTTGAAATGGACTAATCCCTGATTGGCATATTTAACTCTCCTATAAGGCCATAGTATGTGGTGAGGAAACTAGTCACCTGTGGGCTGCAACACTTATTATGCCATCCACTAGTTGAACAAGGCGTGAGAAATTGGGTTACTGGTTGAAGAGGAGTGAAACCCTACTCAAGCGGCAACCACAATCTTTGTCAGGGTGAGGCACAAGCAAACCCCAAATTAACCTGTGCTCAAATCTCTGGCACATAGCAGTCAGGCTTAACTGAGAGGCAATGTGGGAAGAATTTATGCAGCATTTAAAACAGAAATAAAGTGGAAACAACACAGAAAAAAAGCCACACAAATTTAGAAAAATAGAACAAGTTTTAAAGAATAAATAAAGACCAAAGTGACTAAAATCCAATCAGTAGGATCTGAGATATGCAATTATAAAGATTTAAGTAAAAATAGCACCAAAAAGCCCAAAGTGCCACTTGTGGCTATCTGGTCGTGCGAGGCAAGGAGTAAGTCACAAGTTCAGGCTGACCACGATAAAGCGTAGGTTGGATATAAGGACCAAATTAGTCCAGCTGAAAAGTTACTTCTCAGTCCAGGACAAAAAGTCCCATTCACGGTGGAGGAGCCCGCGAGAAGCAGGGAAGCTTTGTGGACGGTCTTAGATGTAGAGCGAAAAGCAGGCCTGCCGTCGCGGACAGTCATCACTGTAGCTTGACGATCCTGTTGTTGTCCCAAACAGTAGGGCTGGAGCTTCGTGATGGCTCTCTCTGTGAGTGGTGGATGCTGTAGCGTGAAGGGTAGGGATGACAGAACTTCACGTTGGTGGGCAGTGCAAGCGACAAGATTTTGGCTTTAACTGGTCCGTTTGGGATCGCCAAGAGCCTAAACACTTTAATTCAGCTCCACTGAGGCCGCACAAAGGGTCCAGGACCAGGGGAGGCACAACTTGGGGGCCAGGGGCTTGCTACAGCTGGAACTGGGTGCTGGTTCAGGTGGTTAGGAGCCTGCTATGCTCCTGTAGCTCTAACAGGAGGCAGCAGACTAGCCCTTGGAATCACTCTGGGAGTCCTGGGTTCAGGTGCAGGTCTAATCCCTCTGACTCAGGCATTGGGGCAGTTTGGCAGTAGGACAGCAATCCAGCAAGGCTACAGTCCAGCAAGGCAATAGTCCAACAGGGCAGACGTCCATCAGATTGGTAGTTCTTCCAGCAGCACAGCAGTCCTTCTTTCTGGCAGAGTCTCCACAGATCCAGAAATGTATTGAGTAGCTGGTGTCTGAGGCCCAATATTTATACAAGGTGTCTCTGTTGAAGAGGGAGAAGCTTCTAGACATTTCCTGATGAAGTGCACAGGTTTCCTGTCACCCCTGCCCTGGCTCCATGCTATCTACAGGGGGTGTGCAGCCCTTTGTGTGTAGGCAGGACACAGCCTATTCAAGTGTTAGTAGGGCTGTGCCCAGCTCCGCCTCCCATAGTGCAAGTGATGGCCCTTTCAGGCACACCTGAGCTCTCTATTGTGTGTGCGTTTCAAACCCATAAATATTTTGGAAAAACGGGGTTCTCATCAGGATATCGAACTGGGGATCATTATTTACACTTAAATCCCTTTTAAAGTGTTCACTATGTAGTCCACATGTGTTTAGTGTACTTGAAGACTTTTCTTGAAAAAACAACAGCTGTCGAGCAAACCTGCCCTGTTTTACAGCTGATGTTGCAAGAATTCTGCAGAGAAATAAAATTTGGTTTTGAAACGATGTAAGGCAGCTGCCCTTAGGGACGCCATTATTGAAGTGGAAACTCCCCCAGAGAAATAAATAACAGCATTGACATGCCGTCTTCCCTGTTTTTTTAACAAAAGTCTTCAAGTACATAAAACACATGTGGACTACATAGTGAAGAATTTAAAAGGGATTCAAGTGTAAATAATGATCCCCAGTTCGATGTCCTGATGACAACACCATTTTCCCCAAATATTTCTAGGTTCAAAACACGTCAACAAGTGTAAGTAGCGCCCACCGATCCTGCAAGTGATGGCCCATTCAGGCACAACAAAGCTCTCTATTGTGTGTGGCTGTCTAGGAGGAATACACAAAGCACAACTGTCAGCTTCACCCAGTCATGTGACTCATAGACAGGCTGCAGGCACTAAATGGTTAAGACAGGAAAATGCCAACTTTCTGAAACTGGCATTTTCAAAATTGTAATTTAAAATCTGACTTACCATGAGAGAGATTTTTTCATTGCAATTCCAAAGACACCAAACATGAACTGGTTAACTGTTCCCATTTGGAAGATACAGCTTATTGAATGTAATAAGGTAACTCCAATGTTATCTTATGGGAACGATAAGCCTTGCAGTAGTGAAAAACACATTTAATAGTTTTTCACTACCAGGACACGCAAAACTTAAAAGTACATGTCCAGCTTTTTAAATACATTACACCCTGCGTCTTAGCGGTCCAGGGACTACCCTTGGGGTGACTTATGTCACAACCCACTTATGCGCCCTCTGTTTAGTGAGCCCAGTATGCAGTGCTCATGTTGCATTACCCCTGTGGCGCCCTATGTCGCGCTATGATTCCATGCCTGAGTTTCCCCAATCCCCTTGATTTCATTACGCCTGAGCTTACCAGCATTCCCTGAACACTTGAACCAATGGCTTGCCTTGTTCCCACTGTTATTGGAGTGTTTTTCCTTGAGCATGTTTAGACAAAATGAAAGAAAAAAAAAATCTGTTAATTGATTCCATCCGTTAGTGTGCACATGCTCTTCCTGTAAGGTCAGAGCCAGTGTACTAACATGTGTTTCCTTCAGGAGTCTTGGAGAGCCTTCCAGACTGCCACATGCACCACATGCCACACTTGATCCCGCTGTATCCATTGGACCATGAACATGTTATATAAACCACGCCCAAACCAAAGCCCCTTGGTTTTCCTATGCTCCTTGCAGAACAAGCTTCCTTCCTACCCACTCACCTGAAGAACCGACCGAACCTGGTCAGCGCTCCTCTCTGCTGCAGTTCAAAGCTCTTCCGGTGATTTCCTTGTCTCAAGCTCCCTCAACGCATCCTTCATCTACGCATCCTGCTCAGCTACTCCAGTTCTCCAGCGACTTCCTAAGTCAAGACCTTCTTCGAACTTAGAAGAAGTTGAAGCACTAGGCTAACTATCTGATATCAGGTTAGTGTGCTCTATCCTTTTATAGTTGTAAGCAGGCTGAAGTATTGGAGTCTTCTAAACTATAGACTTGAATTCAAGTTTCCTCTCAATGACTTTCCTCCAGTTCACCTTGATTGTCCTTGCTCCAAACCCTTCCTGCAAACCTTGGTCTTTGAACTGTGTTTGTACAATGACTAGAGACTTTGCTCTGTGTTTCTTTGATGAACAGTAGTGGCAAAATAAGTCTCCTCAAAGCGCTTGATTCATGTGTGATCTTTGTACCGAGGTCAGTGTTCCGAGATTTTCCTTGGGAGTGTCTTTAACTCCAACATGTGTTCCTAGTACACCTTTGGAGTGCCATACTCCAACCTGTGTTTCGAGTATACCTCAGGAGTGTCATTCTCCAAACTGTGTTCCTAGTGTACCTTGGGAGTGTTAACTCCATCCTGTGTTCCTATTATACCTTGGGAGTGTTAACTCCACTATGTGTTCCTAGTAACCTTGGGAGTGCCAGAAATTCCAACCCATGTTTCGAGTGTAACCTTGGGAGTACCAGAAACTCTAACACATGTTTCGAGTGTAACCTTGGGAGTGCCAGAAACGCCACCCCATGTTCCTAGTTTTATCCAAGGAGTGTCAGAGACTCCAATCAGTATTTTGATTCCATCCTCGAGGGTCTCAGAGATTCCGCTCTGTGACCCTGGTTATCCTAACTTAATGCCGTACAGTAGAAGAAGTATGTCAGTGAATGTCACTAATGTTAATGCAATGACAATGTATCAGAAGGCATGCTAGTGTACTGATGGTAATTGCCTTTTATTGTAGTTTTCAGTGTATTGCATCTTCACTAAACCAGACATCCCTACTTTCGCAAACATAGAATGTCTAGGGAGCGACACATCCTGTTAAACAGTGTGGATCATCACAGAGCAGATCCAGTACCGCAAATCTCACCTTTTCTTATTTGGTCCCTACCACCCTGCCCCCTCGGGACAGTGTGTGATTTGGGAGAATCGTCCCTGGGTCTCGCGCTTTCCTGAGAGGGATAGTAGGTCCAGCATCGACTCCAGTGTCGTCTCCACGGTTGGGATCAGGTGAGTGCATGACAACTTATATGTATTAAAAGGAAGGTTTGGGGGGCGTGGCTTGCCTGCGACCAAGATGGCCGCTCGTGGGTAAAGCTCTGCGCATCGCAGCAGTGTAATCCCCCTATATATCCAACTTAAAGATCCGTTTTGCTCTTTTTGACCCGGGATTCACGAGCCCCTCGGCGCTGGGCGCCCTCCGCAGTGGCGACGATGGAAATTGGTGACTGCAGCGTGGAGATATCGCGCCCGGAGGTTGCGGGCGGGGGGCAGCCGGAGCCTTGACCGTGACGTCGCACGGCGCTCCTCTACGCAAGTCCGGGCGGTGCGAGCCCGACCTGCAGCAAGGCTCCGGAGATTGCCGCCTGACTCTCGAGCCCCCGCTGCTTTCTGCAACATTGGCCGGCGTCGAGGCCCCCGCGGGCACAGAGGGGAGCCCTGGGGGCGGATCCCTGGCCATTGCCGAGTGGTCCGATGGGCGGAGGGGCCTACCTAAATTGCGGCCTGCGGGTCCGGCGGCCGGACGAACTCGCACCGCATCGCGGGAAGAGCCGGAGCGGAGGTGAGTGCCGGGGGCTGGAACTGCTCCCCCGCCTCCCAACGTTTTCGGCGCTGCAAAGTCCGGCTGTGGTGGGCCCCCACCAGAGAGGCCCTGTTTAAAACACTTTACTGCCTTGGGCCCAGGGCGGCCGGCCAGAGGGCAAAACACACTGCGAAACACACTGCGCTTTGCCCCGGAGGCACGCTCCTTCTCGGTCACCCCTATCAGGAACACCACAGCCCTCGGATCGCCGTGTGGGTCTGGGGCCCACTCTGACAACAGGGAGAGCTGATCCTCGTGGTTCGGGCCCACGGCGTGGTGAGGGTCCAGGCAGGCGCCCTGGGAGGAACTGTTGCACGAGGGACTGGTTGATAGAGGTCAACCCTACACACTCTCTCCAAGTGTAGCCAGGCGGCTTCCCCACTGGTGGCCGGGATCAGACGCTGGTCATTCTTCGACCCTTACACCGCCCTCTCAGCCACAACTGCCTCCCGCATATGTAGGCATAACAACAGGCTGCGGATTGCCCAGTTGTCATGGCCACTGCCAAGGGCTCAAAACAGCCCCATGTGACAAAACTAGAGAAATATGCGCACACGAGATCAGAGGGGGCAGATGAGCAGCGAGACCCCCCGGGGGCCAAGCAACAAACAGACACGGCTGAACTGACCTTGATGGACGTTATGGAAGCGATCCAGGGGGTCCGTACTGCACTTGAAAATGAGATAGATGCAGTGTCCATCGATGTTAATTTATTCCGGGCGGACTTGCGAAAGATGGGTGACCGAGTCAAGGTGGCGGAGGACTCAATTTCTACTCTCCAGCTATCCACCAAAACGCTGGAATCCACAGTCGAACGTTTGCAAACCCAGGCCTCTGACCTGGAGGCCAAGCTGGACGAGTATGAAGGGAGGGCCCGCAGAAACAACGTGCGCATTTTGGGGGTCCCTGAAAAGGCAGAGGGGCAAGCGACGGACCTTTTTGTCGAGGACTTGATCCAGAACCATCTACAGCCCCGTACCTTATCGAACTATTTCTGTGTGGAGCGGGCCCACAGAGTCCCCGGCGGTCCCCCCAAGCCTGGGGCCCCACCACGTCCCATCCTGGCACGCATTTTGAATTTCCGGGACATAGACATTATCCTGCAGATGGCCAGGGCCGCCCCGGCACTCAAGTTCGAGAATTCCACTGTTACCTTTTTCCCAGACTTCACATACAAGGTACAACTGAAGCGCAGGTCCTTTTTGGAAGTCAAGCGAGCGTTGCAAAGTCACAATCTCAAGTACGCAATGTTGTTTCCCTCCAAACTTCGAGTGCAGGCCGACGGAAAGTCCTGGTTCTTCCAGACACCAGACGACACGTGGGACTGGTTGGAGAGATGGCGAGCCAACACCACTCGGAAACAATCTTCCTCGCAGGGTGCTCAAGGAGTGGACAGCCATGGAGACTAACTTCATTGAAGAGAACTGATCTGTGGTCGCGGTAGGCCTTCGAAGAAGGGCTGTTTCTATTCTCAAGAGGGGGCGAGACTCTGGATTGGCGGGGGATGAGGGGCGGGTATCCACCGGAGGTTGCAAGAGGGGTCTATTTCCTCAATTGAATGGCCTTGGCCCCCCTGTCCTCCTGTTTGGGTCTTAATTGTTTCGATCCGGATTTACAATGACTCTAAAATTTTGATAGAAAGTGAGGTTTGCTGCGGAGGGAGGGGGTGTGCTCGGGGGTCGGGGGGCACTTGTAATGTTTGGAAGTATCTATTTCAGGTGGGTTAATCAGAGCAGGAATAATGGTAACCGGGGAAGTAGCGGCGGACATTCTTGATGTCTGGGTTGAGTAGTGTTCCCCTCTACTTGGTATGTTTGTTTTCTTTGGGTACACAGGCGCTCTGCAAAATTGGGGGGTGGGCAGTTAGACGTCCACGTTGCAGGGAGGCAGGGTGGGGGTGGGTTACAGAGAGTTACAAGGGTCTTGATTTATTAGGTTTCCTTTATTTTAGGGTACTTTGTTGATTAAGCTCCTCCAATGATGCCTTCCAGTTTTTGGCTATTTACCGGTCCTTCCGTTCAAGACGGCATCCGCATCATAGGAAGGCAAGGTGGGCGGGATACCCTGGGAGTTCCGTGGGGTTCCTCCGCAGTTTTAGTTTTAATCTTCAGTGCAGTTTTCCAGCAGAGCATGGTGATGGTTGGTTTGTGTCAATCAGTGAGTTTCAAAATACAGTGTCAACTATGAAGGGCATGGGAGGTGACCGAGAATTTCTAACGCAAGACCCAGTGGGCAGAACAAGTGGGTCGCTAGTCAACACACTCAATGAGTACAGCTCCGGTCCTTGGAGTCCAAAGGGACGCCTAAAGCTACTTTCATGGAATGTGAATGGTCTGGGTGATCGCATCAAGCGGGGCTTGGTTCTACAATATCTGAAACGTCACTCCCCCGATATAATTTTGCTTCAAGAAACACACATACAGGGTACTACATACTGCACACTTAATCGCCGGGGTTTTAAATTGATTGCACACGCAGGGTACACTAGAGGCTCCCGCAGGGTGGGCATACTGGTGCGTTCCTCCCTCCCTCTCCAGGTAAACAAAGTCCAACGAGATCCACTTGGTAGGTTCGTTTCCATCACGGGACGATGGGAAGGCAAAACCATAAATGTGACCTCCGTTTACATACCCCCCAAGCTACACTCCACTACGTTGGCCGAGCTAGGCCCGCATCTACTTCATTTGCCGGAGGGAGAGCTCCTGGTGGGCGGGAATTTTAACGCGGCACTCCAGGGTGAGATAGATCGGTTGCCTCCTCGACAGGATGAACCCGGCGGTAAGCTGCTAACGGAATTCACAGTGGCCATGGGCTTGATTGATATCTGGCATACACGCCACCCTATGACTAAGCAGTACACCTTTCAATCTGGCGTCCACGGGAGCTTGTCCCGAATAGACTATTTGTTTTGTAAAGCAACCCAAATCCCTTGATTTCGGGAGTTCAATTTCCTCCCTAGAGGTATTTCCGATCACTCCCCAATTGTGACCTGGTACGGCGAAGTAGGGTCCCTGGCTAACTATAACATGGTACTCAATCCGTGGTATCTTCGTATCCCAGAGATACACGAGCAATTGCAGATGGCCACTAAGAATTATTTGACTGAAAACGTGGGGTCGGTGGAATCCGAGGTCACACTGTGGGAAGCATATAAGGCAGTAATCCGCGGTTGCGGGACCGCAGCAGTAGCAGGACACAAAAAAGAGCGGCGAAAACAGTTGGAAGGCATAGAAAAGGAGGTGGCGTGGCTAGAAGCGGAACTGATAGAGTCCCCTTCTTCTGAGGCCTCACACAAACTGGCAGTCAAACAAAAGGAATTTAGAGATATCGCAGAAGAGGCCGCCAAAGCCCAATTTCGTGCCACACAACACCGTATCTATGACATCGGCGACAAAGCTAGCAAGCTGCTAGCTTGGCTGGATTGGAGAGAATTAGCCAACAGATGGGTGGCGGAAGTTATAGATAAGAGTGGTACTCGCCATTCTGAAAAAACGGGTATTGCTGAGGCTTTCGCTGAACATTTCAAGGGGGTATATGCCCCATCGCCCACACTGACGCAAGTGGAAGCGGCAGACTTGCTTGCCTCGCTACCTTTGCCACAACTGGACACTCAGGAGGTAGCAGATTTAGATGTCGCTCTCTCATCGGAGGAAGTTTCTACGGCGATTGGAGCATTGCAATCAGGGAAGGCGATCGTTCCGGGAGGAATCCCGATAGAACTATATAAGGCTAATGCCACGGTTCTGGCACCCCATCTGGTGAATATGTATGAGGAGAGCGTCACCCGAGGAATGCTGCCTGACACCCAACGAGTAGCCCATATCGTAGTGATTCATAAAAAGGGTAAACCCCCGGACCGGTGCCTTTCGTACAGGCCCATCTCCCTCTTAGATCCAGAGGTGAAGATACTGGCTAAACTTCTCGCCCTCCGCCTTTCTCCCTACCTTCATAAACTAATACACCCAGACCAGTCGGGCTTTATGCCAGCCAGGAATACCGCGCTGAACCTTCGCCGCCTTTTTGGAGTGCTGGGCCGCGCCAAGTCTATTCAAGAAGACGCAGTGGTCATGTCGTTAGACGCAAAGATGGCCTTTGACATGATTGAATGGCCCTTTTTGTTTGCGGTACTGGAAAGATATGGGTTCGGTGGGCGCTTTCTGTCCCTGGTGCGGTGCTTTACTCTGGCCCGTTGGCAAGGGTTGTCGTTAATGGGGGAAGGTCGGCGGTCTTTGAGTTGGGAAAAGGTACTAGGCAGGGTTGCCCCCTGTCACCCCTTCTTTTTGCCTTGGCCCTCGAGCCTTTGGCCATCTGGATAAGGGGGGACCCAATGATTCAAGGTTTAAACTGGTCTCCGGAGTGGTCCGACAGGATATCCCTGTATGCCGACTATATTTTACTCTATTTGGCCCGTCCCCGATTCTCGATACACAGGGTACTCCACATCTTTGCTCTTTTTCAAAAATACTCCGGGTACACTATTAACTGGGACAAATCCTTGATTTATGTCCTGAGTGGCAAGCACCCGGTCATGCCCCCAGGTTGCGAGGCTCGGATAGTCGAAGATGGATTTAGATATCTAGGAATATATGTAACCAGAGACGTTGAGGTTTTTTACTCCGAGAATCTCCTCTCTCCTTTGCGGCGGTTCAGGGCGGATGTCCAACACTGGAAATCACTGCCGCTAACGCTCCTGGGATGAGCCGCCCTTTATAAGATGATGGCTCTCCCTCGATTCCTTTATGTCCTACAAAATGCTCCTTTTGCCACCCCCCCAAATACTTTTCGTCTATCGACGTCGAAGTTCGATCTTTGTTGTGGAACAACGGGACTCCCCGAATAGCACTAGCCACACTAACTAAAAGCTGGTACGATGGAGGAATCACGCTCCCTGCTATTAGAGCTTATTACTGGGCCTCTCAATTGGTGGTTCTCAATCACTGGGTGCACCGACCCCTCAATGACCCCGCATATCGAATGGATAGACATAACATGTCCTCAGGCAATTATCACAGGGTGCTATATGGGGGGAAACACTACGCACCCACATTTACACCGACTTCTACGACAGTTGAGATTTGGCACAAGGCAACGGCAGCGCTGGGCTGGAAGGGCAGAATTACACAAGTGACCCCCTTGCTGGACTCCGTCCAATTAGGCATGCTATCGCAATACGCAGGGTTCAACAAATGGGACCTTATAGGCCTGTCAAAAGTGGGAGACCTGTGGATTAAGGGGGGAGTAATCCCGTTTGGAGACCTACAGGCCCAATATCAACTTCATGAGGGGGAAACTTTCTGCTACCTACAGGTGCACCATGCGCTCAAGAGGGCGCTGCCTAAAGAATCGGAGCTTCCAGTCTCCTCCCCCCTGGAGGATAGACTGTTGGATGACTATCTCCCAGAGAGAGCAATCTCGTTAACATATCAGAAAATCCTCAATAATTTGCCTGACGCTTCAGAGAAATTGCGGGTAAAGTGGGCAGGGGACGTGGGAGATCTGGATGAGGATGATTGGAGGGAGGCCCTAGCATCACCCAAAGAAGTAGCTATTCGGTGCCGATTTAAACTTATTCAGCTTAAGATACTCCACAGGGCATACTATACGAATTCGGCGTTATGCAAAATGGGACTCTGGGAGACCCCGGACTGCCCACATAATTGTGGGCTGCCAGGTACCTTCTTACATCAATGGTGGGAGTGCCCCAGGCTCCAAGAGATTTGGCTGAAGGTTATATCAATCATGTCTCGCATCACTCACAAGCCAATTGAGGCCTCTCCGCAATTATGTTTGCTGAATGTCTGGGAGGCCACGGACCTCACAAAGTTCGAGCAGAGCTGGGTGTCATTGGGCTGTATGGTATTAAAGCGAAACATTGCAGGTCATGGAGGGGGGGAATGACATTGAGTCATACAGAGTGGGAAGCCGACATGGATTGGTGCATGCAGGCAGAGAGAACAATATATGACAGTAGAGGGTGTCAGGGTAAATGGACCAAAATATGGGGCCCATGGAACGAGAGTAGAGGATACCTATGTGCCCCTTTTGCAGACGAGAATCCTAATGTTGGAAATGACGACACCGTAACCGTAAATGCTTTTGATTTTGACACCTGATGTAACAACGACTGTATGGTTTTGCATCTTGAATATTGTCTCATGTCGGACACTGCTGGATTTATGTATGATTTTTGTTTTATATTATTTTAATAAAAAAGATTTATTAAAAAAAAGGAAGGTTTGGGCCTGGAAAATATTTATTTTGCCAGGTCAAAAGGGCAGTTTAAAACTGCACACACTGGTTGTCATGGCAGACCTCACGCATGTTTAAAGGGCTGCTTAAGTGGGTGGCACAATCAGTGCTGAAGGACTACTAGTAGCATTTAATCTATAGGCCCTGGTTACACGTAGTACCACTTCACTAGGGCTTACAAGTAAATTAAACAAGCCAATTGGGGATAAGCCATTTCTACCAGGTTTTATTTAAGGAGAGAGCACAAGCACTTTAGCACTGGTTAGCAGTGGTAAAGTGCGTGGAGACCTAAAGCCAGCAAAACAAAGTCAGCAAAATAGGAGGGTTGAAGGAAAAGAGTTAGGGGGAAAACCATGCCAAGGGTGCCAGGTCTAACAGAAGAAAAACATGGCTTTAGGCCTACCATTGTAGTCTGTCTGCTCCCATTTAAACCTGGAGCTCATCTGTCAGAATAACTCTTTTGCCAGAGGGAAAAGCTTCCTTTTAAAAAGTAATAAGTTGCCTATATGTAGGACCTGTATAACACACAGGGTATGGTACACAGTAGTTAAAACTGGGACATGTGGAAATTTAAGGGCACCATGTCCCTACAGTGACAAGCCCCAAAAATATATTTTCACTGTGAAAGTCCCTGGCTGTTCTATGAGAAAACTATAGTACAGATATAAATATCAATTCTGTATGTCTGGTTTGGGACCACCTAGAAAAATAATTCAACCACTATTTTTAATATTTATCAAATGTATCTAATTTACATTAGCTCTCTAGCAGTTGCCAATCAATTGCATTACCTTAATCAGATGTGAAAATTGCTCACAGATCAGGGCAAATGGTCTGGCTATTGTGAAGTGGTTTTTATCCCTTGGCAGGAAGATCAGTTGGTGTGGGCCCAATAACTTACTTACCTTCAAAGGGGCCTGCCCTGTAACAAGTAAATTTCAGATGACACCTTGAAAGGCCCATCCTTCTCATCACGCTAGCATTAAACTCAGTGGGGCGAGAGATACCACCAGAACTGGTTTTGAGTAACCACAGGAGCAAAGACTGATCATTACCCTAGCCACAGCTCTGGGTAGACAGGCTCTTTACAAGGGGAAAAGGGTTTCCCTATCTTGGATTTCAGCAGTAACGTGCAAAGTGGGATTGTTTGCAGTGGGGCAATCAGGAACTGCTGCAAAAGAGAGTTGTATTGTGTCTGGGAACTTTTAACCCCATTGGTGTTAGGGAAGAGCCAGGAGTCACCCCCTGCCACTAGCTGGTGGCAGGCATAAAAGTGGCACTTCAAGGCACCATCCTCAGAACACTTTCTGGGTCTGTGGAAGAACAAAAGAAGGACTGCATCAGCTGTTTAACACCTGTGAGGAGCCTTAAAGAAATGGGCCTGCTCCCACTTGCACTTAGGAGAAAGAAGTGGACTCCAAGGTTCCGTTGGCTGACCTCCTTTGTGGCTACAGGGACATGACAAGCTGCAAGATGACATTTCCCTTAAGTGCCCAGCTAACCAGTAACAACTGGACATGGATTGCACGCTGCTGTTGCCCTCTGTCTGACACCCTGAGAGTCTCCAAGTGCCTTCCACTGAGGTCCTAGGGGCTTAGAAGTGTACTCACGTGGTTGTTTGAGCACCACAAGAAAGTTTGGACATTTTTAAAAAATGTTCTTCCAAAGTTACAGAACGCAACTTGACCAACCTGCATCAGCTATCAAGCCTTCAGTTCTACAACAGTGGCTAAAGTTTCAGCAGCATCCCAGTGGGGAGGATTATTCTTCCTGTCAAAAGTGACAAAGTTCCATTCTGTGATGGGACTTAGAAGAAATGACAAAGCTTTTCTTCAAGAAAGTGACAAAGTCCACATTCTGAAGTGGGTCTTAAAACATTTGTCAAACTTTTTGACCGACCTGGGCTCCATTACAGTTGGTCTGCAATTGCACATTGGCCCTGGTCTACTGCAACCAATGAGTTACATTGACGCTTTACTTTTTCTTGCTGCTTTTTCACTTAAATCTTTAAAAATTCATATCTCTCTTTTCGTATCATTTTGGAGTATTTTTGCATATTAAATGTTTCTCCTTTTTTCAAATTGTAGTGGGGTATTTATTGTGTTGTGTCTTTGACATTGTGAGTGATTTGGTACGTGATAGTGCTTTACTCATTTTCTTTAAGTTAAGCCTGTCTGCTCTGTGCCTTAACTATCTGGGGTGACCTCAGGTTTAAATTACTGAAACATTTGACTGGACCTAACAGGATTAGTAGCTTTATTGCTTGTGGTGAACTACCATTGACCTAAATTAATAATTCACCTTCCTACACCACTGAACTCGAAATTGGCACCTAGGGTCTCCTCAGCAAGAAGAGGCCAGAAGAAACTGTTTCAGCTACACAGGACATGTTGATAGATCCACATGCCTTCCTCCAAACTTTACAAGCCTCCACACCACCAAAGAACCTTTCTGTAGACATTTTGGAAAACAAATGGAACTGCTTTATAAAAGCAAAGACTACAGAAACCTCGCACCTAATCATCCATCCAATAATAAATTACTCATGGGCTGAAATAGAATGCCTAAGGACAGAATGCATCCTTCGGTACATCAGGACCCTTTGGAATTACACACTATGTATTCCACGCACTAAATGTAATAGGTCAGGTAATTATACTGCAAAAGCCAAGAACGAGGGAGCTCCCTTGGTTGGAAGAATTAGACAACACTGGCTGACGTCCATAATATTCTAACCATACTCATAACATACTAATTTAAAAGATTCTCAAATGAAAATAATTTATGAGACTACTCACCATGCATGACAAGTATCACATAATTAAAACACCATCCTATCGACTGACTATTGGACCCACCTACCCAATGGCAAGCCGAGGCAATGATTTTGGTGAATTTAATGGTCAGGTTGAAGTATGGGGTAATGGGGTTCTAGGTTACGTCACACATTCATCCATACGCATATCCCGCTCAAATAACGAGGGGTATAGCCTGATAATGAAAGCAAATGTTTAGTCCCATATATCATTTGAGCTACTATACACAGCAAAATGAACCCAGAAGACCAAAAACAAAGTTGTAAATGAACCCCTGTATACAACCGAAAATCAAAGTGCAAAACCTGCTATTACCATTAAACATTTACATGCCATATATTTTCTTATTATATAAACAGCTTTGCTCCATAACCCGAAGAAAGAGCAAAAAACACATTTCAAAATTAGAAGCAATTGCTTGTTTTTTCCATTAAATTCCTTCTTTCCAGCTCCTTGCTTTTGTTTAATTCATTTCTTGAGCTATATCCATGCTGTGTGTTGTTAACATTTCCATTCTACTCGTGCACGTTATTTTGGATTTGCAATCTGCTGAAAAGGAATGTTAGCCACACCATATCACAGATCATGCAGAAGACCTTGCCAAGGTTCCATATTATTCTGTTCCTGGACTGCACTGCTAACCAAAAGCCCAACCTGGACAACAGGTTAATGCAGGAAGGCCAGACACGGTGCAGGAAGCATCCACAGACCACACAGTGCTTTATGCATTGTTGGCCTTTTTTTAACTCTGTACTTTGAACATCTGTACAGAATGCAAAAAATATATGTTTTATGGGCCAAGAAGCAAACTTGTTACAGAATTGAAGATACTCTGCTGTGCAAAAGAAATGCATATTTATGATTTGGTGGTTGAGCAGGACAGTTCAAAAACACCACACACCAGTCCTTCAGCTTTAAAAGGCCACTTTAATAGAACATGTCTGCATCACAAAGTTGGAAAAATACATTACAGCTAAAACATTCTCAACCTCCCTAATGCATCTGCTTTTCCTAGCAAACCCGGCACCCTTAAACCTCTTTTCAACTCATCAGTCAAAACAAAGCACACATATCAATCTCCATTAGCTTAAAATGTCTAATTTGTCCTACAGTCGTCTCAATTTTCTTTCCTTTTGTTTCCCTTCTTAAATGTAGCCCTTGCCTTCAGCGTTTCTTTCCAAGCAACCATCATCCTCCCTACTTCACCCCTTGCCCTGTCCTCTGCACTGGAACCTTTTGCCTTGCATCAAGCCATCCCCTCTTCTTTCTTGAAAACCTCTTACCTATCCTGCTTTGCTGGGAAAACCTCGACAGGCAGTTTCCCTGACCAACTTCCCCACCCGCCGCCTCTATCGATACCCAGTTCACTATGAACCAAATCTAACTCCATAATTTGACAGCCAATGGCTCTGCAATCATCTCTTCTAAGACCATCAAGTAGGATTTATTAACTAGAAAAGATTAATGTAATCTGTCACTACAAAACAACATATGATCTTCATATGATCTGTCATTACGCAATTCCACCCATATCCCTTCTTGAGCATGGAACACTTTCTTTTCTCTAGTGACCTTTTTCCTCACCTTCTCAGTCACTCCTTGCTTCCTCGTCCTCTCCAAACCTTACTTTCCATCGAACTAATCCAAAAAATGTAGGTGCCTGACTACAAATTCTTCAACCATCACAAACCTGCCTTCATTCCTTCAAAAGTCCCAATACGCAAAGTCGCACTAAGTCATTTTCTCCAATATGCAATACTAAAAGATCTTGATACCCGTACTCTTTAAATAGCTCAGCTAATGTGAGTAAGAGCTGCCCCCACCTAACAACACCAATAGACTGACTGAAATCTTCCTTTCATCTAGCCCAACATACCAACAGGAAGTTTGTCCATCTCCTTGGGTCCCCAATGTACACACGATTGTACCACTATCCGAACGTTCATCTTTTCAGCTGTGGAGCCTGGAACACTGTAAGTCATAAGGAATGACCAAAACAAACTCCCAAGTAAACTAACCACCCAACAATTATTCAAATCTAAAGTACCTACCACAAAAGTCCAACTTACGCCACTCTATACCTGTAATTCATGCCCTAGAGAATTCCAGCTTGTCCAATTTTGCTGTCCTGCCTATCCAAGAGGAATTTGTACCAAATTACTTTGCTTGCAAACCTAAAGCTGACAATCTTTACCTTAAACCTGCAACACCTGAAAGCTGTCACCCATGAACCATCAAATTGCCTAAACATTTCTCCTGCAAATTCACCTCTAACAGCACAAAACTTTCCCATGGCCACAATTGGCAAAGTAACTTTCTTCCCGGCCCATACAAAACTACCCACTCTCCTTTTCCCAGCTGACCTGTTTTAGATTTCATAAGTCTATTTTGAAAAAGGTTTCCTTCTTCCTTTACTCAATTGCTAAACCCCCAAAACCTATTTTCCCCAATAACTCCTATAACCCAAATGTTCCAAATATAATCATACCTGTAAGAAATTAGGTTATTAGTTGAGAGGGGTTTGAGCGCCTGTAGGAAACCGCCTCTCTGAACAGTATACTAAAATTAAGTACACTATTTAGAAAGTGCGAGAAATCCCAAAAGGCAGGTAGAGGTAATAGTAGAATATACTATGTATCTTTTTGTGGTAGTGTGGGCAAGCAGTTAGGTTTATCAGAGGATAGTGTTAAGCATTGGTTGTACTCACAGAGGCAATAAATGAGACACACTCAAGAATAAATCCAAGACCAATTTGTAAAAATAATGTAGATTTTTAAATAATTTTTAAGACCATAAACACAGTTCTAAGGTACTTTCGGAGCTATGATTTTTCAAAGTTCAGAAAATATATCACTTTTGTGCATAATTATGCACCATTGGAAACAATGGAGAAAAAATTGAAAAATGCATTGAAATTCAGGCAATGCATTCACGAAGTTCACCTTGTTGTTTTAGGACGATGTGGGGTCCAGGTCCAAAGTTCCAGCAGGAGAAGTTCGGGAGCATCCCAGATTGACCCGGAGCAGAGGTGCTGAAGTCTTGGAAGCTGGTGCGCAAAGACAAAGGGGGCCACTTGAAAAAGCACTACACAGAGTGACTTACAGGTAAGTCTGGTGGGACTCCTTAGAGGGAGGAGGTCACAAGGGCCTGGGGACCACAGAAGCAGGGCTGGTTGGCCAGTGCTGGGGAAGGTGGCCGGCTGCAGAGCGAACAGGTCAGCCATGTGTTGTGCGTCTTCGACGTCCTTGTGGTCAGGAGCAGGCAACTTGGAGAGGCGATCTCGGGACATCTGGGCCACTCAGGAAGTGGGTTTAAGGTGTCTCGACATCCCTCAACTGGTGCTTGCTTCTGGCGCTTCGGGAGTCGAGTGTGGACTCTTCTTCTTGGTGTTTGCCGTTGGGGGTCCGGTACCCCGGCTATTGATACGTTGTGGCTCCGGTAGGCCCTGGTGCCTCCAAAGTTGGAGGAAAGGCAGATCTAACCCTCCAGAGCTGTTGTACCTTTTCTTGCTTTGGTTCTGCGTCGAGGTCGTCTGGGAGCAGCAAGTTCATAAACCTAACTTCACGAGATTATTGCCTGCAGTGTGCAGGGGCATGATACCTTCACTTCAAGGGAGCATCATGGTAATTTCTTGAAGGCTGGAGGTACTCCAGGGTTCTTGGAGTCATTTGAGGTTTCAGGATGGTACAGCTGCTGCAATTGTCGAGACCTGGGAGCAGCAGGCAGGGTTTGGTGCCTTTTTCTTCTGCAGCAGGGCTTCATTTCTCGGGCAGCGGGTCTTCTTTTTCTTGGTCTTCTCTTGTCCATTGAATCGGATGTTCAAGTCTTGGGTTGCCACCCAAATATTGAATTTAGGGGATGTTACAAGGAGAGACAGGTAGTAGCCAATGGGCTACTTACTATAGGGTATCTACACTCTAAAGTTACCACTTACTGTGAAAAGAGGCACTATCCTTGCCCTGATAGGAGGTTTTTTCACAATCCCAAGATGGTGGAATTTCAGGAGAGGGGTTCACCTTGCCTGCCCCACCCTAGAGGTGGTGTAGGTTAAGTTGCGACCCTCCTTTTAATCTAACACATTTTCCCACCTTTCCTCCCACCAAAAATGGAGCAGGAAAGAGGGCCTGGCCTACCCCACTTTCTGGAGGTTCCTGGGTTGGATTTCAAAGGCAGCATCCTTTGTGAGGTCTTGTCTGTAAATGTATTAATAAATACAACACTGGCATCAGTGAAGATTTATTAAGACAAGATGTTTGGTACCAACCACCTTAGAAATCAGTGAAGCTATCATGGAGCTAGGAAACTCATGTTGACAATTATCCAGCCTATGTACTCTTTATGGCTTTCCCTTGCACTTACAACATCTCACAATGGACTGGACATGTTGATATGCCCACACATAGGATATAGTGCACCTTGCCTTAAGGCTAAAGGCCTGCAGTAGGGGGGGACTTACCTATATCCCATGCAGTGAATGGGAGGCATGGCACACAGGGCTGAGTTAGAGAGAATTGGTAGTAATGCACTCTGTGAGAACTGTGTGTAGAATATTATTGTTTACTAAATCAGTGATGGTACTTGAAAATCTTAAACATGCTTCGTGTGCACACAGTGGAAAGGGCTCCACCCTGGTGCTTGTCCGAAGCAACCAGCACTAAACTTGCTACGGTTTTGCACGGCGGCAGAGATTCATCCAATTGTTTTTGCAGACAGGAGCAACACAGATTATTTATCTCTAAACTCCAAGGATGTTGGCGAACTCCACAGCCAGTTGCTCATTGCCGAAATATTCAGAACTTGGTATTTTTAAACACCACTCGGACCGCAGACTGACGACGTTGGTCTAGAGTGACCCCTGAAGAAGGGTCTTTTTGACCCAAAATGCATTTGATTTGTTCGCAAGGATGAGCAAAAGAAAAATCGAATTTCCATTTTAGACGACATAAATGTGAAACTACAACATTTGTGAAAGATATTTTGAATTGATGAATTAATAGAATCTAAAAGAAACACATTGATTGTTGTTAATTAATTTGAGCAAGAATATGATGTTTTATTTAATGTTTGAATAATTGTATTTCATTTAGATGATGCAGCAGCCTTAGGGCACAGTCGTGCACACAGTATCTAGGACATCAGTTCTAGCTTCCTTTTCAAATTACACAGTGCTGAGTGCCATGTTGACTCTTTGGATTTCTCTGCACCAAGTAATGCAGCCTGCAATGGCAGAGTGCATAGCCTTGGTGAGGGGTCCCTGGGGTGGCACAACCAGTGCTGTAGCCCCAGATGACCCTCTTCAGTACCCATGCCTTAGGTACCAGAGGTACTAATTATTAGGGACTTACAGGGGTAACTGAAGTGGTGCCAATTGTGGTACAGTTTTTGGAAAAGAGATCTGGCACTGGGAATGCTCTTTCACATGATCAGACTGCTTGTAGATTTTATTTTTGACAGGTAGGCTGTCACCAGTGTCCACATCATAGGTACACCAGGTAGTCTGACCTGGGTGGTCAAAGAGAAGAACTCAGCAAACTGATTTAGGACTTGCCTGAAATCAGTCTGCTGCTGTGTAGTGAGGGTGTCTGACAAGATCACTCCTTCCACTGACCCATCTTTTGGGTTGTTGGACAGGAGGTCAAGGAGAGGTTCACTCTCTTCTTCCTGATCCTCATCTGTAACCATGAGCATGGTCACATCTCCCCTGTCATAATAGGGTTTAAGGCGGTTCACATAGATGACCCTCTTGGGGTCCCTGCAAGAGCCAATGTCCACCAGGTAGGTGACCTCCTCTTTTCTTTCCAGGATAGGGTAGGGCTCACTCCACTTATCTTAGAGGGCCCTAGGGGCCACAGGCTCCAAAACCCATACCTTCTGCCTTGGTTGGAACTCCACCATAGCAGCCTTTTGGTCATACTATTGCTTCTGATCCTCTTGGCTGGCCTCAAGGTTTTGGTTTGCTTTCTCCATATATATTCAGCCATCCTGGAGGGGAGGCCAAGTACATAGTCCACTATGTCATAGTTAGGTTCAACATGAGGTTTCTCCCATCCCTCCTTCACAGGGCACAATGGTCCCCTAAACAAAAGTTCAAAGTGAGAGAACCCTACTTCCTTCTGCGGCACTTCCCTGTAGGCAAAAAGCAGGCATGGTAGTAGGACATCCCATCTCCTCCTGAGCTTTTCAGGGAGTCCACCAATCATACCTTTCATGGTCTTGTTGAATCCTTCAACAAGGCCATTATACTGCGGATGGTAGGGGGTAGTGAACCTGTAGGTCACTGCACACTCCTTCCACATGTTTTAGGTAACCAGACATGAAGTTTGTACCTCTATCTGACACCACCTCCTTAGGGAAGCCCACTTTGGTTAAGATATCAATGAGGGCCCTAGCCACTGCAGGGGCAGTGGTAGTCCTAAGGGGAATAGCTTCAGGATACCTGGTAGCATGATCCGCTACCACCAGAATATATCTGTTTCCTGATGATGTAGGAGGGGCAAGGGGACCAACAATATAATCCCTACCCTCTCAAAGGGAACCCCAACCACTGAGAGTGGAATTAATGGGACCTTTGGTTGCCTACCTGTCTTGCCACTGGCTTAACAGGAGGGGCAGGAGTTACAAAATTCCTTCATCTTCTGGTGCATCCCTGGCAGCCAGTAGAAGTGGCTGACTAGCCTGCTCCAAGTTTTGGTCTGACCAAGGTGTTCAGCTAGGGGGATGTCATGAACCAAAGCGAGGAGTAGTTCTCTAAATGTCTAAGGTACTACCACTCTCTGAGTGGCTCCAGGTTTAGGGTCTCTGGCCTCAGTGTAAAGGCTCTCCTCCCAATAGATCCTGTGGGATCCACTGACATCACCACCTTTCTGTACAGCAGCATGCTGTTGCAGGCTTTCATGAGTGGGGCAGGTCTTCTGCCCTTGGCACAGCTCTTCCCTAGAGGGTCACCCTGGGCCCAAAAGCTAAGCCTGGTAAGGCTCCAGCTCCTGAAGCTCGGCTCTCTCTGGGGCTGACTCTTCTTCCCCCAAGGAGAAGAGTCTGGTGTTTGATTTGCAGCTGGTTTCCCAGTCTGATTGCCTTTTTTCTTGGAGAGCTGGGCCATTTTACCAGACTCCATCACCTCTTTTTCACTCTGGGCTCTGCTCTGTGCTCTGGTTTTTACACACACCCAGTGTGGAATTCCAAGCATTTCAGCATGGATTCTCAACTCTGACTCAGCCCAGGCTGAGGACTCCAAATCATTGCCAAGCAAACAATCAGCTGGTATTGATGAAGAGACTGCTACTTCCTTTTTTCCAGAAACCCCTCCCCAGTCAAAAGACACCATTGTCATGGGATGGGTATTTGTCACATTGTCAGCATTGGTGACTGGATAGGTCCTGCCAGGCAGATACTATTCTAAGGACACCAGCTGCTCAGTCACCATGGTGATGCTGGCACAAGTATCTCCCAGGGTTTCCACAATAATCCCATTAATAATACAATGCTTCAGGAGTCCTATGTGGACTCTTCTTCTTAGTGTTTGTCATTGCAGGTCTGGTACCCTGGATATTGGTACGCCGTGGCTCCGGGAGGTCCTTGTGCCTCCAAACTTGGAGGAGAGAGAGATCTGACCCTTCAGAGCTGTTGTACCTTTTCTTGCTTTGGTGCTGCGTTGAGGTCGTCTTCTTTGTCCTGGTCTTCTCTTGTCCATAGAATCTGATGTTCAGGTCTCGGTGTGCCACCAAAATACTGAATTTAGGGGCGTTACAAGGGGAGACTGGTAGTAGCCAATGGGTTGCCTACCTTTAGGGTGTCAACACCCTCTAGTGACCACTTCCTGTGGGAAGAGCACTACCCTAGCCCTGATAGGATGTTTTCTCACCAACCCAAGATGGTGAAATTTCAGGAGAGGGGTTCACCTTGCCTTCATAACTTAGGAGTGATGTGGGCTAAGTGGGGACCCTCCTTCTAGTCAAACTAATTTTTCTACCTTTCCTCCCACCAAAAGTGCAGCAGGAAAGGGGGCCTGGCCTCCCCCATTTTCTGGAGGTTCCTGGGTTGGATTTCAAAGGTGGCATTGCCTTTGAAGCGTCCCACCTAGGAAGGCATGCTGTCCAGGAGGAGGTGTGATGTACCTCTGCCCAGAGCAGGCTTTGTGTCTGTCCTCTGAGAGCGCTGGCTCTCACCCCATGAGGTCAGAAACATGGCAGGCTGGCGAAAACAAGTCAGGAACAACACCAGTACTTGGTAGGTTTTCAGGACCCTGGCATCAGTGAGGATTTATTAAGACAAGATGGTTGGTATCAAACACCTTAGGAGTCAGTGAAGCCATCATGGAGCAGGAAATTTGTGATGACAAGTATCCAACCCATGTGCTCTTTATGGCTTCCCTGTGAACTTACAACATCTCAGAATGGACTGGACATTGCTGGGGCATATAAGCTCATGTTGATATGACAACACATAGGATACAGTGCACCTTGCCTTAAGGCTAAAGGATTGCAGTAGGGGTGACTTACCTATATGTCATGTCGACTCTTCAGATTTCTCTGCACCAAGACATGCAGCCTGCAATAGCAGAGTGCATAGCCTTGGTGAAGGGTCCCTGAAGTGGCACAACCAGTGCTGCAGCCCCAGAGGACCCTCTTCAGTACCCATGCCCTAGGTACCAAGGGTGCCATTTATTTAGGACTTACAGGGGTAAATGAAGTAGTGCCAATCATGGAACAGCTTTTGGGAAAGAGATCTGGCACTGGGAATCTGGTTAGCAGGGACCCAGTGTACATACATTCAAAATTAGATTAGGCAAAAAGTGGGGGCTGACCATGTCAAAAGAGGCACTTTCCTACAGCCCCACTAAGGTAAAAAACACATTCCTTGTCAGGGTGAACCACAAAAGTCCCTAAATAAACCTGTGCTTAACCCTCTGTTATCTTGGCACAAAAGCAATCAGGCTTAACTTAAAGGCAATGTGCAAAGGATTTATGTTGCACTCAAACAGTAATAAAGTGGAAACAAAAAACTAGAAAAATCCTAAACCAATTTAGAAAAATAAAGTACATTTTAATAAATAAAATTACACCACTCGTGGTTATCTTGTCGTGCTGGATGGATCAAAGTCACAGGTTCAAGTCGACTGCTATGGATTGTGGGTCAGATACAGGCAACAGGTTTGTGCCAGTGAAGAGTTTACCTTCTCGGTGTACAAGATCACCCGAGGCACCTCAGTTGGAGCTTCGCTTTGGTGGGAGATGTGAAGAGATCATTGTCCACGCAAGGAGCAGGTCACCGCTGAAGTTTCGCACTGGCGGGAGGCATGGGTAGTCGCCGTTTGGCACAAAAGGCAGGTCACCATCAGAACTTCGCATTGGCAGGAGATGTGGTGACCATTGTTGATGCGAAAATCCTGCTAACAGTTGAGAGAAGCTCCATACCTCTGGATTTTCACCAGCAGCAGCAGTCTTGAGTAGGCGGAGTTCACTCAGATGCTAGCCAAGGGTCCAGGACCTGGGGGCACCTCTTGAGATCAGTACTCTCTCCAACAGAGGCCAGCCGCAGGGCTCAGATATGCCTAGGTGGGGCCGGTCAGCTGGACAGTTGCAGGGATGCCCTCTGAAGCTTGTTGTATCGCTGTAGCTCAAACAGGAGGTCAGCAAACTGACCATTGGTGTCACTTCTGGGAAACTCCGGTTAAGACAAGCAGGTCCAGTCTTCCTTTTCCAGACGCAGGGCAGTCCTTCCTCTGATTCTTCCACAGTTCCAGGAATGTTCTGATGAGAGGTTCTCAGGGTGCCACCTTTGTACCCAGAGCAGGCCTGTGTGCATGGGGGGAGTAACCCCAGGCCTACTCTGAAACTAGTTCTGGCCAGTTATTCCTCTTTCCCTAGGCATGACTCCAAACTGTATAGGGTAAGAAAGGGCAGGCAGGCCCAGGTGCGGGCTATATTTGCAAGTGACAGGATAAGAAGCTTCAGAAGTCACGAAGGGTGTGGGCACTACCTTTTTGCAATATTATCTAAATTTGGTTTTGTGGTCACCTTCATTGGTATAGTCAAACTACTCTACAAACATTTAACTATTTGCATCAAAACAGATCCTTACATATCTGATCCCATAGCTGTGGGTCGTGAAACTCGGCAGGGCTGCCCCTTATTCCCTCTTCTCTTCTCCTTAGCTGTGGAACCACTAGCTGAATGTGTCCGTACGCAAGCTGACGTAGGTATACCCTTGGGGGATGAAACACACACAATCTCTATGTATGCAGACAATATTCTGCTGTATGTGAGAGATCTTCATTCCATTCCCTGCTCACTGGCTCTTACTCTGTCATCGTATGCCAATGTATCGGGATTGCGTGCCAACGCATTGAAGTCCTCTCTCTACCCCTTCTCTGAGACCACCCGGGACCCGGGGTACTTCCTGAATGGGATCCCTGTGTCATGGTTTGCTGATACCCTTTGCTATTTAGGCATTCATATTTATCAGAGAAAAACTGACCTTTTTGACGGTCACATCGGTAGAGCTACAACTGCAATCCATTCCCAACTAGCTTTTTGGGGGACTCTGTCGCTGTCTATCACTGGCAGGATTGCCCTCACTAAAATGGTGATTCTTCCCCGGCTTCTCTATTATTTCACGAACTTTCCTCTCTACATTCCCCCCTCCTTCTTCAGTAAATTTCAGAGAACGATTAGAGATTTCATCTGGGGAACTTTCATACACTGTGTTTCCATTAAAAAGCTTTACCTACCCGGGGATCAGGGTGGCCCTGCTGCCCCTAACTTTGAACCCTATTACTTGGCCGCACAGTAACAATGGATTGCCAGATGGCTGGTCTCCTGCCAGCTATCTGTCACGGCCACTCTACACCCACCAATGTCGCATTTCTCCCTCTTATATTTGTTTAATCCCTGTGCAAAATGATCCACAAACATAGACTATTACTGTCAGTGGTATGCAAATGCTACCTTAGAAGCCTATTCATCACCCGCTCAACAAAACCATATGCTGCTGCTATTCCTCTCTTGAGGGAACCCAGGGGCCTGAGGATTACCACTGCGGCCAAACTACATAACTGGGATACAGCCGGCATACACGACACTGGGGATCTCTTCCAGGACGGTTCCCTCATTCCATACACCGAGCTTGTCTCAGAGGAGGGACTCCATCTAGGTCACTTTTTACTGCATCGCTCCCTTATTGCAACCCTCTCGGCCCAATGGGGCAATTTATCCACAGTGCCTCCCATGCATCACACGATTCAATACTTGCACATGTTGGGCGATGGTGGCCACCTGACCCAGTGGTTTGCCGCCTCTCTTCGTCAACATGCTGTGATCTCACGTCTACTCCTTAAGGCTCCATTGGGAGGGGGACTTAGAGCGCCCTTTCTCCGACCTAGAATGAACTGCTGCCCTGGAACCCCCCACCTGAATACCTCGCAACCAGCGCTTCCGTCAGATCCTATTCTTTATTTTACACCGAGCATACCTCACTCCAGCAAAGATTAACGAGTATTTCCATCGCATGGACTCTACCTGTCCCAGATGTCACTTGGCAGACGTTTTACACATGCTGTGGTGATGCCCCATTCTCACTGGGTACTGCACCGCGGTGGCTGCCACCCTTGCCCACTGCACTGAACGCGACATCCCTTTCTAGTGGGAGATCTACCTTCTACATTTATTCATAGAGGCAAAAGATATAAGGTCACTTCTTGCTTTCTAGATCTGGCCATGGCAACTACTAAACGACTAATTACGAAGAGGTGGAGATCTTCTGTAGCTCCCCACGTTGTAGCGTGGCGTCGCGCTTTACTGAAATGGGCGAAAGCGGAGAGCATCGCCCTACACAGAGAAGACTTGCTAGGCCTCCGCAAACTCCCACTTGCTGCTAGCTGGGATGCCATTCTAGCTGACCTACAGAGAGACGGCACAGATCCTGTAGATTCTTCCATGAGGGGGAACAGACCGCTGTAGTGCCATGAACGGGAACACCCCTTCAACCCTACAGAAACGGGGTATACTTTTAGTAGCCCTCTCCCTTAACCAGTCAGCGAGGTCGTATTTACACACATGACACTTACTCACTTTATAAACAAGCACAAGCAGTGCACATGCAGAGGAGCATGGGGTGGGGGCATCACGGCAACAAACCACAAACAGTTACTTCCCCCCTTCCTTTTACTTACTTTGTCCTCATTTCGTTGTGCCCTACTCTCCCTGTTCAGAATCTGTGTTATGATACTCTTGTATTACATGTGTTTTCAGGGCCTCTGTGGTGGCCCTCCACCATAGTTGGTGTCCGCATCTGGTCCTCATATATGATTGTTTTGTTCATCCTTCATATCACATTGTTTGTCCTTGTAGATCCAGACTGCCCTGCTCTCCTGGGGCCACTCATGTGGTTTTATCATGCATGCACATGTTGTTTCTTGCTTTCTACTGTGAAAAACAATAAACAGATTTACAGAGAAAAAAGAACCGAAGGGTGTGGGCACAGCCCTCAGGTTACCCTTTGAAGCTCAGGAGGGGCTGAGTACAACCCCTCTAACCATGCTACTCAGGAGAAGAACACCCTGCCCCACACCGAAGTCCCTTTTCTGTCTGGAAGGAATAAACATCACACCACAGGAGAGGTATTACAGTAATGTGACCCTGGACATTGACAGAAAGGCACATTTGGTTCAGGCAGAAGAATGCCATTGGCCAGTGGCATTTTTAGTGTAGAAATTTAAAATCTGACTAAACCATTAAAGAGGACTTTAAACTTCAATTCAAAAGAGTGGAAGAAGTATTTCTCTACCTGTTCATAAATCGTACTTATGACCTATTAAGTGTAATAAGGTATCCCACTGTTATCCTATGAGAGAGATAGGCCTTACAATAGTGGAAAACAATTTTGTTTGACTACCAAGACATGTAAAACTTAAACCCACATATCCTACTTTTTAAATACAATATGCCCTGCCCTTTGAAACTTTAGGGCCTACCTTAGGGGTGGCATACGTATTAAAAAGGAAGACATAGGCCTTGCAAAAGGTTTATTTTCCCAAGTCGAAAAAGCAGTTTAAAACTGCACAACAGACTGCAGTGGCAAGCCTGAAGCATGTTTTACGGGGCTACATTAGTGGGTGCCATAAGAAGTGCTGCATTCTTCTAGTAGCATTTCATTTACAGGCCCCAGCACATGTTGTACATTTGCTAGGGACTTGTATGTAAATTAAATGTGCCAATCAGGTGTAAGCAAATTTTACCATGTTTAAGGGAGAGCACAAGCACTTTGCCACTGGTTAGCAGGAATAAAATATGCAGTCCTAAAAGCCAACAAAAAAGGCTTCAGCAAAGGAAGGCAAAAATCTGGAGTGACCCTGCAGAACAGGCATGGTCCAATATGACCCCCTCCTGCAAAAAGCTAGGTTTATACTAATCAATGCTGTGATGGGCATCTCTGCTCAGGCGATAGAACAAGGACAGTTGGCCTCTTCTGTAGTGGCACTTGTCAGTTCAATGTGACCATGAACCTAGTTGGTCACCTCTGGCAACCCCCTCCTGATCCAAAGCGCTGACGAAGGGGGAACCCTTCTCCTCATCTATGGACTCCAGCTGTGAGGTTCCTAAACTTAGTCTGCTTACAGATGCATCCCTGTAGGCATACAGTACCACCATGGCCAACAGGGTGATGTATCCCATTCCGCCCCTTGGATCAGACGTTATGTCCCCAACCCAGGGAAAACTCTTCCTAAAGTGACAACAACCAAAGGAGACCATTGACAGCTGTCAGTGTCAAGAGCCACGCCACTGGCTATCCACTGCCAGGTACGGGCTCCAAGCTGGGGCCTTGGGCAGGCCTCTCTTTAAGCTTTGCTGCTACCAAGGAGTTCCCTACTTGCTCCTGAGGTTTCCTTTACTTCTAAGGTCTCTTAGAGTGAGGAATACCAGCCCCAAGTGTTAGGCACCCTACTTCCACTTTCTCTCCTGTCATCTCAGGGGTGGTATCCTGAGACTATCCTCTCAGCCTAGGGTCTGTACCCTGAGGCTGAACAAATGCCTGGAAAGTTGGAACTTCCAGTGGGGAACTCCCAACCCCTCAAGGTTGACACACTCGGTCTATGCTAGGCAGGGGTCTATCTGGTGCAGTTCTCCTGTCTTCTGTCTCTGGGACAGCACAGACAACATCTTTAGGTCAGGAGTGGCCTTACTAGGGTCAGTGTTGGATTGCTCTTCTGTCACAGCTGGCATTCCCTGATCCACTGGTCCTCCCACTGTGGATTGTCTCCACTTCCTACCCTTTTCTTGCCATCTGGGCCTCCATACTCTCCATTTGGGAGCAGTATCCCCAGAAACCTGACCTTTCAGGGTGCCGTGGATGGCCGACCCACTCAGCTCTTCTATCACTGGTGGTAATTAATTTCCCAGGATGCAGTCAGTGGCACTGGGGACTGTCTATGGCCCTGCTCTGGACCACTTCCCCACCTCATTCCAGGGATACAAGCGCCATAGGGCGGACAGAGTCCTGCCCATGGTCCTGGGTAACCCTGCTAACCTGTCCTTGCAGGTACTGATCTAGGGAAATCAGCCTTTCCACTTCCATGGTCTGGCTGGCACAAGTATCTCTCACAGCAGTGACAGAGATCCCCTTCACAGTGATCTGGTGGACGTGATGATTCCCATCCTCAGGGATCACAAGCTTACCCTTGAGTCAACCTGCTATCTAAGGGATGCTAGGGTATGCTCTGACCTCTGCCCCTGGGAACTACCTCCCCACAAGGCCACACAGGCCACCTCTGTAGAGTTCCCACTAGTGGATGGTCTCTTGGTACAGACAGGGTCCCCTTGCTTGTGCTCTAACTGGGAACAATCAAAGTACCTAAGCTTAAAAAAGGGCGCACTAGTCCTCAGCCCATCAGAACCTCTCCCCACATGTTCTGAAGGGACATGGGAATCCTTCTTCCCCACACTAGGTTGGTACACTTTTTGGGACTTATCTGTTTTTCCTTGAACCTTCCCTTCACTCTGCCGGGGACCTGAACCACCCTTCTTGGGGTAACTCCCCGATACCTTTTTGTGGATCCTGGTGCTGACCCAGAAGTCTGATTCGTCGCAGGCTCACTAGGTGTAGTGAGTCCAGAGTCAATAAGGTGTTGGTGCAACTCTGTAAAGCAATTACTGAGCATGCGTTCTCTCAAAATCAGATTATACCACCCATCAAAATCACTTACTTTGCTGCCCTTCACCCAACCATTCAATGCCTTACCGAAATAGTCCCCAAAATAAACTCAATGTTGATTAGATTGTTTGTGCCTGTCTCTGAACCTCATGCAGTATCTCGCTACAGTGAGACCAAATATGGTGATAAGGGATGCCTTCATGGGGGCATAGGTCATCTAGTCAGCTACCTTTAGAGCCAGCAGCTATCCCTCCCAACATTTGGCATGTGTTTTTATAGACTAGCCCCCTAATCATCCTCTGGGCGCTATACATGCACAGGGCAATCTCATATGCTGCAAACACGCATCCATATCATGCCCCACCTCATAACAAGGCAGCAAGTCTTTTGGGAATGTGGACCCTTTTGCCCCCTCTAGGCCCCTCTGTGTCACTGTCTCCATCTTCACTCGACTTTGTGAGCCTCCTAGCCTTAAAGTCCAGTTCATTCTAACTTATTTTGTGAGATTTGTCAAATTTAACCCCAGCACAAAACTCACAACGACTTCAAAACCTCCTGATTTTACACTTTCTGGCCATTTACCAAAGTCACCAATGTCTGATTACCAACATGAAAATTAATCTTTCAGTTTGCCAGCTTCTTACCCAAAGCATTGTGGCAACCACCAACGACGAAAGATCCAAGGAGGAAATACTTCTACTCTCCGTTATCAAATGGTCTGGACATTTTTCTATGTACTATCTCCTGTCCCAAAATAGGCCAACCCTTTTGCACCTGTGCAACAATTTGTTGTCCAATTACTACAATGTCAAACCATTGGAATGTTTTATAACTATCCAAGCTATTAGAGGCCCTCAAATCCACACCTTAGTGTACCAATTAATGAAGAAAAACCACTTCCTACATGGAAAAACCTAGTCTAATGCAAAACACCCTGCCATCTCTCACTAGTCTTCACAGCAAAATTCAAATGCCCTGATAAAACGTGCCCACATCCTTGCCCCAACTCACTCTTCCAGCAATTGTAACAACACCTCAACAGTCTAACTTAGCAAACTGACCTCCATCCTCTCTGTTAAAACCTTACTTGAATCATTGGTTCTCTCCAGCATGAGTGGGACACACAACCAGGGGCAGCTCCTCCATAAAGGCGGAGGAGTGTCGCCCCACAGCCCGTACCAGCAGATGATAAATAAAATGACAATAACACAGTTATTGTCATTGTTATTGTCATTTTATTCATGCTGTCTGTCTGAGCCCCGCAATAACTACAGGGCAGGGTGGGGCGGGCATGTCAGGGAGGAGTAGAATGCCCTCATAAGTGCACGAGTGCTTGGCCGGCTGTCCTAGGCCGGCCAAACACACATGCCCACTTATGTTTCTCCAAGGGTTGGAGAAAAGGTACAGGCTTCAATAAACCGTCTCAGTGGCAAACGATGCTGCTCAGACCAATCCTGGAACTGCTCTCATGTGAGTGCAGCGTCTGGATTGGGTGTGGAGCCTGTACCCTTTGGGCCCATTCCCTTCCGGCCCAACGGCGATGAGAGGAGCAGCGAGGCGGCTGTCAGCAGGAGCGGAGTGGCGGGTAAGTCTTTTATTCTTTGTTCTTTTATATTATTTCAACCCCCCCTCCCCAAACCCCTGCTATCCCCCCGGGGCCGCACTACCACTTAAGAGAGGCGGAGGCCACCACTGCATTTAACTCCTGCATAATGCTGGGAAAAATCGTTAAAGCCTTTTTGCACTTATCCTTGGCTGACAATAAGAAATTAACCAAATAATTTGTAATGTTCTGGAAATCCGATCACACTGTAACGGCCCACTGCAAAAAATGATAAACATCTCAGACAAAAAAATTAAGAAATGGGACATCCTGAAGCTAAAATCTTTCTACACATACTGAAACATCAAATTAGATTACCAACAAACTGATGAACTGGTAACAAACTGATGAAGCCCCAACAAATGAAAAGCAGTATTGACATCACTCATTGCCAGCTCAGTATCCACAGCACAATTCCTCACCATACATATAGCATCATCCATCACAGTATAATCTGCCAATGTGCCCTTTGGTGCTACGAAATCTTTCATAGAACTAGGGCATGATAAATGATGAATAACCCAATATTAGGCTTGGGGACAACTCACAAAATTGACAAATTAAATTTGGTAATGGCCAGAGATCAGAATTTTCCACTACTCTGCCTTCAGCTACTTCCTGTTGCAATGTCTTCCTCACTATATCTGTGTCTCCTTTAACAGTTTTCATGTTTTCTGCCCACCTTCTTTCTATCAGTCTTTGATACGGCCAATGAAAGCATTCCTTAAACCCACATTCCAAATCCTAAGCAGTGTCATTATCTGGATAAAATGCTAACTATTTACACAGTTCTGCTATCTTAATTGATTGCCTTTTCCCAAAGATGGCTTCTGACCTGTACAATCAGCTGGTTGTCCTTGAGTTCCCACTCTGATTTTAACAAAACATTGGACCACTTAATATTTTCCCCTTCATTTAGTACATTCATGGTAATGTGCAAGAGGCTGTCAGGTAAGTGCCCTTATTAAATGACCTACATACCTCTCTCATTGGCAGTTGTTCTTGTGCCAAACGCCAACCAAAAGATTGGGTGGGGCAGCCAAGTAAGGCGCCTATGGAACAGATCAGTGTGTATGAACCTCTGGTGCCAGCCTAGTTGGGGCCATTCTTTGCAGTCCAAGTTCATTATCTACCTCATCTTGCTGCTTTTCGAGGTGCCTGGCAGTCTTGCCTTAAATCCCTCATCATATTTCAACCAAGTCAAAGACCCAAAATATAATTGTGCTTTCTGTATATCATCCATATATTTAAATACATAAATGTACTACTCAGGATTTCTATAACAATAAACACTGGCAAAAATTAGGAAAGCTGAATTCCAAGATTACACTGTCATTGGCACTTTTGGCAGCCTCGCCAACTCCTATGTCTCATGTTTGGACTCTTCTTTAAAATGTGCATACAACAGCATCAACATCCTCCCATAAGGCTTTTTTAATAAACAGAAGCAATTTTCCCTTACTTCCTACCCGCCTTCCTTTTTCCAACTTTTATGACCTTTTTACCCTGTCACTTTTCTTACCATCCTTCCACTCTGCAATGCCTATCTTCATTGTCAGTTGTACCCACTCCCTTCGCTTCCCTTTTTTACCTCTATCCTTAGCACCATGGTCCTCCCCCACACCATTACCAACTCCAATTGACTTAAGTGTTGGCTTTTTTCTACCCACTTCACACTCTTGCAACCCCAAACTTACCACCAATCCTCATTACTTCGTCATCTCCAATCCTTCTCCAAACCATACAGTCACAACAGTGTATCCGTTTTCCATATGCTTTCTTCCCAATGGTGATTTGGTCCAGACTCTATAAGGGATCAGATCTCCTCCAAGCCTTAGACCTTTCTGTTTTCCAAGATGCCCACCACTTCCAAATTTCACTTCCTTGGCATCTCTCATGCTGCAATTCCACAGTTTCACCCTCTTCCAAATCTAAGTCATCCACATCATAACTTTACTAAGTCTAACCCATATGTATATCTAAACATATATTTTACACTTGTATACTCTACAACTTCCTCTTGTGAACTTCTTTTGGTGGTGGTCAGAACTAGACCCCTCCATCTCTTCGTACTGGCACTAATGATTTGCTCTGTACTCTGCTAGTGGCTGCTTACCATCACTGACCCCTATTGCCAGTATATGATTTTCTGTCCCCTTCCTGGCCACTCCAAGCATGAAGGGTTGCCACCTGGAAACCGATCTTTACCTACATCTTAATCCCATTCTTCATCCAGCAACTAAATCCATTTTCTTTTCTTTCCTTTAAATTCTACTACAACACCTTCTCCTCATTGTATTCCTCCCCAAAGGATTCCCATTTACTTAATTCTTCCCCATCCTTTTCTCCAATGTCCACCTCACTCTCCACTCTTCCCATAAACCACCTTCACCACACCCCATCACTCTTTGCCCCGTCTTCCTCCTGCCTCTTACCTGTCTTAACCCATCCTTTATGTAACTCGTCTCCGTCAGGCTCCCAAGGCGAATCCTCTCCAGCTGCCTGAACATTTCCCAAACCTCTCCTAGCTCCACTGTCCTCCCTGTCTACAGCTGACATTCTCTGCTGGGCAGGCAAATCAGCATATCTCTCTTGCTTTTCTCCACAGTGTTCACCCTTGATGCTTACTTCCTCATGTGTTATGTTATGTGTGAAGTGCAGTTCTGCCCATTGGCATTTAACTACCCACTCTATGCTCCTGATATACAGGAAGATTCTGCTTCTGGCGGCCGATGCTGGCTCCTGTGCCACAGTAGCTACACCTCCTCATTCGGACTCTCGTAGCTTCACCAATATTAAATCATCATCTTTCATGACCTGCAAGCTCAATGAAGGTGCTATTCTGCAGCCTCTCACAGCTGGACCGGGCCCCACTCTCCATACCATAGACACCCACAGTGTAACAGGCCAAAGTATGCATTCAGAGCCCATGACTCCACACATTAAGGTGACATTTCTACCTTTGCAAGACCTGCACCAGCTAACCCGTATAACTAATCAACCCACATCAACAGACCTTCACTACTCCCTGGGTGGCAAACAGGCCAGTACCACTGCGGATGACAACCCTGGTGAAATCTGTCTGCAAGGACTCAGGATGCTTATTCAGGACTACTCCAACATGCTGGACTTAATCACATCCTCCTTCCCTACTATCTGCGATAGTATCAGTGCCTCCACTACCTTCTGAGAATTATCTAATTTTACGGCTGCTGACCCAAACTCACACTATCTATCAAATCACCTGGGGGACTTCATGCCAAAAGAGACTTTATTGTACTTTGCTCTTGACCTTAAACCTACTGTAACCCCAACTCCTAACCATGCTACAAATCCTCACTCTCACTGGTCTGTAGAGCATCTCACCCACCCGGAATACCTGCTGGGAGAACTCACACTCTTGCCTCCCCCCTGGCACATTTAAGTGCCTGGACATGTAGAAATGTGAAAAAGAACCCTTGTATCATTTTTAGGACTTAAAACCAGGGGGCCTATTTACAAGCTGATTTGTGTCGCTCTTGCACCACACAACCTGGTGCAAGAGCGAAGCAAACTTTACCTCAGATTTATGAAGCCACACAAGGGCACTTTGAGTGGCCATGAGTGGCTCCATGAATCTTGAATAAGGCAAAGCAGCACAAATCGCTGTGCTGCCTTACTCTGCCCTGGGAAGGCGTTCCATGGGCATTTCATTGGTGTTCCCAGCAACTCCCATGGTTTTTGACGCATTCCCAGATTTACCAGAACTGGTAAACATGGGAATGCGCCAAAAAGAAATGCCTTTCCAGGAGAGGAGTAACAAGGAGAAATATCTATTTCTCCTCGTTACTTCCTCTTTCTATGTGTGCTGCATTCTGCAGCACACATAGAAAGAGGAAAATAGCTCTCAGGATGTGTTCCTTTCTGCACAAAAACAATCCTGCATGCAATGCAGGCACCCTTGCACTATGGTGCAAGGGTGCCTGCTTTGGCACTAGGCTGACAAAAGGGCACCAGCATAAGAGGAAAAGGCAGGAATACGCCGTATTGCCTTAAATATGGTGCATTCCTGCCTTTTCCCTGTCATGCAGCGCAGCAAGGTGACTTTCTGCACTGCACTGCGTGACTTTTTCATAAATAGGCCCACAGGAACTTACACTAAATATAGATGGGTAATTTCTTCATGTTGAGAACGTGGTCAAATAAACCTCCCAGGATGTGCACTTGGAAAATTGGTAAAGGTTGAATCCCCTGATAAGGGGGGAGAGCTCAAATATTGACTGACAGGTGTTTAGCCCCTGCCCTAGTCAGGCAACTTGAGGTTTATTGGATTGAGCATCTGGAAACACTGCCCGCATTCATATGTAATGTGAAGCACAGGAAGAACTCTCTGACAAAAAATACAGGCTGTTCGTTATCACTGTTAAATATCATTAGAAGGACCTGACACCACTTTGCCTGTTTGTCACTAAGAATGAATGGGTTCAGCGAAAAGCATTCCATATATTCTTATTTGAGGGCTACATTGTATGTGTAGTATCCAATCAGCGACAGCAACTGGAACATGCATATAAGTGTCAGGATCTGGTGGAAGCACAAAAAAGATAGATTTGAACTGGAACTCTAATAGGAGGTAACAAAATGGCAAAGGTTTTAACAATCAGTTCTCCCTGATCTTGAGTTCCAGGAACCAAACCTAGGCAGGTCAGCCAGACATTGAATCATTTCTAGGTCTGCAGTAGTGTCATTCATGTTTTGGCTCTGCTCACCCAGGGTAGTAAGGAGTTTATCGGGGTTAGGGATTGGAAGTGAATAGGACTATTAAGACGTTTTAGGGTTCATGGAAGGGTAATGTAAGGGTTAGTAAGGAGTTTTTAGGGTTCAGGGAGTGGTACTGCTAAGGGGTTTTAAGGTTCAGTGATTGGTAGTGTGTAGGGGTAGTAATGATTTTTTGTGGTCAGTAATGAGTGGTGTATACTTGTTGTTAGGATATTTTATTGTGTGGGTTTTTGTAGTGCTCAGGGGTTCATTGGATTGTATATATAATGCTAATGGTAACTGTCATTGCTGCAAGTGTGGTTTTAGATTGTTGGACGTCGCCCTTTATGAATTGTCATGCCCAAACGTTTTGCCTTTGCCCTCCACTTTTTTGCTGTATTCGCTTTTGTTGGCTTTAGGACTAGATTAGTGCACGTTACCACTGTTAATCAGTGCTAACATGCTTGTGCTCTCGGCTTAAAATATGGTGGGCTTGGCTTATACCAAATTGGATTATTTAATTATTTATAAGTCCCTAGTAAAGTGGCACTACCTGTGCCTAGGGCCTGTAAATGAAATGATACTAGTGGGTCTGCAGCACTGATTGTGCCACCCACTTAAGTAGCCCTTTAAACCTGTCTTAGGCCTGCCATTGCAGAGCCTGTGTGTGCAGTTTAAACTGCCATTTCGACCTGGCAAAATAAACCTTATGTTTTACCAACAAGAGGGACAGGGGCTTAGTAGGTCCAGCATACAGGTCCCTAGTGAATATGGCAAGTACAAAGGTATGCAGTTCCTAAGAGGGGGGGTGGGTTTAGGGGGAGGGTGGTATGGGTATGAGAAAGGGGAAGAAGGGAAAGAGGTGAATAAGGGTAAGATGTTCCATAAGGAGCAAGGGCCCTCACACACCCCAAAGAGTGTCATGCTTCATCATAGGGCAGCTCCTCGTTGGCCCGGCGCTGCAATGCCCAACGGGCTCCACAGGGGGGCTCTTTGCCGGACGTCTTCTCTGGTTGCCGCGTGAAGCTGCTCCCCCTTCCCCCTCTTATAAACTGCACACCTTCTGTACTTGCAAAATAAACCTTTTGCCAGGCCCCAACCTTCCTTTTTAATACACATAAGTCACCCCTAAAGTAGGCCCTGGACAGCCCAGAGGGCAGAGTGCAATGTATTTAGAAAAGTGAGACATGTGCTTTTAAGTTTTGCAAGTCCTGGTAGTGAAAAGCTCTTAATTCAGTTTTCAATACTGCAAGGCCTATCTCTATCATAGGATAACATTGAAGTTCCTTTCATACATTTTTTAAGTGTAATTCCCAAATGGGAAGAAGTACTGGTTCAGGTTTGGTATCTAGGGAATACTAATATAAAATCCTAACTTATGGTGAAGTCGGATTTTAAATTAAAATTCTGAAAATGCCACTTTATAAAGTTGGCATTTTCTTGCCTTAGCCATTGGGTGCCTGCAGCCTGTCTCTGGTTACATGACTGGGTGCAGCTGGCAGTTGGGCTTTGTGTACTACTCCTAGACAGCCACACACAATGGGTATTTAGGTGAGACTGGATGGGCCATCCCTAGCAGGATGGGAAGCAGGACCTGAGTCCAGCCTCACTTACACCTGAATAGACTGTGTCCTGTCTCCAAACAAAGGACTGCATACTTCCCTGCCTCTGGAGCCAGGGCAGGGAAGGCAGGGCATCTGTGCACTTCAAAGGCATGCCTCTAGAAGCTTCCTCCCACTTCAAAGGCACAACTGTGTATAAAAGAAGGACCTCAGAAGATACCACCTCAGTCCACTTCTTGACCTGTGGATACTCTGCCAGGATGAAGGACTGCTGTGCTGCTACAAGGACTGCCACTCTGCTGGACTGCTGCTCTAAAGCAACAACTGCCCTGCTGACCTGCTGCCTGCTGCCCTATTGCGTGGGGAAGAAGAACTAGACCGGCAACTTCATTTTGAGCCCAGGACCCCAGAATGACTCAAAGGGCTAGTCTGCTGGCCTCCTGATCTGAGCTTGAGGGACATAAAAGGCTCCCCAACCAGCTCCTGGACCCAGTTGTAGCGAGTCCTGACCCCAAAGTGGTACCTCTCAGGTCCTGGACCCTTGGTGGGGCTCTCAAGCTCTTAAATTCAATTCACAACAATGAACAGGCCGGTTTGCACCCGAACCGTGCTGCTCACACCAAATATCAGCGTGAGCTGCTGCTAGCCCGTCCCTTCACACAGCAGCATTGACAGCCCACGGGAGACAGCCAATGCAAAGCTCCAACCAACCCATCCACGTTGCCTGCCTGCTCTTTGCACCACACCGGCTGCTTCCCGTGGCTCTCTCCTTGCTCCTCATGATCCTCTCCGATGATAACGGGACTCTTAGCACAAAATTTGAGAAGGTAAAACTTCAGCTGGACTAATCTGGGACTGTATCTGACCTGTGCCCCATCTCGGTCTACCTGAACTTTTGACTTTGACCCAGTCCAGCTTAACTAGTTAGCCGCAGTTGGTGGCTTCTGCTTTTAGGCACTATCGTGTAGGTTAGTCTTTAAAAGTTCATAAATCCGATTCCACTCATTAGATTTTTGTCCTTTTGGTCTTGGCCTTTTTATTAGATTTTGCTCTATTTTTCTAACTCATTGAGAGATATTTTAGTGTGGTGTTTTCACTGTTTTACTGTTTGAAATATTGCAAAAATACTTTACACATCGCCTCTAAATTAAGCCTTACTGCCCTGTGCCAAGCTACCAGGGTGTTGGGTTGAGCACAGGTTAATTTGGGGTTTGCTTGTGCCTTACCCTGACTCGTATTGTGGTTGCTGCTTGACCAGGGCTCACACCCAAGTCAACCAATAAACCAATTTCTAATTTAGATGTATGGCACATGTAATAAATACATGCTGCTAGTGGTCATTGCTGTAATCTATGTTCCTTACATTGCACTAGTGTAAAAAGGGGCCGGATTTTCTGGAGTACGCAGAGGTGGCTCACAGAAGGTATTGAATAAGAAAGGACTAACTTAATGATACAAGCACAATGGTGATGCTATAACAGTGAAATGGGAGAAAATCAACCAAAAATCAAGAAAGAAATGTCTTTCCAAAACAATTCTCATAATAAATACTAATGCACCTTCTGCACCTGCAAAACGCTTAAAGTCAGTGTAATGTAAATTGAAAGACCTTTCAGCACTAGTCTTTCTCAGTCAACCGTTTTGGTTACAGTTTTATTGTGTGTTCTTGCTTCGCGAGAGCACTTTCAGAGATTTCCATGTGTAACCTTCCTTATAGTGTCAGTCATTATTAAGAGTTATATGAAAGGGGTGTGGCTTGGACACCGCTGAAGATGGCAGCAAACCTGTGAGGCTCACCAGCTGCTCTGTCATGTTTTTCTTTGCTGTGTTGGTTCAGGCCCATAACCCACTCAGCTACGATGACAGCTGGTAGTTAAAATCCAATGCACACCTTATGTGTGTGTTTCTTGTCATTTCTTTGATTAATTCAGTCTTCTTTTGGAGATTTTCTCTTAGCAAGAGCTGCATCCAACGTTTTCTTTACCACAAAAGGGGAATGGATTTTAGTGAAGGATTTCAGTAAGAGCTGAGTTTTTGTTCAAAACAAAGAATTATGTCCCCGGGCCATAATGGGCCCATAGACAGCTCCTTCTATATACTGTAGGTTGTCTGTTGGAAAACACAACCAAGGTACTGGGCTGAGGAGCCCAGAACATGTCCTACTGCCCTCACCTCTCCACATGCAGGGAGAGATGCCTTCTCCCCCAACTGGTGTTAGGCTCTGTCTATGCAGCTACCTCGAAGACAACCCGTGTTTTATCACCTGATTGTCCAGGCTGCTTGACTCATTCGGGAGCACGCCTCTCCTCAAGGGGGCAACTGGAACCTAGCCTCAGACCTGACTCTAGACAGGACAGGCCATGTAGACTCCCCCCAGTGCTTGGACAGGGCCCTGTTGGGTGACCCCAGGGACGACCATGCCCTAGTGGACTTATGGCACTTGATTCACCCTTCAGAAATGTAGTACTCCTTCCCCTCCTGACCCATACAACCAAATCTCAGATTGACTATGATCTGGTTCAGAGTAGCCTGCTCCCCCACATTGCACACTGCAACATCTTGGTGGGAGGCGTCTCCGACCACAGCCCGGTCAGTATAGGCCTCGACTGGGAGTATCTCTCCCACCCCTAAAAGGTGGTGTATGAAGGTATTTGCATACAAAAACCCAGGGGGTAAAGTGCAACTATGCAACCATATTCGAACATAGAATGAGGGTTCGGTGGGCTCCCAAAGGGTGCTCTGGGTGTCAGGCAAAGCAACACTGAGGGGAGGATGATGCAGGACTCAGCTCAGGCAAACCACAGAGCTCGTGCAGACCTGTAGTTACTGGAGGCAGATGTGGGTGCCCTTACGGTGCAATACACCAAGTCCCCTACCCCTGAGACACAGCACCAGTGGGATCTCGCAAAGATCCATTTGACCTCCTCGTTTTCAACAGCAGCTAAAAAAGCCCTGGTCAAACTCCTCTGGCGCCACTGTAAACATGGAGAGAAAGCAAGCCTACTTTTGGCCACATAGTTTCAGCAGCATGACTTCCAATTTGACGGACAACATTCTGGTACACTCCAGGTACATAGTGGACAGATTTGTTGCATTTCACACTTCCCTGTACTCCCCGGAACTCGAAGCGACCCCTGCACAAATTGAGTGCTTCCTGTCGCCTCTGAACCGAGGAGGGACATGTTATCAGGTGCCTTCACAGAAAAAGTGGCAGAAGCCATTTCAGCTCTTTCAACTTGCAAAGGGAGGACGGGTGCACGGGGGAATTCTATAAAACAGGGAAAACCCTCATCATTCCACATATTACTCAGGCATTCAATGAAGCACGACAAAGCTGCTCTCTAGGGGCTATTTTCAGCAAAGTCATCATCATCCTTCTCCCTAAAGACGATAAGGACCCCCTAGAATGCACCAGTTACCACTGATATCCCTCCTCAATGTGGACCTTAAAATTATGGCCATAATCTTGCCAGCCCATTTTGGCAAGGTAATCCTGTGGCTAATCCATAAGTCTCAAGTTGGGTTTGTCCCGAGACGTAGTTACCACAACCGTCTCCTGAGCCTCACTCACCTTTTACAGCACACGAGGAGCAATCCCTCCAAAACACTGTCATTACACGCAGAAAAAATGTTTGACAGTGTGGAGAGGCCATTACTAGGTAATGTCTTGTATTGCCATGGGTGAGGACTTCATAGGTAAGGTGCAATTAGTGTACAGCGACCCAACAGCTGAGATATCCTTTTGGGGCTTCATTTCTGACCCTTTTCTGGTAGGCCAGTGGACCAGACAGTAATACTGTCTGTCCCCGTTGCTGTTCATCATGGCCATTGAACCCTTGGCCCCGGCTGTCCATTGCTCCCAGGAATTGGAGGGTGTTGATACAGAAGCTGGAAAACTCAAGGCCCTCCTCTATGCAGACAGCATTTTCCTCCTTTTAATCTGTCTCCAGTCCTCCATCGCCACCATGATGACAATCATACAGGAATACTCGTCCCTTTTGGGATACAAGATCAACTGGTCCCCGTCACGAGGTCCCCCACCTGAGCCTGCATTCAGGGCTATAATATGAAGTGGGTATCAGAGGGCCTCCAAAACCTTGGAATTTGCATCAACAGGGGAATTTCCTGCATGTTTGTGGACAATCTTCTCCCCCTCTTCGAACACTCTCACCGTAACTTACTAAAATGGACACATCTCACTGTCACTCTGGGGGAAAGTCCTAACAGTGAAGATGACTGTGCCACCCACATCTACTACTTTTTCAGCATGCCGCCCCTTCAAATACCCAAACATCTCCTGGAAAGCATTGACTCAGATAGCAGAGCCTTCATCTGGAGCGGGCGCAAGCCCAGCCTCTGAGTAGCGTTCCAATTATGGGCAGACACACCGTCAGAGGGTCTGAGGCTTCCCATATGGCATCATATAACCTGGCCATCCAACTACCCCAGCTGGCTGCTCATCTAGGTACCAGCTGTAGGCCCTGTAATGGGTCTGCCTTTAGCATCTTCTTTTGGACCCCTCGAATGCGGCATTGCCCCCATATGCTGCCAACCCAACGATAGTGGAGAACCAGGTCATGCTGGCAATAGCGACAGCCTGAAGGGTAGCACGCCAACTTGTGGAGGTTCCCCCACTGCTGCACCACAAGGCCTTGTTATGGCACAATGCTGCTCTCAGCATTGGCGACCAACCTATCTACTGTCCCTACTGGCAGGAACATGGCCTGCGACGGGTGGCCCAGCTACTGGACGGAGGCCAGCTGAAGTAATTCCCGGCCCTCTGTGATGAATCAGGCTACGAGATGCGGACCACTGGTGGTACCGCCAACTAGCCCAATGTGTCCAAACTGACTTTGGAGTATCACCATTCGAATTGAAAGTGTCCCCTATACTACAATACCCACACGCTTTGGGGAAATATATGGGGTAGTGTCTGGCGTGTAAGTTGTACTCATACTATACTGCACCTACTACCAACCCTATCAGCCACCAGATTTCCTTGGCAACCCTTGCTGGGCAAGGCTTACTCTCAAGAAGATTGGTTTACTGTACTATTGTTATATGATAAAGTCCTTTGGGAGGCCAAACTGAAGTACCTATACTTCAAGATACTGAACGACTGGTACTGGTCCCCATGGAAGCTCAAACGCACCAAACTGCTACCTCATGACCTATGCTGGAGGTGCACATTGTGACTTACTCCAGATCTTGTGGGCCTTTTCAGCCCTCTCCTCCAACTGGACCCAAGTGTAGAGACGAATACGATGTTGTAGCCCCATACAGATCTCTCCCTTCCTGCATTTAGCCATACTGCATGATTCTCTGACATATCAGAAGTGTCGACTCATGAGCACCACTGGCTGATTGCTTCCTTAGCAACAGCAAAACTGCATATACTTTGCCACTAGCAACAGCACACCCCGTCAACATGTGGTGAATGGCTTCTTGAGCTTCACAGAATTGCCTGCCACAAAAGAACCTCCTATCAGCTCAACAGCAGGTTAGCCATCTTTGAGGAAGTATGGGGTCCTGTCCTTGGGAGTGATGATATACCCCGAGCCCACCCAGCCCATTGTTGGGGCTTCAACATCCCCCATCATCAGTTGAGCCCGGGTGAGTCCCCTCCATACTCAGTGGCACCTGCAGAACCCCATCTTCAAGTTGAAATGTCTGGTCCAGCCTTAAGTGCTGTCTGAAAAAAAGTGCAATGCCACGCTGTTGATATTATAGTGTGTCTGACCTTCCTCACCAATAGTCCCAAGGATTCTCGCTCATGCCACCCCACACTACTATCTACCCCCCCAGTGTGTTATTTAACTTCAACTCCATGTAGAGAACACAAGGGAAAGGTGGAATGAGGCTACTATCACCCCTTTCCCATGAGTGCCCGAATACTCACTTAGGATGGAGGAGATACATATGTACTGGTTCTCTATGCTGATTTATTTGTTTTTACTGTTACATGATAACTGATAGATAAAGGTTGCAAAAACAGTGTCACTCTACAAAGAATGAAGGAGAAGTGGTCAATGCAGCACAAAAACTCTTTACTATTGAACAGAAAATTTGTGACATAGAGGATACAGTTCCTGATGTTACCTACTTGGCTAAATAGATTGGAGTGCTTACAAAAGCCATGGAAGACTTGGAAAGTAGAAATAGGAGGAATAACTTACATTTATATGGCATACTGGAAGAAGCAGAAGGCTTCAACATTATTACATTTTTTCAGAAAGATATCCCCACAATACTTACCATTGATAATTTGTTTACTCTCATCATTCAGAGAGCCCATCTCTTAGGCCAGAGGCTTCTTCATTATCTAGATCTAGACCCAGATGCATCCTTATTCTCTTCTCACAGGTTATTGAGCTAATAGGAATCCTTTCTGCAGGTAGGTCTAAGAAAAGTCTTCAATGGTCTGCCAATAAAAAAGATTTTCAGAGGATGTTTCTAATGGCACTTCTACTCAAAGGAAACAATTTATACCTTCAGATTGCAACTTAAAGTCATGAATGCATGTTCTTTTAAGGTCACGTGCAAAGGAAAAGCCACCCCTTTTGAAGACCCTTGTGCTCTAAAGGAATTAATTCAATGACACAGAACTAAAGATATGGATTTGGGTCCAGGTTTTATTACACAATATGTATCTTTTAGTTTTTCTTTTTCTATCTCTTGGATGTCAAAATGCAAACTTTTTTCATTTACTTTCCGTCCATTTCCACGTGTTAAGACATCATAATTATAACCCTGATATCAGAGTCGGTATCTGGAATTTTATGGTTCTATTTCTTAAACTTTTCCCTTTCTTCTTTTAGTTTACATCATCACATCACCTTTGTTAAGCTTAATTGTATTGTCCTCATATTCTTTTTCACTCCCAGTTGTTTGCAGACCCATCTCTTGTTCTCCATAGGTCATGTTTGTTGTCCAGAGTCAATATTTCTAAATGTAAAACTTCCATAATTGCTGATTTTCAAATCATATTTGATTGCATTCGAGCTTCGGTTATGTTGCTTAATTCTTTCTTTAGTTATTGTAAGTTTTTGCTTCAGTTTTTGTCAGAGTTTCGGGTTTGCAGGTCTTCCCTTAGGTTTCCCATTACTGCTGCACCTTTCAAGGTTTTTCATTTCAGTCTCTTAACTTTCTATACTGCAAATGATATATATTTTGCCTGTTTATTTTTTCCAAAATGTTCATGATTATTTCCCATATCTCCCTGTCACCATTCTCTTTATACTCCTGTTTTTTTCTTTTGTCATTATTTCTGAAGGGTTTGCGCTGCTCTAATGTTTTTGATTCAATATATAATAAATCTTAGGATTACAACATGGATTGTTAAGGGTCTAAAAAACCTGGGTAAAAGGCAGAGAATGATAACGCATTACACCAGACTTAAAGCTCAATTGGTGTTACTTCAATAAACTAATTTGTCTGAAGTTGATATTGATAAACTTAAGAAGCAATGGGTTGGTGAGGTATTTTATTCTAGATCTTCTGGTAATAAAAATGGAGTGGCCATTCTTTGTCACAAAAACGATTATGTTACTGTATTATCCCATGAGAAGGATGACAATGTTAGATGGTTAATTTGAATCTCCAAATTGATGATGTTAACATATGTATTATGAATGTGTATGGGTCAACACTCATCCTGATCTGGATATTTGGAAAGTGTTATCTCCTAAACTATTAACAAAGTCAGATAAAAATGTCATTCTTGAAGGAGATTGCTGCCAATTAATGGAACCCTTCCTTAACAGAAGCTCTCCAACTAACTTTGATCCTAAGAACACTAATAAGGTATTTAAAAACACCATTTCGCAAAGGTTCCTTTCAGATTCCTGGATTTTGTTTTATCCAGATCTCAGAGAGCATTCTGTTTTTCACTTGCTCATCTATCTCAATTTATGATGTAGTATTTGTTTTTGAGCAGGAATTAAATAATTTAATAAATTTTTGCTAATTGGCTCAAATTCTGATCTTGGATTATGCTCCTATCTTGCCCGATCTGAATTTGCTCCACTCTAAAACTAGATCTCCATAATTTTTCGACTGACAAAACCATTATAACTGACTTTGAAAAGTTTGCTAATGAGCATTTTGATTTTAATTAACAAGATGAATCCTAATTTCACTTTTTTGTGATGCCTTGAAGGCTTCTTCAAGAGGGTATATAATTACTTATGTATCTCACAAGAAAAAAGAAGCTTACACAATTCACAAGTCATTCTAGATAAAATCAAGAAACTGGAACATAAATATTATACCTCCAAGGATTATAAAGTGGATTTAGAGGAATTATGAAATGACAGAATACAAGTTGACAAGTCTTCCACTGAGAAAGCTTGCGGTTACTTGCTCAAAGTGAATGCTAGATAATATGGAGGGAATACTAGTTCCTGAGCCAACTATCTCCAATTTAAAAAAGAAATGTCAATGGTTAATGAAGCTGGTATACAAGTTTTTAGGGATGCAGATATTGTTTCTTGCTTTGCTAAAGATTATTAAAATGTATATACCTTCTAAACCACTTCATCAGCTGAATCCATTGAAGCTTATTTTGCTAATTAAAAAAGGGATAGACCAGAGAACATAGATATTGCCTCCTTAGAAGATTCTTTCAAAATCGGAGAGCTGTTTTATGTTTTGAAGTAACAATTAATTAACAAAGTTTCCGGCCCAGACGGCTTCACTGTTGAATTTTATTTGCAATTTTCATGAATTTTGATCCTTTCATTATTTGCACTTATTAATTATTTCTCCTCCTTGAATAAACTTTTTTTTTTTTTATAATTGCAATGCTATATCTTATACCTAAAAAGATTTTTAAAAACCTTCTTCATGTTAAAATTATAGACCTATATCTCTTATAAATATTGACTACAATATATTTACCAACGCATTAGCTCTGTATCTAGATGGTTTTGCCAGACCTATTTAGTCCAGAACAAATATTGTTTGTGAGGTCATAAGCAAAGCATGGTGGAGGCACAAGTTATAGTTAGGGCGGTAAATGTTAATTGGTCAATTTCAGTGTTTTTTGCAATTGAAACATGACATTATGATTGACATTTAGACCCAACTATTACTTCACTTTAACCTTTGTGATTTTCAGTGACTTTCTAGGGTTCATTAACGTAGAGTAAGTTAGATATTGTTACCACACCTAACTAAACATCACTTTAACCTTTGTTTCCTTCAGTGAATTTCTGCATTTTTTTTAATGTAAAGTAACATTTTATTCCCATACCGAACTATTAAGTCACTTTAAGCTTTGTGAATCCCTGTTTGTTATTTAACATAAAGTAATATTTTATTACCTTACCCATCACCTCTGCAGGTGACCAACGCCCCACTGTGCTCGGCGTGGGGTTGGTCACAGGGCCTGCAGCCAGGTCCTGAGCCCAACCCCACGCAGGTGGCCAGCCCTTCGCAGGCAGGCAACATCTCAGGAATCCCATGTTAGACTTTTATTACATTTATTTTTTCAGTCCCACAGGACTTTCACAGGAATGCACGGTAGCCGCGCTGTCTCCCGTGGGACCATGATGAACCCAAAACATTTTTTTCCTCTGGGATTCCCCCCCCTCCCACAAGGGCTAGTGGGTCAGGGTATCCCTAGTCCTTGAATCCTGTAATGGTGGCCACTACAATTTTTCTTCATGTTAAGCAGCCAATCAGGGCCGCACAACCCCCTCCCCTTTTTTATTATATGTGGCCCCGGGGGATAGGGTCCCTGGGGCTGAGAAGCCTCGGAGGGGGACAGCATGTCCCCTCTCCTCTTTATAATAACATGTGGCCCTAGGGGACGGGTTCCTGGGGCCTGATAAGGCTCGGGGAATCGATTTATTTCTGTGCAAACATCCACTCTGAATGGTGATGGGGAAATCCGGGGGTCCTGATACCACTTTATGTTGGGTACTCATTTAGATTTAAGTGAAGGATGAGATCAGTGGCGGCTGCTTGGAATGCAAAGTAATGGGTCAGAGTGGGGGAAATACAAAAATAAAAAACAGAAAAAAATTACATTGAAAAATATGATTTAGTACTTACCTGCCGCTGAGGCCGCCACTATGCTCCTCTCCCAATCCTCGATTCCCATGGGCTGGTGCACACTGCCAAGTCTCCCAGATGCCAATCCTGATGCTGCTCTCATGCGGAGAATACTTTTACCCAGCATGAGAGAAGCACTGGGATTGGTCTAAAAAGCCTGGTTTGCTGCTCAGACAGGGCCTGGGAGCCTGTGTCTGTTCTCCACCCGGCTGTGCAACACAGCTCAGGTTGGAGAAATGCTAAGTGCGCATGTCTGTTTGGTTGTCCTATGATGGCCAGCAAAACCAACATGCGCACTTACAGGTACTTGCACGGATTGTCGAAGGACGCCCCATGCCTGAATTCTAGCTGGACAAATTCAAACACAATCCTGAAGAGGACGGCGGTCTGTTCTATACCAAGGTTGGCTGCCAGATAACACACGCCTACAGGTAAATGGGAAGTTAGACCACTCTAAGGTACTCTGGCAGACTCGCACACCCTATGCTTTATAGAATATGCAGTGCTAGGTAGGACGGCAATTATATGTAAACATATAATCTAATGCAAAGGCATGATGGTTGAATTATTAATTCTGTTCACCATTCTTTTAATGCTGATAACATTGTTTTGCGCCATTCTAGTAATTATTGCAGCACATGTATTTTACATAAGAGTACAATTGCTTCAATAAATGTTTGAAATGCTAAATTGACTACTTCTTCTGTCTTCCTTTGGGAATGCCTGAGTTACTATTGAAAGGGTACAATCTGTTTCCACGATTTCCTTGGGGGAATTAGGGTTGTCATGTTCTGAGCTTGCAAACATCATCCGGTGCCCTGTCAGGTTAGCAGCTCAGATGGCACCCTTGAGCTAGCCAGGAGTTAAGTCAACATATCCTGATGGTATGAGTGGACTCAGTCCCACATAGTTTTGAAGCTTATCGTGCCTAAACACACAGTTTTAGTGAGAAAGTAGGAACCGTACGACACCATAGGGAATCATTAGGCTACATTGGTACATTAAATGCTAAATTTGGATTAAAAGTAACTAGAAAAATACTTCTTACACCGATTTTTGATTGTAATTTAAAGTCCATTCTAATGAGGAGGTCGGATTTTAAATAATTATTTTAAAAATGCAACTTTTAGAAAGTTTGTATTCATCTGCCTAACGTTTCTGGTAGTTTCCAGATGCCAAGGCTGGTGATGGCTCTCCCACTGGGAAATGTGTATTGGGGCCAGACAGTGCACAAAGGAGCCTGGTGTAAAGGTAGTGGATCTTCTTGATAGGATTGCTGGAGAGGAGTTGCGCCTTGCCCTGATAACACTTCAAAGAGTCTTTCTCCAGAACACACAATGAGACCTGAAACTAGCCTCTTGGGTCACTAGGCGGGCTGGAGCAAAACCCAGGAAAGGGGGAAGGTCATCCAAAAGGGGAATCCATCCCCTACAAGCTGGACTGGGCATAAAAGTGGCACACCAGAACATGGAGTGCAAGGCTTTGGACCCAGACTGCAACAGCCGCTACACCATGGACAGCTGGAAGGACAGGACCAGTGGGTCTCTCTAGGGCCAGTGACACTGGCTCCCTTACATCCCCTGAGGACCACTTGGAGCAAGACCTGGACTCCTTGCCCCACGGATGCCCTGCAAGGCAGCCAGGAGGCAATGGGGTCTGTGGAGGGCACAGCAGAGGAGAAGGCTGGCACAGAGATACAGTGAAACCCGCTCCCTGAAAAGTGCAACATTTTGAGGCCTGAGGCCTGCTAAGCTCACCACTAGGAGTAAAACGAGCACAGGATCATCAAAATCAGCCCAAAGTGGCCCGTGTTATGGGCTTTTGCAGTTTCTGCAGATCGAAACATGTCAATGGGAAAAACGGATTGTGTGGTGCTCTGCTGCAATTACTTTCAAATTCCCCTGTGGAGAACTAGAATCCCAGAGACAACACAACACGGAATCATACCCTTTGCCTAGGAAGGGTGTGTGTGTGGGGCTCCCTTCTGATCCCCCCCAGGCCAGCACACGTTAGAGAGAGCCTAGGACCCCAACCTCAGACCCCAAAGACAATGAGTGGGTCACAGAACCCCATCCCCAGATCCAGAAGAGAAGGAGACAAGTTGCTCCTGCCACAGGAGCAGCAGAAGCAGAAAGACCAGCTACTGTGCACAGCAACAAAGTGCGTGTGCAAGTGCGGGGAGCTGGCCAGGGTCACAGGTGCCATTAAGGCTTCCCTCTAAGTTAAGCCTGGTCACTTTGTGCCAAGTTACCAGAGGGTTAAGCAGAGGTTTATTTAGTGTCTTTAGTGACTTTAGTGGTTCACCTTGACAAGGATTGTGATTATTATTTGAGGCACGTTCTCAAGCCCCTCAATTACTACTCCAATTTCCCTATCTGCACTTTCATCTTCAACCACTCCTATGATCCATCATCCGAGTTATTCATATTCTTACAGTTCCTCTTCCTCCTTACTCCAATTCCTCTTTACAACCCTTCTTGCTTTCTTCACACCTTCCCACCACTCTTCCTGCCAACTTCCCAGTGTATCAGTTCTCTCCTCTTCCTTATGTGATGCTATTAATGACATCATCACACATATCATGAATTGATAACATGTTGTGTCAACATTAAAGATGAGACTGAGGATTGTAGTGCAGTCACAGCTGGCACCCCTAGAGAGTGGTGGGGCAGATAGATGGATGGGGGCCACATTAAATAAAGAAATAAGAATTAAGGAAATAAAGAAAAAAACACATACCTGCACAAATGTCCTCCGCGCTACATTCCGGTCTTCGTCTTCTCATATACTCCTCCAGCGCGGGACACTCAACGATGTGACAGTTAGCGCACTAGCGTTTGCCGCTAGCGCGTGCCAGCCGTTCCCCGCCCCTGCGCTCACGCCGGCCGGCGTGAGCACGCCCTTAAATAAAGATGGGTGGAGCTGCGACGGCAGTCCGCGCCAAGACCATACAACGGCGTGAGTGTGTTTATTTAGCGGCGCACCTCCAGGCCTTACCACGAGGCATCCGGCGGGAGGGGGGCCCTCCCTGAATGTAACATTGGCGTCGAGGAGCGGAGGCAATTCACGCCTGCTCCCACCCGGCACAAGAACCCCTCAGCAAGCCAGTACCACGTGGGCGGTACCCACAGTCTGGAACCCTGCCAGGACGTACTGCTACGATCCCTGCCACACCGCGACCCCAGCTCCGGCAGCTAGTATCAGGCAGCAGCACACGACGCTGTCCTCCCTCCCCACCACCTAATGGTCAAGTCAATCGACGCCTCACAGCCTGGGTGAGTCTGGCCAGCTGCGGAAAAGACCCACAAGCGCACCTTACTCCAGGTTAGGCCCAGCCACGCGCCACGCGACCAGGCGCACGAGGACCCACGCTACGCCCTGCAGCCGCACACCACCTCCTGGTGTGCCAGAACCTCTTGCTAGTGAGCATCTTTCGTAGCAAGCCACCTCTTCGCCCACACGCTCACCTCCATGAGGGATCAAGACAACGCGGCCCAGGCCCCAGCGCCTGCGCCTCCGCACCATCCCCCCTCAGGGGTCCTACCTCCATTTAGCGAGTCGGCAGACCCCACCACAGCAGCGCCAAGTCGGCAGACCTGGATTGGCCGGTTGGAGAACTATTTCATTGCCACTAGGGAGAAGGATGGGGCGGTGAAACGGTCGCTGTTGCTACACTACGCCGGTGTGGAAATATATCTGCTATTCAAGCACCTACCGAACACAGGCCCTCCCGACGACTACGCAGCAGCAGTCACCGCGTTAAACGCTCACTTTGACCCCCAAATGAACCCAGATTTCGAACATTTCAAGTTGAGGCAAGCCAAGCAAAGAGAGGGCGAGTCAGTGGACGCCTTCCACGCGAGGCTCAGGGAGCTAGCCTACACTCACCTTGTGGGAGACCGTGCAGCGGAAGAGATCAGGGCCCAGGTAATCCTGGGGATACGCAGCAAAGTCCTGCGAGGCCTCATACTCAGGCAACGGAACATTCCCATGAATGACATTCTTGTCCTAGCAAGATCGCAAGACCTTTCGGCAGCACGAGCGGAGGAAACGGACATGGCGTTGGTGCGTGGGGCAGAAAAGAGCATCTCGGTCAAGACAGAAAGAACAGACGCAGTCCGGACGAGAGACAAGCCCCACAGGCCACGTGATCGCCAGCCGCAAACCCCAAAGAACCAGTGTGGATACTGCGGGTATGAGGAACACCCCGCGCAGTCATGCCCAGCACAAGGAAAAACCTGCACAAACTGCGGCATCGCGAACCACTTCGCGTCAGTGTGCAGAAGGAAGGCACAGCGGAAGGAAGGGGGCCGACCCCGACAAATGCGGAGGATGGTCCGCCAACTATCGCACGTCTCACTCATATCCCAACAAGGAGGGAAGAAGAGAGAGCAGACAGTATACCAAGAGGGGGATTCCACATCGGCAGACAAAGGGGAGACATACTTAGTCTCTTTCACCCAAGCCCTAAAGAGCAGAAGACGGCCCCAACCTCGCTGCACAGTACAAATTGCAGGATCAGAGGTCAATGCAGTGATCGACACAGGCGCATCGGTGACAGTGATGGGGATCCAGCAGTATAATAAGCTAAGACCCAAGCCGGAACTCAGACCATCGAAGGCACAGATCTTCGCGTATGGCAGTGACTCGCCGTTACCCCTCCGAGGCAAAATGACCGTGCTGGTGCGGTCAGGAGGCGTTGAAATTACCATTGACATCCAGGTCATCAACCAGGAAGTAGACACGCTGCTCAGCAGTCATGCAGCTGAGGACTTAGGACTGGTGACGTTTGCCAGGAGGGTACAGGCAGACCAGACGGAAGAGTTACTGAGCCAGTTCGGAGATTTGTTCAAAGGTCTGGGGAAGATAAAGAGAGCTCCCATCCGTCCCGCAAACAGCGCTAAGACACCGGAGAATCCCATTTCATCTCCAACCCCTAGTAGAGGAGGAACTACAAAAGCTCGAAGACCAAGGGGTAATAGAGAAGGTGTCCGGACCTACACCGTGGGTGTCACCCATGGTAATCGCAGAAAAACCTCGCCAACCGGGGAAGATCAGACTCTGCATTGACATGCGCCTCCCGAATAAAGCCATCCGGCGAGAACGCCACATAACGCCGACTATGGACGACATCATGGCCGATCTGAACGGATCCAGATGGTTCTCGAAGCTGGATCTAAATACGGGCTATCACCAACTAGCCCTTGCCAAAGACAGCCGGTACATAACGACGTTCAGCACCCACCTAGGCCTCAGGAGGTACAAGAGGCTCAATTTCGGCATATCATCCGCCGCTGAAATATTCCAGAACGCCGTCAAAGAGATCCTGGTTGGACTACCCGGCATCCTAAACGTGAGTGATGACATCCTCATCCACTCTAAGACGGCAGAAGAACATTACCGCCACGTGAGAGCCACCCTGAAGAGACTCCTAGATCACGGGGTCACTCTACACAAGGAAAAGTGCCTGCTGTTCCAGCAGAAGATAGAGTTCTTTGGCTACACGTTTACCCAAGAGGGCATACCGGTGGACCCCCGGAAGTCCCAAGCGATCAAGACGGCAGCGGCCCCCCTCACCGTGGCAGAAGTACGCAGCTTCCTAGGAATGGCAACATACTGCGGCCATTTTATCCCGGATCTAGCTACACTAGCAGAGCCCCTCCGGAACCTCACTCGGGCTGAGGCCATGTGGCAATGGGGCCCAGCCGAAGAAACAGCATTTCGAGCCGTCAAGAAGGCCCTCCTTGACCACACCACGCTGGTGTATTTCGACCCCGCGAAGAAGACCGAAATTCTGGTAGACGCCAGCCCCGTGGGCCTAGGGGCAGTCCTCACACAGGAACAGGAACCTGGCCGATGGGCCGCCCTCGCGTATGCCAGCAAAGCCCTGTCTCCGACGGAAAAGCGGTACTCTCAAATTGAAAGAGAAGCCCTAGCCATTCGGTGGGGCTGCCGGCACTTTCATTTGTACATTTGTGGACACCGGTTCACCGTGGTCACAGATCACCAACCCCTGGTGCCACTGTTCAGGGGGTCGGCACCTCACCCACCACTGCGAATTGAGAGGTGGGCCATCGGGCTCCAACACTATGACATGGACGTGGTATACCGGCCCTGCGCCAAGAACCCAGCCGATTTCTTGTCGAGACACCCAGACGTCACTAGCGACATGAGTGAAGAACCCGTCAGGGACGACATGGAGGCACACCTCGACATGATTGCAGCACTCATGTGCCCTCGAGCACTGACGCTCGAAGAAGTAGCAACAGCAGCGGTGCGTGACCCCGTCATGGCCAAAGTTCGGGACACCATCCAAGGAGGGCTGTGGCGTCAGTTCCTACAGTCAGCAAACACATGGTTGAGCCCAGAGAAGGAAGATCTACTGCACATGTGGAGGGTCAGGAACGAGCTAAGCCTCACCCAGGGAGGCATTCTCCTCAGAGGGCCCCGAATAGTTATCCCAGCATCCCTGCAGCAGCGAGCAAAACAACTGGCCCACGGAGGGCATCAAGGCGTGGAGAAAATGAAAGCCTGCATGAGGGAAAAGGTCTGGTTCCCAGAGATGGATGCCCGAGTGGAAGAGACTGTCCGGAAGTGCCCGTCCTGCCAAATAACCAGTGGGCCCGAAAGACCAGCACCGATCTACACGGAAGAACACGGCCGAAGCCCATGGGAGAAAGTGAGCGTGGATTTCGGGAGTTTTCCTGATGGGAGAGTCACACTGGCCCTCATCGACAGCTACTCCAAGTACCCAGTGGCAGAAGTCGTGAACTCAACGGCTTTTCTGCATGTCGGCCCAGCCCTAGAGAAAATGTTTGGGATGTTCGGGTGTCCGGAAGAGCTCCGTAGCGACAACGGACCCCCGTTCCAAGGGCACGAATTTCGCGAATTCATGCACCACCATGGCATCAAGCACTGGCGTATCACCCCGCAGTGGCCTCAGGCCAATGGAGAGATTGAAAGTCTCATGAGGACGATCAACAAGATGCTTCGCATCGCAGTGGCGGAACAAAATGACCCGGAACAAGAGCTGCAGAGATTCCTGCGGGAGTATCGGAGCACGCCACACTGCTCAACTCGACAAGCACCCTGGGTGCTGATGTTCAACGGTGCTCGGCGAGACGGGCTTCCCACTGCGCCTGGATGGTCCCCTCCCCCTTATGATGAAGATCGCACCTTCAGGAGGAGAGAGAAGCGCAATAACACCGCCAGCCAAACCCGGCGAGCAGTATCCCGCCAACTACAGCAAGGAGACACCGTCATCATGAAGGACCGAAGGCCCGGAGGAAAGTTCCGTTCTCGGTACGAGCCAGGATACTGGACCGTGATCAACAGACAAGGGACCCTAGTGACTGTCGAGAAGGAGGGGGAAACAGTGACCCGCAACATCTCGTGGTTCAAACAAGTGGACAGGCCCGCTCCTCCTGCTGACATCACGACCCACGCAGGGGAGATGGAGGTCAACCAAGAGGAGCCCCAAGCAGCTAACGAACACCACCCAGAAGCGACTGCCGGGCCAGCAAGTCCAGAGGCCGCCTGTGAGACGCCCAACCTGCCTACAGACCCCAGCACCCCGACTCCTGCCTCCACCTCAGGTCGGGGGCCTTCCAGATACGCCCTGAGAGAAAATCCTCCGCCGAGCACCCGCCTGAGAGACTTTGCCTGTCAAGTAAGTGAAACCCGAGAGTCTAGAAATCCAGTCAAGGACTGAGTTGAGATGGGCTGTGACAGTTAGCGCACTAGCGTTTGCCGCTAGCGCGCGCCAGTCATTCCCCGTCCCTGCGCTCACGCCGGCCGGCGTGAGCGCACCCTTAAATAAAGACGGGCGGAGCTGCGATGGCAGTCCGCGCCAAGACCATACAACGGCGTGAGTGTGTTTATTTAGCGGCGCACCTCCAGTCCTTATCACGAGGCCTCCGGCGGGAGGGGGGCCCGGGCCCTCCCTGAATGTAACAAACAACTCCTCTAGCCAATCCTGGCACTGCTCTCATGCTGCATGAGAGCAGCGTCAGGATTGGAGGGAGCGACCTCTCTCGTCGCTCCCGAGGACACTGGAACCCTGCACTTGCTCTAACCCAGCTGTCTTAAGACAGCTGGATTAGAGCTTTTAAAGTGCACGTGTCTGGCTGGCTGTCGCAAGATGACCGGCCAAAGGGACATGTGCACTTTGAAAAGAGCTAAGGCAGCCCACCCTCCTCCCTGCTGCTAACATGCAGCAAGCCCCGCCCCGTCCTGACACTCGGTTCGGGATGGGGAGGATGAAAAATAAAATGGTAATAAATGAACTTTATTACCATTTTATTGTTCATCTCTGGGGCATTTTGGTTAGTAGGGCGACGCTCCTCTGCTCAAACAGAGCACCCTGAGTGACGCACAGGCAGCATATCAGCTTACAACTGCAGATTGGCCCACTCTGGAGAGTGTGATCTGAAGTAACAAGGCAGAACAAAAGGAGATATGCTGAGGATGCCTTTTAGACTGAACATAGTGTACTGGTTCCTGGGCCATGATGCAACACTTTAATTCAGCCCTCGGCTGTCCTGTAAATAGTTAAAGAAATTCTTGCCCATTGCTGAACCTGATATTGTCTTAGTGTCACCTCATTTCTAAGACATTACACTGGCTAGAGGCGGCTCTCCTACCACATCTGACTGCTCTGCTGTTCTGGTGTAAACTGCTTCTTTACGAGCACACACTGTTAAAGATGTTGACTGTGAATTGTAACTTATGATTTCCTAACCTTAATATTGCCAAAATTCAGAACTGGCTAAAGGAATCATGACAAGCTATCATATTGCATCATGCCTAAAAGCTACCAGCCTGATCAAAACTGCCCAGAAATGTATGGCGTAATACTTCATAGACCTTTGTGGCTAAATGTAAACCCTATATTTTACGACAAACAAAAGCAGCCCATATGCCAGTGGAAACCTCAGTGTATAGATTTCTAAGAACAAAATGGTTCATCTGGAACATATTTAAGATAATACAATATTCGTGCAATGAAATCGATGCCCACAAAAAAAATGAAAGCATTAGAGCTAGCCTTGCTGGTCACTTAATTCAACATTTAATGCACAAAGTTAATACACCAGCAGCAATTACGGGTTTTCCATCTTTCTATAAAAGGGTGTACAATGTCCCCAGTGCAAAGAAACCACAGCAAAGAAAAAAGTGAATATGTGAGAATAGAAACTGAGTGTTCATAAAAAGCACATAACTACAATCTGAGTTTCGAGTAACTATGTTCTGACAAATGTATGAGCTGTTGATTGACAACAGTGTTGTGACCTCTTTAAAATGTTACGGTCTCATTAGAACTGCAGAATGTAAGGGACATCTAAGCAAAAGGTATAATAACAAATGTTAATGACAGGTCCATAGAATATTCTGCTAGGCTAGAAAAGGAAGGAGAGCATAAACATCTCTAGTTGTAAGATCAGCCACTGGTGTGTTTCCGCAGTCCAGAGATTTAATCTAAAAAATGTAAGAACACCAATGAGAGAATGTACAGAATGGTAGTGTCATCAAAATTGCCACATTGTCCTTTCAATGCGTTTCTTCTATAGGATATCTGAGTCGATAAAGTAATCCTTTTTTGTGCAATTTCTATAGATCCTAAGGAATTAGCCACAAGGAAGGTTGGCACATAGATGTTATAACGTATTAGGCTGTTCTTGCCAATGGGTTTAGTGTATAATGTAGTTGTTAGATGTTTATCTACAGTGACAGAGATCAACCACGCCTTCTTTCCATAACATGTTTGCACCTTACTCATCCCCACAGTTCAACAACCTGAACAATGTAGCGTCCTCTGAAGGTATGTTTTAAGACACCTTCGCTTTAGCCCTCACCAAAGTGTTCTCCCTCACACACGAATGCAGCCTTTCATCTAGATGACCTCAGTACGCTCCCACAAGTGATCTTTGGCCACGTTAGTTCTGCCAAAGCAGTGGTTCCAACCCCCGCCCCTCCTCTATCTTTTCCCACTTCCCCACCTTCTGTCCTCCCTTGTTCCCCATTTCGTCTTCAGAGTGACTAAATATCTTAAAACATCTTTCCTTTTCTTTCCCCCACTGACCCAGCACACTAGCCCCCATCCTCAGGAGACCCCCCCCCCGAAGAAACTAAGGGCCATATGTACAAGGAAATGACGCAGCGCTCACCATTTCCAAAATGCAGGTATGCACCGTATTTACAGGAATACTGTGCACCCCTCTGTTTTCCCTAGCATTGGCGCTATAAATAGCTGCCTAGGGCATTGCCGGGATGATTTGTTTATGTAAAGGAAGGTGTCCCTTCCTGCACATAAACAATGAATAATGGCGATTTGCAGCACACATACAAATATTAAATTGTCATTATTTAATGATTGTTTTGTACATGAAGGGACACCTTCATGCACAAACGCAATCATTAATGGAGTTTTGCTCTTTGTAAGTGTGCTGCAGAATGCAGCACACATAGAAAAAGCAAAAACGAGGAGAAATAAAAGTATTTCTCCGCATTGCACCAATTTAACGCCTGCTTTTGCATGGCGTTAGTTTTTGGGGCTGCCTCAGATTTACAGATCCTTGTAAATCTAGGGCAGTGTCAAAAAGCAATGGGTGTTACAGTGGAACGCACACAGCAACACCCATTGCAACACCCATTGCACGCCCCTTTCACGCAGATACCTGCGTGAAAGGGTACTATATTACAAAGCGCTGTTAAGCCACAAAAAGTGGCTTACCGCCACTTTGTAAATATGGAGCAGGGCATTGCGCCACCGGAACGTCTTAAAAGTGACATCCCGGTGGGGCAATCCCCTTGTGCATATGCCCGAGAGGGTTGAAACGCATTGACATATGACGTCAAGGGAAACTAGTACCTAAAAGGACATGATTAATTAACCCTAAATGGGCACCCAGCTGCTTATAATAACTAGGGGTGACCCTAATTCTTGACTAAATGATCCATAACCCTTGACTGGAGACAATCCTGGTGGGTTCCAAAATCTACGAATTCATGTTTTCACTACCGTTGATCTCTCTTACTGGTGAAGGATACTCTATTTTTCCTTTTTACCTTTTTCGTAACCCACAAATGGTGATCTTTATTGTTGATAATTTGTTGAATCTAGAATCATGATTTTGAAAAAACATATTAATTGTATGTTGTCTGGTCCAGTTCCCCCTGCTTTAAAAGGACCTAACCCCATTTAAATACCTGTAGGTGACAAGGTGGATACAGAGGGGATTGATGGCTCACGTAATGAAACCGTACAAAAAACAGGTGCACAGTAGCATCATGGGCAGAGTTTCTGTTCAGATCAGAGAACTGTATAATCACTTAAGTCCATAAGCTACTTAAAATTGTTACAGGGCGTGTGAGGCCATCAATGTGTGCCTTCGATTACCAAGTGTGCACTAGTGCTTGATATGTTGGAGCAGTGCAGCTGTCACTGTCTCCTCAAGGAAGCCCCAGAAATGACCACTATCCATATTAAGGCTTAAGGTGCAAAGCAAGCTGCTGCGCGACATGCGAGCGTCAAAACCTCAAGAAGCATTGGCCCAGCCAAAAGGTCTGGCTTTGGCCGCAAGCTTTTTGACTTTTGCAAAAACCACAACAAACAAATTGCCAAATGTTATTGGAAGATGCCAAGCCCTCATCAATCTAAAAATCATTGAGTAAAGGAAGAAACATTTTTTTGGTCCAAAAGGCACACATTGCCATAGTAGTACTTGGCACTAAAGGGAACTACTGTGTGTGTGGATATGCTCCTTGTGAAAGGGGAGCATGTTGTATCTCATAGCAAAGTCAGATAACGGTGGAAGAAAAATGTGAATGACACAACAGAGTTATGGATGAAGTTTGGCTGAAAACCCCTTTAAGTAACTATATTAAACACATAATTGTAGTAAAATCAAAAGATGAAACTAACACCAAACCTAAAAAAGCCAATTGATCTGGTGTTGGTTGCCAGCGTCTTGCTTCTGCTAATGCTTTTTAGTATTTTTTTTAACACCTTTATTAACTCCTTAACCGCAGCGCGAATTCCGCCGCGGTGCAGGAGTTTTAATGATTGGGCGGGGCTGCGTCGGCCAACGGACGTGCGCAGCACTAGCCAGGTAGTGCTCGCGACGGCCGTTGGCCGACGCGCGCACGGAACGGGTTAAGTACAAACAAAAACACTGGCACTGAAGGGAATTATCTTTGGTGTGGATGTGCTCCATGTGAAAGAGTACAATGCAGTCAGTCAAAGTGAAGTTAGCCAGTGGCTGGAGTAGGTTGACCCACTGTCCCTTTCTGTATGCTGTAGTGGGCATAAGCAAAATGTGAGTGACACAACAGACTAATGGATGAAGACTTCTGACTGAAAGCCCCTTTAAGTAAGTATATTATACATATACATTTTGTAAAATCAAAAGGTCTTGGCTAATGCCAGATCTAAAATTGACCACTCTCCATGTTGAGGCTTGGGGCACAAAGAAAGCTGATGCATGTTGAGTGTCTCATAACTATGGTTAATAATGAGTCAATCTAATACCAGAGGGAAGACGTGTGGTTCGCACTACATTATTAACATTGAAATTAACCAGATAAGAGACATTAATGGGTATGTATGAATAAAGACAAATAAAATGCCTAATCCAATAAAGGATGCATCAAGTATATATCATTTCAACCTGAAAAGAGAAAACAGACTGCAAAACGGGCATGTAATACATTGCATATATGACAATTCAAGATTTTTCAAATCATAAATACAAACATACAGAGACTGTGAGGAAATTACATTTTTGCAGGTTCACCATCCACTTTTTGCCCCACTTTTTGACTATTACATACTTGTGTAATAACCCTGTGATGCACTGTGCCCTGTTGCCCAGACCGCATTGCATGTGGTCTGTCCTTAAAACTGTATGTTTAATTGTCTTATACCCAATTGGCATAGGTTGACTTACTATAAGTCCCTGTTATATGGTACCAGAGGGACCCAGGGCATGTAAGATAAAGGGTACCTTGTAGGCAGCAGCACTTATTGTGACACTCCGAATGTGATAAAGTAAAGCATGTCTCCCAGCTTGCCACTGGAGACTGGAAGAGATGTTTTAAACTGCTAACTTTACTTTGCCATTTAAAGTAATTGCAAAGCACAAACTTTTCTTTTTAAACATATATAAGTCACCCTTAAGGCAGGCCTAACGAGCCCTAAGGCAGGATGCTGTCTATTAAAAAGTAGGACATGTGTCTTTACATGTCCTGACAGGAAAAAACCCACATTGTTGTTTTTACTGTAAAATAGCTAGTAGCCCCTTTGGCAAGTACAGGGTAACCCACTGACAACTCAGCAGTGCTAACTATTGAATGGTACGACTAAATATGATACTTCAAGGTATCAAAAGAATCATTACATTAAACCCGACTTGTTGTTTAAGTTGAATTTAATGCACCTTTTCAGTAAATAGCAACTTAAGAAAGTTGCCACACTATCGCCCAGGTTTTCCAGTGACCGTTTACAGTTGCTGGCCGTAAGACAGCCTTCTGCCCTCCTGGAGAGAGGTGTGAATGACTCTCAAGAATGAACACAAAGGATCTGCCAAGGCAGGAGGTGTGATCTCCCTTCCTGGCAGGAAGGTTAAACAAGGTGTAAGCCCAAAAGGTGAGCGTGAAACACAAAGCCACATTTTGAAAGGCAAATGGTGGTCAAACAGAGGTAGAGCTGCTCTTTTGTTTTTGCAGGCAAGCTGGCATCTTGGGCAGAGAGGGAAACGCTCATGCCAAACCAGATTTTAAATGGGAGTGAAGCCCCAAGTAGTCACACCTCTGGGGTGGGCTAGGGAGATCCACAAACCAAGAGAAGAGTTCTGCCATGTTGGGGTGGGCAGAATAGTGCACCCTGGGATAGCTAGAAGCCACACTTGACAGAAAACTGACAGAAAACAGTAAGATGGAGACCTGGTAGACTATTGGTTTCTAGCCACCGCATGCCCGAGGGCAAATTGTGGGAATAGAAAAGTCTACCCTGGCACCCAGACCTCAGATCACATCCCCACTGGAGAAAGGATAGAAGAACGACTGCCCTGCTGTTCCCTGGACCCGGCAAAGAGAGGCTGCACCAAAGAATGGACTACACCTGCTGATCCTTGGGCTAGCAAAGAGAGGACTCTGTCTGTGATGCCCTGCCCAAGGAAAATTTGTCCCTGAGACCCAGGCAGAAGAGGCGACTCTAAAAGTCAGTTGGCTGACTTCCTGTTACAGCTCCAATCACAGCCTACCTCAGCTAGTTTTTAGCCACAATCGCTTGATTACCAATGACCTCTGAAGCGCAGCATGGGAGACCAGTCTTGACACTCAAAAGTTGCACCCGAGTCTGCTGGACCCCAGAGAGGCTGTCAAAGTGCAGTTTGGCCACCCAAGATAGACACTAGCTTCAGTTAAAGGGAACCATTCCTTTCACTGTAACCAGAGACCAGTAGCAACTAGTTTTTGGCTGAACTTTAACTAGATTTTGAGAAACAGCGAGCCCTGTGGCCAAAGTTGCCCCATCATGTTCGTGAATTGAGGGGTGGTCAAGAACGACCCCATCACTGGATCAGCATTGACAGCATCCTTCACCATCTTCAGCTTTCTCTATCCCCTGCAGCAGGACCACTCCATTGATCTCTATTGTGGTTCTCCCATAAAGCCTGGATCTGGACTGGAGACTGCTTTTACTGCAAGGTAACTGTCCTGCCAAGCCTTTTTGGCCTCTGTGACTTGCTGCCAGAGTTGGTATCCCCACAGCTGTCCAGAATAACCGAAAACAACTTTACAAACGTTTTCCAGTTGCTAACCACGGTAGTTGCCAATGTATGTTTGTGATTTTGGGAGCTATCTCAATTGCTCTTAATGTGAGACTGAAACATAAGCCATTAAGAGGCAGGCAGAAAAACATTCTACACTGTATTTCACAACCGCACTTGCTTAATGCGGAAACACAGACCAGCAGCACCCCTTTTAGTTTTTTATGCATTTAATAAACAGCTCCATTCTTCTCCCTTTCCACTGAAATGTGAATTACAACGTGTTATTCTCCTTTCTTCATAGAACTGCAAGTAGAATGGATTCACTAGATCGCCTCTCTTGTTACCCAAGCTTCAAACACTATGCTTGGGCTTCCAGATATTACTGTGGCAGTTGTGAACTCTCTTTTACATTCTTCTGTTTCTTCTTACTCAGTTTAGGGTCCAAAATCCAGCATGACTCACCACTAAAAATATAAATAGCGTTGCTTGCCTCCGGAGTTCATGTTGGTACCTCCTCTGTAAGTCGTAAAGTAGAGATAGTAATAAGTGCCTGTGTAGATGCCCCACCAGGAGCTGGGTAGCGTCTGTTCAGCCTCCTCCTCCAACTGATTCTCAGCAGTCCATGAAGGGCATAGAGGAAACAGATTCCAACACACAAATATATAAACTGAGACATGTATAAACAGTTCCCAACATATTTTCCTCCTTCGAAGTGACCACAAACTTGAGACATGTGCCTGCATGCTTAAACTTTAGAAAGAGTAGTAAACACATCACCCGGACCCAAACATCCTCCCTTAAAACCAACACAACATGTTACGGACTAATTTAGCCCCCAGCTAAAGTAAGATGAAACTTGATGCCAGCTGCACGCATCCCTGTACTCAGGCACTCCATATAAAATACTTCACTGCACTCATCCCAGTCATAAGGCATTCCACGCAACATGCCAGTGTGCACTCACCATGTCAAGAGATATTCTGTGCACAGGACTACACAGTCCCACCCACTGTGTATGTCACTCACTGCTTCCAGAGGGCTGTCCATGAATACCACAAAGCTGCTCATACCCATCCCTGTCCTGGGTCACTCCATGCATCCAACACCTTTGCACTAGCCCTGTCATGGGGCACTCTGCGCACATACATCACTGCACTCATCCCTGTCACAGGGCATTCTACACAGTCTACCTCCCACAGAACTAGTGGGACCATATACACTGCATTCAAGCCTTAATAGGAATCCCATGCAATGTACCTGTGTACTCACCCTGCCCTAAAGCACTCCATGTATTCTACTCTTCTGCACTCACCCTGTAATAGTTCACTCCATGCAACATACATGACTGCACTGAGCATGTACTAAGACACAACTGCATACACCCTGTCAAAGAGCAATCCATGCACTCACCACTTTTGCACTCACCCTGTCCTAGGGCACTCCGTACTTATACCGCTGCCACTCATCCACCCCCTCATTACTAGTGTATTTTTTTTGTACAAACCTTCTTTTTTCCTTGGTATTTCTCACTGTGTGAACACTCATGAGCACTTCTTAGACAGCAGTAAAATGTTGGATACTTATGTGTCTATCTGCTTCATTAATTGCATTTTGAAATTGCCCAATCATCCATTCATTAAATCTTCAGAAGTCTGCCTAATTTAATAAAAACTGAATTTCTTTTCATGTGGGACATATGTTGCTTATCTATTAAATGCCCCAGGTTCTAGGTGTTCTCTTTTAAAGGCAACCCCTGTTTCTTATGCATTGAGTGCCAACAGCAGTCACCTGGTTGTGCTTCACCAGGACAAAGCCTAAAGTTAAGGCCAACCACAATGGAGTACGAATCAGATACAGGGACCAGGTTCGTCCCGCTGAAAGTATTTATCTTCAGACTTAGTCTCTGGAACAGAAGTCAAAAATCCTCAGTGGGGCAAGACAGTGGGTTGTAGCTGAAGAGGGCTCCATTTCGTCAGATAGGTGCTATATGAGGTCTCAGAGTGTCGCAATGTCACTCAACTGAAGTCCAGGTGTTCCGCAGGGGTGATGATAGTTCACCCTTGCCATCCGAGCACAAGTATCAAATCTGGAAGTGCAACCATGAGTTGACAGTTCATCCAAAAGCAAGTAGGGTTGAGGTGTGAGAGAGACAGAAAAATGGAGAAGGCTTTTTGCTTCTTCTATGACTTATGTGTTGTTCTGGGTTTGACTTATTTTCAAACAATACTAATAGTTCACATTTGTCGCATTGTTCTAGTATGCATCTGAAATAGCAATTACAGAATTATCTGTTATCACAATCACAGTTTGTCTGGTTAATTTACTGCATTAGCTCTGACCTCCTCCTAGCCTTTTGAGTACATCTGGGAACACAAAAGTATTCTTGACAGTGTGCCAGGATTCCAATTGCTCTGACTCAAATGAGTCTAAAAGTATGAGATAACTCTCTACACTGCGGAGTCTCTTTAAACACACACAAGAAATGTTTCTCTCAATGATGCGGTTATACAGGGTTTAATTGTCTCTTTCGGTACTAGGGTTGATTTAATAGTTCTTAAGTAAACAAGGTTAAGTCTCCCTTGTACCACTTTTCAGGATATTACCATCTCTTTCAGTACTTGGGATCTGGTTCCAAGTCTTTGAATAAAGTGGAACAAAGCACTCAGAAGTTACATACAAGTGTGTCAACCTGTAATCAAAATAGCAATGACACACATGCACAAATATTTCAAAAGTTCAGTTCTACCTTTAGATTTCAATGTCTCTTCTCTTTTGTTGTTTCAGGTTCACCTCAAGTGGATTCCAGGTGGGCGGGATGAGGATTCCCGGCTGGGCCAAGAAGAAAATTCCAGGTGGGATCAAGGGAAGTGATCCTGAGATGCTCCAAACGCTGTCTCAGAGGGCTGTTGATGAAGCCAAGCAAACGAGAAAGACAGGGTGTCGTATTTTAGGCATGCATCTGTCAAAATGACCTCCGCTCACAGGGGTGCTCCAAATCTCATGAAATCTCATGAGAGCTCTAGCGCAAGTTGTTTGGCCACAGTGAACGGGCTGCTGGAACAGTCACAGCCATGGGGTCTGGACTTGATATGTTTTAATTTGGGAGGTAGGAAGTAACCTTTAGTTTCTTCCACAAGATAGGAGTGTTCTTGATGGCAGGATGAGGAGGTCGGCGGCAGTGAGCCAGAAGGAGGCAGAGAAAGGAGAACCACTCTTACGATAAAAATGTAAGTCCGTTTTTATATAGCGCAGCTACTCACCCTTACGGGTCTCAAGGCGCTGGGGGCCGTAGTGGAAATTAAGTGAGCTATTGCCCAGAGTCACATGGTGCTGAGCTGCCGCCGGAGCCGGGGATCGAACCGTGAACCCTGTGCTCCGAAGTCAGCTGCCCTGGCCGCTGCACCACACCTCTCCAAACGATGGGGTTTGGAGAGTAGTGTCTAAGGGCCCCCATAAAGCAACGTACACATCCTGTCTGAGCAGTTGCCACAACACAGTGAAGCCATTGACTTTTTTGTTGGAAATCTTCAGAGTGGGAGAAATTTTAATTTCACACCCAGAGAAGGTCCCTCGCTGGTCGGATACTTTTAGCGTCTTCCACCCATTGAAGATTTTTACCTTTGGACTTAGTCATTGTTGGGCTTGGCCCTCACTGCAGGGTCACTCCCAAATATTTTGCCTTCACCTGCTGAATTCAATTTTGTTGGCTTTAGGGCTCTGCACACTATCCACAGCTAACCAATGCTAAAGTGCTTGTTCTCTCTCCTTTAAACATTGTAAAATTGGCTCACACTCAATTGGCACACTTAATTTACTTATAAGTCCATAGTAAAGTGGTACTACATGTGCAGAGGCCAGAAAATGTAATGCTAATAGTGGACATGCAGCACCTATTGTGCCACTCAATTAAGTAGCCTTGCTAAACAACTCAGGACTGCCATTGCAGTCTATATGCAGTTTTAAACTGCAAATTTGACCTGCCAAAATACACCATTTTGCCAGGACTAAACCTTCCTTTTTAGTACATATAAGTCACCCCTAGGGTAGACCCTAAATAGCCCACTGAGTGGGGTGCAGGGTGTTTGGAAAGATGGATATGAATTCTTAAGTTTTTACATGTCCTGGTAGTAAAAAACTCTTAAATTCATTTTTTATTTCTGTGAGGTCTACCTCTCCTATAGGATAACATTGTGTTACCTTATTGTATTTAATAAGTAATAACTTTTTCTTGGGAGCAGATAGAAATGTCATGTTTGTTGTTTAAGGAATTGTAATTTAAAACCCTCTTTAATGGTAAAGTCAGATTTTAAGTCACAACTCTGAAAATGCCACTTTTAGAAAGTTGTCATTTTGTTGTCCTAACCATTTGATGCCTGCATTCTGTTTCCTGGGTCACATTGCTAGGTGCTAGTAGGCAGTTTGCCTTAGTGTATTCCTCCCAGGCCGCCACACAATACAGTGGCTAGGTGTTGGCAGGATGGGCCATCCTGACTTGATGGGAGGGGCGGAGATGTCACCTGACACACTTGCACTTCAAAGACACTGTCTCCACTTATACACAAAGAGATTCGCACTAGACTTTTGTGACACCAGACCCAGTGGATCCAGAGCAGGGAGGCAGGAAATTCTAGACACTTCTATGGGGGGGACTACAGACGCTTTTCCACTTTAAAGTGGGAACCAGATATAAAGCTAAGACCCTCAGACCCACTGTTCAGTACAGTTCTGGACCTGTGAGTACTACAGAAGAAGGACTGCCCTGCTGCCAGAGGACTAATCTGCTGCCAGAGGACTACCCTGCTGCCTGAGGCCTGCCCTACTACCTAGGAAGGAAGACTGGACGTGCTCCCTTCATTCCAGGCTAAGTGAATCCATGGGTCTCCTGACTGACTTCCTGTTCTGAGCTACAGGGACACAACAAGCTCCGGAGGCCTCCCTGCAAGGCCCAGCTGACCTGCTGCACTGAACCTGCCTGGACCTGCTGCACTGAACCTGCCTGAGTCATGCTGACCTCTGCTGGAGTAAGTTCCTGATCCCAAGTGATACATCCCCAGGTTCTGGGCCCTTGGCTGGCATCAGAGAGAGCTCGTCCTAGCCTAACTGAAGGTTCCACAAAATCTGGTGCAAAGTGACGGCAAGCCTCGCCAAGCCTCACCGTACAGCTAAAGCTTCACGAGAACCGACACCAAATGACGTGAAGCCCTGCAAAGCCTTGCCACGGAGCTGCAGCCTCATTGGAATTGACTCAGATTGATGCAAAACCCACAAAGCCTGGCCGCACAGCTGCCATCTTAACCTGTACTGGCTCTGAGCGATGCAAGACCCTGCAAAGCTTTGCAGCGCAGCTCTTTGGAACCAACGCAAAGCGATGTAAAGCCTCGCCACACAGCTTCACCAGAACCGACGCCTGACGACGTGAAGCCTCACAAACCAACATCGTGCAGACTGCGCAGCAAGGACATAAGGTACAATCCTCAGTGGTCAAACGTGGTTCTGTGCCCAGACATCCTCAGTTGGCATTTTGCCACTACTTTTATCTAGTTCTAGAGATTAGATTTTTGATTGTTATGGTCTCAAATAATTTATTAAAATGTACTCTATTTTTCTATATTGTTATGGAATTTTTCTTGTGTTATGTTCTCACTTTATTACTGTTTAAGTGCTGCATAATTACTTTGCACATTGCCTCTGAGTTAATCCTGACTGTTTTTGTGCCAAGCTACCAGGGGGTTAGCACAGTTTAATTTGGTGACTTTTGTGGTTCACCCTCACAACGATTGTGGCTGTTGGTTGAATAGGGTTTTACCCCAACCTCAACCAACAACCCTATTTCTAACAGTTTTTGGAGCTCAGATTCTTTCTGCAGCCAGGCTGCCGGCTATAGCCAAAGAGTGCTCCATGAGGCCAGAAACTATCTCAGGGAGATCCCATTGCGTCAGATTTACTGCTTTGGAGAAGAATGTAGCAGGAGGAACCTGGATCTTTGGCCCAATGGCAATGCACCATCATCGGATTGGCTTGGCAGTTGGTTTCAGTCCCCTGTCGGTTCTTAGAGCAAAAGGTTGGCAAAAGGTTTCGAAGTCCCATGTGTTAGGAAAAATGTCTGTTCCTGTAGCCCAAACAAGAGGTTAGCCTTATGATTCTTGGAGTCCACTTTGTCCTGGGTAAAACAGGAAAAGCACGCTAGCCTTGAATGCTCTTCTCAGGTCACAAACAACATGTCCAGTGCTCTTCTGTTCTTCCTCTGGTCCTGAAGTGATATGAGGAGGGTACTGGAGATTTATGCCTAGTGCCAGCCTGTGGCTGGTGGAGACTATTGGCTACTCTCTAACCAATGGGGCAAAGGTTCCCAGGGGTGACCCTACCTACTTTTGCAGCACTTCCTGTGTGTTTTACAGTATGTTCTCCCATAGTGCCTCTCTCTACCAAAACCAAGCATGACAAAAACTTTCTTCCTCTGGTCAGAAGTTCCTGTGTCCACCAAGAATGTGGCTATGATGAAGGGCAAACCCTCCCTTGTGGCCATGCCAAATGAGTTCTGGTGCAGCCCGCCCCCCCCCACTAGATGTGAAGTTAAGCTGACTAGGAAAGTAAAGGGAAGAAGGTTGAGGTGTGAGCTACATCTGCCAGTGACAGAGTAGACACTTTTCGAAGCTCAGGAATGGGCTGGCACAACACCCCAGGCCATCCTGCTCAAGGAGGAAAAACGCCTCTTCACACCCAAGCCTTTTGTCCACTGTCTAGGAGGAATACACATGATACCACAGAAGGGCCTTTAGAAGTTAGGTGACACTGTACACTGGCAAAAAGGCACACTTGGCTTAGGCAAGAAAATGACAACTTTCTAAAAGTGTCATTAACAAAATATAATATAATACTAAAAAGATTGGAATAATGCCTTGAGAATTTGTAAGACAGGCAATAGGAGTAGTATTATTCACTCACTCTTTAATTATCTGCAGTCAATTTGGTATATTAGATCCAGGATTGCTGCTAAAAAATAAAGCCCTAATTAATTAATTTGTTTTAATGTATTTTAATGCACTGTGCACTTTAGCCATTATGAACCAGACACGTGTCTTAAGCTATTACCTAATTCTATTGAGCCCCTAGCAGCATTTTTCTGGATAGCATAGTGGACCCTTTTTGAGTTCCTTCTTAGGACATTTCTTGAGGTTTTTGTTTATCTGGCAATCGGCTCAGCAATGAAGTTCAGTATATTAAATTTTTTCAAATGAATGTACTAGAGTTGTAAGCTGCTCTGATTTGACTAGTTCTTTAATGAATTTCGTATTTTAGAGCTGTATGATTTATAATCTTTTTATGTGTTTCTATGGTGTACTTTTATGGTTCTGAAAACCAAAATAAAGTTCTTGATTGTTTGATTGATAAATATAATATTCAATTTTACCATTAAGTTGGATTTTAGCTCACTATTCAAGTCCTTGAATCATTTTTCTAGCTGCTCCCAAACCCAAATTAGGCATTATAAATTCGTATAATGTAACCCAGCGTTTTCTTATGGGAGGGCTAACCTTTCCACAGTGAAAAACGACTTTTGAGGTTTTTCACTGCCAGGGCATATAAAACATTAACTATGCATGTCCTACTTTTTGAATACCATGCACCCTGCCTTATGGGCAAGGCGGGCCTGCCTTAAGGGTGACTTATAGGTATTAGAAACAAAGGTTTAGGTCTAGGTCGAAATTACAGTTTTAAACTGTCCACACTGCCTGCAGGGGCAGGCTTTGAGACATGTTTTATAGAGCTACTGTAGTGGATGGCAGAAGGAGTGATGCAGCGCACTTGTAGCATTTAATTTACAAGCCCTCACTAAATGTAGTACCATATACTAGGAACTTATAACTAAATTAAGTGTGCCAATTAGGTGTATGCTGCTTTACCTATGTTTAGAAGGGAGAGCACTTTACTACTGGTTAGCAGGAGTAAAGCGCACAGAGACCTAGAACCATCAAAAAGAGGTTCAGCAAAAAAATGGGGGGAAACCATGCAAGAGATGGTCCCCTCCAGCAATGCATATGTTGGAAGTTTGGGTATCAGTTTTCAGTAATCAAAGAAGTCAATTTACTACAATGGCAACATGAGAGTAAGTGTCATCACACATCATTTGACCACCAACATCATCACATGGTTCACCCTTTGATCCACCTTTAGGACCTTCACAGCCTCCTATTTATTGCTCAGCTCCTCGCTGGAGGCAATAAAGTGTAAATGAAAGAAAGAAAAGCAACAGGACTTTGAGATATGTTTTCTTTCTGATCCTGCTGCTTCCTTCCTGAACCCTGTGAAGAGAGGTGGCAAGGGCAATTTCCGGGTTATCAAATGTCAAGCAAGCTGTGTAACACGCTTCTAGAACTGATAATCTCTAATTTATGCCCATGTGTGTTGTGAAGGCACCATCGATAATCACTTTGGGGCCCATTATGTTGTCGGGCAGATCGCCACCAACAGGCTGTCGGTGGCGGTTCATCCAACAATCAGACTCAGCGGTCCGACCTCTGCATTACAATGTGGTCGGTCAGAATGCTGCAGCCTGAGGGAAGACTGACGCTTCCGACAGGATCAGAGATCCTGTCAGGGCATCGGTCGGACAGATAATTCCCAAATGGCGGTTGTACCTGCTCAGGTACTGCAGTCGCATTATGATGTCCGTTTCCGACAGCCTTTCCATGTCAGCCTTCCGACAGGGAAAGTTTGTCGGAAAGTGACTTTAGTGACTCCCGCGGCCTCTGTTATGAGGCCTGGGGGCACCTGTGGTGCCCCCCAAATATGCGGTGCCTGCCACATGGTGCATGGATGTATTAAAAGTGTATTTTTTCTGTTGTAGCTTGTGCTGCAGCACAAGCTGCAATAGAAAAAATACACTTTCCGACCGCCATGAAGGCGGTCGCATTGTAATAATGGAAGCGGGACCACCGACTCCTTGTGGAACGGTCCCGTTTCCGCTACGATGTTGGTTAGACGCTCGTCCTACCAATATCGTAATGGGACCCTTTGTGTTTCGTTTCTGCGATTGATGTGCCCTTTGACATCTTTCATAATGTAGTTTGCATTTCTGGCTACGGGAGTGCACAAGAATATAAAATAATGAATATCTGATGGAAGATGGAAATAATGGTTACCATGAGGTACCAACGGAGTGCGACTTCAACATCCTATATGCTATAAAACCTGGCATGAAGCATCTTTCTGCCTGACAGCAACACATTTGTCTGTGTTCTGACATCCTATCCTGCAAACAATGTAAAGCTGTTGCGTGCTGGGAAATGCAGTATGAACAGAAAAATAACTAGAGAAAGAGAAATTTACTTATTCTATACTATTTGCTACTGACCTTCCAAACTGCTTCTCTGTTATTTGCTTCTGATTTTCCTAGACAGTCTTTGTGTGTGAATATCTAGAAAAAGTTGTTTTTGAAGTCCTAATTGGTTGAGGCCAATGCAATTTGCCAAGTGTGTTTTGGACTATACCAATTGCCTATGATTGTACTTGAAAGTAGAACCCAAAATTCCTAAATTCCAAATCCTGCAAGTTCTAATGACCCAATGTCTCCTACAATTTTGCATTTGCCATGCATTCTGCAAAATCTCCTTGAGGAGGCCTCCTGCCCCCCCTTTCCCACAATGTCATTGGTCTACTGTGTTTTAAAATGCATAATTGGCCACATATTGGGCAGAAAAATGACACCCCATATTTCAGAGTGCAACACTAGTAAAGGGAGACCCTCATGTTTTTTTCATACTAGTTCTGAAGATGATCCCACCAACACTGTTCAAAGTGTTAGTCCTTGCCCCCTGAAGTTTGGGCCTATGCCTGTGACACCGACAAAGTATCAAGGATTTCCAGCTCCAAGCTGTAGCCCACATATGCGCTCTGCAGCCTCTGCCTGGCACATCAGCCCTGGAGTGAGGAAGGAAGGAGAATCTTGCTTAGACAGCACTCACCACTTGGATTTGGAAAGCACTGCAGTGGCCTGCCCTTACAGGCATTGAGGAGACACTGAGCATAAAAAAATGAACTCTCGAGAGTTCCATCAATACAAATGGCAACCTAACACACACAGCCCAGTGGTACATCAACCCATCACAACTTCCAAATTACATGCCTGCAAGATAAGATGATGTCGTACTTAGGTTTTTCCAGCACCTCAGTACAGCTGCCAGTTAGCTTCTGACATAATGATATACCTCATGGCGTCAGTGGTGCAGAAAGGACGGCATTGGTCCTAATGCAACAAGGAAATTAGGCTCCCATCCTTTGATTTATTAGTAAAAAGTAGCCACTAACTGGAGTAAAGTGAGCCCCTTAACTTCGGAGCCCTGGTGTCATTGCACTTTCTTCACTATTATTAGCTACTGTGTGCACCATATGCAAGAAATGCACCTCATTTGCCTGATGCTTAATAAATAATGCTGAAAACGAACTGCTCATATCATCATGCACAACCACAAAACACACAACATACATATACGCATATACATGAGAAAGGGTTTTTCTCACAGCCTTTTACAGTCAATCAATCAATCAATCAGGGCTGATAAAGCAAAACTACTCACCCGTGAGGGTCTCAAGGCACTGGGGGGCAAGGGGGTAAGCTCCGTTGAGTGCTGGGGTCACCAGAAAAGCCAGGTCTTGAGGTCCTTCCTGAACTGGGGCAATTTGGGAGATTGCAGGAGGTGGAGGGGGAGAGTGTTCCAGGCTTTGCCTGCGAAGTTGGAGAAGGACTTTCCTCCCGTTCTAGTCTTGCTGATACGTGGGACGGTGGCCAGTGAGAGCTGGGTTGGTCGGTGGTGTCTTTTGGGTGCATAGAAGGAGAGGCGGCTGTTCAGGTATGTGGGTTCAGTGTTGTGAAGGGCCTTGTATGCATGGGTGAAGGCTATTCTTCTTTTAACTGGAAGCCAGTAGAGATCACAGAGGTGTTGGGTGATGTGACTGCAACGGGGAATGTTGAGGATCAGTCTGGCAGCGGCGTTCTGGACAGATTGGAGTTTGTGAAGGAGTTTCTTGTTAATTCCGACGTAGAGAGCAATGCCGTAGTCCAGTCTGCCATTGATGAGTGCGTGCGTGACAGTTTTTCTGGTTTTGGTTGGATCCATCTGAAGGTCCTTCGAAGCATCCGGAGGGTGTTGAAGCAGGTCAAGGAGACTGCATTGATCTGGCGGTTCATTGTGAGCGATGAGTCTAGTATGATGCCGAGATTTGGTGCGTGGTCCTTCGGGGTTGGGGGATTTCCGAGGGCAGAAGGCCACCAGGAGTCGTTCCATGCAGAGTGGGTGGAGCCAAGGATGAGGACTTCTTTCTTTTCTGAGTTGAGTTTCAGGCAGCTGTTCTTCATCCAGGTGGTGACGGCTTTCATCCCTTCTTGGAATTTGTGTCTGGTGATGTTGGGTTCGGTCGTGAGGGAGAGGATCAGCTGGGTGTCAGCATATGAGATGATGTTGAGCCCATGGTTCCTGATGATGGTTGTGAGGGGGGCCATGTAGATGTTGAAGAGTGGGGCTGAGACAGGAGCCCTGGGGCACTCCACAGTTGGTCTCTGTCGGTGGGGCTGAGGGAGGAGCCCTGGGGCACTCAACAGTTGTTCTCTGTCAGTTCTGAGAGGTAGGAAGGGAGTCTGAACTGCTGAGTTCTGCCAAAGAGGAAGGAGCGGATCCAGTTGAGGGCCTTACCGCAGATGCCAGTGTTGTGGAGTCTGGTGGCTAGGCTGCAGTGGGAGATGGTGTTGAATGCAGCCGAGAGGTCAAGGAAGATGAGGGCTGACATTTCGCCCTGGTCAAGGAGGGAGGGGATGTCGTCGGAAGCAGCGAGTAGGGCGGTCTTGGTGCTCTGATTGCTTCAGAATCCAGATTGGGAGATGTCCAGGATGTTTTTAGCTTCAATGAAGTTTGCTAGCTGGGTGTTGAAGGCCTTTTCAATGACCTTGGCTGCGAAGGGAAGTACGGAGATGAGCCTGAAGTTCTTGAGGTCCTTTGGGTCCTCGTAGGGTTTCCTCAGGAGGGGGTTGACTTGGGCGTGTTTCCAGTCATTGGGGAAGGTGGCAGTATCGAAGGAGCAGTTGATCATCCAATGTAGTTCGGGTGCGATGGCAGAGGTGGCTCTGTGGAAGATATGGTGTAGACAGGGGTCTGAGGGTGCTCCAGAGTGGATGCTTTTCATGGTCTTCAAGGTGTTTTCTATCGTGAGTGGGATCCATTTGAGCAGGGTCTGTTTGATAGCGTCACATGAGGCAAGAGCTGGAGCAGTGAGGTGGTCTTGGTTGTCAAAGTTGTAATAGATCATCTTGATCTTGTGGTGGAAGAAGATGCTGAGTCTGTTGCAGAGGTCTTGGGAGGGTGGGACGTCTGTTGTTTCACTGCAGGGTTTGGTGAATTTCTTGATGATGGAGAAGAGTTCTTTTGTGTTGTGTGTGTTGGTGAGGATTCTGTCTTGGAGGGATTTCTTCCTTGTGGATTTGATGAGTTGGTGGTGTGCAGTGGTGGCTGGTTTGTAGGTGGCGCGTGTATCCGGGTTTTTGTTGTTCCTCCATGTCTTTTCGAGTCATCTGCAGGAGCATCTGGATTCTTGGAGTGCAGGGGTGAACCAGCTTGCTTTCTTGATGTGTCCTCCAGTGGCTTTCTTGAGGGGGGCGAGTGTGTTGGCGCAGTTCGTGATCCAGCGGTGGAGGTTGCATGCTGCAGTGTTTGCGTCTGACGTAGTCGGTGGTGGGGTGCTGACAAGGACGGAGGTGAGATGGTCTTTGGTGACTTTGCTCCAGCTTCTGCATGGGAGGTGTGGGCGTGCTTGTGTACGGTGGATTTTTTGAAGGAGAAGTTGATGCAGTGGTGATCTGTCCCGAGGAGTTCTGTGGTGTGGCTGTAGGAGACGCTGTTTCCTCTGGTGAAGATGGGTCGAGTGTGTGTCCCACTGTGTGCGTGGGGGTGGTGACTAGTTGTTTCAGTCCTATGTTGGCAAGGTTCTCTAGGAGGGAGGCGTTTGACTCATCGTGGTTATCCAGGTGGAAGTTTAGGTCTCCGAGTAGGATGTAGTCCGTGGATGCGAGGGCGAGGGGTGCGATGAGGTCGGTGATGGCGTCGGTAGACGGAGCATGGGGCCATGCGGCCTGTAGATGAGGGTTCCGCTGAGAGTTGTTTTGGGGTTGGTCTGGATCTTGAATTGGATGTGCTCCATGAGGGTCGTTGTGTCGTCCGGGAGGGTGGTCATGCGGAGGGTGCTTTTGTGAATGACGGCGATGCCTCCTCCTGAACCAATGGGGTGGTCCTTGTGCAAGATCTTGTATCCGTCGGGAATGGCTGTGGCGATGTCGGGTGCAGAGTTGGCTTGGTTCAGGTTTCCGTAAGGAAGGCGACGTCGGACGAGCAGGTATTGAGAAGGTCCCAGATTTCTATGGCGCGCTTGTGTAGGGAACGTACGTTGTGGAGGATGCAGTTAAGTGGTTTGTGAGTGTTGATGTCCAGTAGGTTGGGAGATGCTGCTGGGGTACGGAGCTGAGTGGAGGTGCAGCGGCAGTGTAGACAGGAGAGAGGGTCGTGGGTGTTGTTCAGCGTTGAGAGCTGGCAGTTATTGTTGCGTCCGGGGTTGAGATCGTGGAGGGTGCTGGAGTTGTAGCAATGGCGGTTTAGAGGACCAGGGGCCCTTGTGCTGGTCACGGTCAGGTCGCAGACAGCGCAGACAGGCCCAGACGGGCTTGCCTTTGGCGTGCATTCGGTCTGCCACTGGTGCGCCGGCTGGGCATGTCCACTGCGCAGCCACGCAGTGGCCACCATTAAGTAGGGACCGGGGAGGGCGTATCAGCTGGGAGGTGGGAGCGTGGGACACCCTGGAGGGGGAGGGACCACGGGGGCAGCAAAGGTAGGGGGAAAATGAAGTAAAACGAAGGAAAGAGTGAGAAGAGTGAGGAGAGTGAGAAGTGAAAAAGTGAAACGTGACAGAAGGGCAAAACGAAGGAAATAGAAAAAGAGGGCACAAAAGGAAAGAGGCAAAGAGAGGCACAGGCAGAACAACAGAAGAGCAGAGCGCTCTCCCACTGGACCACCAGGGATGAGGTGCAGGCAGGAGCCTGCGGGTGGAGGAGGGCCTCGAACACCTATTGGCTACTATGATTCAGATGGCTATAGGCACTGGCTTTAGGCAGTAACGTAACAAAACTTGAGAGAGCCCCCCTGCAAAGTACATGGAGGGTCCCCCCCAAGCTCTGGACCCAGTCAGGAGCTCAAAGGGAATGGGTCTACTGACCGTGCACAGTGCTGGAGGGGGCCCCTTGGAGCTCGGGTCCCCCTCACACAGCAGTGGCTGCAGGAGCTAAAGTTACACCACTGGCTTTAGGGGCTGTCCATTAGCGCTGGTATCACTAATGGCATTTTACTTGTGTGAAGTGCTTGAAAAAGTCATTCACACACACACTGCCTCAGTTAATTTTATAATGTTGCTTTTTGATTGCATAGACCCCACCCCTGCAGTCTGTCACCTTTCTTATTCCCCCACCACTGATCATCTATTGTGCCCTGCTGCGCCCCAACCTCCCATCCCCATTCTGCTTTACCTGTGTGGAAAGAGCTCACCTTGTCACACACAACAACATATCATTCAACATACAATATACACATACACACATGCACAAACAGAAAGGGGTTTTTGGAGTGCCCCATTCATCCATTGGATACAGTGATGGAAAAAGGGAAGTGGCAGGGTTAATGACTGCGCAAACTGTGTTTATCCATTTATCTAATCTGGAAATGTTTCAGGTGCTCCAAGGATAAGAAGTGGCCACAGGCACTCACAAGAGTGAAGACAAATGTCCTCACACAAACATTCACAACATTTCTCCTGAGCACCAATAAATGTCCAAATTCAGAGAACATTTTCAGTGTTCCATCCATCATCTCCTTGTGTTTGCTTTGTTCGCCCTAGGTTGGCAGGATATTCCCAGACATGGGTCCCTTGCTCACTTTGCCACTGGATTCAAGCTAGCCCGGCTGATATGGGGTGTTACCCCGAAACCGGTCTCAGGATGCTTGTTTTCGGTGAAGGAAGTTACCCATTTTAGGGTCACCCGGGTCACTAATGACCACCTCTCAGCCTTCTATACAAAATTAAGAGTCGGTCAGACAGTAGAGAATACAAACCAATAACTGTTTATTCAAAGTACACTCAGAGCGGAGCCCGGTCTGCCCAGTCGCTAGGAGTGCTGCAGAGGGACTGACATCAGCAAGCATAAATATACATTATGTACATTTCAGAACCAATGAAGGCACGCCCACCATGGAATTTTCCAAGCAGATGCAGCTAAACATTGAAGTACAAAGAGTAAGTTTCTATTCTGAGGCTGGGCACACATTATCTACTATTCAAGGTCGTTCTGCCCGTCCCCGCCACTAGACAAGTGGGAGAAGGCCTCAATCTAGTAAGAAAGGTATGGGCTAATAAGAACAGTCTATTCATTAGTGAAGCAAGACTCAACCTTTGAGAAACACAACTCAGCAGAGGCCTTTTCTCAGAAATAGCAAAAGATTAGTTTCGATCATGATTCAAAATGGCGCCCAAATAGAAAATGGTGCCGCGAATGCTAACTTACATGTGATAATACATAAACGAAATCATTTCTATTCTAACACTGGTCCAGGACAGACCTGGCAAGGCAGTTGGGCTGGACTGTTCCCATGAGGAACAGGGTCAGGACTGATTTGCATATGGCTGGGTCTGAACTGGGGTGGCGAAGTGAGCTAAAGAACGATGTTGGATTCAACCCAGATCTGTGACTGGAGGTTAGTGTCTGAAAAGTTTCAGCACTCCGTCCATCATTTCCTTGTGTTTGTTTTCACAAATTCAGAGTCCAACAGGTATTGGTAATTCTTCTCTTCACTTTATTTCTTTGGTTTCACAAACGTTCAAAAGTCTTCAGCAAAACCGAAACAGGAAACGGACCGGAAACCAAAACAGAGATGGTTTACTGGAGGAAACTCAGAGAACGACTACATCGATACCCCTCACATGCGTGTCTACCTATAACACCATCACCATTCAAGTATCCAGAATTATACAAAAACATTGGAGGATCCTGGGTACTGGCAAACGGAACTGGGAAAAAACAATGTTTTCCTATAGAAGAGCATGGAGTCTAAAAGACAGCCTTGTGGTGACTCGTCCACGAACACAAGAACCTCCAACTCGCACGGTTCTAAATGCATGGGGCTTGTCCAATGTTACTGGACACTACCCATGTGGGAACTGTAGCGTGTGTCATCTCACAAAACCAGAAAGAACACTCGATCTGGAACCTGGCAAGACGTGGCAGCTCACAAAACATACCTATTGCAATTCTTGCAATGTGATCTACCTGATCACCTGTCCATGTGGCCTCCACTATGTTGGCATGACAAGCCGGAAAATCAAAGTTCGCATCTGTGAACACCGAAGCAATATCAGATGCAAACGGAACACCACCAAAATGACAGACCACTTTCTGGAAACTGGACACACGACCAACGACCTTTACTGGGTGGTCATCGAGCAGTTGGACAAAAACCTCACCAACCTAAAATGCTATCTCTTTGAAAAAGAGCAACAATGGATCTACAGCTTGTCAACCAACATAAACGGCATGAACGACAACGTTCCGTGGAACGCACTTAACAGTACCTAATGTGAGGTTCCCCTGAGTAGCCCAGACTCCTGCAGGAAAGGTCCACTGGGATAACGAAACAACCTGACCTCGGGTAGACCCCAGTCTACACATCCCTACATATTGGGCTCAGGAACAGTGATATAAGCTCCTACACACTACCATCTTAACAAAACATCGATACGTAAGATGTCCTTTTTGTGCTGGCTACTTATACCAAAGCGATACCAAAGGAGATGATGGACGGAGCGCTAGAGCAAATCAAACACTCACCCCCAGTCAACTGATCTGGGTTTAATCCATTATCATTCCTTAGCTCACTCCACCACCCCAGTTCAGACATGGCCATATGCAAATCAGTCTGACCCTGTGCCTCATGGGAACAGTCCAGCGCCGAACTGCCAAGCCATGTCTTCCCTGGACCGGAAACAAGCATCCTGGGACCGGTTTCGGGTTCAAAACCCTCATCAGCCAGGCTATCTTGAATCCAGTGGCAAAGTGAGCAAGGGACCCACGTCTGGGCATACCCTGCCAACTTAGGGCGAACAAAGCGATACCAAAGGAGATGATGGACGGAGCGCTAGAGCAAATCAAACACTCACCCCCAGTCAACTGATCTGGGTTTAATCCATCATCATTCCTTAGCTCACTCCACCACCCCAGTTCAGACATGGCCATATGCAAATCAGTCTGACCCTGTGCCTCATGGGAACAGTCCAGCGCCGAACTGCCAAGCCATGTCTTCCCTGGACCGGAAACAAGCATCCTGGGACCGGTTTCGGGTTCAAAACCCTCATCAGCCAGGCTATCTTGAATCCAGTGGCAAAGTGAGCAAGGGACCCACATCTGGGCATACCCTGCCAACTTAGGGCGAACAAAGCGATACCAAAGGAGATGATTGACGGAGCGCTAGAGCAAATCAAACACTCACCCCCAGTCAACTGATCTGGGTTTAATCCATCATCATTCCTTAGCTCACTCCACCACCCCAGTTCAGACATGGCCATATGCAAATCAGTCTGACCCTGTGCCTCATGGGAACAGTCCAGCGCCGAACTGCCAAGCCATGTCTTCCCTGGGCCGGAAACAAGCATCCTGGGACCGGTTTCGGGTTCAAAACCCTCATCAGCCAGGCTATCTTGAATCCAGTGGCAAAGTGAGCAAGGGACCCACGTCTGGGCATACCCTGCCAACTTAGGGCGAACAAAGCGATACCAAAGGAGATGATGGACGGAGCGCTAGAGCAAATCAAACACTCACCCCCAGTCAACTGATCTGGGTTTAATCCATCATCATTCCTTAGCTCACTCCACCACCCCAGTTCAGACATGGCCATATGCAAATCAGTCTGACCCTGTGCCTCATGGGAACAGTCCAGCGCCGAACTGCCAAGCCATGTCTTCCCTGGACCGGAAACAAGCATCCTGGGACCGGTTTCGGGTTCAAAACCCTCATCAGCCAGGCTATCTTGAATCCAGTGGCAAAGTGAGCAAGGGACCCACGTCTGGGCATACCCTGCCAACTTAGGGCGAACAAAGCGATACCAAAGGAGATGATGGACGGAGCGCTAGAGCAAATCAAACACTCACCCCCAGTCAACTGATCTGGGTTTAATCCATCATCATTCCTTAGCTCACTCCACCACCCCAGTTCAGACATGGCCATATGCAAATCAGTCTGACCCTGTGCCTCATGGGAACAGTCCAGCGCTGAACTGCCAAGCCATGTCTTCCCTGGACCGGAAACAAGCATCCTGGGACCGGTTTCGGGTTCAAAACCCTCATCAGCCAGGCTATCTTGAATCCAGTGGCAAAGTGAGCAAGGGACCCACGTCTGGGCATACCCTGCCAACTTAGGGCGAACAAAGCGATACCAAAGGAGATGATGGACGGAGCGCTAGAGCAAATCAAACACTCACCCCCAGTCAACTGATCTGGGTTTAATCCAACATCATTCCTTAGCTCACTCCACCACCCCAGTTCAGACATGGCCATATGCAAATCAGTCTGACCCTGTGCCTCATGGGAACAGTCCAGCGCCGAACTGCCAAGCCATGTCTTCCCTGCACCGGAAACAAGCATCCTGGGACCGGTTTCGGGTTCAAAACCCTCATCAGCCAGGCTATCTTGAATCCAGTGGCAAAGTGAGCAAGGGACCCACGTCTGGGCATACCCTGCCAACTTAGGGCGAACAAAGCGATACCAAAGGAGATGATGGACGGAGCGCTAGAGCAAATCAAACACTCACCCCCAGTCAACTGATCTGGGTTTAATCCATCATCATTCCTTAGCTCACTCCACCACCCCAGTTCAGACATGGCCATATGCACATCAGTCTGACCCTGTGCCTCATGGGAACAGTCCAGCGCCGAACTGCCAAGCCATGTCTTCCCTGGACCGGAAACAAGCATCCTGGGACCGGTTTCGGGTTCAAAACCCTCATCAGCCAGGCTATCTTGAATCCAGTGGCAAAGTGAGCAAGGGACCCACGTCTGGGCATACCCTGCCAACTTAGGGCGAACAAAGCGATACCAAAGGAGATGATGGACGGAGCGCTAGAGCAAATCAAACACTCACCCCAGTCAACTGATCTGGGTTTAATCCATCATCATTCCTTAGCTCACTCCACCACCCCAGTTCAGACATGGCCATATGCAAATCAGTCTGACCCTGTGCCTCATGGGAACAGTCCAGCGCCGAACTGCCAAGCCATGTCTTCCCTGGACCGGAAACAAGCATCCTGGGACCGGTTTCGGGTTCAAAACCCTCATCAGCCAGGCTATCTTGAATCCGGTAGCAAAGTGAGCAAGGGACCCACGTCTGGGCATACCCTGCCAACTTAGGGCGAACAAAGCGATACCAAAGGAGATGATGGACGGAGCGCTAGAGCAAATCAAACACTCACCCCCAGTCAACTGATCTGGGTTTAATCCATCATCATTCCTTAGCTCACTCCACCACCCCAGTTCAGACATGGCCATATGCAAATCAGTCTGACCCTGTGCCTCATGGGAACAGTCCAGCGCCGAACTGCCAAGCCATGTCTTCCCTGGACCGGAAACAAGCATCCTGGGACCGGTTTCGGGTTCAAAACCCTCATCAGCCAGGCTATCTTGAATCCAGTGGCAAAGTGAGCAAGGGACCCACGTCTGGGCATACCCTGCCAACTTAGGGCGAACAAAGCGATACCAAAGGAGATGATGGACGGAGCGCTAGAGCAAATCAAACACTCACCCCCAGTCAACTGATCTGGGTTTAATCCATCATCATTCCTTAGCTCACTCCACCACCCCAGTTCAGACATGGCCATATGCAAATCAGTCTGACCCTGTGCCTCATGGGAACAGTCCAGCGCCAAACTGCCAAGCCATGTCTTCCCTGGACCGGAAACAAGCATCCTGGGACCGGTTTCGGGTTCAAAACCCTCATCAGCCAGGCTATCTTGAATCCAGTGGCAAAGTGAGCAAGGGACCCACGTCTGGGCATACCCTGCCAACTTAGAGGCGAACAAAGCGATACCAAAGGAGATGATGGACGGAGCGCTAGAGTAAATCAAACACTCACCCCCAGTCAACTGATCTGGGTTTAATCCATCATCATTCCTTAGCTCACTCCACCACCCCAGTTCAGACATGGCCATATGCAAATCAGTCTGACCCTGTGCCTCATGGGAACAGTCCAGCGCCGAACTGCCAAGCCATGTCTTCCCTGGACCGGAAACAAGCATCCTGGGACCGGTTTCGGGTTCAAAACCCTCATCAGCCAGGCTATCTTGAATCCAGTGGCAAAGCGAGCAAGGGACCCACGTCTGGGCATACCCTGCCAACTTAGGGCGAACAAAGCGATACCAAAGGAGATGATGGACGGAGCGCTAGAGCAAATCAAACACTCACCCCCAGTCAACTGATCTGGGTTTAATCCATCATAATTCCTTAGCTCACTCCACCACCCCAGTTCAGACATGGCCTTATGCAAATCAGTCTGACCCTGTGCCTCATGGGAACAGTCCAGCGCCGAATTGCCAAGCCATGTCTTCCCTGGACTGGAAACAAGCATCCTGGGACCGGTTTCGGGTTCAAAACCCTCATCAGCCAGGCTATCTTGAATCCAGTGGCAAAGTGAGCAAGGGACCCACGTCTGGGCATACCCTGCCAACTTAGAGGCGAACAAAGCGATACCAAAGGAGATGATGGACGGAGCGCTAGAGCAAATCAAACACTCACCCCCAGTCAACTGATCTGGGTTTAATCCATCATCATTCCTTAGCTCACTCCACCACCCCAGTTCAGACATGGCCATATGCAAATCAGTCTGACCCTGTGCCTCATGGGAACAGTCCAGCGCCGAACTGCCAAGCCATGTCTTCCCTGGACCGGAAACAAGCATCCTGGGACCGGTTTCGGGTTCAAAACCCTCATCAGCCAGGCTATCTTGAATCCAGTGGCAAAGTGAGCAAGGGACCCACGTCTGGGCATACCCTGCCAACTTAGGGCGAACAAAGCGATACCAAAGGAGATGATGGACGGAGCGCTAGAGCAAATCAAACACTCACCCCCAGTCAACTGATCTGGGTTTAATCCATCATCATTCCTTAGCTCACTCCACCACCCCAGTTCAGACATGGCCATATGCAAATCAGTCTGACCCTGTGCCTCATGGGAACAGTCCAGCGCCGAACTGCCAAGCCATGTCTTCCCTGGACCGGAAACAAGCATCCTGGGACCGGTTTCGGGTTCAAAACCCTCATCAGCCAGGCTATCTTGAATCCAGTGGCAAAGTGAGCAAGGGACCCACGTCTGGGCATACCCTGCCAACTTAGGGCGAACAAAGCGATACCAAAGGAGATGATGGACGGAGCGCTAGAGCAAATCAAACACTCACCCCCAGTCAACTGATCTGGGTTTAATCCATCATCATTCCTTAGCTCACTCCACCACCCCAGTTCAGACATGGCCATATGCAAATCAGTCTGACCCTGTGCCTCATGGGAACAGTCCAGCGCCGAACTGCCAAGCCATGTCTTCCCTGGACCGGAAACAAGCATCCTGGGACCGGTTTCGGGTTCAAAACCCTCATCAGCCAGGCTATCTTGAATCCAGTGGCAAAGTGAGCAAGGGACCCACGTCTGGGCATACCCTGCCAACTTAGGGGCGAACAAAGCGATACCAAAGGAGATGATGGACGGAGCGCTAGAGCAAATCAAACACTCACCCCCAGTCAACTGATCTGGGTTTAATCCATCATCATTCCTTAGCTCACTCCACCACCCCAGTTCAGACATGGCCATATGCAAATCAGTCTGACCCTGTGCCTCATGGGAACAGTCCAGCGCCGAACTGCCAAGCCATGTCTTCCCTGGACCGGAAACAAGCATCCTAAACCATCTCTCGGTCTTCACCCCTTTTGTTTCTCTCTGGGAAACCTCACAGATTATGACATTCTCTTATTGTGGAATAACCATTCTTTTGTGTTTCCATTTTAATATCAACATGGCACCACAAGTACCCATAGAATATTTCCACTAGACAATTTCTACCGGTCCAGCTGATCTCAGATCATAATATTCTCTTATTCGGGAATTACCATTCTTCTGTGTTCCTATTTTAATATCAGCAAGGGACCACATGCACCCGTATAATATTTCCACTAAAAAATCTCTACCGGTTCAGCAGCTATACAAATAGCATCGCGACTTGACTTCCTTCGAATTCGCAATGCATTAACACATCCGCAATTACGGCGTACGTTTTCTACGGGCCCATGAGACCTCTGGCACCTAAAAATCCTTCTTCTGTTTGGCCAAATACATCATGCCTTTTTTCACTTTCATATCAGGAGGGGCTTGACTATCCACGGACCTGCACAAACTTCATGGTCCGCGAGTGGTCTAGTCGGTTTTGAGGCGGTCTCACGTTCCGGACGCGACTACGCAACGTAACGCTGCACGTCGCGCCCAGACGCCTCCAGCTTCTTCCGGGTCTCTTCATATACCAAGACACCGCAGTGCCTCTTTATCGTCGGGATCCCGCGAAGGACCGGAATAGGTTGATGGCAGGTGGACTACCTTAAGGAAGTAAGGTTTGGAGGCAGGCAGGGGGTAACTCCCCATGTTTCTCCTCATTTTATATGATTACTCTTGATTCTCTCCATTTCCTTTTCCCGCAGTGTGTGACTACAGGTGTCCGCCCCCTCCGGGATCATATATAGCTGCCTAATCTATGCAGCCTTTGTAAGATTTTCGTCCTCACTTCTGCCATTTTTCTCTGCCTATTTGCGCATTATCCCGGGCTAACCAAGCGTGTTTCTATGTTTAGGGGCCCTGATAGCCTCCACCACAAAATCACGGTTTAGTAGGCTATTTTTACTCTGACTAGTTCAGCAACACCTAATATATTGTTATGAAACATATTTGTGGAATCACCAAGGCTTCACCCACAGATGCGGGTAGGAGACCGCCACGTGTGCTGCCCTTCACTATGAGGCATGCTTGATTACACTATTCACTATGCAAGACTTTAGCATTTTTCACAGTGCATTATGCATACCCATGTGTGAAATGACTTGCCTAGGATCCAGGTGTCAAATCGACCGACTCAATTGCTGCACATGTATATAATCAGCGCTTTCTCACGAACTGGATGAGTTGGCTGCAGATTAGCCGTCATTTCCATTTTTTTATGTTAATGTTTTGTATGCCTTTTATGTTGTGTTTTATTCTTCCAGATTATATTCTTGACGGTGGGAGCCGTAAGTACGGCTGCACCTCAGCACTCACAGCACACCTTAGCGTGTGTGCTGATAATTTCACGTGGTCTTCCCAATTCTGACACACTTCACTCTCTTGGTGCTGAAGAAAGCCTCAGTACCTCAGTCGAGGCTGAAACATGTCGACCATTCTATGAGGATAAGGAAGAGCAATAAAATCTTCACAGTATCCTCTCCACGTTTTTAACCGTGCCCTAGGACATCAGGAATAAAACTGTGTTAGAGGATCCTATAGGTACTTTTAATCTGCACCAAAATTCACCTCTCTCACACACAAAACAGCCCGCTGCTCTGTAATCCAGGCGTCGCAGCACAGCTGGGTTGCATTCGGCAGCCCAGCTGGGAACCCAATGATGAAGCATGCCACCAGCTAGGTTGGTGGGTGAGGGTTCTTCTTAAAAACCTAATGGTTTTTTCCATTCCTGTGCATGACATTGAGTCATCTGTATATCTGGATTCCTGCATTGTGTCCGTCCATTTTGTTGTTTATTGATCTAATCTGGGGCTAAGGACGTAACCCTTTTTTCCTCGCTCTCTCTTTGTTTTCCCCCATTTTGGAACTACGCCATTCCAAAATAGTCTCTGTGCGCTCGCCTGCTTCTGCATGTATCTGTTAGCATCAATATCACTCTTCTTTGCTGCCTTCTAATTCGGCAGAATACGCTAGGCCTCACTTCCTTTTCTTTGTGTGATGCACACCCCAAGTACAGATTAATTAATATTAATCAGTGTCACTCCGCGTCTCGTTCTGGGATTGAGGTACTGTTTCTTCTTTTTTTGGCTTTTATTTTTAATAGAGCTAATTCGACCCGACCCGAAAGTATCAGTGCTTTACATGAGCACCAGTTACGTTACACAAGTTCAGATTCGGTTTTTTTCTTCTTTAAAACAAGGGGAGAATAAGTGATTTGCCCAGAATCACAGGAGGTTGAGCCGACCTTGTTCACCAGTTCCAAAGTCGTCAGCTTTGTTGGCACTCTATGTGTTGTATACAAGCAAAATTTGCACGATGCTCCCTGCTCTGTCACGAGAATCAGCTGCTGTGCGTTGATCCATATTGTCAATTAACATGATCTATTTCGGGAAAAGAGTTTGCAATTTGCGATTGCTTCCATGACCATCAGCCTGTTAGTAATCAGCGCCCTCTAGTGGAAAATGAAGAACTTGCTATATCAAACTTCAGCAGCAAGCCCACCACCGCGCAGCACAGTTCTCATCTGCTAAACCACACTGCGTAATTTACTTTTTTTTTATATGAATGGGACCTTGTGTAATGTAACGGGTGCTCGTGTAAGTGCTCCAATATCTTAGGTCAAGTTTCCACTATATATATATTGGAGCACTTACACGAGCACCCGTTACATTACACAAGGTCCCATTCATTTTTTTATTATTATTACTTTAGGCAACAGGAGATTAATTGATTTACCCAGAAGAATCACATAATGTGTTGACTAGCATACTCCACATCTGTCTTCCCTTTCCCACGCACTCCTTCTCCAAGATCCTGCCTTCCTCGTTGATCATGGCAAACATTCACACAACATGCAGTTCTTGCCACTGCCAGAAAACTGCCACTTGAGGAAAAAACTGTGGATAATTTTGGAATCATATTAACCGTCTATGCGAAATCAAATAAAATGCATGAACGTTCAAGTACTTGGTAAGCCTAGCTGAAAGGGAGCGAAGAGCTGTATAGGGGCAAAGCTACAGTCAATGTCTGATAGGAGGCTAAGCTGCTTTGTTGGACTGCTTGCATCAGGTTAGGAAACAAGCATCGGCAAAGCCAATCGGTCTTGCCTATGCGCAATCTATTTGCTTTGTCAGTGTTTTTTAGCCATGTTGTATAGCAGCCCACCTGCTGTGCAGCATGGCTGAAAGTGTGAAAAAAGTGCTATGATGCAGTAAAGGCTAGCCCCATCATAGCACTTTTTTTTCTTTCTTTACTTTTCAACCATGCTGCACATCAGCCACACAACTGTACGATATGGCTTAAAAAACATTGAAAATACAAATAGTAGACCTATTTGGCTTTGTCAATGTTTTCTTTGCCATGTTGTATTGCTGCGTGGCTGCTGTGCAGCAAGGTTTAAAGTATAAAAAAGCACAATAGTTGACGGCATCATAGCATTTATTTTTATTTTTCTCCATGCTGCAAAGCAGTTTCACTGCTGTACAGGAAGGCTAAAAAACATTAACAAGGCCAATAGATCTCGCATAGACATGACCCATTGGCTTTGCCAATGCTTATTTTAATTTACCTGTTCCAACAAGCCCAATCACCATTTTAGAACTTTACATTAAAAAGCTTTGGCAAAGCTGTTGCTCGGATATGAATTTACCTTAAAAAATGAAAACACAAGAGGCGTTTGACAAAACAGGAAAGGGTTTGTTTAATTAAATGCAGCGGCTGGGAGAGTTTTGACAGAGTAGCATCTGAAGGTGGTCTCTAGTTTTGGCCGACCATTTATACCGTTCATGAGGTACAATAGACTGATCTGGCATTCTTAGCCTAGTCATAAACAACAAGTACAACCATCTGATAAGAGGATACAAGTGGCTCTCGTCCTCGGGGAGAGTTAGTGTGGGCCAGTGTGTATGTGTCAAGATGTCCGGCATGGGGAGCGTGCGATCACCACATGTGGTGTGTATGCTATGTCCTGATTGGCTGAGTGTTCCTAACTGTATGTGGCATCTATCTTTGTGATATTTTGAGAACGCGCGTCTTTAGCCAAACTTGTTTTATTGGGGCCCATTTCCTCTGACCTGTTTGTGGTGTAACTGCCTATCTGTGGGATCGATCAGGGTTTTCCCTGGGTGCGCGTTTGTCTTTGGGCTAACTGTAACCCCCCACCTGTGACATGTCAATCGGTAGGCTCGGGTTTGGGTCGCAGGGCCTGTCTGACCACGTATCTTAGACTCTGGGTTGATGGGGAGGTCACCTTGGGTGGGTACGACAGCAATGATATGAATTTGTTAAATTGAGTACAATTAAATGATGGTCATTGATATAATTATTGATATAATTTTTACAGACAGCCTCAGTATTGTGTGCACAGTTGTCATATCGTGCATCGATATTGCTTTTACTGATATTGACATTGTTATGGGTGCATAGATTATGGCATACATTGACACTGTTTCTACTGGTATCAACATTGTTATGCCGCACATTTTATGGCGTGCAACCACATTGCATTAATTGGTATTGCCGTGGTCGGGCCTGCATATATCATGGTGGGTAATAACATTGTGTTCATGGATATTAACAAAGCCATTACAGCAGCACTAACCTATTGACTGCAAATCTAGTGACCCTGCCAATGCTTGTTTTACTTAACGGAGGGGGCTGAGAGACGAGAATAAACCAGGGGTTTCCAGGACAAAAACGTTCAATTTTAAATACTGTAGCAAATTCCAGCACTGGACACGTTTGGCTTAGAAAAAATAACAATAGCCAGGGTGCCAGAACAGCTCAGTGTTCAGAAGTGGGGTCGCTAAAGGATTTTAAAGCAACACTAGTTACCAAAGTAAATCAATAGCACCTGGCATGTTTATGAGCAGAGACCCCATACACACAGAAAGTTTTCCTGAAATTTCTTTGAGGCATTTCTCAGAATAATATCTTGACCAAATAACTCCTTCAAAGACACATTTACAAGTCCATTGAAGTGTTCCAGAGACCAATACTTGCTCTCAAATAAATAGACACACTGCATGTATAAACAGCCTCTCCACTGTTATGCATAGGTCATTAAGATGTCATCCTTCTATTCTGAATTACGAGTGAATTCCTCTGCTTCACAGCTGCAGCAAAAGTAAAGTATGCTAGCCAGCTGCACAAAGAATGTCTGCAATGCAAAACCAACTGTTGGAGAGACTGTTTTTTATAATTAAATAAAGAACGGAAATTGAGTTAAGTATGAGATTAGAGAATATAAAAAAGCCACTTAATTTGTCAATAAACTAATATATATTACAAATTCACGACATAATTCAGTCTACTGCCATCTGCCGTCTAAGGAGGCTCAACAAAATAAAATGTTTGATTACTCTTCCATTTATTTTAGTTCTCCTAAGTCACTTCTCCACACACACACACATACACATATATAAATATATATATGTACATATATATATAGATCATACACACTCCTCCTCTGGTTGAGGATGGAAAAACGGGCCGCACTCCTGTCGAGTTTTACCGCACTTGGATTTATTTCCTCCCTTGCATCAATGGGAACAAAGGCATCAGTTTGAGATCAACGCGTTTCGGTATTACACAATACCTTGTTCACGATCATGAACAAGGTATTGTGTAATACCGAAACGCGTTGATCTCAAACTGATGCCTTTGTTCCCATTGATGCAGGGAGAAATAAATCCAAGTGTGGTAAACTCGACAGGAGTGCGGCTCGATTTTCCATCCTCAAGCAGAGGAGGAGTGTGTATGATTGAAGCGGCGTGGGTTCAGCCGCGGGCGACGCACCCATAAAGAGCGCTGTAAATAACCGGCAACATGGAACCAATGTGAGGAATATATATATATATATATATATATATATATATATATATATATATATACATATATATATATTCACATATATATATATTCACTGAAAAAACCATAGGTTTTAGGGACAGTTATAGTTACTTGGACATTGCACTCGTACAAAACCCGTGAAATTCCCCCGTTATAGTTAGTTCAGCTAACTATAACTCGCGCCCGCAATGCACTGCTGATGACGTCACATATTACATCACTCATGACATGGTCAGTGACATCACTGATGACATCACTGATGACATCTCAAATGACATCACTGATGACATCATCCAGTGACTGTGTGTTTCTGTAAAGTTTAAATATTTTTAATATATATATAGGAAAAGACGTATTGAAGAATGAGTGGGTGTGTAAGTGTCTGTATGGATGATTTAGTAGGTGCGTGACTGACTCTATAAGTGAGTGATTTAACGTATCTTACTGAATGCATGGGTTAGTGACTAAACTGGGTGAATGTCTGTATCCGTCTGTCTGTTGCTGTGTAAGTGGCTGCATGTGTTTGTGAATAGCTACATGAGTGTCTATATGAGTTATTGAATGGTTGTCTGAGTATCTGTATGGGTGCCTGAGTGTTTGTGTGGGAGGGGTGTGTGCGACTCTGTGCATAGATGTGTGAGTGGGTGATTCACTGGGTGGATGGTTTCAAGAGTGTATCTGTGATAGACTGTATGGGTGGGTAAGTGTGTGTAAGAGTGTGTTAGTGAGTGAATGTATGTCCCAGTGGTTCATGTGTGAGTAACTACATATGTGAAAGGCAGTATATATGTGTGTTGGAGTATATAAATAGCTATAAGCGAGAGTGAGTGATTGTGATAGTGGCTGTATGGATGAGTGTGTGCTTGTATCAGTGATTGTATAAGAGCGTAAGAATGTGCTAGTATTTGTATGAGTAAGTGAGCTGGTGTGTGTATAACTGTATAGGTTAGTAAATGGCAGTGTGTTTAATTATTTGCATGACTGACTAGGTGTGTGAGTACCTCTATGGATGAGTGGCGGTGTTTGAGTGTCTATATAGGAGTATGAGTGCATATGATAGTCCTGTACTGAGTGACCGTAAGTATGAGTGACTGTACGGGTGAGTGAGTGGATGTGTGCGTAGACCTATGAATCAGTGAGTGGGCATGTAGTTATTGGTGTTGGAGTGTCTATGGTTTTGCGAATGGCAGTCTGTAATTTAGAGTGGGTGTATCAAAGGTTATATTAGGGTGTGAGGAGGTGCATCAGATTATCACGTGGATGATGTCATCAGTGATGTCATTTGAGATGTCATCAGTGATGTCATCAGAGATGTCACTGACCATGTCATGAGTGATGTAATATGTGACGTCATCAGCAGTGCATTGCGGGGGCGCGAGTTATAGTTAGCTGAACTAACTATAACGGGGGAATTTCACGGGTTTTGTACGAGTGCAATGTCCAAGTAACTATAACTGTCCCTAAAACCTATGGTTTTTTCAGTGAATTTCAAAGGTTTTTTAAATGCTAATTTCTAACTATAACATATCTGAAACCTATGGTTTTTTCAGTGAATTTCAAAGGTTTTTAAATGCTAATTCCTAACTATAACATGTCTGAAACCTACGGTTTTTTCAGTGAATTTCAAAGGTTTTGTAAATGACAATTTTTAAATGTATTAATTGTTATATTAATTTTTTTCATACTGATTTACTACATTTTTAGAAACAATTTTTTTTACATATTTTATTTTTTAAATTACATTGTAATTACATTATACATTACATTACAAAAAATACTTTCTGAGAATGAATTACTTTAGTTTAAATACTTTGCAAATAGGCAATTGACTTTTAAGTACAGTAGTTACAGTTGTTGCAATGGGCAACACATTTTCAAACACAATGCAACATTCAGCTCAATGTGAATTTCTAGTTAAATGCAATTAGTTACTTTATGGATTACTTTTCTAACCACAGAACTGGATCCTAGATTCAGTCCTGGGACATCTCCTGTAAACAGTTGAGTAAAAGCGTTTTGGTTACAGTCGTGATTTTTAAGGAATATTATTGTATTTTAAAAGTTGACACTTTGAAACTTTTTCTCATAGAATCACCAATGTTATCCTATGGAAGGAAATTCACTTAGCAGGTAAAAACTGTTATCATTACTTTTTCTTACTCAGTGTTGGATCCTGGATCCAGCACTGGTGCATCTCCTGTAAACAGTTGAAAGAATGCGTTTAAGTCATACAGGCGATTTTTAAAGAATATTTGTAGTTTGTGAAAATCGACACTTTGAAACTTTTCAGCTGAAAACCAGACAATGGATTCCTATGGAAGAAAATATAAGTTACTGGTAAGTACAGTTAAAATTACTTTTCAGGGTCAGTGCTGGGCTAAAAGATGCAGCACTGAGGTCTCTCCTGATAACAGGTGAGTAAATCGGAATTCGTATTTCGGCTGATTTTAGAGGAATATTTTAAAGTTCCAAAACTCCACACTTAGAAGAATTTCCAAGTGAAACCAGTCAATGTTAGCCTATGGAAGGAAATTCAAGTTACTGGTAAGTACGGTTAAAATTACTTTTCAGGACCAGTACTGGGCTGAAAGATACAGCACTGAGGTCTCTCCTGATAACAGGTGAGTAAATCGGAATTCATATTTCGGCTGATTTTAGAGGAATATTTGTATGTTTCAAAAATCAACACTTAGAAACTTTTTCAGCAAAAAGCAGGCAATGATATCCTATGGAAGGAAATTCAAGTTACTGGTAAGATACGGTTAAAATTACTTTTCAGGATTAGTACTGGGCTGAAAGATGCAGCACTGAGGTCTCTCCTGATAACAGGTGAGTAAATCCGAATTCGTAGTTCGGCAGATTTTAGAGGAATATTTGCACAATGGTGAAGGTAGGGGGCGGGGCCTGAGGTGACATCTGTGCAAACGCGCCCCGTGGCGCGTTTTAAGTTGGGGATTAAGTCCCCTTGAATCATGAGGGTCCCTAGGGGCCAACTAGCCCACCAGGAACCTCCAGTATGCGCCAGGGGCTGCGTTGCAGAGACGTGTAGAGGGGCCACACCCCTTTTACACCTCTCTGCAACGCAGCTCTGTGGCGCTTTCTGGATGTACCTGTTGGGCTAGTTGGCCCCCAGGGACCCTCAGGATTGAAGGGGATTTAATTCCCATCTTAAAACGTGCCACGGGGCCTGTTTGCACACATGTCACCTGAAGCCCCGCCCCCTCCCTTCACCACTGTGCAAACGCGCCCGTGGCGCGTTTTAAGTTGGGGGATTAAGTCCCCTTGAATCCTGAGGGTTCCTGCGGGCCAACTAGCCCACCATGTACCTCCAAAAGCGCCACAGAGCTGCGTTGCAGAGAGGTGTATAAAGGGCGTGGCCTCTGTACACCTCTCTGCAACGCAGCCCCTGGCGCATACTGGAGGTTCCTGGTGGGCTAGTTGGCCCTAGGGACCCCAGTATTCAAAGGGAATTACTTCCCCATCTGCAAACGCGCCAGGGGCGCGTTTGCAGAGTGGTGAAGGAAGGGGGCGGGGCCTGCGGGCCGATCGTTTATTTTTATTATTTTATTTTTTTCCCTGAAGGGGGCTGTGTGGCCCCCTTCCTTTTCTTATTTTTGGGCCCTGGGGACCCCATCCCCCAGGGCCTTACCCCTTTTTTTTTTTTTAATTTTTAAAAAAAATTATTTCTGGGGAGGGGGCTGCGAGGCCCCCTCCTGGGCCACTACTTGCCCCGGGGACCCCATCCCCCGGGGCCTGGCCTCTGGTTGGGGACTGTGGGGGTCCCCAAACCCCCACAGTCCCGCCGGCTCCCCGTGTCCTACGGGAGCCGGCATTGCACTACACATGGGGAGCAGCTAACATGCTGCTCCCCGTGTGGAAAAGCAATTGTCTTTGGATATTGGAAGCGAGAGCAGGTTTCCTGCTCTCTCTTTCAATATCCAAAGCAGTTTAGCAATGACAGGACGGGAGCCGCGAGGCTCCCGTCCTGTCATTGCAAACAGCAGTGTCCCGGGGTAGGCACCCGGGACACTGCAGGAGCCGGCCCTGGGGGTGGCGGTCCCCAGGGCCACCACAGGCTCCAGGAGGGGGGCCGCGCGGCCCCCTCCCCACATCAGCACTGCCCCGGGGAGGTGGTGGTCCCCGGGGTTTCGGGGTCCAAAACGGACCCCCATTTTAATTGTTAGTGCCCCGGGGAGGTGGCGGTCCCGGGCGTGTGGAGGCTCGAGCCCCCCCACACAGGAAAAAAAAAAAAAGAAGCCCCGGGGAGGTGGTGGTCCCCGGGGCTGCGGGAGGGCTCAGAGCCCTCCCGCACCATTTTAAAAAGAAAGCCCCGGGGGTGGCGGTCCCGGGCTTGGGGGCCCTTAGAGGCCCCCATACATAAAATAAACACCCCCAGCATGCCCCCGGGACTTGGCCCACCCGAGGGCAAATTAGCATCGAAGCGCGGGAGACCACGCTTCGATTTTTTATCGGCAGGATCCGCGCACCCTGAGCGCATCCTGCCGATTTTTTTTTTTTTAAATGCTTTTTTCTGCCCAGGGGTCTTTATGGGACCCCCTGAGCAAACCTAGGGGTCAGGGTGTTTCTACCCTGCTCCCTTTGTGCGCTTTGCGCACTTGTTTCTGTCCCTCGGTTCTACCGAGGGACAAAATGGCTGCCAACATTTCCTGAATCGGAATGTTGACAGCCAGCTGACAGCCAATTAACATGCAGCTCGTGATCGGGACGGTGCGCGCAGGGTGCGCTCAGGGTGCGCGGATCCTCCGTGCCCATAGATATATATGTACTTTTACTTTTGATTTTCTCAGCAACTACTGAACGGATTTACACCATTTAACAAAAGGGTTCTTTCTGAACCAAGAACTACCTCTTTACCAAATTTGGTGTAATTCCGTTCAGCAGTTCAGGCTGTAGCCGTGTCTAAAGTTTCCTATGGAAAATTGCATGGGGAAAACGCGTTTTGGGACCCCCTTTTTCTCGGCCCCCGCTTGACGAATCCCCCCGAGACTTTCAGGGTAGGAGCGGACCGGAGCGCCCCACAAAGTTTGAAAATTTTGCGAAGATACGTCAACCGGCAAGAGAGTTATTTCAAATAGAATGTCGCGGATTTCCTATGGATAATAGGTTGTAACTATAACTATCTACTGGCGACCGCCAGTAGATAATATATATTCACAAATATATATATATATGTATATATGCATGAACATATACACTCACTGAAAGAAAACAAAGGTTAATGTGACAGGATAATTAGGCGTTGAAATAAACTAACATTTAAACAACAAACTACCTCTGAAATTAACCATTTATAGCTTATTCAGATAACTATAACTTACACTTATGACCTCACATATTGCATCACTCATGACATGTTAAAGATCATAATTGTTACATCACTGATGACATCTCAGAAGACATAATTGATGACATTACTCGTGCCATCATACAATCATTGGAGCACCACCCAGCAGGGTTTGTGGACTTGAAGTTATTCAACACACTACAACTGTGAATAATTTTCTATTTACCTTATAGGAATTGCCCTCATAAAGACTTCTCATCACTGTCAATTTTAAATCAAGAAGTTGACAAGTATAAATTTGCCTCTGTAAAGACACCTTCGGTTAAGTCCTTTGGACAATGGTCCGTAGGATAGTGAAATACATTACGCACTTTCCTGAGATGGACATAATGGCATACAACCTTAGAGTCATGCTTACATCACCAGCATGTGATAAACCACCTCTAAGTGGGAGACTCCTCCATTTTATAATAATCAGTAATCTGCAATGCTTTAACATTTTTAGTGAAGTTCTCCAAATAAACATGCACAGCTTATAGAATTTGTATATATCACTATGTTACAACCTTTTAACAAAGGGAATTGCCTAGATATCCACTGGTGATTAGTGTATTGTCAACAGCACCTTTGGCCTTTCTCACAGATTTTTTATAACAGTCTTTGGCTTTAATCCACAACCTACTTTCAAACATACGTCTGCAATCAACATCAGGTGTGCTCAGCTTTGACCTACTTTAACTTGTAGTAGTTCTACCACTCCAGACTTTAGTGAGTTGTAAACGGTGACCATATAACTCTTACAATACAAAATTACACTTGTCTCCAGGGCTTACACTATTTTCATGCTATCATCCCACACATGTACACTCGGTGATGTAATATGAGAGGCCATAAGCGAAGCATGGCTGGGGCACAAGCTAGTTCAGTAAACTATAACTGGTGAATTTAAGAGGTTTTTAAGCATACATTTTTACCTTATTTCAACAACTAACTATCTTATAACTCACACCTTAAAGTAACTCTAACTCGCCCCCCGATGCACAGTGTTATTATCAATGATGTAATTTTAGATGTTGTAGTGATATTATCAACAATGCCATAGAACAAGTCACAAGTGACGTACTATGTGAGTCAATTAGCAGTATATGGCAAGGGTTTCTATGGCATGAGTTATAGTTACTTGAGATTACTGTAACTGTGTTTTGTTTCTTTAAAACAGAATGTTTTAACTGACAATTCAGTGTTTTGTTTCTTTAAAACAGTATGTTTTAACTGACATTTTCACATAACTGTAACGTCCCTTTAGTCTTTAACCTGTTTTTTCCAGTGAATTTCTACTGTATTTTTTAATATAAAGGAAGATATAAATACAATTCCTAACTACAATCTCACTATAACCTTTGCTTTTTTCAGTGAATTTCTATGTTTTTTAGTGTAAATTAAAATGTCCATCACCAAGCATGGCGAGGGGTTGGGTGCCTGTGGCCAGACCCTGTGCCCAACCCCACATGCACGCCCTATCTCCCACTGTGTACAAACTTTGGCTGTGCATGACATGGGGTCATGAATTCAATGATCTATCACAAAAGAGGGGGTCCGAGGAGATTTAGAGACCTGCAAGGGTTCTTTCCACAATTTAAAGTGTCTAACACAAACAGATAACCCTTGGGTCTAAGAGATTAACTGTTACAAATGAGTACCTAGTTGTGAAGGGGTATCCTTTTTAAAAGGCAAATTCCCTCACCCACCTTAGGTGGCATGTTTCATCATTGGGAATCTCCTCGTACCGTGATACCTAGTTACGGTACGGGATGCAACCCCCTCACTGAGAGGGACGATCTCAGGGATGTTTTGTTCTAGAGGAGCGGTATACTAAATACCACAGTGATAAGCTCAAGGTGGTGAGGGCAGCAGAGGAAGTGTAGGTGATAATTAAAACTATCTACAGGGTATGTGGTCTCTCTTTATTTATGCGTCCACGGGCAAGGATTAAAAACAGGGCACTCGCAAGAAACAAATATACCCGCAGTTAGTGTCAATCAGTGGTTGACATGTTTCAGCCTAATAACCCTCACACAGAGGTGTAGCGGCTTTCTTCAGGACTTACTCACAGTGGCGTAACGGTGTGGGGGGCCCAAGAGCTGCAGGGAGGGCCCCCTCGACACAGTACTCTGGCATGAGAGCTCCTGATTAAATTCGGAGCAGGGGCCCCTCCATGTACCTTGCAGGGGGGCCCCCACAACTTTCGTTACGCCACTGCTTACTCATAAGTACTACTGCTCAATGTGCTTATTTCAAAACAATGGTGTGAAAACAAGGAAGTGTGTGAAAGAATATTAGATATACAAAACCATCTATTGACCTTATGAAATCGTCATAGAGAGGTGGATTCACTGGTGGTACCTGAAAAGACAATACATACATGAAACAAGCATTTGCAATGCAATAGGTCTTGCATTTGTGAGAGTTTGAGCTCTTGGCATTGTAAATGACAATGCCTTTTATTTATGTGTTTTGAAAACCTGTAAGCGGTGCGTAAACATGCACTTTGTACCAATAGTCCTTGCTTACGAGAAGGCTGGCAGTAAAAGAGGAGCAGTTACTGCCAGCCTCGCTTCACGTAAGCAACGACTATAACTAAAAATGCGTGTTTACGCACCGCTGCAGGTTTTCAAAACACATAAATAAAAGGCATTGTCATTTACAATGCTATTAGCTCAAACTGTTGCAAATGCTAGACCTATTGCATTGCAAATGCTTGTTTCTGTTAGGGACCGCCCAGGACAGCCAGCCAGTGGCAAGTGGGAAACAATTCAAGTGACCCCAATGTACTAGGAGGAAACTCCCTATGTGTGAGTGCCATTTTTGTTTCCCCCAGAACCAACATCCAATTCGGGTTTGAGCCCAAAAAAAAGTGTGCGCAATGGGGCAAAACCAACATGGCATTGCCATTGCCCCAATCCACATATGCACTGTATGTACTAAATATACAAGTAGGGTGCACCAGTGGGAGAAACAAATCTGGCCCTGGCAGAAAGGTAAAACTGAATATGTTTGCATGTTTGTTTATTCGGCACCAGACTATGTTGTTGATTGTGAAAAATTGCAAAGACAGCACGGAAAGCATGCAGCTCCCTTTGAGCTTCCAGAAACATGTTATCATGGTTACACAAACTGGATAGAACCCACTGCCGCTTCATAATTATTCTTTCGCCAGCCACATTATTTGAAAGTATCGTGATATAAAGCTTAAGGAACAAATATCTTGGTTGAGCGAAAAAGACACTGGTTGTGGGGAGGGGAAAGCATCTGACATATACGTTATATGCGTGTCCAGCAGGAAAAGCACTTTACCACATAGTTACTGGTATTCCAAGGAACAAGAAACTTTCATGCACCAGATATTCAATTTTTATATTGTGTGGAGCACCAGAGACTTTTCCGCTTTGCTTTGAACAGTCTGCATCAGTGCCTTGCAAAAAGCTTTCACAACAATAAAAATCAGCCACCAGACTTGAGCTTTCAGCAGCTCGCCAACCTCTATTCAAAATACGTGTTGATACACCCAAATACCAAGTCTCAGCTTGAGGCTTAAAACAAACTTTATTTGATAAAGAGATACAATTTCTGCTTTTGCTTCCTCCTTATTTTTAAAATTATTCTTTCAAACTCGAATTTCCTGTGAAATCTCTGACAGACAATAAAAAGAGCTGCCCCTAAAGAGACGCCACTTTATCCGGAGTGCAGCGAATGACAGTCACATATGTTCTACACCATGCACAGCGCTTTCAGGGCAGCAGTCATGAGTTAAGAACATTTAACTTAACTCACTCGGAAAAAAAAGAACCGGAAAAGAAAACGTTATATAAAGAGAAGTGTTGCAGTCGCTAGCAGCAGAAACACGCATTATGAAATTAAAAAAGACACACTGAACAAACCGCTTAATTCACACAGCACTTCCTACTCCTTCCGAGGCTGTGAAGCGCTCCAATTCACACCGGGCTTCTAGGCACCACCAGTTCAAAGTGCACGGTTCTCTAATAATCGTACAGCAGAACTGGTAGGAACGCATAGAAAGATATGTTGTAGAAAAGTGCAAGAATAGACGTAGTTGCACATTCAGATACCAAGGGAATATGAGAGTGCAAGATTAACAGTGGAGTGTATGAGGAGACAGGCGAGAGAAAGTTTGGGAAGAAGGAGAGGAATATCGGTGATTTTTTTTTTTTATTAAAGATAAAAAAAACAGCTAAAGGCGACTGCTAGGAGGAGGGTGGAGGGCTCATCACGTGATTAGAGCGTGGAAGCCGAAGCGGAATGAAAACGGTGCATGATTAACAGTGGAGTGTATGAGGAGACAGGCGAGAGAAAATATGGAAAGAAGGAGAGGAATATCGATGATTTTTTTTTTTTTATTAAAGATAAAAAAAGCAAAAGACGACTTCTGCAGGGGCTGTGTGAGCTAGGAAGAGGGTGGAGGGCTTATCACGTGATTACAGCGTGGAAGCCGAAGCGTAATGAAAACGGTGTGGTGAAAAGCATGAAAAAAATAAAAAGAAAAAAGTTCTCTGAAACAGAAGATAACAAGGCAAGCGAAAGTACACTGTACTTTACCGGTGCTCCTGAGCCTTGGAAGGAAGTGAGCTCTCGGCTGCGAGAACGAGACACGAGGCAGGAAAGAAGAACGACGCTGGAATGGACCTATCCTAAGCAGGAGGCGGGAATGAAGTGGTTTTATCCATTACAGCAGGTCTTGCAGCAGCGCATGCGCGCTCATGCTCGACCTAAAAAATGGAGTAAGTGATAATAAACAGCTAGGTCAGACATTCAAACAGTTTTGCTCACTTTGATATATAAAACTAAACAGTTTTATGCACCGGACAGAAGAATCTCACCGTGCCATAACTATCTACTATGTACTTAGTGTCTTTAATTCTTGGTACAAGTGATAGAAAAAGAGATGCGAACCAACTCCTGGTAGAAAACTGTACTGTAACAACGCTTTCCCGCTGATGTCAGGAAACACGCCTCAACTCACCCTGGCATGTGGCTCAGGGGACTCGCCATCCTATAAGGAAATCATAGGAATGGGAGCGTTGTAAGAAAATAGATCACCCAGAGAGCTGTAAGGGTTCTAGGCATTTCACAAAAATGAAGTTAAAGATAAAACATATCTAAACAGAAAAGACTGCCTGCAAAACGCAAAAGCAATGTCTGTACTGATGTAAAGGGCATGCAAACTCTTGAAGCTGGTTGGTCTAATATACGTGTGTGTTAGAAATGGGGGTCTCTAGTTGGCAATGGCTGGCCACTGTCCAAGTAGGGACCCTTCTTCCGAAGTCAGAGTGAGAGGGCTACACCCTTTGATAACCCCTGCTCAACCCTGTGGTAACGTAGCACGAGCAGCTAGGCTTATCTCAGAGGCAGTGTGTGAAGCATTTATGACCATACACAGTAACACAGTGAGGAACACTACAAAGGGACACCACACAAGTAGTTATCAAAAATAAGTATCTTTATATATAGACGTATCACAAGACCAATAACGATCAAAAGGGCACAATACTGTAAAAATAGGGTTACTCCTGAAATGCTGCAAAAATAGTTCAAAGTGCGCCAAGAGGAGTTCAGTTCAAAGCAGTGGTCTCTGCGACCCTTTTACTTACAAAGTACCTGGATTTCGTAGCAAAATCAACAAATGGTCGCAAGAAGCTGTGGCGATGACTTCCTGCACGCGAGGCCGGCGATGCGATAAATCCTTGCCGCGAGGGAGGATGATGCGCCGATCTGCTGATGCGTGCGGAGGCGATACGACCAACTTCTGCACGTTAGGCCGGTGATGCGATGACTCCTTGCCGCGAGGGAGGAGGCAATGCGGCGACCCGGTTGCGTGTGCGATCAGGTTGTGGTACGAAGAAGTGGCACTCCGCGAGGGAGCGACGATCCTGATGCGATGCGGGGGAAATGACGGACGCCCGGCGTCCGCGCTGCGATGTCGTGAAGCGATGATCTTGGTGCAATGATCTTTGGTTGCGAGCACTTGGAAGCCCGCAAACGTGCGGTGTGATGATCTTTGGGTGCGAGTGCTCAGCGGCAGCAGCGCGATGATTTTCTGGGCGCTTTCGGCTGCAGCGGCTCGCACACGGGCGTTAGCGACGATTTCAGCGCTCTCTTCTCTGTAGTAGAACTAGAGGCCCTGGAACTCACAGGAGCCTCACCTGCAGATAGAAATCCTCGCTGGGAGGAATCAGGAGGCTGGTGGTGAAGTCTGATGTGCCTGAGACTTCGACAGGAGGCTAGCTCTCTTCTAGCCCTTGGGTGATTTCTTTAGCAAGATGAATCAAAAGTTTCTCTCAAAAGTCCTTTTCCCTCTCTTTCAAAGTCCAATGGTAACCACTGCAGGCCAATCTAAGAAACAGCACACAAGCACAAGGATAGTCACCTCCTGCAGATTCCTTCAGTTACACGGACAGAGGTTCATCTTGATGTCCAGGAGCAATACAATTTGTAGGGGTTTCAGCACAGATATTTCAACCCCAAAAGTCTTTGTTCTCAAAAGCTACAAGTCACTGAGCCTAGCCAGAACCAGTTCTGTTCAGTCCTGGAGCACTTTGTTTACCAGGCTGCATCCTTCCTTTCAGGAAGAGGGGGTCTGCTATCAGACGCACAGTAGGAGGTGGAGCCATCATTCACCTTGCCAGGCAGAGCCCTATTCAAGTCAAGGAGCTACCCCTCCCCATACTCCAAACGCAGATCTCTCTATTCAACCCAGGTCTGGCTCACCCTGCCCTGTCCCTCCAAAACCAGACAGCCAATACACATAACAGCAGAGCACACTGGAAGGCTTAGGCAAGAAAATACCTACTTTCTAAAAGTGGTATTTTCAAACACAGAATATAAAAATAAACTTTACTAAAAGATGTATTTTAATATTCTGAGCTCAGGCATACTAAATTCGTTTTTCTACCATGTTCCTGGGGTCAGTTAGGACTATAGGATGTAATAGCCACACTGCCCATCCTGGCCTATGGGGAACAGGTAGCCTTACTGTAGTGAAAAACGACATTGGGTGTAATTCACTACCAGGACATGCTATACACACCAAGGCATGTCCTACCTTACACATACAAAGCACCCTGCCATAGGGGTGACTTACATGATGCCAAGGGAAGGTTCAGCGGGTGGGAAGTGGGTGCACTTCACAGCCAAGATGGCAGTTCTGGACTGCACGCAGACTCTGCAGTTGCAGGTCTGAGACACACTTTACAAGCTGCTTCTGTGGGTGGCGCAAATCAGCGCTGCAGGCCCACCGGCAGCATTCGGTTTACCAGCCCTGGGCACTCACAGGCCACGCTACTAGGGACTAACAGGTAAACCAAATAAGCCAATCAGGGATATACCAATTCACATGTCATATTTACACAGGGAGCATCCGCACTGTGGCACTGAAGGGCAATGGCACAGCGCCCAGAGCATCTAACACCAGCAAAACGGAGGAGACAACAGCGAAAAATGGAAGGGAGACCCACGCCATGGGTGCCAGGTCTAACACGTGTCCCCTCCAGCTGAAATGTGGGGAGAACTACCCATCCCCTTGGGAGTTCTCATCACTAAGGCGGGCAAATCTGGACGGACCATCAGCATTGGCGTGTTCTGTACCAGGGCGGTGTTCCACCGTGAAGTCCATACCCTGTAGGGAAATGGACCACCTCAATAACTTGGGATTCTCACCCCTCATCTGCATTAACCATCTGAGGGGCCTGTGGTCTGTCTGAACCCGGAAGTGAGTCCCAAACAGGTATGGTCTCAGCTTCTTCAGTGCCCAGACCACAGCAAATGCTCACGCTCAATTGCACTCCACCTCTGTTCCCGGGGAAGTAACCTCCTACTGATGAAGGCTACAGGTTGGTCTAGGCCCTCCTCGTTTATCAGTGACAGGACGGCCCCCACCCCATGCTCTGAAGCGTCTGTCTGGACAATAAATTCCTTAGCAAAATTGGGCGCCTGGAGTACGGGTGCTGTACACATGGCAGTCTTGAGGGCATCAAAAGCTTTCTGACAGGTGTCAGTCCAGTTCACAATCTTTGGCTGCTTCTTGGAAGTCAGCTCAGTCAAGGGTGCAACAATGTTGCCATACCCCTTGACAAACCTCCTGTAGTAACCCGTGAGTCCTAAGAAGGCCCTCACATGGGTCTGGGTCCTTGGGGGCTCCCAAGCCAGGATGGTTTCAATATTGGGCTGCAGGGGCGCCACTTGGCCACTCCCCACCTGGTGTCCCAAGTACACCACAGAACCCTGCCCAATCTGGCACTTACTGGCCTTGATTGTGAGGCCTGCTCTGCGCAGTGCCATCAACACTTCCCAGAGGTGACGCAAGTAGTCCTCCCAGGAGGAACTGAACACTGCAATGTCATCCAGGTAGGTGGCACTGAAATCCTCCAGCCCAACCAACACCTGGTTGACCAACCTCTGAAAGGTGGCAGGGGCATTCTTCATCCCAAAGGGCATCACACGGAACTGGTAGTGCCCATCTGGTGTGGAGAATGCTGACCTCTCTTTTGCCCCATCAGTTAAGGCGATCTGCCAGTACCCAGACGTCAGATCAAACATGCTGAGGTACCGAGCAGCCCCTAACCGATCTATGAGCTCATCAGCTCTGGGGATGGGGTGCGCATCGGTCTTCATGACCAAATTGAGACCTCGGTAGTCCACACAGAACCTAAGTTCAGGTGTGGCACCAGGCGTTGCAGCTTTTGGTACCAAAACCACGGGGCTGGACCAAGGGCTGCTAGAGGACTCAATCACCCCTAGGGCTAACATTTTGGAGACCTCCTCCTTAATGTAAGCCCTGACCCTGTCAGTCACTCTGTAAGCCTTGTGCTTGACAGGAGGACTGTCCCCGGTGTCCACCTCATGGACGCACCAATCAGTGACACCAGGGAGAACAAATCAGAAAATTGCCCCAACAGTTGGCGACAATCTCTCTGCTGCTCAGGGGTCAGTGTGGTGGAGAGGACCACACCCTCCACTGACCCATCCTTCTCTCCTGCACACAGGAGGTCAGGAAGAGGCTCACTCTCCTTCTCCATCCCAGCATCTGTGGCAAGAAGCATGCCCACTTCAGACCTCTCAAAGTGGGGCTTCAGGGGGTTCACATGCAGGACCCGCAAGGGGTTCCTGGGAGATTGAAAGTCCACCAAGTAGGTAACTGGACTTTTGCGCTCCACCACCTCAAATGGGCCGGTCCACTTATCTTGGAGCGCACAAGGCTCCACTGGGGCCAGTACCCAATCCTTCTGACCAGGTTGAAATTAGACCAGAGTGGCATTCTGGTCGTGCCAACGTTTCATTTCCACCTGGCTGCCTTCCAGATTTGCCTCAGCAATTTTTCTGAAACGCAGAGTCTGGTTCCTGAAGGCCAACATGTAGCTAAATACATCTTGGGGAGGTTTCCTGGGAGATTGCTCCCAGCCTTCCTTGACCAGACTCAGAGGCCCTCTTACCGGATGGCCATAGAGGAGTTCAAAGGGACTGAACCCTAAGGACTTCTGTGGCACCTCACGGTAGGCAAACAACAGGCATAGCAAGAGGACGTCCCACTTACGCCTCAGGGGCTCTTCTAGGCCCATGATCATGCCCTTCAAGGTCCGGTTGAACCTTTCAACCAGACCATTACCTTGGGGGTGGTAAGGAGTGGTGAACTTATAAGTTACCCCACACTCCTTCCACAGAAACTTCATGTACTGGAAGATGAAGTTGGTCCCCCTGTCAGACACCACCTCTCTGGGGAACCCCACACAGGAGAAAATCCCCATCAGTGCACGTCCCACCACGGGGGCCGTCACAGTCCTGAGCGGGATGGCTTCAGGGTACCGGGTGGCATGGTCCACCAAGACCAGGATGAACCTGTTGCCCATGGCTGTCTTGGGGTCCAGAGGCCCCACAATGTCAATGCCCACTCGCTCGAATGGGGTACTAACAACTGGAAAGGGCTGGAGTGGGGCCTTGATCTTCCCCCCACTCTTCCCACTTGCCTGGCAAGTCTTGCATGTTCTGCAATAAGTGTCTGAGCTCTTGCGCATCTGGGGCCAATAAAAGTGGGTGACCAGCCTCTCAAAGGTCTTGGTCTGCCCCAGATGTCCTGCCAATGGAATGTCATGAGCCAACCCCAGTAGGAAGGCTCTGAAGCACTCAGGTACCACCAGCACATGGGCTGACCCCGGCTCAGCAGCCTTAGGCTCGCTATACAGGAGACTGTTTGCCCAATAAATCAGATGTGAACCAGACAGGTCACCTGCTGCCTGGGCTGCAGCCTGACGCCGCATACCCTCAAGAGAAGGGCAAACTCCTTGCTGCTCACAAAATTCCTCCCTGGTGGGTCCCCCTTCCTGCTGCCAATGGGTCAACTCAGGCAGGTCCCCCAGTTCGGTGATCTGCTCCCCGGTAGGCTCCAGGGCATCCCCCTCAGGGTCTGCTCCCTCCTGGGTCGTGGGAACCAAGGGGGCCGGCTCCCCGCGCCCCCTGCCCCTCCTCTCTAAGGCAGGGATCTGGGCCATACTCTCAGGCTCCAGGTCCTTCTCAACACCCTCCTTGGCTGCCATGGACCTAGTGGTAGCACACGCCCACTCAGGCAGACCCAACATCTCCAAGTGAGATCTCCTCTCCACCGTAGCCCACGGGGAGTTCTCTAAATCATTGCCCAACAGACAGTCTACAGGCATGGGGGCCTCACAGCCACCTGAAGAGTTCCTGAGACCCCCCCACTCAAAGGGAACCTGAGCCACCTCACATTGGCTCTCTGAGTTGTCTGCGGACACTACTGGGTAGAATGCATGGGGGATAACCTGCTCTTTGGACACCAACCGGGAGCTGACAGCAGTTATACTGGCTCCTGTGTCTCTTAGAGCCTCCACCCTATGGCCATTGATGGTCACCCACTGCCTGTACTTTTTAGTGTTATCAGGCAGTGTAGGTTTAGGGAACATCTCAAAGTCTCCTAATGAGACAAGGGTCAACTCTACGGGATCCCACCCCTCTTGGGCACCCATCTCCTCCTCCCCCCCCAGGGCTACACTCGCAAGCTGGCGGGGTGGTGCCCGGGGTGGTGCACTAGTATCCCTCTGAGGACACTGGGGATCATAGTATCTGTGGCCCACTTGACCACACTTATAACAAGTAAGGGGCCCCTCTGAACAGGCCTACCTGTCGGGGGCACTGGCTTCTTCTCTTGGGGAGGCTGGGACACCACTGCTTGGTTCCCTTGGGAATTACTTTGGGGCCCTCTTTGGAACTCCCTCGGTTTACCCCTGTCCCCCCACTTCTCTGCTGGGGACCCTGCCCACCTTTGGCGAAGTCTCCCACTGGACCCTTGCGAACCCGGGTGCTCACCCAGCGGTCCGCCTCCTCAGCAAGCTTCCTAGGGTTAGTCAGCTTGCAATAAATTAGGTGCTGGCGTAGCTCAGGAAAACAGTTACTAGATAAATGCTCCCATGCAATCAAATCATAAAGCTGCTCAAAAGTTTCTACTTTGCTACCTTTTACCCAGCGTTCCATTGCTCTGCAAAAAAAAGACACATATTCAACCCACGTGGTACCCTCTAGCTTCTTGCAGGTCCTAAACCTCTGCCTATACATCTCAGGGGTCAAACCATAGCGGGTCATCAAAGCTTCCTTCATGTGGCCATAAACCATTCGACTTTCTGGGGGCAGGTCCAACAAGGTATCCCTCCCCTCACTCACAAAGCGTCCCCACAACCCCGCTCCCCAATCCTTCTCAGGGTCCCGGTGGGACACCATGGCTAATTCATAAGTGGCAAACCATTGCCCAATATCTTCACTTTTTTGGAAATCCTTAATTACCTCCTTGGGTATATACACTCTATTCTCAGTATGCACTACAGGTATGCTGCCACCAGAGGGGAGATCTCTACACTCTTTGCTTTAATCTCCAACTCCCTCAATATTCTCTCATGCTCAAGTTTCATTTTCATAATCTCAAATTCTAACTTCTTGTTCTCTAGGTCCCTGTGACCATCCATTTTAAGGCTAGCCATCTCCATATTATGCCGCCTATCTCTCTCCCTGTCCTCCATCTCTTCTGGGGACAGACCCCTGGCGGACACACTAGTGCCTGGGCTGGAAATTGCTTTATCTCCAACCAAATCTACTACTTCACCCTGCGGCTCTCCTGCATTCTCTTCCCCCTCCACAGGCTCTTCCATATTCTTAGGGGCATCCCTGGCTTCTAGCCAGGCCTTCAGCGCCTTGTAATACTCCTCCCTTTTAGTGAGACCTGTGATAGAAACCGTGAAGCGTTTGCAAAAATATTTGAGCTGCTTGGCATTGTAGGTTTATAATTTCTCTTCTTCCCAGGAGAGATCCTCCGAGGCATTGGATCTGGGCTTGCCCATTGTGGCAATAACTGGCAATATTAATCAAAAATGGAATCAGAAAAAACCTCAAAACGTATGTGGTTGCGTTATGGTCTGCACTCACTAGTAGTGTACACTATAATTACTGTATGCGATCATAAATGCAAGTCCAGATCCTCACCGCTGACCACCAATGTTAGAAATGGGGGTCTCTAGTTGGCAATGGCTGGCCACTGTCCAAGTAGGGACCCTTCTTCCTAAGTCAGAGTGAGAGGGCTACACCCTTTGATAACCCCTGCTCAACCCTGTGGTAACGTAGCACGAGCAGCTAGGCTTATCTCAGAGGCAGTGTGTGAAGCATTTATGACCATACACAGTAACACAGTGAGGAACACTACAAAGGGACACCACACAAGTAGTTATCAAAAATAAGTATCTTTATATATAGACGTATCACAAGACCAATAACGATCAAAAGGCCACAATACTGTAAAAATAGGGTTACTCCTGAAATGCTGCAAAAATAGTTCAAAGTGCGCCAAGAGGAGTTCAGTTCAAAGCAGTGGTCTCTGCGACCCTTTTACTTACAAAGTACCTGGATTTCGTAGCAAAATCAACAAATGGTTGCAAGAAGCTGTGGCGATGACTTCCTGCACGCGAGGCCGGCGATGCGATAAATCCTTGCCGCGAGGGAGGATGATGCGCCAATCTGCTGATGCGTGTGGAGGCGATGCGACCAACTTCTGCACGTTAGGCCGGTGATGCGATGACTCCTTGCCGCGAGGGAGGAGGCAATGCGGCGACCCGGTTGCGTGTGCGATCAGGTTGTGGTACGAAGAAGTGGCACTCCGCGAGGGAGCGACGGTCCTGATGCGATGCCGGGGAAATGACGTACGCCCGGCGTCCGCGCTGCGATGTCGTGAAGCGATGATCTTGGTGCGATGATCTTTGGTTGCGAGCACTTGAAGCCCGCAAACGTGCGGTGCGATGATCTTTGGGTGCGAGCGCTCTGCGGCAGCAGCGCGATGATCTTCTGGGCGCTTTCAGCTGCAGCGGCTCGCACACGGGCGTTAGCGACGATTTCAGCGCTCTCTTCTCTGTAGTAGAACTAGAGGCCCTGGAACTCACAGGAGCCTCACCTGCAGATAGAAATCCTCGCTGGGAGGAATCAGGAGGCTGGTGGTGAAGTCTGATGTGCCTGAGACTTCGACAGGAGGCTAGCTCTCTTCTAGCCCTTGGGTGATTGCTTTAGCAAGATGAATCAAAAGTTTCTCTCAAAAGCCCTTTTCCCTCTCTTTCAAAGTCCAATGGTAACCACTGCAGGCCAATCCGAGAAACAGCACACAAGCACAAGGATAGTCACCTCCTGCAGATTCCTTCAGTTACATGGACAGAGGTTCGTCTTGATGTCCAGGAGCAATACAATTTGTAGGGGTTTCAGCACAGATATTTATACCCCAAAAGTCTTTGTTCTCAAAAGCTACAAGTCACTGAGCCTAGCCAGAACCAGTTCTGTTCAGTCCTGGAGCACTTTGTTTACCAGGCTGCATCCTTCCTTTCAGGAAGAGGGGGTCTGCAATCAGACGCACAGTAGGAGGTGGAGCCATCATTCACCTTGCCAGGCACAGCCCTATTCAAGTCAAGGAGCTACCCCTCCCCATACTCCAAACGCAGATCTCTCTATTCAACCCAGGTCTGGCTCAGCCTGCCCTGTCCCTCCAAAACCAGACAGCCAATACACATAACAGCAGAGCACACTGGAAGGCTTAGGCAAGAAAATACCTACTTTCTAAAAGTGGTATTTTCAAACACAGAATATAAAAATAAACTTTACTAAAAGATGTATGTTAATATTCTGAGCTCAGGCATACTAAATTCATTTTTCTACCATGTTACTGGGGTCAGTTAGGACTATAGGATGTAATAGCCACACTGCCCATCCTGGCCTATGGGGAACATGTAGCCTCACAGTAGTGAAAAACGAAATTGGGTGTAATTCACTACCAGGACATGCTATACACACCAAGGCATGTCCTACCTTACACATACAAAGCACCCTGCCATAGGGGTGACTTACATGATGCCAAGGGAAGGTTCAGGGGCTGGGAAGTGGGTGCACTTCACAGCCAAGATGGCAGTTGTGGACTGCACGCAGACTCTGCAGTTGCAGGTCTGAGACACACTTTACAAGCTGCTTCTGTGGGTGGCGCAAATCAGCGCTGCAGGCCCACCGGCAGCATTCGGTTTACCAGCCCTGGGCACTCACAGGCCACGCTACTAGGGACTAACAGGTAAACCAAATAAGCCAATCAGGGATATACCAATTCACATGTCATATTTACACAGGGAGCATCCGCGCTGTGGCACTGAAGGGCAGTGGCACAGCACCCAGAGCATCTAACACCAGCAAAACGGAGGAGACAACAGCGAAAAATGGAAGGGAGACCCACGCCAAGGGTGCCAGGTCTAACAGTGTGTGACGTGCTTAGGTTTCAAAAAGAAAAAGCAGGAGCTGCCCTTTCACACCAAAAGTATATAGTCACTTGTCAAATAGGAAGAAACGCTATATGGTGCCTAAAACACATGCAAACAGTGTGGGTACTAGGTATAAAGCGAGGTAAATAGTTGTGCATACTAAATTCCTACAATCGCCATGCTGGGTACGATGGACCCCAGCCCAGGTTCTATATGCTGATGCAGAAGAGTGGGCATAGCAGCAAAGTTAAAGAACAATGCCAATATGCAGGAACCAGCTCAGTAGAGAACAAGAGAGGCATTTTTTCGTATATGCTATGAAATGCCACACTAAGGAACATGACCAATCTATGGTACAGCTATGGTACAGTGGGGCGCTTGATGTAAGTGGGTCCCAAATGGGGTTAAAACATGGAAGGTGTAGACTTAATAATAGGGTGAAAGGCCCATGCTACCAGTTACAGAACGTCTCAGTAAACTGAAAGAAAAAGGCAGGGCTACGTTAAAAGAAAGGTGACAGAGTAGTGCTAACATAATGGCGAGCGTAGGGTCTATGAGCCATACCGGTAGGCAGAGAGCCAGCCATCCCTTGTGCCATGACAGGAGGAGGTCATTGTCCCAAGGGGTGGCTTCTGTATAAATGCTGGATCCGGGGTAACTTAAAGCAGGATCCGGTGTGTAGTCGCTCCCGCCATAATCGCATTATGCAAGCGCGGTCTCATTACCATGCGCACTTGAGAGTTGTAGTCTCAAAAACAAAATGAATCTGAACGCATTTGCAGAGGGAAAAAAATCACGTTTGTGATTGTGTAACGTAAGTGTAATCACGTGACCACGCGCACTAGGGAGTTGTAGTTTCTAGACCGGCATAACTCTAAACGAACGCACCTAGTGAATGGAAACATGTTCGTTGTTCAAAGATGTGCTGAGACACAAGGTACTTGATAAAAGGACCAGATTGCTCATGTTCCTTAGGAGGAAGGGAAGTGGTCTAATGCATCTCCCTTTGTGTAGGGGTGTGGAATATTGAGTATACCTAATCGATAATGGATGCGAAAGCCACATCTCTAATGCGCACTGCACTTCGGGCATTTTCAGGGAATACAGGACCTGTTCTTAGATATTGGAATGCACAAAGATGACTGTGTGATCCTTAGGTACCCAGGGGATGGAAGAAATCCTTTGTATATGTTGCTCATAATGGTGTGGGACTACACCAGGCAGGAGTGTTGGAAAATGAGGCATTATTTGTGAGGCCTGCACAAACAATATGTCTACATTTGTCCTTCACTGGGAATCAAACCCCCCATTGTAGCGCTTGACTCTCGGAGGGTAGCGTTGCAGAGCAGTCTAAGGCTTACTCAAGCGAGGTGGTGTGGGCTAGTAATCGCCATTTACAGGTATGCAGAAATAACACTCAATAATTGATTGTCCAGTCTGTACTTTTCTTTATAAAAATGAAGAGTACATTTATTACACACACACTACTCCATACTATGCAACAATTTACAAATATACATAAGCTGTTGTAAATACTTCTTGACATTGCATACACATTCCCACCCCTCCCGCAGTGGGGGGTCTAGTACCACCATTCACATGTATGAACATCATCTTGCCCCCTAATGCAGTGGGTTGACCATAACCTGGAGCGAGGGCCCTTCCCACTGGCACCACCCCAGTGGATGCCCACCCCATTACCTCAACAAGCATTTATAATGGGAACCCCTACCATAGTGACACATAACCCTGACTGAGCATCTCCTACTGACCATATAGTATACACACTTAAAGCACAGTGGCTGACAGTCTGGTTGTTCAACTAACGCAGTAGCAAGAATACATGTCTAGGCATCACTTAGAATGACCGGTACTTATCATATCTGTTAACAGGTATAATGCAAGTCAATCACAGCCCCTAAAAGGAATCACATTTATAATCACAGAACTATGCAATTACAACCAGGCACCCTGGCAAGAATGCTTAGCAACATATTTCCAATTTACTTATCTTTCCACATACTGCATGTGACTTCCAATCCCCAAAAAGAACATCATAAAGGCACCTCCTGTGCAATTACACCTTTCCACCCCTATGGGATGTCTCCACGACAGCAGTCCATGTTCAGACTTTAACACCTCAGTGTAACAGTCCATGTTCAGGCTTTAACACCTCAGTGTAATCCTAAACATCAGCTCCCAGCTGAACAACAAAAGTTCCAGCAATAGGCAGGTTTATAAACATGGATGAACCCTTGAGGGGTTATTGTCTTTAAGTCCCCAGAGACTTAGGGGGGACTTTCCTCTTTTGTGCTGGGGGAGTCTGCGTGGCTTCTGCGGGCCGACACGGATGATGCCGCCGGTCGGGCGGGGCCTCGGGGGAGTGCAACGGCACTCCCCCCTTCTTCTTCCAGCTGCAGGGAGTGCGACGGCACTCCCCCTTCCTCTCTCCGGCATCCGGGACCCAGGGAAGGTCAGGGCCTGGAGTTGGGTGTCCCGGGCCCCAGGAATTTCTTCAGGGGGAGCGCAACGGCGCTCCTTGGTTTCCTTTTCGGCAGGGCCAGGAGTTGGGGGACCTGGGCCCCTGGCACCACTTTACATGGGGGCACGATGGCACTCCCTGACTTCAGTTTTCATCAGGGGCCAGGGTAGGCTCCTGGCACCCCCAGGAGGGCCATTTCACGGGGAGCGCACCGACGCTCCCTGACTTTACTTCTCGGGGGCCCAGGATGGAGAGCCTGGGCAACCGTAGGCATCTTCACGGGGGCGCAACGGTGCTCCCCGGCATCTCCTTCATCTGGAGGCAGCCCCTGGGACCTGACACACCCTGGGGGCACATCAAAGTACGGTGGCAGAGCCCCATGCGCTTCATCCTCGGTCCCAGCTAAGGTCAAAGGTCGCCTACCTCCTGGGGGGGCATATCTCGGCCCCCGTGCGGCCGATTTTGACACTCTTGGCCTCTTTTCGCTCCTGGTGGCCAACCATAGCCATCTGGAGCACTTTTCACCACCCTCCTGGCCTCCAAGAGGGTGACTCAGCAAGGAGCTGTCTTCACCGGCTCCCTGAGCCAGCCTTTTACCTGGCTCTCCTTCTGGGCTTCTCTTCTCCTTGTGCAGAGGCCCAGGCTTCTTCTCACTGGCCCTGGACTCCCTCAAAGGCACAGTCTAGAGTCCTAGGACAGTCAGGGGGTTCCTCCTTCCAACTGCCCATGGCGCCAGGTTCCAGCACCAGTCTTCCTCAGCAAGACCACACCCTAGAGAGAGCTCGTCTTCCTGTGCAAGACCTTTTAAAGAGAAATTGGAGAGGGCTGGCAGGAAGGCACTTCTGCCCTATCCTGCAGCGACACATCATCTCTCTGCCCCTGCTCCCTCCTTTCTGCACAGGCCTCTGGGATACTTCAAGATGGCGTCTTCCAGGGGTCTCATGCCTACATGGTCTCTGAAAAGTCCCCCTCCCCCCTTGCTGACTTCATGGCTCAGGCCCGGAGCAGGCCTGGTGCCTGGCACTGGGTGACAGCCTCTGATTGATAACCTACAGCTTCACCCCATCTATCCCTCCTGGAGAGAAGACCTTCGCCCTTGGGAATGCTTGCAGTGAAGGGCTAGGCCTCTGATGCTACAGCTTGAGGAGGAAGGTAATGAATCCAGTCTGGCAGGGTCACACGTGGCCGGGCTCTGGTTATGAGCTGAGTCAGAGGAATATGACATTTCTGGATGACCCATAAGCAGTACAGATATGGCTTTGGACTCAGCAGAATACTTCTTTTAACACAACTTACAGTGTACTTTGGTGCATGTCTGGAATTTGTAGGACCTAGGGAACTGAAACTACCCCATGTGGTCTCTGTCTCTATAGTAGAGTAATGGAGTGTTTGTACAGTGAAACAGTAAAGCACACTGACTTTCCCTTACATGCGTCTCCCCACATTATAAATCCAATTCCATGTCACCACCCAACTCTGCATAATCCCTGCCGCACCATTCTATCTGTGTCGGCTCTTGGGATGCGCACAACAGGAATCTCCCCCGCACAGCCCTTACACGGGTGCACACACGTGTGTACACGTGTCCACATGTAACCAGTCCGGTGCCTCTTACCCTGGCTGCAGCGCAGCGGCCTTATCTCACAACGCAGACACCAGTGAAATCCACATGCAGTCCATTTCATCATTAATTCACTCTGGGTGAGTCCCAGCTTATGAGGCTCTCCCACAGTAAAAGCTCAAAAATCAGGTGTTCAAAAAGCAAACAATCCGGGCGGCTCAGATTGTCAGAACCACCTTCCCACACAGGGAGTGGTGTTGAACCTCATCTTATCTCCCTCAGTGGGCTTGGACTCTAGGCCAGTCAATGTGCCCCTTGATTACGTGTGAGTAGTCATCCTATGTCAGGGGATGAAAGACCACAGGATCTCATCATTCAATCCATCTCTATAGCTATGTAGCCTGTACACTCACTTCTGTTCTTTGATGAATAGAAACTTGGGGACATCGGAGACAGATGGTGGTAAGCTGGGTTTGTCAAGCACTGTCCATCTCAGTTCATCTGCATGGTGTCCTTTCTCGATGAAGAGGCTCGTAAGTTTGGTCGCTTGTTTTCTGCATCTTACTATTTGACAAGCACCTATACACTTTTTGTGTAAAGGGCAGCTCCTGCTTTTTCTTTTTAAAACCAAAGTGCGTCAGACCAACTGGCTGCAAGAGTTTGCATGCCGTTTACATCAGTACAGGCATTGCTACTGTGTTTTGAAGACAGTCTTTTCTGTTTAGATATGTTTTATCTTTAACTTTATTTCCGTGAAATGCCTAGAACCCTTATAGCCCTCTGGGTGATCTATTTTCTTACAACGCTCCCTCCCCTTCCTATGATTCCGTTATAGAACGGTGAGCCCCATGAACCTCATGGCAGGGTGAGTTGAGGCGTGTTTCCCTGACATCAACGGGTAAGCCTTGTTACAGTACAGATGTTTTGTACCAGAAGTTGGTTCGCCTCTCTTTCTTCTATCACTTGTTCCAAGAATTAAAGACACTAAGGGGCATATTTACAAGCCCCTATCACCACCACAATGTCACTTTTTCTAACGATGTAGTGGCAATAGCGGCTTCACCTTATTTACAAGGCAGAGTTAAGCCACTTAACGTGGCTTAATGCTGCCTTGTAAATAAAGCACCATTTCACGCTATACTTAGCGTGAAAGGGGTGGGCAATGGGTGTTGTGGTGGGTGTTCCACCGCAGCACACATTGATTTTGACACTGCCTCATATTTACAAGGGTGGCATAAATATGGGGCAGCGCCAAAATTAAGAACAGTGAAAACCTGGTCTTACCATGGTGCAACGAGGAGAAATTTTTTATTTCTCCTCATTTTTGCTGTTTCTATGTGTGCTGCGTTGTGCAGCACACATAGAAACAGCAAAAGGCCATTGATTGTTAATGTGCAGGAAGGTATCCCTTCCTGAACATAAACAATCATTAAAAAAAATGATGTTTTGCAACTTCTATGTGTGCTGCATTAAACAGCACACATAGAAGTTACAAAACGCTGTTTCTGATTGTTTATGTGCAGGAAGGGAAGCAACGCAGGCACCCTTGCACTATGGTGCAAGCGTGTCTGCGTTTGCGCTAGGCCGCCAAATTAGCACCAGTGCAAGGGGAAACGCAGGGCTGCACCGTATCCTTGTGAATACGGTGCAGCCCTGCGTTCCAGAAGTGGCAGAGCACAGCGTTAAGCCAAGGAGGCTAACGCCGCACTCCGCCACATCCTCATAAATGTGCCCTTAAGTACATAGTAGATAGTTATGGCATGGTAAGATTCTTCTGTCCGGTGCATACAACTGTTTAGCTTTATAAAGCAAAGCAAGCAAAACATTTTGAATGTCTTTCCTAGTTGTTTATCATCGCTTACTCCATTTTTTTCATGCCTGTATTGTCTTTTCAGGTACCACCAGTAAATCCACCACTCTATGGCGATTTCATAAGATCACTGGATAGTTTTGTATATCTAATATTCTTTCACACACTTCCTTGTTTTCCCTCCATTGTTTTGAAATAAGCGAATTGAGCAGCAGCACTTATGAGTAGGTCCTGAAGAAAGCCGCTACACCTCTGTGTGAGGGTTAATAGGCTGAAACATGTCGACCACTGATTGACACTAACTGTGGGTATATTTGTTTCCTGCGAGTGCCCTGTTTTTAATCCTGGCACGGGGACGCATAAATAAAGGAAGACCACATACCCACTAGCTAGTTTTAATTATCACCTACATTTGCTCTGCTGCCCTCACCACCTTGAGCTCATCACTGTGGTGTTTAGTATACCGCTCCTTTATAACAAAACATCCCTGAGCTCGTCCGACTCAGTGAGGAGGGTGTATCAAGTACCTTGACTAGGTATCATGGTACGAGGAGATTCCCAATGATAAAGCATACCACCTATGGTGGGTGATGGAATTCGTCCTTTTAAGGGAATACTACTTCAGAGCTCGGTCCTCATTTGCACCAGTAAATTTTTTAGACCCAAGGGTTCTCTGTTTCTGTTAGAGTCATGAATTCATTGACCTAGGAGTCTGACTGTTTGTTTTTTACGTGCTGCTGGGGGGGGGGCTGCTGCGCTCCTGCAGCCCTCTATAACAAAATGCTTTGTGGTGCCAATGCCCTTCTAGGGGTCCACCAGGATCCCAAAAATATTTTTCAAAAAGTCTGTGCAGGCCATTATGGTGCGCTTTCCAGCTGGAGCAGTGAATGTGAAATGAGTGGCTACTCAGCTCATTTTACATTCACTGCTTTCTATTGTTTTTTCTTATTATGGGGAGGGGGCGAGCGGCCTCCCTCATTGAGCCTTCTATAGGCCCCAGGGGCCGAATCCCCTGAGACTGATTTGATTTTTTAAGGTTTAAGAGGCATGTGTCTCCCTCATCGAGCCACTTATGGGCATCAGGGACTCCATACCTGAGGATGTTTTTGAGGGGGTTGGTTTGTTGGCCCGCCCTCCCTGAGCCATGTGGGAACCCAGGGGACCCCATTACTGGGGCCAAAGCATTGTTTTTCGGAGAAGGCATTGGGCCCCTGTATCTCAGCCATCCTTTGACCCCATCCAACACCCAGGGTTCGATGGCAGCAGTGTTACAGGGACCCCATCCCCCAGGAAACTACAGTTCCTTGTCTGCAAGAGCACGGGAAGGGAGAACTTCAACTCGCAGGGAACACAGGTTCGTCCCTGCCCTGCGAGAGAAGGAAAAATCTGTGCTCTGTCTGCACTGCGATAGGTACAGGAGGGAGAGTCTGCGGCTCCATGGCCAGCAATTGCTGTGGGTGTCCCACATGGACCACCGGCACCCATGCAATGTGGCATGGAGTTCTCAGGGCCTCGTAATGGCCTGGTGGGACGCATTTCCCACTCAATATTTTTGCGCTCACCCTCCCCTCGCACAATCCCACTCCAGGGACTTTTTTGTAACAGGCAGAAGCCCACACTTTTTAAAAACCACTTAAAAAGATTTCTCAAAAGCTACTGAATGAAATTACACCAAATCACAAAAAGCAAACTTTTTAGACAAAGACTTAGGTATCATCCAAATTTGGTGTAATTCCATTCAGCCGTTTTTGCGGAATCGCTGTTCAATTTTCCCATGGAAAATAGTATGGGGAAAATGCGTTTTGGGTCCCTCCCCTGTTTTCTTGGCCTCCCTATGACGGATCACCCTAAAACTTTCCAGGAAGGAGCTGAGGCGGATGAAACATTATTTTGGAAAGTTTTGTGAAGATTCGTCAAACAGCACCGAAGCTATTAGTAAACTAAAAAAATCTATTTCCTGTGAATACATGGTTGAACTATAATTATCCAAAGGCAAATCTATATGATGTCATGAGTGATGTGACTGACCATGTCATGAGTGATGTAATATATGAGGTCATAAGCAGTGCATTGCAGTGACGTTATTTATAGTTAGCTCAGGTAACTATAACAGCTGAATTTCTATGGTTTTGTATGAATGAAATCTGAGTCTAACTATAATGTTGTGGTAACCTTTGTTTTTTTCAGTAAATTTCTAAGGTTTTTTTAAATTCTATTTCTTAACTATAACATCCCTGAAACCTTTGTCTTTTTCAGTGAATTTCTAAGGTTTTTCAAATTCTATTTCCTAACTATAAGGTTCCTGTGACCTTTGTTTTTTTAAGTGAATTTCTATGGTTTTGTAACTGGTAGTCGAGTTTGCAGAGTGGTGGAGAATGGGGGCGAGGCCTCTCATTAAGTCTCAGGAATTCCGCTGTGTCTGACTTACTGGAGGTAACAGGAGGGCTTCTTGGCCCCCAAGGACACTCAGCAACCAAGAGGATTTCATCCCCAACCAGTATTGCGCCAGGAGGTGCATTTGCAGAGTGGTGGAGAAAGGGGTCGGGGCCTCCGGCCAGCTCCAGCAATTGTGCTGTCTGGGACTTACTGGAGGTAACAGGATGGGTTCTTGGCCCCCAAGGTCCCTCAGCTTCCAAGCGTACTTCATTCCTCAACTAGCAGTGCACCAGGAGGCGTGTTTGCAGAATGGTGGAGAAAGGGGGCATGGCCTCCGAAGACCAGTCAGCAATTCCGCTGTGTGGGACTTACTGGAGGTAACAGGAGGGCTCGTTGGGCCCCAATGACCATCAGCAGCCAAGAGACTTCATCCCCAACCAGTAGTGCACCAGGAGGTGCACTTGTAGAGAGGTGGAGAAGGGGGCGTGACATCTGAGCAATCCCACTGTTTGGGACTTCCTGGAGGTAAAAGGAGGGCTTGTTGGCCCCAAGGATCCTCAGCATCCAAGGAGACTTCTTCCCCCAACCAGTAGTGCACCAGGAGATTCGTTTGCAGTGTGAAGGTGAAAGGAGGCCTCCATGACTTGCTGGCCCGGTTTAAAAAAAAAATGTATTCTGTTTTATTACGGGAAGGGGTCACATGGCTCTCCTCTCAAGGCCAATTTCAGCCACGGGGACCCCAACTCCTGGAGCCCAGCCTACCTGTAATGGGGAGGAGGGCCACGTGGCTCCCCTCTCTGGGCCGATTTTTGCCCCGAAGTCCCCATCCCCCATGGCCCGCTTTAAAAAAAAAAACTATTACTAGTAGTGGAGGGGACCACATGGCCGCCCTTGCTTGGCCAATTTTGGCCCTTTGGACCCCAGGACCCAGCCATTTAGAGATGGGGAGGGGGATGTGCTGTCTCCCTCCCCAGGCTGAATTGAGCCCTGGGGACCCCATCCTCTGGGGCCTGGTCTCTCTATTCTGGGTGCCCATAAGGCACCCAGTGGTCTTTGTTGGGGACCCTGGGGGGAGCCACAAGGCCCCCATGGTCCCTGCCGGCTCCCTGCATACTGCAGGAGCCGGCATTGCTTTGACAGACAGGGGGCTGCTGAAAGGCAGCACACTGTCTATCAAACCAATGTTTTCTCTGTTTCTCTGCACGCATATTTGCGTGCAGAGAAACAGATGAAAACTCTACTTTCTGCAAGCTGGAGCTGTTTGATGGCTCTGGTTTGCAGAAAGCGGAGTTCTGTTGTCTTTAGCTCGGTGGGAGCTGGCAGCTCCCTCCAAGCAATAGCAAACAGCTACATCCCGAGGGTGGGCACCCTGGGACAAAGCAGGTGCCGGCCCTGGGGGGTGGTGGTCCCCAGGGCCATCCATGGCCCCCTCCAACATATAAGTTAGCCCCGGGAGGTGGTGGTTCCCAGGGCCAGGGCCCACAACAAACCCCCTATATTAATGTATTTCAGCCCCGGGAAAGTGGCAGTCCCCGAAGCTGCAGGGGGGCCACGTGGCCCCCCTTATTTTTGATAAATCACGCTGGGGAGGTGGTGGTCCCTGGGGCTGCAGAGGGGCCGCACAGGACCTCCCACATTCATTTGATAAATAACCCGGAGAAGTGGCGGTGGAGGAGGGAGTACGGCCTCCGTGCATTCATTTACGCATGCCCCAGAGAGGTGGCAGTACCCAGGGCTGTGGAGGGCCGCACGGGCCCCCCACATTTATTTACATATGCCTCTGGGAGGTGGCAGTTCCTGGGGATGTGGGCGGGCCCAGTGGGTCTACCCACATACATATTGAGAAGTACCCTGGGGAGGCTTTTATGAGCCCTAAGAGGGGGGCCCCATGCGGTCCTATTTTATGATATGCCCCCGAGACCTGGCCCACCCGGGGGTTATTTAAAAGTAAGTGTGGGAGCCCGTGCTTGCATTTTTTTTAAAACAATTGCCACAAATTCGCAAATATCGAGATTTCGCTGTAATTTTTTTATGCTTTTTTGGCCTGTTGGCTTTAAGGGTTCAGGGTATTCTTGCCCTGCCCTCTTTTCTTTTTTTTAACATTTTGTTTGAGACTCAGCTGAAGCCGAGTCCCAGGATGGCTGCCAACACTTCCTGGTTGAGATGTTGGCAGCCAATCAGAGCTCTGCATTTCCTTGCACCAGGGCGTCTTTTATTGCAAAATAATGGAGACCACAGATATTGCAATTTTTTTTTTATTTCTCAACAACTACTGAACGGATTTACACCAAATAACTGAAAGCGTGATCTGCGTAACCAAATCTAGCTTTCTGCAAAATTTGGTGTAATTCTGTTCGGTGGTTCGGGCTGAAGGCGTGTTGATAGGTCCTATGGGAATTAAGCAACCCTTTTTTGAACCCCATTTTTCTCAGCCACTGCTTTACGAATCCCCCCAAATCTTTCCATGCGCAACAAGATTCACTGGACTACTGTCTTTGGAAGATTTCGTGAAGATTCGTCGAATGGCGCCAAAGATATAGGCAAGTCAAAAAATCCCTTTCTTATGAAAACATTGTCTTAACCATAACTATCTACTGGCAACCGGCTTCAGTGTTCTTCCTTCCCCCAAAGGTTGCTTCAGCAGTGGGCATATGTGTGCTACCACCAGCCCTTGGAGTGCCGTGCCATCATGTACAAACCTGCCTCTTAGCTCCCAGCATCATTGGAGCCTCTGGAGCACAGCCGATGCTATAAGGCTGCCTTTCCCACAGGTCACTGGGCTGACCCCTGTCCGAGAGGCTAATAGCACTGGGTGAAGCACCCACTCACCCTACAGAGATGTCTCTGAGGCATCTCTCTTCCGTCAGGAGTGAAGTTGTGGTTGGGTGTCTGACTGGGTGAAAGCCAAGTTGAGAGACAGGCACTAGGTGATGATACTGAGGCACAGACTAACATTCCTTCCTGGAGTCCTGTTTATATCAGTGATGCACACTTCCCTTGACTAATTAGGGTTCCTGTTTTATGCTTGTGCATCTTTAGCCTGAGAGGTAGAACAAGATCAAGTTGGTGGTCTCTGCGGAGGAAGTGGAGCTGGTCTACCAGGAGGCCATGTACAGCATGGCCACTCTGAACCAGACTGGTAAGTGAATCCTGGGCCAGGTCCCGAGGGCATGCAGAGTTTAATTTAAAAAATGGAGGGGGCACATAGTCCCCCCTCCAAGGGCTTAATAATGCCCTGGGGACCACCATCTCCCCGGGGCTAATGTGAATATTAAGTGGGGGTTCTCTCTTTTGTGTACCCTAAGTATGCAAATGCCTAAAATGCATAGCACCACTCACAGACATACACAGGCACTCTCACACCCACTCACAGACCCACACAAGCACTCACACAGGTACTCACAGACCCACACAGGCACTCACAGACCCACTCAGGCACTCACAGACCCACTCACAGACACACACAGGTACTCACACACCCACCCACACACTCACACAGGTACTTACAAACCATCTACAGACCCACACAGACACTCACACACACAGTCACACAGGCACTCACAGATCCACTCACAGACCTACACAGCCACTCACTCAGCCACTCTCAAAGGTGACAAGTTACAGTTAGGATTAAAAGGTTTAAAAAACATAGAAATTCACTAAAAAAAATAAAGGTTCACGGATGTTATAGTTAGGAAATTAAAAAAAAATGTAAACTTAGAAATTCACTGAAAAAAACAAAGGTTACAGGGATGTTACAGTTTGGCTCAAATTTTACTTGTACAAAACCAGTGAAATTAAGCAGTTATAGTTACCTGAGCTAACAATAACTTACGCCCCCAATGCACTGCCTATGACCTCACATATTACATCACTTTCCGAGATGGTCAGTGACATCACTGATGACATCACTTATGACATCTCAAATGACATCACTGATGATATCACTGATGGCATCATCTGCAGAATCACTCACACACCCATTCATACCCCTATACAACCTCACATACACCCACTCCCATACAAGCACTCATAAGCCCATTCACATACTCATGCAAGTACTCACACACCCACTCATTGATTGATAGAGCCACTCACTAATACAGCCACTCACATAACCACTAATTTACCCATACTGCTACTTATGCACCCACTCGCTCACCAATACAGTCACTCACACATCCAGCCATACAGACACTAACACACCCACTCATACACTCATACAGTCACTCACACACTGAGTCAGTCACCCATACAGATACTCACACACCTACTTGCTCACCTATACAGTCACTCATACAGCCACTCACTCACTGATACAGCTACCCACACGCCCACTCATTTACCCATACAGATACTAACACATGTACTCACTCACCTATACAGTCACTGACACAAGCACACACTCACCCATACAGCCACTCTCAGATTCACTCACTCACCTATACAGCCACTCACACACCCCATCACTCATCTATATAGCCTCTCATATACCCATTTAATCACTCATACTCCACTGACACACCCACTCACTCACCCACACACACAGTCACTCACCCATACAGCCACTCACACAGCAACTCACTCACTCATACAACCACTCACTATTTTACGCCTTTGTTGATGAATTTTATTGTATTTAATCTGTTACCTACTTTTATGTTTTTATATTGACTAAAGAATTAATTGAATTCTTTAACACATCTGAGAATTCACATTGAAATCCACAGTTAAAGTGCAGTTATGGTTATAAATAAAATTGAAAAACCACTGAAGTTCACAATTTATGGTTCTGCGCACAGTCCATAACTCACACTATAGCCCTGCATGACACAACTCTGCCAAAATCCAGAACTTATGACCTCACTGTATTTATACCAATAAATGAAAACACCTAAAAGCGATATGTAAATAAATCAATTAATGTTACTACATTCATACTCACCCCTGTCACAGTAATAAGGGAATGTGGTATGTAATCACATCTGTAATAAGATTTGCAATATTTGTAATTGCCCCAATTTCAATAATGGTGAGGTCATGAGCATTAAATTTGTTGGGCAAGCTATAGTTTGCATGGCTGTTGTGAGAGTTATAGATCAGTCATGTAATTATTATTTTTAGTTGTCAATAACCTGACTGAAGACTCCAAAAATAAATGATATGACCCATTGCAGGCATGGAAAACAGAGTAATTCATAGATAAGGATGAATATTCCTTTTTGGCAGTGGAAGATCAAGTGATTACAATTGATTTCCAGACAAAGTGACACACAATTCTGTTGGACCTGGCCCTCTCTGCACGATCACCACCATACTTTTTGTCTTCACCCCTTCTGTTTCGCTGAATTCTTTTTTGTTGGCTTTAGGACTCTGTGCACTTTACCACTCCTAACCTGTGCTAAAGTGCTTGTGCTCTCTCACTTAAACATGATAAAACTGGCTTACCCAATTGGCACATTTCATGTACCTATATGTCCCTTGTAAAGTGGTACTACAGGTACTCAGGGCCTGTAATTTAAATGCTACCAGTGGGTCTGAGCACTTATTGTGCCACCATCTTAAGAAGCCTTTTAAATATGTCTCAGGATTGTCATTGCAGCCTGTGTGTGCAGTTCTAAACTGCCTATTCAACTTGGCAAAATAAACTTTTTGTTAAGTCTAAAACTCCCTTTTTAATGCATATAAGTCATCCATAAGGTAGGCCCTAACAGAACCTAGGACAGGGTGCATTGTATTTAAAAGTTGGATATGAATTCTTTAAGTTTTACATGTCCTGGGATTCAATAACTCACAAACTCATTTTTTACTACTGTGAGGCCTACTTCTCCATTAGGATAACATTGGGTTGCCTTTTCACATCTAATATGTGATTGCTTTTGATTGGGAAACTGTAAAAATGTCACTTTTACACACAAATGATTTGTAATTTAAAACCGGTTTAATGGTGAAGTTGGATTTTAAGTCACAAGTCCTGTAGCCTGTTTTCTGGGTCACATGACTAGGTGTAGTTGGCAGTTCACATTTGTGTATTCATCCCAGACACAAAAAGATGATGGATGGAATGCTGAACATTGTAAAAAAAAAAACAGTCACAGATCTGGGTTAATCCATCATTATTTTGCTTGTCACGCCTTTGCAGTTTAGACACAGTCTCTTGACTAGGGGTGAGTGTTTTTTCACCCTAAGAGGCCAGGGGTATGCCCAGACATGGGTCCCTTGCTCACTCTGCCACTGGATTCAAGCTAGCCTGGCTGATGAGGGGTGAAACCCCGAAACCGCTCCCAGGATGCTTGTTTCCGGTCCAGGGAGGACCTGGCCTGCAAGTTCGGGCTGGACTGTTTCCATGGTCACGACTGGTTTGCATATGGCTGGGTCCAAACTTGAGTGGCATTGTGAGCAAAAGAACAATGGATTTAACCCAGATCTCTTAACTGGGGATAAGTGTTTGAAAAGTTTCAGCACTCCGTCCATCATCTTGTTCGGTTTGCTTCATCCCAGAGAGCTGCAAAACAGAGGGTCTGGGTGTTGGCAAGATTGCTCATATAAGGCAGGATGGGGAAATAGAAATATGCACAGTCCCACTTGCACATCGAAGACATTGCCTAGCTCACACACAAAGAAGTTCACACTCGCGTAGTGTGCCTGCAGACAGACTGGGAACAGGAGAGAAATGCAGGAAATTCCAAACACCTCTGTGGAGGGAAACTTCAGAATCTTCTTCCATTTTACAGCTAGCACCAAGTATAAAAATGGGATCCTCAGACCCACCCTTCAGTACACCCCTGGACATGTGGAAACTACTAAATGACTGCCCTGCTGCCAGACGACTGCCCTGCTGTCTGAGAAGGAAGACTAGACCTGCACCCTTCATCCCAGGCCACCTGAGTGACTCCAAGGGCAAGTTAGCTGGCCTCCTGTTCTGAGCCACAGTGATGCAACAAGCTCCAGAGTTCTTGATTTAATTGCCCAGCTGACCTACAGCACTATACCTGCCCCAAATCCTGCTGGCCACTTCTGGAGTGAGTCCCTGATTCCCAAGAGGTGCCTCCCAGGTCCTGCATTCTTGTTGTGGCATCAGTGGCATTGTTGAGCTCCTCCTAGAAGTAAAAGGAAACATACTGAAGTTTTGCGCTCTTTGCGACCGCAAACTGGCCTGTTCCTGCCAAGATCTTTATGCTAAAGTGACCACTAGGGATCACCAGCAACATGAGATCTGCACTGCGCGCTACAGCATTGACAGCCCACGAATCTCCAGCAACGACATTGCACAATGCATGACAGGATCTTTGCGCTGCAGCAAAAACTGTCCGCGATGCCCGCCCTACTCTTCACATTCCTGCAAAAACCATCCAAAATGCTCTCCCTGCTCTTTACGGCCTCCTCCACCGTGAATGGAACTCTTTGCGCTGGACTCCAGAAGTACATTTTTCAGAGGGACTAACCTGCATCTGGCCTGTGCTTCATCGTGGTCAGACTGAGCTTTTAACTTTCAACCAGTCTTGCATGTCCAGGTAACTTTGAGTGTCTCTTTTTGCATTTAGTTGCCTTAAATCCTTGAAATTGCAAATCTCCAGTTCTACTGACTGGATTTTTAGCCTTTTGGTGTAAAATGATTTATTACATTTCACTCTATTTTTCTAAATTGGTGTGGGATTTTTCTTGAATTTTCACTGTGTTGCTGTTTGAGTGCTGCATAAATACTTTACACATTGCCTCTAAGTTAAGCCTGACTGCTTTTGTGCCAAGCTACCAGAGGGTTAAGCACAGGTTAATTCACAATTACTGTGGTTCACCCTGACAAATATTGTGGCTGCTGCTTGAGAAGGATTCACACCCTCCTCAACCAGCATCCCAATTCCTCACAGTTTTTGTTTTTTTAAATTGGAGGACCTTCCACGTCAACCCATGGTAGCCCTGTAAAGGACACTTACCTGTTGTAGCATCTTCCTCCTCGCCACAGAACTCCAACTTCACATCTCACGGAAACCCTGGCAAAAAAAGGAATGACAATTAGACTCGGCAATCATGAACAAAGAAACAAGCCAAAGAAAGGAACGCGTGAGGGACTCAAGAAAATGACTTCTTATGCATGTGCGTGTTTTTAAAACTCAGCCCCATCACTTGTAAGCCAGATCCCGGACAAACCAAGCAACGAAGAAGAACACCCTGTCCACCCAGAGGAAGAGACTACCTGAATGCTGATTAAGACAGGGAATCCCACTTGAAGCAGAATTACAGGCTTGGGCCAAGAGGCATTCTCAATTCCAACATGCAACCGAGATGAGGATGCAGGACGGGAGGACTCACTTCCCCAAGTCCAAACTAGCCAGGGCCCATGAGAAGGTCGTGGCTTCCCCTGTGAGTTTCTCACTGATGACGTCCTCTGCTGGCCCAATCCCAAACACTTACTTTCTTTTTTTCCACATGTTTCTTTTGTTCTAGTGAAAGGGGGGACTAAAAATGTCATAAAAATCCTAGTTATATTTTTATGTGGTTCAAAGAGTCGAGAAGCAAATTCTGGTATACTATGGGCCAAAGAACCAGAACTGCCTTACAGTTACCCCTAAACCTTAGTTTGAAAAACAGCCCAGGTATAAATGGATGGTTGGCAGTTCCAAACTTGTATGAATACTTAAATCACCGTACAGCTAAAATATAGAATTAATTTGAGAACTTGGTGTAAATTGAAAAGAAACGTGGAATAGCCTGGGCATAACACAGACTCCTGCAGCACTTACGGCGCAGGGCCCCAAAATTTACATTGAGTTCACCAATTGAGGGGGACCACCAGGGCCCCTCTAACCCTTCAAGAAACCCCCATTCAGTGCTTAATTTGAGTCAGTGGTTTCCGGAACTCGGCACCAGCACTTAATTGTCAGCACAGGTACTCATGATAGTCTGCCACAAAATGGAGCTGTTTCTCTAATTTAGAGACGAGCATAACAACAGTTGTTTGTTAAATCAATTTACAGAAAAAATTCTGATACCTGCCTCCCAAGCCATTTTTATAGCTTTGGGGGCCTGGAATAGTCTGGATTGTCACTCTTGGAGGAGTGTAATACTTAGTAGTTGTGTTGGTGCTGTCCTTGGCAGCACTGGGATAGGCAATGGGTCGAACGAGCTGGAGTGGCATCCTGAGAAAGAGCCCGGGCTCATATTTTTTTTACAGTTTATGCACTGCCCCATTCAGTCCAAAGCCAATATTTGTGAGACATGATAGACTCAGGGGGCCATCATCACATTCTGCAGTGGGGGGGGGGGCATCATTTTGCATTACGCCGTTGATGTGGGACATCCTTAATAGCAAAGAGCATGCTGACTTATTGAGAAACAAAGAATGGGACTGGTGAGTCACCAGACTGTAGAGTATCTTACATTCCTCTTACCAATTTGAGACCTTGGGGCTTATTACGATGTCGGTCAGAGTTGCCTTCGACTGACACTGTCTCGGTCTTGGGACCGACCTACCTCCGGTCAGTGGTTCCGACCACCTGATTACGATGCGACCGAACATCGTTTGGTCGGATACACACATTTCTCTATGGGAGCTTGTGTTATGGCCGTAACCCGGCAGTAATACAGGCTCCCATAAAGAAACGGAGGTGTGTGTAAAACACTGCACCCTGAGGCAGGCAACCTCTGGTGACTGGCACACAGTGCATGGATTTACAGGGGGGCGCCCAAGGTACCCCCTCAGCCACAAACCGTAGGCCGTGGAGGCAAGGGGGCCCTGCTAGGGGCCCCCAAAGTTGCTTTCTGACAGCCTTTCCATGTCGGGAAGGCCGGCACGGAAAGGCTGTGGGAAACCGATATCGTAAACCCGATGGCAAAAACGCCATCTATAAGGGATTGCGGTGCAGTTCGACATGGCCAGAATACTCCCTGAGCCGGTCGGAACTGCGTCGGAATGACCGGGCGGTTCACGCTCCGACCGTCGACATCGTAATTCGGCAGTCGGACCGCAAACCGACCGTGTTGGTCAGAAAGCCACTGACATTGTAATCGGCCCCCTTATCAGGAACCGGACCGGTAATTATGGTGCCCTTTATATTGTATTCAGATCTGCCCTTGGTAATCCAGCGAATGGCCAGCTGACATTAGTTTCCATACGTGTATTCCCTAGCAACAAAAAGCTGCTGAAGACATCTCCGAGATTTCTCAGCGGTGAAAAGGAATATGCCCACCACCACCACCACCCTCGGCGAAATTTTTTTTATAGATATCTGTAAAATGAATTTTTTTAAAACTAAACATAAACTCTTGAATTCTGTATCTTTATTACCTTTTGTGCCTTATTAGTTATACTTTTTTTTCTTCTGGGTCACTATAGATTCTGAGGGATACTCTTTCCTTCACTCTGATTTTAGACCTATTTTATTTCTTAAGGTTCCTCTGGGTGTTCACTTTTTTGTTCTTAGTGTTCTTGGTGACTAAGGACCTTGTCAAGCCCTCCACGCTCTTCTCACCTATTGAGGACGAGGGTATTCTACCCAGCCAAAAGTCCAATTTACGATGAGGAATACAATTGTTAACTTATGAAGTAGAGGGTCTTGGTAACAAAGTCCAACGCGCTCCTAACCACACACCCTACATGGTGTAGTGTGTTGCCCACGTATGCAAGCACTTCAGCGCCCAACATAGAAGTGAAAAGCGTTATTATACAAATGTTACAATTTTGAGTGACCCGTTGTCTCCACAAAAGGAACACATTCAAATTGCAAGTAGTTATTGACCGCAAGGTGGCGTTCAAACATAGTACAAAATAAGTGCTTTGTACCCTCTTGCAAAAAATGGAATGTATACTCTGCAGTAATGCACTGTAGATGTTTTCACATTCAAAAACAGTGCTATGTAAGTACGCAACGTTTTGCTTAGGCCTCTGTTTAATAAAACTTTTTACCTGAAAATAGGTGTGCTGCACATGATGAAGCAACTTAACATTGTTTTTTGCTCAGAGAAACGGTAGTAATATTTTTACTTTAGCCTCAGGGAAAACGTAACTTTGCAAGAGTTGAGAAATGAAGTTCTGTATCGAGGCAGAATTGTTCTTAACTGAAGTGTGAGCTCCCTCTGGCTCCTGTTTTTAAATTTGTTCACAGGTTGCTTTGTGCCCTTCGCGGACTTTAAGGTAGACGGGGGCTATTGGACCCCGAGAGTGGTGGTTAAGTTCATTTGCCACTGTTGTCCTGGGGCCCACCACACTATGGATGTGCAAAGTGGGCCAAACACACTCTTCCAAACGCTTGACTGTCCGGATAGCCAGCAGTCAAACGCTTCTCCAGGAGGCAGTGTAGAGGTCAAGAGCTCAGAACTCAACAGCCAACCAACAGACACATGTTGTCCAGCCCAGTGCTTATCTTTTTGGTAAAAAAAGAAACATTTCTCTTCAGCAACACAGACTACTACAAAGGTCAATGGAGGTTTAGGTACAAAATTGTAAACTCAGGTATGGCACATCCCCTTCTAGTGCACTTGTCACCCTATATATTGTTCACTCTTGTCTACTGCCAGCTTGTAAGAGATGGGTACACGCATTAATTAAGTACAGGTGCAGAGTTCCCTGTGGATTACCACACTGGCTAGGTGCGTAAATCAGTTCAAAGGGCTTCGCCATCATGAGTTCACCCTGGCAAAAGTCTTAAGTTCTTGTAGGAGGTTTCTCTGCGCACAGTCTATAGATCTTCTCACGGTTAGGCACTATTTTTACCTGCTCGGGGAAGATGCACATCTGGCGGCACTGATAGGTGTGATTTTGCTCACTTGCCCCTGTGCTAGTGGCTTCGTTGATGTGGGAGCCACAGCAACTACCTCTCAGAACACGAGCTGCTTGGTGGGATCAGGACCAATGGTCTCCGTGCTGGGCACTCATCTTTGGCAGTTACAACCTCCCAGGCCTGATGCACATGGCACGCAGTGACGGCAGTTTCAGCGTCTGGGATGGATCATCAGTGGTGATGTCTCTTCAGCGGTTGCGGCCTCTGGGTCGATCAGGTCTTCCGCATCAGCTCTGACGTCAAGCAGTCTCTGAGGCCCACGGCGGGATGCTGGACAACATGTTGATCCTTTGCTCTTGGTAGTCTTGGTGTTGTTCACAATGGACACTGCTCAAGATACCGTGGGACCCCTCACAACATGAGTAGCTTCTAGCTTTACTCTTCGAAGTCTGGGTGCAGCGGAACCCGGGAATAACTCAGGATACCCCTCACAATATGGTCACTCATGACTTTGCGCCCTCTCACATTTATATGGTGTTCCTCATGCTGGGGACACATTAGGCTTCTCCTCCTGGACAGTCTCTCCTCTTGTAGGGCTAGTTGCTCTCCCCTTGCTCGACAGGCAGGCTTCTAGGTGCTATGCAGAACTTCAGTTCTTGTATGAAATGCAGACTTCAGGTAATGTCCCCTCACATCTGGAGGACTGGCTGTCAAGAACCTCCCTTCCTTGGTCATGAAGAATCTGAAACAGGAATCAAGTGGGATGGTTTGGATCTCACTTTTCAAGTCATTTTCCAGACACACGATGTGAATTCATTGGCTAAGGTTTCAGAATTGGTTGGGTTGGTTCTCTTTCAAATACATTTTCTGTCTGTCTCTATCATCTTTGCACAAGGTGCTGGCTCTCATGGCAGACAATGATGCTGGTTCATAGCAAAAGATCCAAAACAAGGGAACAAAGAAGTATAACATCTCTGCACCTGGCTGTCACCAGCCTTCTTGGGCAGTAATCAGGGAGAGACAAAAGAGCAGGCCCTGCCTAGAAACTTCCTCACATTGAACAGTAGAAACTGCAGTCCCACCCCTCATCCCTGCCATCTACTAAATGGAAGTACTAAGGAAGAACTAGTTAGCAGCTCTTTCCTAGCAATGTCCTTATCAAGTTTCTAAGGACAGCCCTGTCTCCATCACTGCTCACATCACCGTCTGGCTCTGTAATTTCCAGGCACAGGAATGCAGATAAGGATTTTCCTCTGTCTGGGGAAGCGTTTTCCACCTTTCATCTTGTGCCAGGTTAAACTGGGGGCCAGCCAAAATGGATTTTACTCATTCCAGTACTCAGACTCTCACAACACATAGATTATTACTACCACATATGTGCTACATTCACTGCACATATGCACTTGACACATGCACTGAATATTAGTGTAAGTATCTGGGGCTCACATGAAAGCTGAGATTGCACTATCCTTTTGGCATATAAAAAAGGTCTGGTCATAGTATTGATGCACAAAAACTCAGAACACTGCTGCCACCACATTATGTGACTCATCCTTTGGCAATGCGGGTTATGTATAGCCTTGTACAGAAATTTTACTGTGTTCTGTGTTACATACTAATTTGATAAATAAGAAATGCATGTTACTCAGGCCTTCTACCGATGGCTACCAGTTGTCGTGTCCCTATCCCCACAGATGCACGGGAGACAGGTAAGGATCTGCAGTTTCTTTATTATTATACATGCGCTGCGCTGTGCCCACGCATGTCCGCCCACGCTTCTTCCTCGATCTGTAGTGTCCCCTCTTCCCCCTTGACCGGATGTGGTGTCCGGTTCCCTTGGTGTCCCCACAGTCCACTGCAGGGTCCTAGTGCCCTGCCCCCAGGTCACTACACCAGTGGTCTCTCAGAGCCAGTTCACATATACTAACTTCTGAATTCCTATGTGTAGGAAATCCTCATTTTCTACGTGGTCACGGTGTATTTTTCGCCTTTTGCAGGACCCTATAGTTTGCTTGCTTTAGAACTCTGTATGTTTTACCCCTGCTCACCAGTAGCAAAGTGCTTTTGCCCCCCCTTTAAACATAGTTGAATTGGCACATTCTAAATTGCTATATTTAACTTGCCTATAAGTCCTTAGTAGATGGTCTGAAATTACAGAGGGCTTCGAAGTTAAATGCCACTAGTGGACTGCAGCACCTATTGTGCGATTCACTACAGTGACAGTACAAACATGTCTCCAGGTCTACCATTGTAGCCTGACTGTGGCAATTTAAAAAGTGTAACTCAACCTGTCAAAATAAACCTTTTTGACAGGTAAAGACCTCCCTTTTAAATATTAAGAAGTCACTCCTACGTAGGTCTTGTAGCAGAGTGCATTGTAGCAGGTCTTATAGCAGAGTGCATTGTATTTAAGACACCCCTACGTAGGTCTTGAGGCAGAGTGCTTTGTAGCAGGTCGTGTAGCAGAGTGCATTGTATTTAAAAGTAGGACATGTAGATATATAATAGTAATGTCTTAAAGTACCCAGCACCCAAAAGCTACTTTCAATGTAGCAGGCCTAGCTGTCCTATTTAGAAAACCAGAGTACATATTAAAATCCTAATACTGTATCTAGGGAATGGGACCAGCTAGAAAAATAATTAAACAACTATTTTTAATAGTTATTACAAATCCAGTTCAATAGTGAAGCCAGTGTTTTAATACATTTTAGGGTAAAGTAACATTTATAAAGTTATATTTTCCCTACCTGAAGTTCCTGGAGGCTAATTTGCATTTGGCTCTCCGGTTTCTCCCAGCCAATAATTAGCCTTGAATAGGTGTGAAATACCTTCCAGAAGGAAATAGGCTGACCTGAATGGAGAGAGATGGCTCCTCTGAGCTCTATAGAATATGCAGAGTTGGGGCTGTGGGCATCCTTTTTGACACTACAGTGTGCAATCCTGTTTGAGTGTCAAACCCTGGTTGAAAGGTCTTCTAGTTTACATATAACACTTGGGGCACACTTGAAAGGCAAAAATATAGGATGCCAAGAAAATTCTTGTGGATCCACTGTCTGGTTGCTGAAGGACTCTGCTTATGTCCAATTAGACTTCTCCCTCTGGGATTACATGTAACCCTTGGGGCACACTTTAAAGGGGAGAGAACAGGATGCCAGGACAGTCCTTGTGGATCTACTGTCTGCTTGATGAAGGACTCTGCTTTTGTCCTACCAGGCATCTGTCTCTTGGTTTGTTGTGGATACAGTGGGTTCCTCAAAATGGATTCTAGTGCTCAATGTGAGGGGACACTAGGATTACCATAGTACCCTCCCCACACATACCCCTAGCCCTCGGAGCCCAAGTTGAGTGTGGACGAAGACTTTCACCATCTTGAAAATGCCCATAGTGGGTAGGCTCGGCCCTGGGAAATTTTACCCTTGCCAAGCAATGACCACAATCCTTGCCAGGGTGAACCACAAAAAGTCGCCAAAATTAACCTATACTTAACCTGCGGGTAACTTGGCACAAAAGTTATCAGACTTAACTTAGAGGCAATGTGTTATGTTTTTATGCAGTACTCAAGCAGTAATAAAGTGAAAAACACAACACAAGAAAAATTCACCAGCAATTTGGAAAAATAGAGAAAATTGAATAAACAATTTGAGACCAATACAACAAAAATCCAATCAGTAGAAATGGAGCTATTGAATTGTAAAGGTTAAGATAAAAGTAGCACCAAGGGCACAAAGTGCCAACTGAGGGTATCTGGTCGCACTGGACAGGGACAAAGTCACATGCTCAGGCTGACCGCGAGGAAGCACAGGCTGGACAAGTATGGCCCACCTAGGGTTGCATCTTATGTCCTTGGTGCGAGGAATGCGCGGCGTTGATTTGCAAGGCTTCACTTCATATGTGTTGGTTCCGATGAAGCTCTGCAGAGCTTTGCGACACTCAGCTTCAGTTCTGATGAAGCTTTCAGCTGTGCAGCAAGGCTTTGGTGGTCTTAGTATTGCTCTGCGTCTGTTCCAATGATGCTGGCAGTTGTGTGGCGAGGCTTTGGGGGTCTTAGCATCACTCAGCGTTGTTGCCAATGAAGCTTTAAGTTGTGCAGCTAGGCTTTGCAGGGCTTCACATCGCTTCTCGCTGGATTTGATGGAACCTTCAGTTAGGCCAGGAGGTGTTCTCTCTGATGCCAGCTAAGGGTGCAGGAACTAGGGAGACATCTCTTAGGGATCAGGAACTCCCTCCAGCTGAAGCCAGCGGGGCTCAGCCAGGTCCAGAGCAGGAGGTCAGCTGGGCAGTTGTAAAGAGGCCTCTGGAGATTGTGGGGTCCCTGTGGTTCAGCACAGGAGATCAGCCAGCAGACCCTTGGAGTCTTTCTGGTGGTTCTGGGTTCAAGGATAGGGTTCACTCTCATTCAAGCAGCAAGGCAGGCCTCAAGCAGGAAGGTAGGCCTCTGAAGAGCAAGGCATGCCTCAAGCAGTAGGGCAGTCCTCTGTTGCAGCAGGGCAGTCATCTGAAGCACAAGACAGTCCTTCTGAAGTCTTCTACAGGACCAGGAGTGTATTGAAGAGGTGGTCTGAGGGTCTAATATTTATACCCAGTGCCAGCCTTTGGAGTGGGGAAAATGATTAGAATCCCCCCCCCCCACACACACATCTGGTTCTGGTATTTCATTCCTCCCCTGCCCAGGCTCCAAGGGATCTAAGGTTTACCTTTCACCCCTCTATTTGATACACATGACAATGGACTGGTGTCAAGTTCTTTGTGAGTGTGCTGAAGCTGTCCCTTTGAAATGTAAGTGAGAAAGGGAACAACACCGCTCCTCCCATCCTGGCACGGTGGCCCATTTTGCCAACACTAAGTCCCCCTTTGTCTCACTGTCTGGGAGGAATACACAGAGGCCAACTGCTAACTACACCATGTGACCCAGGGCACAGGCTGCAGACACCAAATGGTTAGGACAAGAAAATGCAGCTTTCTAAAAGTGGCATTGTCAGAATTGTAACTTAAAATACGACTTTACCATTAAAGAGGGTTTAAAATTACAATTCATTTGAGTGCAAACATGACATTCCTAGCTGTTCCTAATCAAATGTTATCACTTAATAAGTGTAATAGGGTAACCCAGTCTTATCCTGGGGAGGGGTAGGGCTTGTAGTAATAAAAAACAAATGTAAGAGTTTTTCACTACCAGGACATGTAAAACTTAAAAGTACATGTTCAATTTTTAAATACACTGCACACTGCTCTATGGGCTGTCTAGGACTTACCTTAGGGGTGAATTGTATCAATTAAAAGGAAGGTTTATTTTGCCAGGTCGAATTGGCAGTTTAAAACTGCTTACAGGCTGCAATGGCAGGCCTGAGACATGTTGTAAAGTGCTACTTAAGTGGGTGGCACAATAAGTGCTGCAGGTCCACTAGTAGCATTTAATTCACAGGTTGTATCACTTTACTAGGAACTTATAAGGAAATTAAATGTGCCAATCAGGTGTAAGGTGCACAGAGTCAAAAAGTTTTAAAAAACTAACTTCAGCAACGGGGCGAGTAGGCAAAACATTTGGGGGAAGACCACCCTAAGGGTTTCCAGGTCTAATAATATGATTCATATCCTGGGTGTATGTACCAATTCTCTCACTGTCTCCCAAGCACCATGATTGCCAGGAGCCAGTGATGTCTTAAAAAATAAGAACGGTGCTGTAAACGGGTTATGTACAGCACCAACACAACCGCATATATTACCATGCAGGTGCTGAAACAGGAGACGCCACAGCAGCAGGAGAAGATGGAACAGGAGCAGCAGCCAATGGTATATTTGGAGGCACTGCACACTGACCTCCAGAGGGGGAAGATGAAATTGTTGAAAAATATTAAAACCCAAAAAAGCAAAGTATGTCACGTGGCCCATAGGGACATTGTCGTTTTCACTAAGTTAGCATGAGCACGCTGCCGCATGCCTGCTGCTTTGCACAGGATACTACACGTCTTTACTTTCGCAATAATTTCTATGTCTGGTTTCACATGAGAACTCATTGCTTTGTTCTCTCTCAGCAAGTTCCTGGGATTTTGACTGAACATTGTGAGCAAGGTCGAACAACAATGCCCCTTGTTATTTTGTTCTGGCCAGGCCTTAGCCTTTAGACAAAACATACTGATGCAGCTGTTGTTTGGACAAACACACTTTGGTCTTATTAGAATACACGAATAGGTAGCAAACACTTGGAGAGGGACCTTTCCAGGGAGAAGAACGAGACAGCACCTATGATGTAGATCTACCATCTATAGGCTAAGGTATGGGGTCTGCAGACAAAGCCCAGAGAGCTTCTAATATATAATAATACTGCTTCTTATCAAGGGGAGGGAGGTTAGGCTCTATTGTCTTTTCATTATGACATCCCCTTGCATGAAATATGGACTAGCTGCTATGCTGACTGTATTTGTATTATGCATTTTCGTGCTTGTTGTGGCACGTATACTGCATGTTAGGGCACGTTAGTTAAAATAAATATTTTAAACTATTCCGTGTCTTTGTCAGATCTTATTGTGGACAAGAACAAGAGTGAGAGCGAAAGGGTGTGTCTTGTTACCGCAATTCCTGAAAGATCTGGGAGTGTTGTGTTCTGGGGTGTCTAATCATTTGTTTCTCTGTAAGTGAGTAGGAGAGCAAGTGAGAGACTATAGCTAGTCGGTCCTGGGCTTTTGGGTACTAAGGTGGTAGGCTGACTCAGTCCCTATACACCAAGGTCCTATAATCCCGCACATAGTTCTGTGTTTGTGCAGAATCCCTGCAACATGGCGCCACCAACGTTTGGTCTGGTACTTATTTACAAGACCCCTGAGTAGCGCTTGTGCTTGTCCACAATTTCCCTCTCACCAGTTTCCAGAGGCGTCTATGGTGGGGGGGCTTAGCCTCCTATATTTGTATATTTATAGGTTTTTCAAGCTTGAAATTTAAAAGGTTTTTCTTTACCCTATTTTGCGCTACCGTTTTCTTTGTTTCTGTCTTCCTGTCTTTATAAACACGGCACAACCGGTCGCTATTGCGGCACCTAACCGCACAGCAGTTACAGCATTTTTGACTCATCACGGAGTCCCCAATGCAGGGGCTAACATTATTTTTGTTGTTGAGGCGGACCCTGCTTTTCGCCTTGAAGTCTTTTATTCTTGGTTTACATTCCCCACTGTAGATGGGAATGATAATTTGTTTCATGAATATACACGAGCTGCTGTTCCGACAGCTTATCGTCCATATGCATTACTTGCAGTTCCGTTGACAGCCTGGGAGCATACCATCTGGTTTAATGGCGCCCTTCCTCACCCTGTTACTGCTGTTCAGATGGGCCCCTTACCTATCGATGGGGCAACTTGGCCTGTGTTGGCCGGTTTTACACCACATCCGACTGATCTTAATCTTACACTCGCAGAGCTACGTCAGTTACATACAACATTGATTCACATACACAGAAGTGTCATACAATTTATGTCGCGTGACATTCAGGGGGCTCCGGCTGGAGCCGCTCCTCTGGCACCAGGACATGGCGATGGTCTGGTGAGTAGTCCCATCATGATTAATTCGGTGATGGGCAAACGTCTACAAAACCGTGATGACTTGCCATTTTGGCTTGAATCTGTTTTTCCACACACAACTCCTGTTGAAAAACACAGGATCCTTACAATGAGTTTGCCAAGTGGTCTGATTCCCGCGTTAGCTGACTGCACGACCGGGGGACGGTGTTTGCTTCAGTATATACGCTGTGCTTTGGCACCCCCTCCATGAGCGTTCTACCGAGCGTTCTAAAAAAGGTACAAGATGAACACGGGGCTGGTCCGGCCCTGGATTTGGGGATGAAGTTAGTGGGAATGTTCCCTATTGTCTCCGATATGATTCTGGCCAATATTAAAGGTGAAGCAGTTTGATTACAAGTACGGCAACGCCTAGCGGCTGTGGCAGAAGTAGATCAGCAGTGACAGTTGCCGATTATTATTGCAGATGTGTATACCTCTTTAGGTCACAATAGCTTGGGGATTCGACCATTTACACAGGCACAAAGTAAACCCCCTCCTGAAAAGGAGAGTCATCCAGTCTTTCCTAAAAAGGCTTGGAACAAGATGCAGCGGCAGCAACAACAGAAGCCTGGTTCATGTGCAGGTTTGCCTCCACCTGACGCTTCTGAGCGTAGATACGATTTGCGTGACCGCTCTAAAATTAAGACACCTGAGAGGTTCCAGGTTCCTAATCCTCGTTCTCCTCGTTCCTTTCAGGAATCGTTGGATCAACAGTTCGGTGGGGGAGGACATCAGGATCGCAGACAAGGCGAGTCTGCGCAAGCTAGATGTGACCCGCAGCACTAGTTTGATCTAAAAGTCAAACAGGAGGAACCACCTCTATATCGACCCCATTTTCAGAAGAAAAAAGTTGCCACTTTGACTGCAAAGTACGCCTCAGACAGTGAGAACCCTGCTCCTCGACAGGAGTTGGGCGGTAACCCTCCTCGACAGCGCAGCAGAGGTTACCATAGTGTGGTAGACACTCAACCAGCGTCTGGAGGCAAAAGCAACTGACACTTTTATTACAGTAGAGACAGCTGATACTCGAGTTGCCCCTCCTGATAGGCTTTATGAAGTAATCCTCCAAATTGAGGGTGATATTTAATTCCCAATTAAAGCAGTCTTTTGGGAAAATCTCACTTCTTCCTATGATATTTTATTGGTGGAGGAGGATTGGCCTCCCCCTTTTGTCCTAGCTTCCTCTAGAGGGGAAGATGTCATTCTACCTAGTTTTTCACAATATGTTCCTGATGAAGATAAAATGGCTTATGCCTCGAAGTGGGCTTTATCCCTAGCCCCGTCGTTATACCGCAATCAGGCGGGTTGGGACGAGGATTCCCCGGTTCATGTGATTCCTTTGCGTTCTACACCTCAGCCCCTACCACAGTATCCAATCAAACGAGACGCTAAAGCATCCGTAAGTGACATTTTGACCCAATTGGAATATCAGGGTGTGATTGAACCCTGTGTGTCATCGATGAATAATCCTCTTTTTCTGATATTGAAACCGGACGGTTCATATCGTATAGTTTTAGATTACAGACATTTGAACAGTCATGTTCGTACCTTTGTGGTTCAGAACACACATAGCTCTGCGTTAGTGAACAATAAAGTACAAAACCACTTTGGATATTTCCAACGGCTTCTTCAGCCACTCTTTGGCTACTGAGAGCCGGGATTTGACCGCATTCAGTGCGTTGGGCAATCAGCGCCGATATGCGAGATTGCCTATGGGATATAAGAATAGCCCTGGTGTGTTTGCGGCACGCATAGTGTCCATTTTGCATGAGATCGACCCTGATGCCTTCTTGTACGTCGATGACATATACTTGATGGATGATGAACTACAGCTGCATCTCTTGCGCGTGGACTGCATTATCACTCATTTTGTAAACTTTGGTTACAAATTCAATTTGCTAAGTCTCACATCGCCTTCTTGGCAGTCCATTTTCTTGGTTACAAACTCAATAATGAAGGTAGGGGGTTGCCCCCTCACTTTCTAGAGAAATGTGCACAATGGCAACCTCCATCTACGCTTACAAAAGTGCAATCTTTGCTGGGTGTTTTTAATTTCGGGAGGACATACATTCCTGATTATGCCCAAAGTATCAAACCTCTTTACTCATTGATAGAACCATTTTTTTTCGTCTTCCAGTTGGCTTCCGGAACATACCGCAATTCTTCGGTCTCTGCAGTCTGACCTGCTTGCGACCAACTTCTTGTTAACACGAGACAATTCTAAAAATGTGGTCATAATGATTGTACCAGGATCGTTAGGTTTTACTTACTTAACGTTCAATGAAGGGGACACTGTCCCCATTGCTTATAAATGACATTTGTATACTTCAGCTGAGATGCGTTTCTCTTCTACAGAAAAGATCTTGACAGCGGTCCAGATGGCGATTCTAAAGGAACTCTCTCTGGCTCAGGGAAAACGCATTTTCATGGTTTCGCCGGTACCTGCTTTAGAAGCAGTTACAAAGACTAGTGTCCCGAATTCCAAACCCTTGCATCCACGTTTGATACAATGGGCTAGTTGTTTGACGTCGGCTGAAGTCAACTTTATCTTTGACCCTTCTTTGCAAACACCAGAGTTTTTACAATATGAATATGTTCATCCTCCACCTTTATCGTTACTCCCTCTTGATCAGTACACATGCATAATTTACACTGATGGATCTGCACAGCCAGCCAATGGTTCTAAACATGCTTATTCTGCAGCCTGCGAAATTGTGCCAGGAAAGATTGTTGATGGGGATTTTAAATCCACCTTGGTCCACACACAATCTCTTGGGGACTGCACAGCGCAATTGGCGGAGCTACGTGCTTTGGTTTTGGCTCTTGAATTTGCTGATCTTGAAGTTCCTACACTTGTAGTGTGCAATTCATTTTACTGTGTACAATCCTTTAATGACAATTTGGACACAAAATGATTTTCGTGATTCTAAAGGTAGCGCAATTAAGCATAAAATGCTTTGGGTCCGAGTGGCCGCTCTTAAGGAACGTTTGACACTCACACATGTTATCCATACTTTGGGCCATCAACGTGTGGGAGCACACGCTGTTGGTAATTCACTGGCTGATGAGGCAGCCAAACCTACAGTAGCCATTTGTTCAGTAGCAGCAGTCACTAGATCTATGACTTGAATTGACGATGATATTGTAGCAGCTATTGCTGCGATGAAGGAGGATACAGAGTTTCCACAAGGTTTCCCTTCACGTTACACATACCACTTATCGTCTGATCAAATTCCATTTGCAACTATACCATCCATTGGGGATCGGCTGATTCCCAACGAAGACTGCAGACTCTCTTTGATCATTACCCCTTATGAAGGCGTGGCTTCTGCCCATGCCGGAGTAACTGTGACAATTTCACTTTTACAGCAACATTTTTGGTGGCATGGTTTATATCAACAGGCACGTAAATATGCTCTTTCCTGTGAAATTTGTCAACAGATTAAGCCTTTGACTGTTTCACGTCCACCCCACACTCAACTGTACATTTCAAATCAACCTTTTGGTTGTATTTATCTTGATCACTGCGGTCCTTTCACATTTGACAATGGTTTTAAATATATCTTAGTTGCAGTGGATTCGTGCACTAGATTCCTTTGGGTTTGGTCGTAACGTAGTGCTGACGCTCGAACTGTTATAAAAGATTTGCGTGTCTTTGTCGGGACTTTTGCCTGTGGCACCTTTTTTAATCAGACCGAGGTCCTACTTTTGCCTCTAAGTCTTACCGGGATGCGATGAAGTCTTTGGGGGTGCAGGTGCAATTGTCATCTCCATATTGGCCAGAAGGCAATTCTGTTGTGGAGCGGATGAACCGTGACTTAAAGCAATCTTTAACAGCTAGGGTATTAGGTACTGGCAGGGGCTGGCTGTCTCATCTTTATGGAGTTCAGCGTGCACTAAATGATCTCCCTAGAAGATCTCTGGGTGGGCGGACCCCATACGAAATGCTCTTTGGCATTAAAATTTTTGTGCCAGATCTTGATGGTCTAGATGTTGTGGTGGCTGCCGCAACGTTTGACGTAGATAACCATTGTGCTGTGTTACAGGATCTACAAAAAGCTTGTGATTCAAAAGCGAAAGCCCATTTGCCCTCTTCCACGGATGCAGCGGTGCTGATTCAGGTTTCTGGCTGGCTTCCTAAAGTTGGAGATCTGGTCCGAGAGAAGGTGGAGAACAAAAAAGAATTTGGTCCATCATCCAATGCTCCGGTCAGAGTCCTTGGCTTAAAGGGCACCCGTACTGTGATTCTGCCTCCACTGCCTGGTCGCAAGGAGAACCGTTACATTTCAATTGAATATGTCAAGCTACACCATATGGCCGATACTGAATAGTATGCCTCCAAGCTTTCCACGTTGAGATCTCTCACTGAATCCGATGGCTTCTGTTTCTACGAATAATCCCCAACAAACGGAAGGGGAGATCGAGTCTTCAATTGATTTGTTGCCTGTTTTACCTTCAACGCCCAGAACAGTGGATACGGAGTATGCTTCTCCTTCAGCTGAGGTTATAATTGACATTCCTGAAAGTACAATACATTCACCTTCCAATGAAGAGCAACCTCCGTTGTTTCAGCTGGGGTCCAGTGGTTACTATATGGACCATAATAGCTTTTCTTCTGGTCTCATCATTGTCCTCATCTGTGGCAGAGCCCCCTACATGCACCAGTCTTTTCATCTCCTAGTTCAAGAAGACTTATCTAGTCCTGACCTGGACATATATCTGGATGGAGCTAACAATAGTGTTCCTCTTCATGTGGATTGGGTTCGAGAATGTGTTTTTCCTGTTGATTAATGGCCATTATTTACCTGAACGCTCTGCTGTGAACTTGGTTGACGGAGTTCTGGCCCCTCACACTTCATTTCATAAAATGAAACGAGATCAAGCCCTAGTTAATATTTCAGCATTCCCAGTTGTTGATGGCATTGTTTGGGATAAAGTACCATTCATTATCCATGGCCCGACCGAAACTTTGAACATTCCATACGTATTTCACGTTTTATTAAGAGATGTGGTTTTGCCTAATATACACTCTGGTGACTGGGATATTCACGCTGTTCATTCATTGTTCTCTGATTTGAAATATTATACTGCTTTTGATACTGAAGATTTGTATTTAAATTCTGCAAATTACGCTGATTTGTTCTGTTCTCAACACTATGGCCATCATTTTTTACATAAGACCAATACTCAGAGACCGTTTTTTAATTATGCCCAGTGGGAACATTGCCCAACACTGATAAAGGGAAGCTGCATGACCCAACTTAGTAAATGTATGTATTTTACTGGTTACATCTTTCTGACCCTCAGTCCTATTTTTTTAAAAGATACCCAACCAAACCAAATTTATGCTGACCCACACTAAATTAGTTTACTGCTTGTCCTTCGTAAATGATTTAGCGGTAAAAGGTTATGAGTACTGGAAGGACACGGTTGATTTAAAATCCATTTGGGGTACCAAAAATTGGTAGGTGCAGGGCACTGAGTCATTGCATCGCGCATGTCTGATACCCTCTCAGCTCATATTTTTAAATGAGACGGTACAACAGACTACTTGTTTGGTTTAGCCACAGCCAAAAATCTAAACACACCCTCCAGTACATCATTGGCTCCTTATGAAACATGGCAAACAAATACCAACTATACAATTGCAGACTTGGCTGTCATGTTTGAGAATGGCACACTTAACTCTTCCACTATTGACCCCTTGGTATGGTTACTTTGGCCAACAAGCTCCAATGCGTGTCAATTGCCTTTTTGAATACCACAAAAGGGTTTACACAAAGTAGACCTGACCCGCTTTACCCACATTCCCATACAGTTACCACATATTCTGTGGGTAAATTGTGTCAGCAATGGTTGGAGCATTCCACACTGTCGTCCGTAAAACAACATCGTTCTCTCTTGTCCGGTGACGTTGATCTTGCTGACTTTCTTTTAGGTCCAAATTCCCCTCGAGCAAAACGTTTTGTTTATGCTGCATATAATGAATTTTGAAAGCTATCGCAGATGGAAACTGCGGTGCACCTGCACCAAATTGACCAAGCTAATTTAGAAAAAGTTCTTGCAGTTGGCGATAACAGCATTAATACACTGTCTTCCCGTATATATACTTTGGATAATATTGTATCCTCAGTCAATGACATTGTTCAAAATGAAGTGTCTGTTTTGTACCATTGTCAAAATCAGTTACGTTCTGTAATGCAATTTGCTTGGACCTTACAAACGCTCAAAAGTGGAAAAGTGGAATGCTTCAGCGCTTTTTTGCCATTTAATGTAACTGATAAACAGAAATTAATGTCCATGAAAGATGCATTGTTACATATTGAACAATTAGAACAGTTACCATTTTCTGTGGCAGAGACTGATTCAGCTGTATGGTTGATACATTGGGTTATTTCACTACCTATCTCACTCTTTCAGTTTACGACCTGCATGAAACACTATCCTGTGGGTAGATATAAGCCCCTGGGCAGTAGCTATATTCATGAATTATGGTCGTTGCCTTTCACTTTTAGATGTCAATGTGCGGATAAGGAAGTTTTCCTTACAGTGGAGGGTCGGGATTCCACTGTGGGACGTTAACTGGTCTGTAAACAAGTTAAACTCCATGGCGCCTGTAACATTTCAGCCCCTAATCTGGCTTGTTTTTTAAAAGGTCACCCCGTCCCAGCTATTAACTTTGCTTTCTAATGGCAGTTATCTTACTCTGAACAACCACGACTGCTGTGGCTTGCGGGCAGGCATCCCGTATATCGTAACAGTTTCCCAAAGTGTTACATGTTGCAGCAATGTCCTGTTTCCACCCCGCATGGGATTGTAGATAGTTCGCTTTGGCCTTCCATTCCAGCTTTGAAAACAGATTTCAATAAGCTAAGCAGACTTAAAGCACTATTATTTCAACAAGAAGTGGCTCTTACATCAGCTCGTGAGACCTTTGAATTGCAGGTGGAGAGAACCGCAAGTGAGATTCACTCACTGCTAAACACGAATCTCCCACTCCATTTTGGAGAATTAATACACCAAATATTTAATGCATCTGATACAGAGGGCCTTGCCCACTTTTTTAAACTTGTGGGATCCGGACTTGTCACCTCCTTTCAGACTATTTTTGGAGTAATCCCAGCTTTTATCCATTCTATTTTTTCCAGTGCCTTCGAAGGGTTTCCTCTGGTGCCCCTGCTAATTTGCAGTGTACTTGTACGTCTATTGCTGCTCCTCAATGGTTGCTTGATTTGTGGAGCTGCCAAACGCGGTCCAGTTGCAACTGTATCGTGACCAGATGGCCAGATGAGCCTCAAGTGGTACAGTCTTCCAGTTGTGGTGTGATCCCCATTGGTAAACTGATTGTTAGGATTCTGTATTTCTCATACGGGCTAGTATTTGGAAATACTGCTTCGATTTGAGTAATTTTTTGAACTATCCAGAATGGAATTTGCTCACGTTTTGTGGGCATTTTACCCATGCCTGCGTATAGAGTCTGTGGTGTAATTTTTAGTGTATTCCCCTGTTGGGGAGTTTGATTTGGAAGTGTTAATGGTGGTTGGACTGTGAAAGTCCGCATGACATATTGGACCAATTGTCTGTAGATTTTTATTAACTCTGTAAGTTGAGTAAGTAATTCCTCGTCTGACATCTCTTCAATGTCAGGATGAGGTGTGTAGCCGGCTAGAATCGTCCATGTTGCTCCTGGTCTACCTAGTGGACCGAGCCTGGTAATGTTTTTGTGATGTTTTAGGGCGCCTTTAAACCAGAGCTGATGCTCCTGGTATTTTAGTGGAATTTCAATATCCTCGAAAGGAATATATTCCTCTGGTGGATCATCTTCTTTGTAGAAGTGAAACATGTGTGTAACTGGATTGGATTCAGGAAATATTGCCCATGAATAGAATACCTCTGTCTGAAAGGATTCGTGTGCCTCTATCACAAAAACTGCTCTACCGCCTCTTGGTGGTAGGCCGTGTTTTATGAGTTTTAGAGTGATGGCTCTTCTTAAGTTTGGAGGGATGTTTATAACACCCTCCTCGGTTTCAATTAAACCTGTAATGTTAAAAGCTGTTGCTAGGGCTGGATCAGCCGCAGCTCCACCGTTTCCGGTGGCATCGTCCCCGATGTATGGACATTTGTTTTTTGAAAAATGTAGAGCAAGTTTCAAGGAAACAAAGATAAGGTGCACAATATTTTGGAACACTGTATCCTTCAACGTTGAGCAAACCAAACAGCTAATATATAGGGTGTTTCCCTATGTAGCCGTGGTGGATACTTAGCCCTGCCCACTCCAGACGTCTTTTGGAGTATATGGATAGGGGTCTCTGAGAGAAAAAGCACAGCTGAGTTACTTAGTATCTAACGTTAAATTACCGCCTTACCAAACCGTTGGGCGCCATGTAGTGTAGCTCCTATTTCCCTAATATGCTCTGCGCATTGGAATAATATACCCTATAGGCTTGACATAGGACTGAGGTCGGTATGTCCCTATCGAGTATATTAAACTTAATTACTTGTGCCAGCTAGCTCAGAGGCCACTAGAAACTCCTTGACAAACAAGAAGGGAGTAGTTTCTGGCAGCCGCAAAACATGACCACTTTGTTTCCCTTTAGTATCAGAACGTGTCCCAGAGTCGTGGAAACAATAGATAACCGTTTCACTCAGCTCAATCGTGCATGCTTAGTTTTCTTCAAAGTTACACAGAAAGAATAGACAGGTGTTTCAATAAAAGGTTTATTGAACAGTCTTGTTTCTTGTGTAAGTAATATGTGCTATTACGATCACAAGACAGTATGCAAGATAAATAATGTACAGCGTAAGCAGTAGAAATAAATAATACTGCGCTAGCATGATCTTTAGTAGATATTCATTTACATAAATAACACATACTAAAAATACGAGTACTCATACGATGCGTTTCTAAGCTAGTTCTACCCCAATGTACCTAACCTAACCTAGGTGTAGGGAGAGGTATGAAGTAGGTGGAGTATTCCTTACTATGGTATACTAAGAGTATATTATGCCTAGTATGCCAAGAGTCTCTCTAGGTTCTAGTCAGCTCCATACCTTAAGAATGAGAGAGGTAAGAATCTCTTGCCAGACTCGAACTCCAACACCCCGCAAGGGAAGTCAGATCACTGGAAGCTGGACTCTCTGCGTGCAGGGATGACAGCGTCTTCTCAGTGCGTCAGGCCGGGAAACGGGCTCCTCTGAAGTCGAGGTCTCCTCTAGTTTACAAGGGCTAGGGAAGGTATATTTATACCTGAGAGGTACCTCAGAATGTTAGCATTGACCTGAATCGGACAGCGGAAGACGTCATGAATGAACCCCTAAGGTATAACGGTTCATGCATAATAGAGGAGTCCTTGAAGAAATCAATAGTCCTGTGCTAGGGAAACTCCCGAAGCCTAAGGGTCTGTTCTTCAAGAACTCGTTGTGACGTTAGGGTGGACGGATGTCGGAGACCATGCCTGTATTTGGAGTGCACGGTTTAATGCCTAAATAAGGACTGGGATTTTATGCCTATATAAGGGCAGGGCGAATTGTGCCTATATAAGGACATGATACAGGAAAACCTATATACGGACACCCTAAGAGGAATACAACACCCCCAACTCATGTGTCGTGTGACAGTCTGCCTGGCGCAGATCTTCCGACCCCTGTCCATCTGACAGTGCATGAAGATCCCCCAGGACAGAAGTGGTGTCACCATGGTCATTCACTGATGACTCAGCCCTTCTGGCTGGCCCCTGACCCACTGGTTCTTCCACTGGGGACTTTTTCCCCCTCTCAGCCCTCAATCTGGACTTCTGCACCCTCCACTTAGGAGTGGCACTGCCAGACACCAGAACTGATGGAGGCCTGCTTACAGACACTCCCAGTTCACCAGACACTAGGGGATCCCCCTCAACGGGCGGCCCATCAGGACAGACTAGGCTCCCCACCTGGTGTTCCCTTAAAGAACCATCCAGGCCCTGAGACTGGGTTTCGGGCACCTGGGGACACGCAGCCCCACACTCACTCCGACTCCTCTGAGACAGGACGTGAGCCCCTGTAGTGTAGCTCCTATTTCCCTAATAGGCTCTGCGCATTGGAATAATATACCCTATAGGCTTGACATAGGACTGAGGTCGGTATGTCCCTATCGAGTATATTAAACTTAATTACTTGTGCCAGCTAGCTCAGAGGCCACTAGAAACTCCTTGACAAACAAGAAGGGAGTAGTTTCTGGCAGCCGCAAAACATGACCACTTTGTTTCCCTTTAGAATCAGAGCGTGTCCCAGAGTCGTGGAAACAATAGATAACCGTTTCACTCAGCTCAATCGTGCATGCTTAGTTTTCTTCAAAGTTACACAGAAAGAATAGACGGGCGTTTCAATAAAAGATTTATTGAACAGTCTTGTTTCTTGTGTAAGTAATATGTGCTATTACGATCACAAGACAGTATGCAAGATAAATAATGTACAGCGTAAGCAGTAGAAATAAATAATACTGCGCTAGCATGATCTTTAGTAGATATTCATTTACATAAATAACACATACTAAAAATGCGAGTACTCATACGATGCGTTTCTAAGCTAGTTCTACCCCAATGTACCTAACCTAACCTAGGTGTAGGGAGAGGTATGAAGTAGGTGGAGTATTCCTTACTATGGTATACTAAGAGTATGTTATGCCTAGTATGCCAAGAGTCCCTCTAGGTTCTAGTCAGCTCCATACCTTAAGAATGAGAGAGGTAGGAATCTCTTGCCAGACTCGAACTCCAACACCCCGCAAGGGAAGTCAGATCACTGGAAGCTGGACTCTCTGCATGCAGGGATGACAGCATCTTCTCAGTGCGTCAAGCCGGGAAACGGGCTCCTCTGAAGTCGAGGTCTCCTCTAGTTTACAAAGGCTAGGGAAGGTATATTTATACCTGAGAGGTACCTCAGAATGTTAGCATTGACGTGAATCGGACAGCGGAAGACGTCATGAATGAACCCCTAAGGTATAACGGTTCATGCATAATAGAGGAGTCCTTGAAGAAATCAATAGTCCTGTGCTAGGGAAACTCCCGAAGCCTAAGGGTCTGTTCTTCAAGAACTCATTGTGACGTTAGGGTGGACGGATGTCGGAGACCATGCCTGTATTTGGAGTGCACGGTTTAATGCCTAAATAAGGACTGGGATTTTATGCCTATATAAGGGCAGGGCGAATTGTGCCTATATAAGGACATGATACAGGAAAACCTATATACGGACACCCTAAGAGGAATACAACACCCCTACACCCCTCCCACTACACCGGGACCTAGCTGGGCTACTCTGAACCATTTCCACCACTCTGGGTTGGAAGATACCTGAGCCACTCCCCTTAGGGTCATTCCCCAATGCCTCTTCAGACCCTCTGGAATCCACCAAAAGGTCTGCCTCCCTGAGTGAGCTCCCTGGGGTCAGAAAACTCACTCTCCAACAGGTGTTGGCATAGCTCTGGAAAACAGGGACTTACAATATGCTCTCCCACAATTGGATCACACAGCCCCCTACAAGGGTTAACCAAACTATCCTTCACCTCACCATCCAGTGCCTCGCACACGTACTCCACACCACTCTCCTGAGATTGGCAAGACAGTATCTGACTGTCTCTGTCACTCAACCCACACTCTTCTGGGCGGTCTCCACATTCACACACCAGGACTTCAACCATGGGGGAACCTCCCTCCCTGCTCCTCTCAGCTAGAGTCAGTGGAGTGTCCCTCCCAACACTAGGACCATGAACCCCTGCGCCAGTGCCCCAATCTACTTCCGGGACACTGCGCACCACTGGAGCTACCTCAGATCCTTGAACCTCCTGGTGTATGTTAACTCCCTCCAAGTCAGGCGCCACATCTCTGGGTGTGTGTACTACCCCCTCAGCACTAGATAACTCAATATTGCTGCCACCATCTGAGCTGGATTCCACCTCCAACTCAGCAAAGCTCACTTCCTGAGCTACACAATTTTCTTGTTGCTGGGCTGAGACCCTCATGGCCTCAAGCCTCTTGAGCTCCAATTCAAGCTCTCTCATTCTCAACTCATGTTCCAATCTCATTCTCTCTCTCTCTCCAAGGCTAACTTGTTATTTTCAAACTCCAGCTTCTTATTCTCTAGGTCCTTTTGACCCTGGCCAGCTCCATTCTATGCCTTCTATTTCTCTCCCTATCCTCCAGCTCTCCTGGGGACAGGTCTTTGGAAGAAACACTGCTGCCTGGCGGGGTAGGTACTTTCTCCCCCCTGGACCCAGGGGCCCATCTAGCTGCCCTTCTGCCTCCTCCACAGGGTGCTCCACATTTTCAGATGCATTTCTTGCTTCCACCCAGGCCCTCAGCGCCTTGTGGAACTCATCCTTTTTAGTGAGGCCTGGAATAGCAACTTTAAATTTTCTACAGAAGGCTTTCAGCTGTTTGGCATTATAGGTATCCAACCTCTCTTCCTCAAACTCTGGATCCATAGATGCAATAGATGCTGGTGGACTCATGGCAATAAAAATTGGCAGTTCTCAGAAAAATAACAGTCCAAGGAAAAAAAAATTCTACCAAAAGGTATGTGGTTGCGTTTGGTCTGCACTCACTAGTAGTGTACACCAATCACTGTATATGAGTCACAAATGCAAGTCCAGAATCCTCACCGCTGCCCACCAATGTTAGAACTGGGGGTCTCTAGTTGGCAATGGTATACACATTTGACCAAATAGGGACCCTGGCTTCTAGTCAGGGTAAGGGGGATACACTACTAAAATAACCCCTGCTCACCCCCTTGGTAGCTTGGCACGAGCAGACAGGCTTATCTCAGAGGCAGTGTGTTAAGCATTTGTGAACACATACAGTAATACAGTGAAAACACTACAGATGGACACTACACAGGTTTTATAAAAATAAGTATTCTTTATATAGACTTAACACAAGACCACAAACGACAAAAATCCACAATACTGTACTAAAAATAGACTTAAAGATGGTAGAAGTAACTTAGTTCAAGTTGATGGTAAATGCGACACGTTTCTCTCAAAAGTACCTGGGATGCGTAACGCAAAACAAACAAAGGGTCCACAGGGAGGACGATGCGGCGAGCAAGCGCCTCGATGCGGTGCGACGATCCGGTGCGATGCGATGAAAGTGCGCCCTTGATGCGATGCGACGATGTGAAGACGATGCGTGCACGCCCGACGGCCGCGCGGCGAACTCTGTATCTTTGGAGCCGCGACAGGCCCTGCGACACGCTTCTCCGGTGATGCGACGGCAGGCAGCTGCGACGGCGACACGCTTCTCCGGGGATGCGATGGCGACCCTTGCGGTGGTGACACACTTCCCTGTTGATGCGACGGCAGGCAGTTGCGACGGCGACACGCTTCTCCGGTGATGCGACGACAGGAAGCTGCGACGAAGGCACGCTTCTCTGGTGATGCGGCGGCGGCCTCTGCGGCGGCAACACGCTTCTCCTGCGATGCGACGGCAGCAGCTTCGTCAGCGACACGCTTCTTCTCGTTGTGTCGCGCTTCCAGCCCCCAGCGACACGCAGGCTTCTGCAGACAGAATCCCCAGCAAGGGAATTCAGGAGGGAGCTGGTGGTGAAGTCTTGTAGCCCTGAGACTTCAGCAGGAGGCAAGCTCTAGTTCAAGCCCTTGGAGTAATATTCTGCAAGATGATGAAAGTTCTTTAAAAGTTCCTTCTCCTCTCCTTGGCACTGAAGACACCACTGTAGGCCAACCCAGCAACACAGCACACTGGCAGGGGGGCAGTCCAACTCCTACAGCTTCCTTTGGTTCTTCTCCTTGGCAGAGGTTCGTCTTGTTGTTCCAGAAGTGATCTAAAGTCTTGGGGTCTGGGTCCCCATTTTTATACTGCAAAATCCTTTGTCCTCTGAAGGCAGAGGGGCCTGTACCTAGTCCAAACCAGTTCTGTGCAGTCCTGGAGCACTTTGTTTACAGGACTCCTTCTTTCCGTTGGCAGGGTGGGCCAGGGACATCCGTCACACCACAGGAGGTGGAGCCAGCATTGTGGAAGGCAGGCACAGCCCTATTCAGACCCAGGTGCAACTCCTCCCACTACTCTACATGCAGATAGGTCTATTCAGCCCTGTGCTGACTCACCCTGTCTCCTGGAATCCCTCCCAGCCCCTGTCACTCACAAACCAGACATGGAATACACAACCTAGCAGAGGCAGGCTTGGACAGTTAGGCAAGAAAATACCTACTTTCTAAAAGTGGTATTTTCAAACACAGAATGTTAAAACCAACTTTACTAAAAGATGGATTTTATCATTCTGAGTTCAGGCATACTAAACTTGAATTTCTACCATGTTCCCTGGGTCAGTTAGGATTATAAAATGTTATAATCAAACTGCCCATTCTGGCCTATGGGGAACAGGTAGCCTTGCAATAGTGAAAAACGAAAATGGCTGTAATTCACTATTAGGTCATGCCACACACACCAGGGCATGTCCTACCTTATACTTACAATGCACCCTGCCCTTGGGCCTACCTTAGGGGTGTCTGATATGAAGATAAGGGAAGGTTTAGGGACTGGCAAGTGGGTGCACTTGCCAAGTCGACATGGCAGGTACAGACTGCACACAGGCTCTGCAATGGCAGGCCTGAGACACACTTTACAAGCTGCTTCTGTGGGTGGCACAACCAGTGCTGCAAGCCCACCAGCAGCATTTGATTTACAGGCCCTGGGCACACCTGGTGCACTATACTAGGGTCTGACAAGTAAATCAAATGATCCAATCATGGAGTCACTAATCAATACATCAATTTACAATAGGGAGAGCATATGCACTTTAGCACTGATTAGCAGTGAAAAAGTGCCCAGAGTCATAACCAACAAAAACAGGTCAGAGAAAATACAGGAGGAAGGCAAAAAGGTCAAGGATGACCCTGCAAAAAGGGCCAAGTCCAACAACAAGGAAAAGGGAAACACTAAAATGCCTGCCCAAATCAAACTAGGAGACAGTGATGGAGCAAGGTCTCGTAAGAAAGAGACTTGCTCGGAACCAATCCTCTCGTTTAACTTATTAACGAATTACTATCTATGTATCGTAAATAATAACACGCACCACAGAAACACGTGGGTTAGTGAAGCTTGCTTATGTATGTACTAATATGGATAACAATGAAAACGGACTAATACCGCTTTAAACGGGGAAACTGTTGTGCGCATGCGTCAATTGCATCTACGCAATATGACGAACTAACGCTTGGAGGGAAACTCTAGCGCATGAGCAGAAGATACTAAAATGGAGTCTCGAAGACTCGCGTGCATGGCATCTGCTCAGCTAAAACTAAAACAGGATATTTTACTAATGCTAATGCGGGGAAAATATTAATAAAAGAACGGGAATAGAGTAGATGTGGGAGGTATACAGTGAGACCATTTATTTTGTGAAAATAACATTTCTCTTTTGACTTTATTATTAGTGCGCATTTGGGCCTTTCTCATATGACCAGACTTGATGAAATGACGCAACACTTGCGCAGGCCTACAGAGTGAAGCTATGAAGGTCAATGACGAGACATTTGAATGGAGGCCAATTCGTAGCGACTTGTCCTGGGAACGGATGGTGAAAAGTTCAGCGATGTGATGTTCTATTCTTTATAGTGTCATAAATGTTGCAAGTTTGCTACATAAAGTGGATGGGAATAAAATCTTGAATAAAAATTAAGGGGATGGGTTTGCGAACAATAGTCTAATAGAGTATAGTGATATGTAAGCATGGTGTGATGATCATCCCCCCTTGCCTGACCAATTAGATTTTTTATTTTTACGATATTGTAACTTTAGTGGGTGGTACATGATGAACGAACGGTATAATTGAGGTAGTTTTAGTTAGTTAGAAAGTTCGTGTTGCTGAGATGCTGATGCAGGGAGGGATGCTGTGAGATGCTGATGAAGAAGCAGAATGCAGAACCTTCTATCCTAATTTAATTGGGTTAGATAGGAGGATCGTAGAAGAATCTCGAGGAGGAAGAGAGTGTCAGAGAGGGGTGCGACGCAGTCATCGGTATTCTAGAGAGGTGACCTATCCTGTCTTGAACTCTGTCCTGAAGTCTTTTTCTCCTGACCTATCCTGGGGACCTTCACCAGCCCTTTTCCCAGGGGGTTGGTCTTTCACACCATTCTTGGTAACTATAATTTCATGTTATTTGCAAATGCACTTTTCTCTCTGTCCTCTCCCTTTCTGAGCATTAATTATTGTATGAGTCCGAAGTATATGGTTTTGATGTTTAATCAATTGAACTCCTCTCCTGAAGTGAGGGTGTTCACACTGTATTTTTGAAATGGTTCACGTGCACTTTATTTTATATAAAGATTTAACAACTTTCCTGAGTCTGTGATTATTTTCGTCATACTAAGAATAGTTAAGGGTTAAGTTCATTATCACCATCAACTAGTTCCAACTAATGGTCCATTGACCAGAGGAAAGAACTTTTTGATCAGTGAAAGGTTAGTTAAGAGAATCAAATAACTAATCTTGAGAAATATAAACTATAAACCACTCCAGCGGTTTACTCAATGTGTATGTGTGTTTTATGGGCCCAGGTGAGTATATGGTAGTGGAGTATCTGTTGTTGGTTTACCGCTGGATCAGTTTTCTGGTAGCAGAGCTATGGTTATTATTGATTAGTTTGGTCATAACTATTAATTATTGATTATTGATTTATGTTTAACAAAAAGAGTTAGCGTCTTGTTTTATGTTGTCCAGAATCCTGGGAAATGAATAGCGGGTGGTGACAGAAGCCACACTGCAGTGAGGTTACTCGTCTGTTGGAATAATACTGAGAAGCTATGCAGGGCTGGCAGTATTAAACTAGGGACTATTTCGTATAAAAGTAGAGTGTGGATGGTAGCGAAAGGGGTTCGCTGGAGAAACTTCGGTCTCATTTCCCAATACGGGTGACACTGGAGAAGTAACGGGTTCTCCTGAGCTTAAATGAAGAGTAAACAGGGGTTTTACTCGCAGTAAGAAGAAGAGTAATTTCTGAAACTCAAGAATAATTTGAAATCTATCCTTTTGTTTAGTGGAACAGACAGATGGATGGCATACCTTTTTACTATGGAAGGTTCAGACAACATAATGGAGTTTATGGCATTCCGCTTTTCCAGCGACATTTCTGAATCTGAAGATTAGCTATGAATGGATATGTTTTTATGTACCCTACTGGCTGTTTTATTAAATTTTGCGACAAAATTATTATTATTTTTTTACCACAAATTTCCTAATTGGACTGGAACTGGGACGCTTGCTTCTGCTTATCTTTGTTTTTTGTTTTGGCATAGTGCTACCGACCTGGCTAAGGGGAGGGTGTCACGTGGCCCATAGGGACATTGTCGTTTTCATTAAGTTAGCATGAGCAAGCTGCAGCTTGCCTGCTGCTTTGCACACATTACTACACGTCTTTATTTTCGCAATAATTTCTATGGCTACTTTCACATGAGAACTCATCGCTGTGTTCACTCTCTGCAAGTTCCTGGGATTTTGACTGAACATTGTGAGCAAGGTAGAACAACAATGCCCCTTGTTATTTTGTTCTAGCCAGGCCTTAGCCCTTAGACAAAACATACTGATGCAGCTGTTGTTTGGACAAATGCACTTTGGTCTTATTAGAATACACAAATAGGTAGGACACACTTGGAAAGGGACCTTTCCAGGGAGAAGAGCGAGACAGCACCTATGATGTAGATCTACCATCTATAGGCTAAGATATGGGGTCTGCTGACAAAGCCCAGAGAGCTTCTAATATATAATAATAGTGCTTCTTAGCAAGGGGAGAGAGGTTTGGCTCTATTGTCTTTTCATTATGACATCCCCTTTCATGATATATGGACTAGCTGCTATGCTGACTGTATTTGTACTATGCATTTTCCTGCTTGTTATGGTACGTATACTGCATGTTAGGGCACATTAGTTAAAATAAATATTTTAAACTATTCTGTGTCTCTGTCAGATCTTATTGTGGACAAGTACAAGAGTGAGAGCGAAAGGGTGTGTCTTGTTACCGCGATTCCTGAGAGATCTGGGAGTGTTATGTTCTGGGGCGTCTAATCATTTGTTTCTCTGTGAGTGAGTAGGAGAGCAAGTGACACACTATAGCTGTTCGGTCCTGGGCTTATGGGTACTAAGGTGGTAGGATGACTCAGTCCCTATACACCAAGGTCCTATAATCCTGCACATAGTTCTGTGTTTGTGCAGAATCCCTGCAACAAGTAAGGATTAGGGCATCGAGGCAGCATTTCAAAGTAATTAACAAAGGATAACACAGACTAAGAAATAGAATAATTAAATAGATAGAAGATAAGTGTACCATACTTGCATACTGATATTCACTCACTCAAACATGCACATACTCAAACACACAGACACAGAAACACACACAGGGACATACAATCACACACTGCCAAGCGCTTATTTTAAAAGTTAATAAACTGCCATTTACATAAAAAGACAGTCTAGACCAATAAAATGCTGGACAGACAGCAGCCTTAATCATGACATATTAGCCTCGTAGTGGAAAAGCACATTCCCCTGCCATGGTCAGACCACTACATGGTCCCCTTTGTTTGGACCCTACAGGAGGGTGGTCAGCCACGGGAAAGGGTAAAAACGTGGAGTCGGAACTGGTCTGAACTCTCTATGGACTCCTGGACATTAACCCTTGACAACACCAGACCCGTTCTAGGTAATGACCTTGAATTTGCCAACAACAAAGTTAATCAATGGCTGGAGTCATCTTTAGATACGCTAATTCCTAAAAACTGGACGACCAGTAAAAAAGTCGGGCATTGTGCAGCCTGGTACTCCCCCAAACTTAGAGAATTGAAACAACTATGTAAGCGCCTTGAGAGAAGCTGGAGAAAGGACTTCTCCACTATTGAGAAAACCAAATATAGAGAAGCCATTAAGGCCGACAAGACAGAAATTAGAACTGCCCAATCTGGGTATTACGAAAAGATAATCATATCAGCCTCTAACGCCCCCGTGAAATTTTTAAAATAACGAAATCCCTCCTTAAACCTCCTGAGCCTCCTCTGCCTTCAGAGGATACCTTAGGACGCTGTAATAATTTGGCACACTTTTTTTATAAGAAAATTGAAGACATCTATTCTACCTTTCCCCCTATCAGTCTCTGTAAACATCCACCTGGCTGATGATCAATCCCGATTTCTAGACCCTCTTATTGAAACAATCCCTCTCATGGATATGAAATCTTTAAAAATGTACTTCGACCGTCTGAAATCTGGCTCCCCTAGTGATATTTATTATAACTTGGTTGGTAGTAATGGTCCCCTAGTGATATTGTACCCCCCATCTTTCTCAATCAGGTCTTTGACTCTGTCGCTCCAGTTATTCTGGATCTCGTTAATATCTCATTTTCCTCTGGGATCGTTCCTTCCTCATGGAAACGGGCCATGGTCAGAGCTCTTTTGAAGAAACCTACCCTTGACACTGAAGTCTTTGCTAACTATCGGCCGATTTCGCTCCTGCCAGGGATTGCCAAAATAAGTGAAAAGTACGTCAACTCCGTTCTCTCCGCGTTTTTGGAGGAGAATGAACGTCTTCACAACTCCCAAACGGGTTTTAGACCCCAACAAGGCACGGAGACGGCCTTATTAGCGGTGGTTGAAGAATCGAGGAAAATTCTGGATGTCGGAGGGTCTGCGGCCATTGTATTGCTCGACCTTAACGCGGCCTTCGACACGGTCAATCATCAATTACTGATAGCGAGACTTAGAGAAAGTGGGGTTACAGGAATTTTACTCAAATGGCTGGAGTCTTTCCTGGTAGATAGGTCATTCCAGGTCTTTGAGGACAATTTCATTTCTGATAGGATGCCTCGGCGATGTGGGGTGCCTCAGGGCTCCTCCCTGAGCCCCACGCTTTTTAATGTTTATTTGCGCCCTTTGGCCGAGGTGGTCAAGCCCTTTGGGGTTAGGATCATTACATACGCTGACGACACTCAGCTGATTGTGTCCCTCAATCTTTTGGACAATACTAAGATCAATTTGGCCAACTGCTTGGAAAGGGTCTCAGCGTGGATGGATGGCTCATTCCTAAAGCTGAATGCAGCTAAAACCGAATTGATGTTTCTGGGTAAGCCCACTAACCTTGATACCAGTGCACTCTGGCCTAAATGTCTAGGTGTTATGCCACCCCCCAAAGATCAAATAAAAAGTCTCGGGGTATGGCTGGACCACAACCTGAATTTTAGGGAACAGGCGCGTAGGGTGGCAGGGACCTGTTATGGTATCCTGAAAATGATTAGGAAAATTCTACCCCTTCTGCCTTTTAAAGCTAGGAAACTGCTGGTGCAAGCCTTGATCCTTTCGCGGCTTGACTACGCCAATGTGCTTTATCTAGGCTCCCCTTGCTCTACCATTAAAAAACTGCAAACGGTTCAAAATTGTGCTGCACGACTTCTCATGCAGGATCGGGAATCTGCTAAGCCACATATCATCTCTCTGCACTGGCTGCCGGTGGCCGAAAGAATCCAATTTAAGGCCTTGTGCATCGCCCATAAGTCGCTTTCGGCTAGGGCCCGCCGATTCTTCGATCTATCATCTCCCCTTACCTCCCAAAAAGATCACTGCGCTCTGAGAAGAAACATCTTGCAACCGTCCCCAGAGTAAACCGAGTCTGGAGTGGTGGCCGTCTATTTTCCTTCATCGCGGCGAAATGCTGGAATCAACTACCAGATCATATTCGGCTTGAGGCCAACCATCTCTCATTCCGCAAACTTCTGAAGACTCTGTGGTTCCCTTGAGCTCCTGACATACCTCGGTTTAGGGCTTTGTCTCTAGCGCTGGGAGGCCGTTGGTAGCCATGCGCTCTATAAGTGTATATTCATTCATTCATTCATTAAAAACCCAACAGAAAAAAGTAAATGGACCTTGAAAAATATGCTACTGACACACACTGACAGAGGCAGATTCCGACAGAGAAAAAGAAACAGACACAGGGACACACAGTCTCACACTACCTCAACATTTAACTACCAAATTATTAAACTGTTATTCACATAAGAATTCCAGCCAGGTTATAACTACAATCAAAACAGATTACAAAGAGAATAAAAGAAAGAAGGAAATTGACAAAAGTGTAACTGATAAAACTCGTTATCAATTTTAGGGAAAAGGAGCATAACAAGCGGAGAGGCAAGCTAAAATACACAAATGCTCCTTGGCAATGCCATTAAACCTACCTACGCAGCTCTTTACCTCAGTGCTTAATTTGAGCCGGGGCATTCCGGTGCTAAGCACCGCCACTTAATTGGTTTCCGGTGCTCGGCACCGGCACCTAATTGTCAACACTATACTTAGAACAGTTCACCACATGGTGGCGCTGCTCATCTAATTTAGAGATGAGCAGAACAACGGTAGTTTAAGAATACAATATACATTAAAATTGCTAATACCTGCCTTCCCAGCCATTCCTTTAGCTTTGGGGACCGGGAATAATCTGAACTATCGCATTTACATGCGAGAGAGATGGTTAGTAGTTGTTTTGGTAGCGATGACAAGGGCAACGGGTGGTGCAAGCTGCAGTGGCCTCCTGGTCAGAGCCATGGCACTTAATATTTTACAAATTAAGCACTGCATTGGTTTGCATCTTGTTGTCCATTTTGGATGCAAAGAAAGATCACTCTTCTACCACCAAATCAGCCAGGAGAAAATTGAGGAAGGGAAGGCACGGGAAATTACTACAATGAGTGGTGATAGATGGGGCAATAAGTCAATAAAGTGAAGAATGCAAGACTCACACAGGCGAATGTCAAAGTTCAAAGACAAAAGAAAATGCCTCTCCAAGGAAAGAAAAAACATTTATTTGAAGCGAGAAGTCAGAAAATCAAATATAGAGGTTTTAAGAGTGGAGAATGTAGGTTATAAATGTAAATCATGACTGGCAGATGGCTAGCGAAAGTTCTAAAGAAATTAGTAAAAAATGTGTCTCAGAGTGGAAAACAACATTGTAAGTATTATTTTATGAAAAATATGTCATTATGTATGTCTGTTGTCAAATACCAGGATGTGTAACTTCCGCAATGCTGCATGTCCTGAACTAAAATGACTTCCACCATTTGCTGGTGCAACCCACACACAAAGTAAAGCATTTTCGTATACCCAAGTGTTGTGACTCACCAAAGATCACAACTTCTGATTACTGTAATTAAAAGTTAAGAACACTTACTAAAAGTAATTAACGAAAGGAGAACATAACATAATGATGGTAGGAAAGAAACAAAAAAAGGTGTGTTTTGACACCAAATGAGTCACAACTTATATTTGATTCATGCTCAATGAATGGCAATTCAAGGACAACACAAGGCTACAAATTAAAAAGAAATGCTAGAAATAAAGTGTGAATCTCAATCCAAAAACAATCAGTGAATCACCAGGGAAGGTAAAAAAATATAAGGCAATCTTAAAATCAAAGGTTAAATCTGAAAAGCGATTGTGTGAAACTCAAAGGAGTTATAGAAGGCAGTTTTTGATGTTGTATAGGAATATATGGGAACCAGAAATAACAAGGTGAATGCAGATTGTAGGACACTCTTGGTATGCCGAAACAAATGTTGTTGTGGTAGATAGATGTCATATCATGGTCATGCAAGAATGCTGAACAGCTTTGATTGCTTTATTAACAATTTTCCAGGCCACTTCAAATTGAGGGCATTACAGTGAGGCTGATTATGATGTTGGTGGGACTGACACCCACGGAACGTCGGTGTTGGTGCCTACGACATCTGCCCCTGCGGTCCGCTCGATGCATTACGATGCGGCGGGTGGAGGCATCGGGTGGAAGGACCGTCCGCTGTGCTTCCGATGGGCTCAAGGAGCCCGTTGGTGCATCGGAAGGCACCATAATTCCCAAATGACGGCGGCGCCAGGCTCGGCTCTGCCATCAGGATTATGATGGCACTTTCCACCTGCCCTTTCATGGCAGTCCGCCCGCCATAAAAAGGCTGTCGGAAAGTAACTTTGGCAGCCACAGCAGGGTCCCTTTACCCTCTGGCCCTCTGCTATTGTGCCCCCCTAAACATCCCTGCACCTTGTGGACGGCTATGTGAGTGGCCGTCATGTCAGCGCCAAACTCGATCACTGCCTGCCCACCAGATGATGAGTAATTTCATTGTCTGACAGGAGAGGGGCATGGAGGTCCAGCGGCGGTGCAGTTTAAAGGCTCTTAGTGAGCCTTATAACTGCACCGCCTTGGGACTGCCAATGAACGTTCCTGCACGCCATGGACTGAGCAGTCCATGCCGTGTTGTGCCCCCCTGCATGCACCCGGGCAACAGAGGGGCCTGTAGGGCCCCCTTTGTTTGCCCACCACCAGCCTTATCATGGAGGACTTACCTCCATGAAAATGCTGGCAGTGAGGAAACTCGTAATATGCCGCAGCGGCACTACCATGCATATTGCTTCCCCAGACCACTGCGCTACTGCCAGGGATCACGGATCGCTGGTCGTTGCAGAAGTCCCAAAACACTCTGACCGCTGTACTCTTAATACAGTGGTTGGACCGCTGGTGTGGCAGCCCCCGACTGCCACGGCACCTTCACCATGCACCGCCAAACTCGTAATCAGGCCCTTAGAGTCATAACCAATAGTGATTAGACAAGGCCCATGGCAGGGATGGGCACGCGGCAGGGATGACCTCTGCCACCACTGCTGCTCGCCTTGGCCATAAAGCATCTTGCAGAATTGTTGCGAGAAGGTGGGGACAGTGGGGAATGTATGTACAAGGAAAATCACTAACCTTGTCCTTATACACAGAAGATGTCCTACTGTTTGTGTCAAGCGTCATCTATTAACATTAACCCTATTGTTCATGAGTTGGTACGGTTTGAGAACATTTTGGACTGCAGATTGAGTGGCAAAAATCTGAGCTGTTCCTACTTACTGCTGCACAGGTGCGGTACACGTGTGACTACCCACTACCATGAAAACCTGAAACTATTAAATATCTGGGCATCTACATGTGCAAAGATAAAAGTGAAATGATATGAGAGAATTATAGCAGAATAATAAATAAACTGCATAGGCTAGCTGATGGATAGCACTCCGTTATCAATGATGGGTCGTATTGCAATTATTAAGATGGTGGTGCTCCCAAAAGTTCCTACATATTCATTATCATACCAATTATGGTAAGTCAGTGATTCTTCGCAACTATTAAAACTGTTCTTTTGAAGCTAATATGTGCAGGAATAGCCATGACTGCTCTGGGTAGTCTGCACCGTACCCATGATTGAAGGGGGACTGGGTATACAGAATTGTAAGAAGTACTTGCTAACTGCGCTGGTGAAGTATACAGGCCTGCAGCAATTACATTCCATATTGATGTCAGTGAAAAGTACCCCAGAGGAGCCCCTTCACCCTCAAAACGGGCACCAAAATGATACTCAAAACACTCCAGATCGTCACATTAGGAGACCTTTTTCCTGATGACTGCTTTATGACACTAGACACATTTAAGGCAAAAGGAGTGGATACACTGCTAGTGTATTTTGGATTCCGAGAAGCAGCTATATCTAGATGGTAAATGTCCCCACATGTGCCACATGAACATTAGATACTTACAGAAGTGTTAGAAAAAGGAAAGATTAAATGACTGTTGTTATTCAGATATGCAGAACAATGGATAATAGAAATATTTTGTTGATTGATACGAAGGTTAGATGAGAAAGGATCTTAAAACCACCAGATGAGAAATGCTGTGGATTTTGTTCTCCACAAGTTCTCAAAGTTCCCTTAAATAAATGCATATATTAATATGACTGTACACCCAACCAACCACATGGCAAGGTTCCAGCCAGAACTAACCTCTGAAGGCAACATGTGCAGAAACCCGACACTGACTTTATAGACCTTGTTTGGCTCTGCAATAATGTCAGACACTTCTGGACAAAAGTATTGGAATCAATTAGGGAAATGGCACAGGTAGGTTTACCAGACACACCTATACTTACCTTACTAGGTTTCATCAAATGTGCCCAAAGGTGTAGGTCTGGCTCAATGGCGCTACCGCTAGCTAAATATGTTTAAACAGTTAAAATACATAGATTTTTTTATTTATCAGTAGTGCCTATGGGGTTTTATTTTTAAGTCTGACCATTATTTTCTCTAGGAGTGTTGCAATAACAGGGATTGGATCTTTTTGTCCACAATTTGAACACTGTATTGCACACTATTGCTCTGTGTGTTGATTCCAACAACTCGCTCTCTTTCTCTTCCTGTCTCTCCATTACCCTCTCTTGCTAAGAGGCAGTTTCACATCCTCACTCTCTCTCCCAATATGTCCATCTTTCCCAGCTCAACTCTCTCTCTCTTGCTGTTCATTTACATGTATCTATTTTTTTGTTTGCCTCATCAGTTTCCAATGCATCACTCACCATCTCTCTCGATCACTCTCTTTCTATCACTCTCTCATTTATTAGAGCCTTCAGATGTAGGGAGTTCAAATGAAGACAATAGACTCACTCAGGAGCAACAATGACTGGTATAGTCTCGGGGTTCAAACTTTCCAATGTTTGACTTTCTGTTTCACCCTTTTAAATTTAAAGATTTGAATTTTTCTACATTTAGGGCCTCATTACGATGTGACTCGGAAAGCCTCCGACCGCGGGTCGGAGGCTTTCCAAGTCACATTGTAAGTTTCACTTCCGACCACCGCATTACAATGCAGGTGGTCAAAAGTGAAACCAGCCGGTCATTCCGGCTGGATTCCGATGTGCTCAAGGAGCCCGTTGGCCAGACGGAGGCCTCACCATAATCCCTATGGATGGCATTTCCGCCGTCGGGATTACGATGTCGGTTTCTGACAGGCTTTTCATGTCGGGCTTTCCAATATGGAAAGCCTGTCGGACAATGACTTTGGAGGACCCTAGCAGGGCCCCCTTCTCACTGCGGCCTCTGGTTGGGGGCCAAGGGGGCACCTATGGTCCCCCCTGTTAATCCCTGCACAGAGTGGAAGGCACCTTGAGGTGCCTGCCATGGTGCAGGGATTAACAGAAACTTCCATTTCTCTATGGGAGCTTGTGCTTCGGCCGGGTTACAGCCGCAGCACAAGTTTCCATTGAGAAATGGGAGTATGCGACTGCACCATGTGCGGTCGCATTGTGATAGTGGTGTCGGGACCACCGAGAAACAACTTAATACTGAGAAACAACTATACTGTTATCTTTGGATGTAAGCAAATCGTAGCATCTGTGTCTACCACAGTTACCAACTGTCTGCTTTTTCCTACTCTGTAGTTGAATCAGTTTGCCACCCACATCGGCCTGTGTTCATCAACCATTTGCTCTCTTTCTGTCCCTTCTATCCAGTCCAGGGAGGAACTGGCCTGACAGTTCGGGCTGGACTGTTCCCACGGGAAGCAGGGTCATGACTGATTTGCATATGGCTGGGTTTAAACTGGAATGGCATGGGGGGGCAAAAAAACGATGGATTTAGGCCCAGTTCTCTGTACTGGGGTGAATGTTTGACATTGCTCAGCATTCTGTCCATCAATTGTTCTTTTTGCATTTGTCACCTCGAGTGGGACGGGTATGCCCAGACGTGGGTCCCGTGCTCTCCATGCCACTGGAATCAAGCTAGCCTGGCTTATGAGGGGTGAAACCCCGAAACCGGTCCCATGATGCTTGTTTCCGGTCCAGGGAGGAACTGGCCTGGCAGTTCGGGCTGGACTGTTCCCAGAGGGAGCACTGTTAAGACTGATTTGCATATGGCTGGGTTTAAACTGGAATGGCATGGGGGCAAAAAAACGATGGATTGAGGCCCAGATCTCTGTACTGGGGTGAATGTTTGACATTGTTCAACATTCTGTCCATCAATTGTTCTTTTTGCATTTGTCACCCTGAGGTGGACAGGTATGCCCAGATGTGGATCCTGTGCTCGCCATGCCACTGGAATCAAGCGAGCCTGGCTGATGAGGGGTGAAACCCCAAAACCGGTCCCAGGATGCTTGTTTCCGGTCCAGGGAGGACCTGGCCTGTCAGTTCAGGCTGGACTGTTCCCAATGGGAGCAGGGTCAAGACTGATTTGCACTTGGCTGGGTTTACACTGGAATGGCATGGGGGCAAACAATGATGGATTGAGGCCCATATCCCTGTACTGGGGAGAATGTTTGACATTGTTCAACATTCTGTCCATCAATTGTTCTTTTTGCATGTGTGTGTCAGTCTCCATTCCTTTCTCTGTGTCTCATTCTGTGTTTTTCTGCCTATCTCTTCTACTTCATCATTGGCTCTCTCTGAATTTTACTTCCATTCTCGCTTAGTAACTGTCTAACAAACCATCTCTCTCCCGTTCACTTCTTCTTCCTACTTTTCTCACATGAGTAACAAGCCATGTTCAACACAGAATGAACAAAAACCAAAGAATAGAAAAAAGGTAGAAATATATGTAGCCCTAGCCTGTAAACAGGGAAACTAAAAATAAGATAATCATTTACCTCCAACACAAAAATAATAGTCATATTGAAAATTAAACAGCAAGAAAATGCATCAGTAAACAATTATACTTTACAGGAAAGTGTTAGAACTGGGGGTCTCTAGTTGGCAATGGTATACACCTTTGACCAAATAGGGATCCTTGCTTCTGGTCAGGGTAAGGGGGATACACTACTAAAATAACCCCTGCTCACCCCCTTGGTAGCTTGGCACGAGCAGACAGGCTTATCTCAGAGGCAGTGTGTTAAGCATTTGTGAACAGATACAGTAATACAGTGAAAACACTACAGATGGACACTACACAGGTTTTATAAAAATAAGTATTCTTTATATAGACTTATCACAAGACCACAAATGACAAAAATCCACAATACTGTACTAAAAATAGACTTAAAGATGGTAGAAGTAACTTAGTTCAAGTTGATGGTAAATGCGACACGTTTCTCTCAAAAGTACCTGGGATGCGTAACGCAAAACAAACAAAGGGTCCGCAGGGAGGACGATGCGGCGAGCAAGCGCCTCGATGCGGTGCGACGATCCGGTGCGATGCGATGAAGGGGCGCCCTTGATGCGATGCAACGATGTGAAGACGATGCGTGCACGCCCGACGGCCGTGCGGCGAACTCTGTATCTTTGGAGCTGCGACAGGCCCTGCGACACGCTTCTCCAGTGATGCGACGGCAGGCAGCTGCGACGGCGACACGCTTCTCGGAGGATGCGACGGCGACCCTTGCGGTGGCGACACGCTTCCCTGTTGATGCGATGGCAGGCAGTTGCGACGTCGACACGCTTCTCCGGTGATGCGACGGCAGGCAGCTGCGATGAAAGCACGCTTCTCTGGTGATGCGGCGGCGGCCTCTGCGGCGGCGACACGCTTCTCCTGCGATGCGACGGCAGCAGCTTCGTCAGTGACACGCTTCTTTTCGTTGCGTCGCGCTTCCAGCTCCCAGCGACACGCAGGCTTCTACAGACAGAATCCCCAGCAAGGGAATTCAGGAGGGAGCTGGTGGTGAAGTCTTGTAGCCCTGAGACTTCAGCAGGAGGCAAGCTCTAGTTCAAGCCCTTGGAGTAATATTCTGCAAGATGATGAAAGTTCTTTAAAAGGTCCTTCTCCTCTCCTTGGCACTGAAGACACCACTGTAGGCCAACCCAGCAACACAGCACACTGGCAGGGGGGCAGTCCAACTCCTACAGCTTCCTTTGGTTCTTCTCCTTGGCAGAGGTTCGTCTTGTTGTTCCAGAAGTGATCTAAAGTCTTGGGGTCTGGGTATCCATTTTTATACTGCAAAATCCTTTGTCCTCTGAAGGCAGAGGGGCCTGTACCTAGTCCAAACCAGTTCTGTGCAGTCCTGAAGCACTTTGTTTACAGGACTCCTTCTTTCCTTTGGCAGGGTGGGCCAGGGACATCAGACACACCACAGGAGGTGGAGCCAGCATTGTGGAAGGCAGGCACAGCCCTATTCAGACCCAGGTGCAACTCCTCCCACTACTCTACATGCAGATAGGTCTATTCAGCCCTGTGCTGACTCACCCTGTCTCCTGGAATCCCTCCCAGCCCCTGTCACTCACAAACCAGACATGGAATACACAACCTAGCAGAGGCAGGCTTGGACAGTTAGGCAAGAAAATACCTACTTTCTAAAAGTGGTATTTTCAAACACAGAATGTTAAAACCAACTTTACTAAAAGATGGATTTTATCATTCTGAGTTCAGGCATACTAAACTCGAATTTCTACCATGTTCCCTGGGTCAGTTAGGATTATAAAATGATATAATCAAACTGCCCATTCTGGCCTATGGGGAACAGGTAGCCTTGCAATAGTGAAAAACGAAAATGGCTGTAATTCACTATTAGGTCATGCCACACACACCAGGGCATGTCCTACCTTATACTTACAATGCACCCTGCCCTTGGGCCTACCTTAGGGGTGTCTGATATGAAGATAAGGGATGGTTTAGGGACTGGCAAGTGGGTGCACTTGCCAAGTCGACATGGCAGTCACAGACTGCACACAGGCTCTGCAATGGCAGGCCTGAGACACACTTTACAAGCTGCTTCTGTGGGTGGCACAACCAGTGCTGCAAGCCCACCAGCAGCATTTGATTTACAGGCCCTGGGCACACCTGGTGCACTATACTAGGGTCTGACAAGTAAATCAAATGATCCAATCATGGAGTCACTAATCAATACATCAATTTACAATAGGGAGAGCATATGCACTTTAGCACTGATTAGCAGTGAAAAAGTGCCCAGAGTCCTAACCAACAAAAACAGGTCAGAGAAAATACAGGAGGAAGGCAAAAAGGTCAGGGATGACCCTGCAAAAAGGGCCAAGCCCAACACAACCCCCTTCCAGCCAAAACGCAGGGTAAACCAATCACTACCTTGATGGGATTCTCTGCTTTGGGCGATAGAACATGGACCCTGGCCCGCAACTGCAGGGGCATACTCCAGTTCTACGCCAATCTGAACCTATTTGGATCCCTCTGTCCATACTCTCAGGGCCCACCAAGCTAACCCCTGGGGAACCCTTCTCCTCACCTGTGGACACCATCTGTGCAGCACCTAACCTTATCTTGCTCACAGGTGTGTCCAGACAGACAGACAGCAAGCCACAGTGGCCACTGACAGTGGTCAGTGATGAGACCCAGGCCTTATGCCTCTCAGGGCTCTCAAACCTCTGTGGCGTCAGAGAGCGGTGGGCAGTAGCCCCAGGTGCTTGGCACCCTTTGTCCACTCTCCCTCCTGTCAGGTCAGGTATGACATCCTGACACTGACCCACCAGCCCCGGGCCTGTACCTGGTGGCTGGACAAGAGACTGGGGTGGGCTTTCCCACACCAGGTCTTCCTCCTCCTCGTTGGGGCTCTGTACCCTCCCACCTGGAGTGGTACTCTCTTCCAGAATTGCCAGGGCACCTGTGGCAGGTGTCCTGCACAATTCGCCCACCAGTTCAGGGGTTCTATCCTGCAACTGGGCGTCCAGGTCAGGGGGGACACCCCGAACCTGGCCCTCCAACCTAGGGTCTAGACCCTCCAGTTGAACCGGGGTCAGAGGCGATGGCTCCCTCCCTCTGCACCCCCTTCCAGAGTGCTGTACCCTCCCACCTGGAGTGGTACCCCTAGAAGACCAACCGGTCAGGACACTGTTTACAGTTGTCCCGCCCTCCAGGTCAGACAACACCTGAACCTGGCTTCCCAATCCAGGGACCAACCCCTGCGGTTGAACACTTGCCCGGCGCACCAGGACTTCATTGGGAGCACATATGCCCCCCCCCGGGGTGACACACAACTCATGTGTCGTGTGACAGTCTGCCTGGCGCAGATCTTCCGACCCCTGTCCATCTGACAGTGCATGAAGATCCCCCAGGACAGAAGTGGTGTCACCATGGTCATTCACTGATGACTCAGCCCTTCTGGCTGGCCCCTGACCCACTGGTTCTTCCACTGGGGACTTTTTCCCCCTCTCAGCCCTCAATCTGGACTTCTGCACCCTCCACTTAGGAGTGGCACTGCCAGACACCAGAACTGATGGAGGCCTGCTTACAGACACTCCCAGTTCACCAGACACTAGGGGATCCCCCTCAACGGGCGGCCCATCAGGACAGACTAGGCTCCCCACCTGGTGTTCCCTTAAAGAACCATCCATGCCCTGAGACTGGGTTTCGGGCACCTGGGGACACGCAGCCCCACACTCACTCCGACTCCTCTGAGACAGGACGTGAGCCCCTGTAGTGTAGCTCCTATTTCCCTAATAGGCTCTGCGCATTGGAATAATATACCCTATAGGCTTGACATAGGACTGAGGTCGGTATGTCCCTATCGAGTATATTAAACTTAATTACTTGTGCCAGCTAGCTCAGAGGCCACTAGAAACTCCTTGACAAATAAGAAGGGAGTAGTTTCTGGCAGCCGCAAAACATGACCACTTTGTTTCCCTTTAGAATCAGAGCGTGTCCCAGAGTCGTGGAAACAATAGATAACCGTTTCACTCAGCTCAATCGTGCATGCTTAGTTTTCTTCAAAGTTACACAGAAAGAATAGACGGGCGTTTCAATAAAAGATTTATTGAACAGTCTTGTTTCTTGTGTAAGTAATATGTGCTGTTACGATCACAAGACAGTATGCAAGATAAATAATGTACAGCGTAAGCAGTAGAAATAAATAATACTGCGCTAGCATGATCTTTAGTAGATATTCATTTACATAAATAACACATACTAAAAATGCGAGTACTCATACGATGCGTTTCTAAGCTAGTTCTACCCCAATGTACCTAACCTAACCTAGGTGTAGGGAGAGGTATGAGGTAGGTGGAGTATTCCTTACTATGGTATACTAAGAGTATGTTATGCCTAGTATGCCAAGAGTCCCTCTAGGTTCTAGTCAGCTCCATACCTTAAGAATGAGAGAGGTAGGAATCTCTTGCCAGACTCGAACTCCAACACCCCGCAAGGGAAGTCAGATCACTGGAAGCTGGACTCTCTGCATGCAGGGATGACAGCATCTTCTCAGTGCGTCAGACCGGGAAACGGGCTCCTCTGAAGTCGAGGTCTCCTCTAGTTTACAAAGGCTAGGGAAGGTATATTTATACCTGAGAGGTACCTCAGAATGTTAGCATTGACGTGAATCGGACAGCGGAAGACGTCATGAATGAACCCCTAAGGTATAACGGTTCATGCATAATAGAGGAGTCCTTGAAGAAATCAATAGTCCTGTGCTAGGGAAACTCCCGAAGCCTAAGGGTCTGTTCTTCAAGAACTCGTTGTGACGTTAGGGTGGACGGATGTCGGAGACCATGCCTGTATTTGGAGTGCACGGTTTAATGCCTAAATAAGGACTGGGATTTTATGCCTATATAAGGGCAGGGCGAATTGTGCCTATATAAGGACATGATACAGGAAAACCTATATACTGACACCCTAAGAGGAATACAACACCCACTCCACTTTCGTGTGTACGATAATAATATAAATGCTAAACATTTAAAATGCTAAACATAAAATGGAGTACCGCATATTGCTAAAATATTTCTTAAAAGCATTTAAAAAACCTATTAGAATGCAAAAGGTACTGTACATTTTTAAGCATTGCTTCTCATTTCAGGCATATATTTGAAAATAAAATGCAATTGGAATGAAATAAGCAGTAATATTTACATGTGACAGAAAAATGATCGATAAGTTTGTTCAAAATCAAAGTCATTTCATGTCATGGAAATTAATGAACTTTTTAGACAAACAAGATGACTAAGTGTCTGTGGAAGTACCGCGAAGTCCGTACTATAAGAATAGTTCTACTTCAAGCAGATTGTATGCCATTTAATTTGAAAAAACGGAAAAAAGTTCAATATGGGAAGAGTTCCAAGTTTTTGAAATATGAAGGCCAAATTGTTACTGCATCTCTGGAACACTGTGGGCTGAATCAGAGTCAGTGTACGGGTCTGGTGTAAACATGAGATCATCTATTTCTGTAGACAAAATAGTTGGTGACATTCGGAACACCTCGTGTATTAGATTAATTGCACAGAGATGTGAAGCATCGCTTTCAGCATAGGATGCCGCAGCAATGTTCGCGTCTGTTGTTACCTGCGTGCCTGTAGATCTTTCTCGTACCTCAGCAGCAGCCGGAAGCGTCTGTGAGATCTCAATGAATGCCATCATCAGAATTGGTAGCCTCTGGGGACAACACAGAGCATGGGCCGTTATCGGGTCCAGCAGAGTATCGATATCCGTTGGCGTAGCTGATGGAAATGTTAGACAGGTGTCCAACATGCATTCTTCACCGCATAGCAGGCATCGTAGAACAGGTAAGATGCAATCTTGCCAGATTGGTCTGAACGACAGGAACCACGTGGTATTAAGTTCCCGTAGACGATTCATGCCCAAAAGCTGTACTATTCGCTCACTGCACTTTCGTTCAAGGAGAGCTTTCTCCACTTCGCTCGGAGTGATGTCTGCGAATAGGCTGGCCATAGCGTAATAGCAGGAAGAGAAATAGAATTCCGGCAACAAGTGCTAGAATTAATGGTATGCCACCAAACACCGAATGTGCAAAGTTTGGGATTATTCCAGTATTGCCTGGAAAGGTGTTAACAGGCCGGAACAGATGCTCTTAAATACATGTACAATTCCGCTTGTATCAGACATGTTAAAGAGACGTCCTATCATTTCCACGAAATGTATAGGGCAGTTTGTACATATTAAAGTCTGTATCTCAGCCGAAGTCCTTGCGACTTGTAGATCATAGGTTTCTTTGGCCGAGGTCAAAGGCACTGTTTGTTGTAAAAGCATGGCTTTCATTCTGCTTAAAGTATCAAATCTTTTAAAAGAGACGTTCAGCGAAGACCACAAAGGCGACTCCCTGACTGTGTCTATTGGGGCAAACAATACTTGCATACAGCAAGTGACCCTGGAGTTGACCGTTACTAGATATGGGATGCCTGGCAACATTCCGCAGCAACTCTGATCATTCAACATGAGGTAACTCCCATTAGAAAGTTCTCCAAACGTTGGAGTAATCACAGCAGCTGGTGTACCCTGCTGGAGGCAAGACAAATTTGCCACAGAACCATTACAAGCCCCATGTAAAGAAATGTCCTGACATATTAGTGAACCGCTCAGTGCATTTTTACAGTGTATACCGCTCAGAAACACTTCACGATCCCCACTCCAACATCTATATGTGTATGGTAAATTCCAAGATGTCTTAATGTATTCCTTACCCAACCTTTCATATTTGCCTGCTTGCATTTGTTTGAGGCAATACTGAAACTGAAAAGTAGTCACAGGTAGTGTGATTTTGCCATGAATAAGCCATTCTGTAGCTGGTTTTTCTGCCACTATGAATGGTAACTTTTCCAGTTTTTCAATGCCCAGCACTGTATACTTTGCTCCTCTTTGTGCCAGTTCGATCTGTTTATCAGTTAGATTGTATTCTGCAAACAGAGCCGTTGTGTTGATAAAACGCCAAGGCACATAGCCCGCACGCAAAGATTGCAGCGTCCAGCTTAATAACACAATAGAACGTAATTGAGATTGGCCTTGTTGTAACATCGCCAAATCTTGTTCCGGTATGTCGATAGCAGAGGATACAATGCCGTCCAATGAATATATTCTGGAGGACAAAGTTGTTAACCCATTGTCGACCACAGAGAGGGTTTTCTCTAAATTAATACGATCAAGTTCACGTATTCGTTCTGCGGCCTCCATCTGTGACACTTTTCATGCTTCATTATAGGCAGCATAAATGCCGGCATATATGAAACGTTTTTGATGCGGTTTTCTTGGTCCAAGCAAGAATTTCCTAAGGTCTGCGTCTTCTTTAAGTAAGGATAAGTGTTGTTTCACATCCTGTAGTGTTGATTTCTGCAGCCAATTGAGGCATAATTTACCTACACTGTATGTTGTTACTACCCCCGGATGCTGTCTTTGGACGTATCTTGGGTCTGGCCTATGAATAGTAAAGCCCTGAGTTTTATTCAGGAATCTTTCCTGACAGTTGTTCGTGTCTGTTGGCCAGATCAACCATTTTCTCCAATCAGTATTAGATCTGTTGAGTTGTAGTATTTTGTCAACTGTAACCGCTGCCTGTGTATTGTTATCACTTGCAGGTGTTGGTACAGAAGGTGTTTTCATCTCTTTGATCTTGGCTAGTCCAAGACAAGATGTTTGTTGGATAGTTTCATTCAAAAACATTATTTGTTCAGGGATGATGCAGGCTCTAAATAAAGCTTCTATCCCCTGCACTTGCCATTCTTTAGTACCCCAGACAGTTTTTGTGTCTATTGTGTCTTTCCAAAAGTCGAAACCCTGTCTAGACAGTTGGGCAATAAATGCTGCAGAATAAATCTGTTTTGTATTTGTTAACATAATTTTCAGTCCTGTTTTGTTTACATTTTTATAGTAAAACGTTTCTGGATCAGAGGTATTGTAACCTGAAAAATATGGAAACTTATTAACAAATGTTTTTGAACTACCTTTTGGTGGTGTAGGACAATGTTCCCATTGGTTAAACATAAACACATTTCTAGGGTATGCAGATTTATGCAAATAATGATGACCATAGTGGTTATAGCAATACAGCTGTTCATAGTCTGATGAACCCTCTAAATATTCACTTTTAGAAAATGCAGCAGATTTTTCTAGGTCAAACATTATGTCGTTAACAGTCTCAAAGTCCCAATCATCAGAATAGGTACTAGACGAAATGAGATCACTTAGTGCAATTTTAAACAAATGTGGAATGTTCAATTGTTCCGTCGGGCCAAAAATATCAAAATCTGTTTTGTCCCACACTATACCATCCTGTATAGGAACGGCTGTGATGTTCACTGTTGACAAGTCTCTTGCTTCACGATGGGAAGATTTATGAGGTTTCAAAAGTAAGTTCACATCTTTTCTTTCAGTGTTCACATGGATGTATCTGCCATTTATAAGCACGCTCATAGTCATAACCAAAGCTAGCCAAAGCAGGAAAACAAATATTCCAGAAATAATCCAGAGTTCAATCCATGGTGAAACCAGATAAGTTTTTTCAGAAAGTGAAGAATGTCTTGTACTTGCTGCTTGAATGTTAATGATGCTGGCGTCGTTTCAGGTTCACTCGGATCTTCTGAGAACGTATCAAAGTTAATGAAATAGCCAGAAGCAGTTCTGTCAATTGTTGAAATTGCATCAGGATTTGTAGAAATCGCTGGAACCAGTTGATCACTTGCTACATTGGTGTAGACAGGTGTATTTGGACGAACTGTTACTTGATTTTCAAGAGGGATGAGTTCCATTGCATTGTTGCTTAGTCCTTCATCTGTTACTGCTGAAGTCTCGATTGTTATCAGTCTTTCAGTCTGAACCTCTTGGATAGTAGAGAGAGGAGTGTGTCTGCTACTAGGTCGGAGTCCACGAGGCCTACTATTTAGTATTGGCCACATACTGTGGTTTGATGAGGTCGATGGACACAAATCTTTTCTCCTTTTTCCAGCAAGGGGTGGCAGAAGTACTGTTCTTGTTCCTTGAACTGCTAGGACAGGTACTGGTTGTCTGTAAGAAGGTCCAAATTCCTTCTTGTCCGCAATCTTTTCTCTGACTAGATCCCCAACTTTTGGAATCCAGACAGGCCTTGCTGGGACCGCCGGTTTTTCCCCAGTGGTGGTTGGCTGCAGGAATACGTTGCTTTGTTTCGATCTTAGTTCATTGAGTTCCTGTAAAACAGCCAAACGATCTTTGATATCAAACGGTTTATTTTCCACCACTGTGCCTACGTGATCGAGGTCTGGTACCCACATTCTTGTCCCAAATAGGACCTCATATGGAGTGACCCCCTAGAGAACTTCTTGGCAAGTTATTTAATGAGCGTTGGACCCCATAAAGATGTTTGACCCACCCATCACCCGAACCTAATACCCTAGCTGTTATAGACTGCTTTATGTCCCGGTTTTTCCTTTCCACAACCAAATTTCCCTCAGGATGGAATGGAGAGGAGTACCGCAATGCAACGCCCAGACTGGCCATGGCTTCTTTGTAAGCCCGAGAGCTAAACGTAGGGCCTTGGTCAGAATGTAGCGTGCCTATTGCGTATGTGCCGATAAAGACTCGCAAATCTTTTATAACAGTTCGAGCGTCAGCCGGCGCTGAGGCCATATCCATAGGAACCTAGAGCATGAATCCACTGCAACCATGATATATTTATAGTTACCGTCCTTTGCAAGGGACCGCAGTGGTCCAGGTAAACACAAGCTAATGGTTTGTCTGAAATTAACAGGGGTGTCTGCGCAGGGCGTTTTACTGTGGAGACTTTCATCTGTTGGCATATATCACATTCTAAAACATAGTTCTTTGTTTGTTTTTTAATGCCAGGCCACCAATATCTTTGCTTAAGTAAAGATACTGTTGCAGAAACACCTGCATGGGCAGAAGCTATCCCTTCGTGTGCTGCTAGGATTAGTCCTAATCTACGTTCCTTGTTTGGAATTACCCTATCCCCCACTCCAGGGATTCGAGCAAAAGGAACGTTGTTCGCATCAATTACATAAGAGTACTTGAGTGGAAACCTTTTTGGTAATGCTGCACCACTGCCTTTGCTTGTAGCATTGACAGCCAACATTATCTCACTGTCTATTTTTGTTTTTGAACGAGTGATCGCAGCTACGGAAGCCGTCTGAACAGCCCCCTTTGCGGCTTCGTCAGCCAATGAATTCCGTGCAACGTGAACGCCATCACGTTGATGACTCAGTGTGTGAATCACGTGAGCCCTTGGTAGTTCGTTTTTCAACTGAACTACTTGTTCCCAAAGCGTTTTATGCTTTATTGTGCCACCTTTCGCATCTTTGAATCCATTTTCAAGGCAGTTTTGTATATATTCATTATACAACTGAACACAGTAAAAGGAATCGCACACTATTAGTGTGGGGAATTCTCGATCTGTACTTTCAAGTGCCAGTTTGAATGCGTGTAGTTCAGCTCGCTGAGCTGTACAATCTCCTAGAGATTGAGTTTTTGTGACCATAGGTCTGAAGATACCATCTCGCATGCGACCTTTAACGATTGCACACGCTGCACTGTAAGCTTGCTTACCCCCTGTTGCGGGTTGTGCGGATCCGTCAGTGTAAATTATGAATTCGTACTGATCGAGAGGCAGAATTTCAGTGGGCAGAGGACATTCTATTCATATTGCAGGAATGCTTGTGTTTTTAAATCTGGATCAAAAACATATTCAACATCTGCAAGAGAATTAACCCACTGTATCCATCTTGGATGTAATGCTTTAGCATTTGGAATGCTTGCTTTTGTGACCGCTTCTAAAGCCAGTACTGGGGTTACGACTATAATGCGTTTCCCTTGGGCTAGGGCTCTTTCTTTTGCTACAGCGGTTTGAACTGCTGTCAGAATTTTTTCAGTTGAATTGAAGCGCATTTCCACTTGTGTATACAAGTGAGATTTGTATGCGATTGGTATTTTCTCACCCTCATTGAAGGTTAAGTAGGTGAATCCGCTTTGACCCGAAATTATTCGGATCACCAAATTGCGTTGACTTACGCGTGTTTGTAAGTGATTTGTTGCTAACATGTTAGCTTGGAGTGAATGCAAGATTTCTGTGTGTTCTTGTGTCCATTTTTTGATTGAAAAATCAGGTTTGATTAATGCGTAGAGAGGTTTAACCCTTTCTGCGTAATTTAGAATGTAAGTTCTTCCAAAATTTAGGAAACCCAGGATGGATTGTAAGTTTTTAGCATTTTGGAGGTTGGAGCAGCGCACACTTTTCTAAAAGTTAGCTGCCAAGCTCTTGCCTTCACTTGAAAGCTCATATCCTAGAAATAGGACATTGAGATGGGCAATTCGGGACTTTTTAAAGTTGAACTTGTAGCCCTCAGAGGCAAAGCCCAGTATAATGGTGTTTACCCTGTTCAAGTGTTTGTCCAGGTCATCGTCCGTTAGATATATGTCATCGACATAGGACAATGCCTCATTGTCATAAATTTGTAGTAACTCTGTAACTCTCGCTGAGAATAACCCCGGGCTGTTCTTGAACCCTTGTGGGAGTCGACAAAATTGACGCTGGGTCCCCATTATGGAGAATGCTGTTAAGTACCTGCTTTCAGGTGCTATGTTTTGACAAAAGAAACCATTTGAGATGTCTAATGTGGTTTTATATTTTTTACGCACAATGTTATTCATTAATGCTGTGCTATGTGCATTTTGCACTGCAAATGTTTTACAACAAGTGTTTAAGTGTCTGTAATCCAAAACTAGACGATAGGTGTTGTCTGGTTTGGAGACAGGAAACAAAGGATTGTTCATTGAGGAGGTGCATGTTCCAATCACCCCTTGGTATTCAAGTTGATCTAAGATCTCCTGACCTGTTTTTTAGCTTCTTGCTTTATTGGATACTGCCTCTGTGCAGTTGGTTCATGTTTCAGATGTATTTTATGGTGAGGTGAGTCCTCATCCCATCCTACATGATTTTTATATAATGCTGGGGCCTGGGCAACTGCCCATTTCCTGGCATAAGTATATTTTAGATTAATTGAAATATATAGTTAGAGAAGGCAGGCATAATAATGTCCTCTAATACACACACACTCTCACCACAGACTAGGCTGTGGATGGGAACTAGAGGCACGGGGTCAAAGGGCAAGCCAGCCTCCAATCTCATATGTAAACACAAAAAGGCTGCCCCTCACAAGGGTTCCTACAGGTTCCTACAGAGTTATACTGAGATGCACTACCAGTGGGGGCATCTCATAAAAGTTACGGACTGGCCTCACACACCGCCCGGTGTCATGCTTCATCATAGGCTGTCCTCGCCCTTTAAAAGCTTCGTTTGATAAAGGGCGGGCATACACCTGGAGACAGGGATGCACTTCTACAACTAAGTGATGGCCGTGTATAAGTGAAAGGTGGTTTAAAAACCATCACACCTGTCACTCAATAGTGTTTTTATTCAGGGAACAGATGTATGGTATTAAAATAGTGTACGGTGATCTGGGACATTAATCTCCCTTCACCGTATCAAGTGCGGTCAACATGTTTCTGCGTAAAAGTCCCAATAGGGTACGTCGCATTCGTCAGGACCAAAGGGTTAAGCCTTTTTGCATCTAATGCGAAAAAGGTGTACGGGGGTAAAATATAAACTGCCCGTCGGGTCTAGTACCCCTGCAAAACGATTCCTAAAATACTATCCTCTATACTCCATTGGAGGGCGAGGGTAGGAGAGCCTACTTGTGACTTTTGTCTGACTTCAGCGCTCCCATCAGTTCTCTCTATAGGCGTCCTCTCGGTCTCCCCATGGAGTATAGAGGATAGTATTTTAGGAATCGTTTTGCAGGGGTACTAGACCCGACGGGCAGTTTATATTTTACCCCCGTAATCAGATTAGTTACACCTTTTTCGCATTAGATGCAAAAAGGCTTAACCCTTTGGTCCTGACGAATGCAACGTACCCTATTGGGACTTTTACGCAGAAACATGTTGACCGCACTTGATACGGTGAAGGGAGATTAATGTCCCAGATCACCGTACACTATTTTAATACCATACATCTGTTCCCTGAATAAAAACACTATTGAGTGACAGGTGTGATGGTTTTTAAACCACCTTTCACTTATACACGGCCATCACTTAGTTGTAGAAGTGCATCCTTGTCTCCAGGTGTATGCCCGCCCTTTATCAAACGAAGTTTTTAAAGGGCGAGGACAGCCTATGATGAAGCATGACACCGGGCGGTGTGTGAGGCCAGTCCGTAACTTTTTATGAGATGCCCCCACTGGTAGTGCATCTCAGTATAACTCTGTAGGAACCTGTAGGAACCCTTGTGAGGGGCAGCCTTTTTGTGTTTACATAATAATGTCCTCGCCATGTGGGCACTCCCTGACAAATTGTGGTGGCCAGTCTTTTTCTGCTAGAAGTATGTCATAGCCCCTTGAAAGTTTTTCCCAAAAGAGTGCTTTCACCTGTCTAGGTATGTCTCCCTCCATTCGGAGTGTTATTTCATATAACCTTTGTGGAGTACTAACCCTGGTGTCTACAGTCTCAACTGTAATGTACTCATTCAAGTCCACTATCTCCAGAAGTTCCTTCAGGTTCTGGCGAACTATTGTGACTTCTGCTGCACTGTCCAGCATTGTCTGAGCCCATTCTCCGTTCTTGAGTTGTGTTCTCAGTATTCTCGGCATGTCTGATCTTCAGACCTGCTACTTTCTTTTTGGAGACTTGAGGTTTTGATTTATTTTTTGGAGCATGTTTATCTTCTTTGGATTTCACGCGTTCTTCTCTATTTTCTGATCGTCCTCTTCTTTCCGAAGTCCGTGACGAGATCTGAAAGGTACGAGAGGAACGTGTATCAGTATCTTGATACCTGTCAGGTTTTCTCAAATTATCCCTATTCCTGAGGTTATACCTCCTTTCAGAGGGCTCCTTTTGAGGAGACCTACCTCGGGATTAAGAACGTTTCTCGTTTGATTTTTGTTTAGTAGTTTCCCACTTCTTTTTAGAAGATGTAGGAATTTGTTTAATTGAGTCCTTCTCAGGACTTTCGGATAGTTTTGGCTTCACTGGTCTTCCACCCAAACTATCTCTGCCTAATTCTGCATATGATTGTTCAATTATTCTCGGTAGCTCAGTTTGATGTTCTGTAACATCGAATTCCCTTAATCGTTGGCGGATCGCCACTGCTGCTGCCTCCCTTTAATATTAAATAATATTATTGTTGAGACCTGGTCGAAAATTTTCAGTAATTTCATACCTAAATTCAGAGCAGGCTCTGCCCCGTATTCGTTTTGAATTTGTTTCAGGACATCTGGTATTACCGCAATTGATGGAATACCATGTGTTTTAGTATAGATGGCAGCAAAGACTGAGCCTCAAGTGGTACAGTCTTCCAGTTGTGGTGTGATCCCCATTGGTAAACTGATTGTTAGGATTCTGTGTTTCTCATACGGGCTAGTATTTGGAAATACTGCTTCGATTTGAGTAATTTTTTGAACTATCCAGAATGGAATTTGCTCACGTTTTGTGGGCATTTTACCCATGACTGCGTATAGAGTCTGTGGTGTAATTTTTAGTGTATTCCCTGTTGGGGAGTTTGATTTGGAAGTGTTAATGGCGGTTGGACTGTGAAAGTCCGCATGACATATTGGACCAATTGTCTGTAGATTTTTATTAACTCTGTAAGTTGAGTAAGTAATTCCTCGTCTGACATCTCTTCAATGTCAGGATGAGGTGTGTAGCCGGCTAGAATCGGCCATGTTGCTCCTGATCTACCTAGTGGACCAAGCCTGGTAATGTTTTTGTGATGTTTTAGGGCGCCTTTAAACCAGAGCTGATGCTCCTGGTATTTTAGTGGAATTTCAATATCCTCGAGAGGAATATATTCCTCTGGTGGATCATCTTCTTTGTAGAAGTGAAACATGTGTGTAACTGGATTGGATTCAGGAAATATTGCCCATGAATAGAATACCTCTGTCTGAAAGGATTCGTGTGCCTCTATCACGAAAACTGCTCTACCGCCTCTTGGTGGTAGGCCGTGTTTTATGAGTTTTAGAGTGATGGCTCTTCTTAAGTTTGGAGGGATGTTTATAACACCCTCCTCGGTTTCAATTAAACCTGTAATGTTAAAAGCTGTTGCTAGGGCTGGATCAGCCGCAGCTCCACCGTTTCCGGTGGCATCGTCCCCGTGTATGGACATTTGTTTTTTGAAAAATGTAGAATAAGTTTCAAGGAAACAAAGATAAGGTGCACAATATTTTGGAACACTGTATCCTTCAACGTTGAGCAAACCAAACAGCTAATATATAGGGTGTTTCCCTATGTAGCCGTGTTGGATACTTAGCCCTGCCCACTCCAGACGTCTTTTGGAGTATATGGGTAGGGGTCTCTGAGAGAAAAAGCACAGCTGAGTTACTTAGTATCTATAGTTAAATTACCGCCTTACCAAACCGTTGGGCGCCATGTAGTGTAGCTCCTATTTCCCTAATATGCTCTGCGCATTAGAATAATATACCCTATAGGCTTGACATAGGACTGAGGTCGGTATGTCCCTATCGAGTATATTAAACTTAATTACTTGTGCCAGCTAGCTCAGAGGCCACTAGAAACTCCTTGACAAACAAGAAGGGAGTAGTTTCTGGCAGCCGCAAAACATGACCACTTTGTTTCCTTTAGAATCAGAACGTGTCCCAGAGTCGTGGAAACAATAGATAACCGTTTCACTCAGCTCAATCGTGCATGCTTAGTTTTCTTCAAAGTTACACAGAAAGAATAGACAGGCGTTTCAATAAAAGGTTTATTGAATAGTCTTGTTTCTTGTGTAAGTAATATGTGCTGTTACGATCACAAGACAGTATGCAAGATAAATAATGTACAGCGTAAGCAGTAGAAATAAATAATACTGCGCTAGCATGATTTTTAGTAGATATTCATTTACATAAATAACACATACTAAAAATGCGAGTACTCATACGATGCGTTTCTAAGCTAGTTCTACCCCAATGTACCTAACCTAACCTAGGTGTAGGGAGAGGTATGAAGTAGGTGGAGTATTCCTTACTATGGTATACTAAGAGTATATTATGCCTAGTATGCCTAGTATGCCAAGAGTCTCTCTAGGTTCTAGTCAGCTCCATACCTTAAGAATGAGAGAGGTAGGAATCTCTTGCCAGACTCGAACTCCAACACCCCGCAAGGGAAGTCAGATCACTGGAAGCTGGACTCTCTGCGTGCAGGGATGACAGCGTCTTCTCAGTGCGTCAGGCCGGGAAACGGGCTCCTCTGAAGTCGAGGTCTCCTCTAGTTTACAAGGGCTAGGGAAGGTATATTTATACCTGAGAGGTACCTCAGAATGTTAGCATTGACGTGAATCGGACAGCGGAAGACGTCATGAATGAACCCCTAAGGTATAATGGTTCATGCATAATAGAGGGGTCCTTGAAGAAATCAATAGTCCTGTGCTAGGGAAACTCCCGAAGCCTAAGGGTCTGTTCTTCAAGAACTCGTTGTGACGTTAGGGTGGACGGATGTCGGAGACCATGCCTGTATTTGGAGTGCACGGTTTAATGCCTAAATAAGGACTGGGATTTTATGCCTATATAAGGGCAGGGCGAATTGTGCCTATATAAGGACATGATACAGGAAAACCTATATACGGACACCCTAAGCGGAATACAACACCCCTACACCCCTCCCACTACACCGGGACCTAGCTGGGCTTCTCTGAACCATTTCCACCACTCTGGGTTGGAAGATACCTGAGCCACTCCCCTTAGGGTCATTCCCCAATGCCTCTTCAGACCCTCTGGAATCCACCAAAAGGTCTGCCTCCCTGGTGAGCTCCCTGGGGTCAGAAAACTCACTCTCCAACAGGTGTTGGCATAGCTCTGGAAAACAGGGACTTACAATATGCTCTCCCACAATTGGATCACACAGCCCCTACAAGGGTTAACCAAACTATCCTTCACCTCACCATCCAGTGCCTCGCACATGTACTCCACACCACTCTCCTGAGATTGGCAAGACAGTATCTGACTGTCTCTGTCACTCAACCCACACTCTTCTGGGCGGTCTCCACATTCACACACCAGGACTTCAACCATGGGGGAACCTCCCTCCCTGCTCCTCTCAGCTAGAGTCAGTGGAGTGTCCCTCCCAACACTAGGACCATGAACCCCTGCGCCAGTGCCCCAATCTACTTCCGGGACACTGCGCACCACTGGAACTACCTCAGATCCTTGAACCTCCTGGTGTATGTTAACCCCCTCCAAGTCTGGCGCCACATCTCTGGGTGTGTGTACTACCCCCTCAGCACTAGATAACTCAATATTGCTGCCACCATCTGAGCTGGATTCCACCTCCAACTCAGCAAAGCTCACTTCCTGAGCTACACAATTTTCTTGTTGCTGGGCTGAGACCCTCATGGCCTCAAGCCTCTCGAGCTCCAATTCAAGCTCTCTCATTCTCAACTCATGTTCCAATCTCATTCTCTCTCTCTCCCCAAGGCTAACTTGTTATTTTCAAACTCCAGCTTATTATTCTCTAGGTCCTTTTGACCCTCCATTTTGAGCCTGGCCAGCTCCATTCTATGCCTTCTATTTCTCTCCCTATCCTCCAGCTCTCCTGGGGACAGGTCTTTGGAAGAAACACTGCTGCCTGGCGGGGTAGGTACTTTCTCCCCCCCTGGACCCAGGGGCCCATCTAGCTGCCCTTCTGCCTCCTCCACAGGGTGCTCCACATTTTCAGATGCATTTCTTGCTTCCACCCAGGCCCGCAGCGCCTTGTGGAACTCATCCTTTTTAGTGAGGCCTGGAATAGCAACTTTAAATTTTCTACAGAAGGCTTTCAGCTGTTTGGCATTATAGGTATCCAACCTCTCTTCCTCAAACTCTGGATCCATAGATGCAATAGATGCTGGTGGACTCATGGCAATAAGAATTGGCAGTTCTCAGAAAAATAACAGTCCAAGGAAAAAAAAAATTCTACCAAAAAGGTATGTGGTTGCGTTTGGTCTGCACTCACTAGTAGTGTACACCAATCACTGTATATGAGTCACAAATGCAAGTCCAGAATCCTCACCGCTGCCCACCAATGTTAGAACTGGGGGTCTCTAGTTGGCAATGGTATACACATTTGACCAAATAGGGACCCTGGCTTCTAGTCAGGGTAAGGGGGATACACTACTAAAATAACTCCTGCTCACCCCCTTGGTAGCTTGGCACGAGCAGACAGGCTTATCTCAGAGGCAGTGTGTTAAGCATTTGTGAACACATACAGTAATACAGTGAAAACACTACAGATGGACACTACACAGGTTTTATAAAAATAAGTATTCTTTATATAGACTTAACACAAGACCACAAACGACAAAAATCCACAATACTGTACTAAAAATAGACTTAAAGATGGTAGAAGTAACTTATTTCAAGTTGATGGTAAATGCGACACGTTTCTCTCAAAAGTACCTGGGATTCGTAACGCAAAACAAACAAAGGGTCCACAGGGAGGACGATGCGGCAAGCAAGCGCCTCGATGCGGTGCGACGATCCGGTGCGATGCGATGAAAGTGCGCCCTTGATGCGATGCGACGATGTGAAGACGATGCGTGCACGCCCGACGGCCACGCGGCGAACTCTGTATCTTTGGAGCCGCGACAGGCCCTGCGACACGCTTCTCCGGTGATGCGACGGCAGGCAGCTGCGACGGCGACACGCTTCTCCGGGGATGCGATGGCGACCCTTGCGGTGGTGACAAGCTTCCCTGTTGATGCGACGGCAGGCAGTTGTGACGGCGACACGCTTCTCCGGTGATGCGACGACAGGAAGCTGCGACGAAGGCACGCTTCTCTGGTGATGCGGCGGCGGCCTCTGTGGTGGCAACACGCTTCTCCTGCGATGCGACGGCAGCAGCTTCGTCAGCGACACGCTTCTTCTCGTTGTGTCGCGCTTCCAGCCCCCAGCGACACGCAGGCTTCTGCAGACAGAATCCCCAGCAAGGGAATTCAGGAGGGAGCTGGTGGTGAAGTCTTGTAGCCCTGAGACTTCAGCAGGAGGCAAGCTCTAGTTCAAGCCCTTGGAGTAATATTCTGCAAGATGATGAAAGTTTTTAAAAGTTCCTTCTCCTCTCCTTGGCACTGAAGACACCACTGTAGGCCAACACAGCAACACAGCACACTGGCAGGGGGGCAGTCCAACTCCTACAGCTTCCTTTGGTTCTTCTCCTTGGCAGAGGTTCGTCTTGTTGTTCCAGAAGTGATCTAAAGTCTTGGGGTCTGGGTCCCCATTTTTATACTGCAAAATCCTTTGTCCTCTGAAGGCAGAGGGGCCTGTACCTAGTCCAAACCAGTTCTGTGCAGTCCTGGAGCACTTTGTTTACAGGACTCCTTCTTTCCTTTGGCAGGGTGGGCCAGGGACATCAGACACACCACAGGAGGTGGAGCCAGCATTGTGGATGGCAGGCACAGCCCTATTCAGACCCAGGTGCAACTCCTCCCACTACTCTACATGCAGATAGGTCTATTCAGCCCTGTGCTGACTCACCCTGTCTCCTGGAATCCCTCCCAGCCCCTGTCACTCACAAACCAGACATGGAATACACAACCTAGCAGAGGCAGGCTTGGACAGTTAGGCAAGAAAATACCTACTTTCTAAAAGTGGTATTTTCAAACACAGAATGTTAAAACCAACTTTACTAAAAGATGGATTTTATCATTCTGAGTTCAGGCATACTAAACTTGAATTTCTACCATGTTCCCTGGGTCAGTTAGGATTATAAAATGTTATAATCAAACTGCCCATTCTGGCCTATGGGGAACAGGTAGCCTTGCAATAGTGAAAAACGAAAATGGCTGTAATTCACTATTAGGTCATGCCACACACACCAGGGCATGTCCTACCTTATACTTACAATGCACCCTGCCCTTGGGCCTACCTTAGGGGTGTCTGATATGAAGATAAGGGAAGGTTTAGGGACTGGCAAGTGGGTGCACTTGCCAAGTCGACATGGCAGTCACAGACTGCACACAGGTTCTGCAATGGCAGGCCTGAGACACACTTTACAAGCTGCTTCTGTGGGTGGCACAACCAGTGCTGCAAGCCCACCAGCAGCATTTGATTTACAGGCCCTGGGCACACCTGGTGCACTATACTAGGGTCTGACAAGTAAATCAAATGATCCAATCATTGAGTCACTAATCAATACATCAATTTACAATAGGGAGAGCATATGCACTTTAGCACTGATTAGCAGTGAAAAAGTGCCCAGAGTCATAACCAACAAAAACAGGTCAGAGAAAATACAGGAGGAAGGCAAAAAGGTCAGGGATAACCCTGCAAAAAGGGCCAAGTCCAACAACAAGGAAAAGGGAAACACTAAAATGCCTGCCCAAATCAAACTAGGAGACAGTGATGGAGCAAGGTCTCGTAAGAAAGAGACTTGCTCGGAACCAATCCTCTCGTTTAACTTATTAACGAATTACTATCTATGTATCGTAAATAATAACACGCACCACAGAAACACGTGGGTTAGTGAAGCTTGCTTATGTATGTACTAATATGGATAACAATGAAAACGGACTAATACCGCCTTAAACGGGGAAACTGTTGTGCGCATGCGTCAATTGCATCTACGCAATATGACGAACTAACGCTTGGAGGGAAACTCTAGCGCATGAGCAGAAGATACTAAAATGGAGTCTCGAAGACTCGCGTGCATGGCATCTGCTCAGCTAAAACTAAAACAGGATATTTTACTAATGCTAATGCGGGGAAAATATTAATAAAAGAACGGGAATAGAGTAGATGTGGGAGGTATACAGTGAGACCATTTATTTTGTGAAAATAACATTTCTCTTTTGACTTTATTATTAGTGCGCATTTGGGCCTTTCTCGTATGACCAGACTTGATGAAATGACGCAACACTTGCGCATGCCTACAGAGTGAAGCTATGAAGGTCAATGACGAGACATTTGAATGGAGGCCAATTCGTAGCGACTTGTCCTGGGAACGGATGGTGAAAAGTTCAGCGATGTGATGTTCTATTCTTTATAGTGTCATAAATGTTGCAAGTTTGCTACATAAAGTGGATGGGAATAAAATCTTGAATAAAAATTAAGGGGATGGGTTTGCCAACAATAGTCTAATAGAGTATAGTGATATGTAAGCATGGTGTGATGATCATCCCCCCTTGCCTGACCAATTAGATTTCGTATTTTTACGATATTGTAACTTTAGTGGGTGGTAAATGATGAACGAACGGTATAATTGAGGTAGTTTTAGTTAGTTAGAAAGTTCGTGTTGCTGAGATGCTGATGCAGGGAGGGATGCTGTGAGATACTGATGAAGAAGCAGAATGCAGAACCTTCTATCCTAATTTAATTGGGTTAGATAAGAGGATCGTAGAAGAATCTCGAGGAGGAAGAGAGTGTCAGAGAGGGGTGCGACGCAGTCATCGGTATTCTAGAGAGGTGACCTATCCTGTCTTGAACTCTGTCCTGAAGTCTTTGTCTCCTGACCTATCCTGGGGACCTTCACCAGCCCTTTGCCCAGGGGGTTGGTCTTTCACACCATTCTTGGTAACTATAATTTCATGTTATTTGCAAATGCACTTTTCTCTCTATCCTCTCCCTTTCTGAGCATTAATTATTGTATGAGTCCGAAGTATATGGTTTTGATGTTTAATCAATTGAACTCCTCTCCTGAAGTGAGGGTGTTCACACTGTATTTTTGAAATGGTTCACATGCACTTTATTTTAGATAAAGATTTAACAACTTTCCTGAGTCTGTGATTATTTTCGTCATACTAAGAATAGTTAAGGGTTAAGTTCATTATCACCATCAACTAGTTCCAACTAATGGTCCATTGACCAGAGGAAAGAACTTTTTGATCAGTGAAAGGTTAGTTAAGAGAATCAAATAACTAATCTTGAGAAATATAAACTATAAACCACTCCAGCGGTTTACTCAATGTGTATGTGTGTTTTATGGGCCCAGGTGAGTATATGGTAGTGGAGTATCTGTTGTTGGTTTACCGCTGGATCAGTTTTCTGGTAGCAGAGCTATGGTTATTATTGATTAGTTTGGTCATAACTATTAATTATTGATTATTGATTTATGTTTAACAAAAAGAGTTAGCGTCTTGTTTTATGTTGTCCAGAATCCTGGGAAATGAATAGCGGGTGGTGACAGAAGCCACACTGCAGTGAGGTTACTCGTCTGTTGGAATAATACTGAGAAGCTATGCAGGGCTGGCAGTATTAAACTAGGGACTATTTCGTATAAAAGTAGAGTGTGGATGGTAGCGAAAGGGGTTCGCTGGAGAAACTTCGGTCTCATTTCCCAATACGGGTGACACTGGAGAAGTAACGGGTTCTCCTGAGCTTAAATGAAGAGTAAACAGGGGTTTTACTCGCAGTAAGAAGAAGAGTAATTTCTGAAACTCAAGAATAATTTGAAATCTATCCTTTTGTTTAGTGGAACAGACAGATGGATGGCATACCTTTTTACTATGGAAGGTTCAGACAACATAATGGAGTTTATGGCATTCCGCTTTTCCAGCGACATTTCTGAATCTGAAGATTAGCTATGAATGGATATGTTTTTGTGTACCCTACTGGCTGTTTTATTAAATTTGGCGACAAAATTATTATTTTTTTGTTTTTTTTGTTTTTTTGTGAACACAAATTTCCTAATTGGACTGGAACTGGGACGCTTGCCTCTGCTTATCTTTGTTTTGGCATACTGCTACCGACCTGGCTAAGGGGAGGGTGTCACGTGGCCCATAGGGACATTGTCGTTTTCACTAAGTTAGCATGAGCACGCTGCAGCTTGCCTGCTGCTTTGCACACATTACTACACGTCCTTATTTTCGCAATAATTTCTATGGCTGCTTTCACATGAGAACTCATCGCTGTGTTCACTCTCTGCAAGTTCCTGGGATTTTGACTGAACATTGTGAGCAAGGTAGAACAACAATGCCCCTTGTTATTTTGTTCTAGCCAGGCCTTAGCCCTTAGACAAAACATACTGATGCAGCTGTTGTTTGGACAAATGCACTTTGGTCTTATTAGAATACACGAATAGGTAGGACACACTTGGAGAGGGACCTTTCCAGGGAGAAGAGCGAGACAGCACCTATGATGTAGATCTACCATCTATAGTCTAAGATATGGGGTCTGCTGACAAAGCCCAGAGATCTTCTAATATATAATAATACTGCTTCTTAGCAAGGGGAGAGAGGTTTGGCTCTATTGTCTTTTCATTATGACATCCCCTTTCATGATATATGGACTAGCTGCTATGCTGACTGTATTTGTACTATGCATTTTCCTGCTTGTTGTGGCACGTATACTGCATGTTAGGGCACATTAGTTAAAATAAATATTTTAAACTATTCCGTGTCTCTGTCAGATCTTATTGTGGACAAGTACAAGAGTGAGAGCGAAAGGGTGTGTCTTGTTACCGCGATTCCTGAGAGATCTGGGAGTGTTATGTTCTGGGGTGTCTAATCATTTGTTTCTCTGTGAGTGAGTAGGAGAGCAAGTGACACACTATAGCTGTTCGGTCCTGGGCTTATGGATACTAAGGTGGTAGGATGACTCAGTCCCTATACACCAAGGTCCTATAATCCTGCGCATAGTTCTGTGTTTGTGCAGAATCCCTGCAACAAGTAAGGATTAGGGCATCGAGGTAGCATTTCAAAGTAATTAACAAAGGATAACACAGACTAAGAAATAGAATAATTAAATAGATAGAAGATAAGTGTACCATACTTGCATACTGATATTCACTCACTCAAACATGCACATACTCAAACACACAGACACAGAAACACACACAGGTACATACAATCACACACTGCCAAGCGCTTATTTTAAAAGATAATAAACTGCCATTTACATACAAAGACAGTCTAGACCAATAAAATGCTGGACAGACAGCAGCCTTAATCATGACATATTAAAAACCCAACAGAAAAAAGTAAAATGACCTTGAAAAATTTGCTACTGACACACACTGACAGATGCAGATTCCGACAGAGAAAAAGAAACAGACTAAGGGACACACGGTCTCACACTACCTCAACATTTAACTACCAAATTATTAAACTGTTATTCACATAAGAATTCGAGCCAGGTTATAACCACAATCAAAACAGATTACAAAGAGAATAAAAGAAAGAAGGAAATTGACAAACGTGTAACTGATAAAACTCGTTATCAATTTTAGGGAAAAGGAGCATAACAAGCGGAGAGGCAAGCTAAAATACACAAATGCTCCTTGGCAATGCCATTAAACCTACCTACGCAGCTCTTTACCTCCATTGGTTCAGTGCTTAATTTGAGCCGGGGCTTTCCGGTGCTAAGCTCCGGCACTTATTTGGTTTCCGGTGCTCGGCACCGGCACCTAATTGTCAACACTATACTTAGAACAGTCCACCACATGGTGGCGAAGCTCATCTAATTTAGAGATGAGCAGAACAACGGTAGTTTAGGAATACAATATACATTAAAACTGCTAATACCTGCCTTCCCAGCCATTCCTTTAGCTTTGGGGACCGGGAATAATCTGAACTATCGCATTTACATGCGAGAGAGATGGTTAGTAGTTGTTTTGGTAGCGATGACAAGGGCAATGGGTGGTGCAAGCTGCAGTGGCCTCCTGGTCAGAGCCATGTCAATTAATATTTTACAAATTAAGCACTGCATTGGTTTGCATCTTGTTGTCCATTTTGGATGCAAAGAAAGATCACTCTCTTACCACCAAAGCAGCCAGGAAAAAATTGAGGAAGGGAAGGCACGGGAAATTACTACAATGAGTGGTGATAGATGGGGCAATAAGCCAATAAAGTGAAGGATGCAAGACTCACACAGGCGAATGTCAAAGTTCAAAGACAAAAGAAAATGCCTCTCCAAGGAAAGAAAAAACATTTATTTCAAGCGAGAAGTCAGAAAATCAATTATAGAGGTTTTAAGAGTGGAGAATGTAGGTTATAAATGTAAATCATGACTGGCAGATGGCTAGCGAAAGTTCTAAAGAAATTAGTAAAAAATGTGTCTCAGAGTGGAAAACAACATTGTAAGTATTATTTTATGAAAAATATGTCATTATGTATGTCTGTTGTCAAATACCAGGACGTGTAACTTCCCCAATGCTGCATGTCCTGAACTAAAATGACTTCCACCATTTGCTGGTGCAACCCACACACAAAGTAAAGCATTTTCGTATACCCAAGTGTTGTGACTCACCAAAGATCACAACTTCTGCTTACTGTAATTAAAAGTTAAGAACACTTACTAAAAGTAATTAACGAAAGGAGAACATAACATAATGATGGTAGGAAAGAAACAAAAAAAGGTGTGTTTTGACACCAAATGAGTCACAACTTATATTTGATTCATGCTCAATGAATGGCAATTCAAGGCCAACACAAGGCTACAAATTAAAAAGAAATGCTAGAAATAAAGTGTGAATCTCAATCCAAAAACAATCAGTGAATCACCAGGAAAGGTAAAAAAATATAAGGCAATCTTAAAATCAAGGGTTAAATCTGAAAAGCGATTGTGTGAAACTCAAAGGAGTTATAGAAGGCAGTTTTTGATGTTGTATAGGAATATATGGGAACCAGAAATAACAAGGTGAATGCAGATTGTAGGACACTCTTGGTATGCCAAAACAAATGTTGTTGTGGTAGATAGATGTCATATCATGGTCATGTAAGAATGCTGAACAGCTTTGATTGCTTTATTAACATTTTTCCAGGCCACTTCAAATTGAGGGCATTACAGTGAGGCTGATTATGATGTCGGTGGGACCGACACCCACGGAATGTCGGTGTTGGTGCCATCGACATCTGCCCCTGCGGTCCGCCCGATGCATTACGATGCGGCGGGTGGAGGCATTGGGTGGAAGGACCGTCCGCTGTGCTTCCGATGGGCTCAAGGAGCCCGTTGGTGCATTGGAAGGCACCATAATTCCCAAATGACGGCGGCGCCAGGCTCGGCTCTGCCATCAGGATTATGATGGCACTTTCCACCTGCCCTTTCATGGCAGTCCGCCCGCCATAAAAAGGCTGTCGGAAAGTAACTTTGGCGGCCACAGCAGGGTCTCTTTACCCTCTGGCCCTCTGCTATTGTGCCCCCCTAAACATCCCTGCACCTTGTGGACGGCTATGTGAGTGTCCGCCACGTCAGCGCCAAACTCGATAACTGCCTGCACACCAGATGATGAGTAATTTCATTGTCTGACAGGAGAGGGGCATGGAGGTCCAGCGGCGGTGCAGTTTAAAGGCTCTTAGTGAGCCTTATAACTGCACCGCCGTGGGACTGCCAATGAACGTTCCTGCACGCCATGGACTGAGCAGTCCATGCCGTGTTGTGCCTCCCTGCATGCACCCGGGCAACAGAGGGGCCTGTAGTGCCCCCTTTGTTTGCCCACCACCAGCCTTTTCATGGAGGACTTACCTCCATGAAAATGCTGGCAGTGAGGAAACTCATAATATGCCGCAGCGGCACTACCATGCATATTGCTTCCCCAGACCACTGCGCTACTGCCAGGGATCACGGATCGCTGGTCGTTGCAACAGTACCAAAACACTCTGACCGCTGTACTCTTAATACAGCGGTTGGACCGCTGGTGTGGCAGCCCCCGACTGCCACTGCACCTCCATCATGCACCGCCAAACTCGTAATCAGGCCCTTAGAGTCATAACCAATAGTGATTAGACAAGGCCCATGGCAGGGATGGGCACGCGGCAGGGATGACCTCTGCCACCACTGCTGCTCGCCTTGGCCATAAAGCATCTTGCAGAATTGTTGCGAGAAGGTGGGGACAGTGGGGAATGTATGTACAAGGAAAATCACTAACCTTGTCCTTATACACAGAAGATGTCCTACTGTTTGTGTCAAGCGTCATCTATTAACATTAACCCTATTGTTCATGAGTTGGTACGGTTTGAGAACATTTTGGACTGCAGATTGAGTGGCAAAAATCTGAGCTGTTCCTACTTACTGCTGCACAGGTGCGGTATACGTGTGACTACCCACTACCATGAAAACCTGAAACTATTAAATATCTGGGCATCTACATGTGCAAAGATAAAAGTGAAATGATATGAGAGAATTATAGCAGAATAATAAATAAACTGCATAGGCTAGCTGATGGATAGCACTCCGTTATCAATGATGGGTCGTATTGCAATTATTAAGATGGTGGTGCTCCCAAAAGTTCCTACATATTCATTATCATACCAATTATGGTAAGTCAGTGATTTTTTGCAACTATTAAAACTGTTCTTTGGAAGCTAATATGTGCAGGAATAGCCATGACTGCTCTGGGTAGTCCGCACCGTACCCATGATTGAAGGGGGACTGGGTATACAGAATTGTAAGAAGTACTTGCTAACTGCGCTGGTGAAGTATACAGGCCTGCAGCAATTACATTCCATATTGATGTCAGTGAAAAGTACCCCAGAGGAGCCCCTTCACCCTCAAAACGGGCACCAAAATGATACTCAAAACACTCCAGATCGTCACATTAGGAGACCTTTTTCCTGATGACTGCTTTATGACACTAGACACATTTAAGGCAAAAGGAGTGGATACACTGCTAGTGTATTTTGGATTCCGAGAAGCAGCTATATCTAGATGGTAAATGTCCCCACATGTGCCACATGAACATTAGATACTTACAGAAGTGATAGAAAAGGGAAAGATTAAATGACTGTTGTTATTCAGATATGCAGAACAATGGATAATAGAAATATTTTGTTGATTGATACGAAGGTTAGATGAGAAAGGATCTTAAAACCACCAGATGAGAAATGCTGTGGATTTTGTTCTCCACAAGTTCTCAAAGTTCCCTTTAATAAATGCATATATTAATATGGCTGTACACCCAACCAACCAAATGGCAAGGTTCCAGCCAGAACTAACCTCTGAATGCAACATGTGCAGAACCCCCGACACTGATTTTATAGACCTTGTTTGGCTCTGCAATAATGTCAGACACTTCTGGACAAAAGTATTGGAATCAATTAGGGAAATGGCACAGGTAGGTTTACCAGACACACCTATACTTACCTTACTAGGTTTCATCAAATGTGCCCAAAGGTGTAGGTCTGGCTCAATGGCGCTACCCTCTAGCTAAATATGTTTAAACAGTTAAAATACATAGATTTTTTTATTTATCAGTAGTGCCTTTGGGGTTTTATTTTTAAGTCTGACCATTATTTTCTCTAGGAGTGTTGCAATAACAGGGATTGGCTCTTTTTGTCCACAATTTGAACACTGTATTGCACAGTATTGCTCTGTGTGTTGATTCCAACAACTCGCTCTCTTTCTCTTCCTGTCTCTCCATTACCCTCTCTTGCTAAGAGGCAGTTTCACATCCTCACTCTCTCTCCCAATGTGTCCATCTTTCCCAGCTCAACTCTCTCTCTCTTGCTGTTCATTTACATGTATCTATTTTTTGTTTGCCTCATCAGTTTCCAATGCATCACTCACCATCCCTCTCGATCACTCTCTTTCTATCACTCTCTCATTTATTACAGCCTTCAGATGTAGGGAGTTCAAATGAAGACAATAGACTCACTCAGGAGCAACAATGACTGGTATAGTCTCGGGGTTCAAACTCTCCAATGTTTGACTTTCTGTTTCTCCCTTTTAAATTTAAAGATTTGAATTTGTCTACATTTAGGGCCTCATTACGATGTGACTCGGAAAGCCTCTGACCGCGGGTCGGAGGCTTTCCAAGTCACATTGTAAGTTTCACTTCCGACCACCGCATTACAATGCAGGTGGTCAAAAGTGAAACCAGCCGCTCATTCCGGCTGTATTCCGATGGGCTCAAGGAGCCCGTTGGCCAGACGGAGGCCTCACCATAATCCCTATGGATGGCAATTCCGCCGTCGGGATTACAATGTCAGTTTCCGACAGGCTTTACATGTCGGGCTTTCCAATATGGAAAGCCTGTCGGACATTGACTTTGGAGGACCCTAGCAGGGCCCCCTTCTCACTGCGGCCTCTGGTTGGGGGCCAAGGGGGCACCTATGGTCCCCCCTGTTAATCCCTGCACCGTGTGGAAGGCACCTTGAGGTGCCTACCATGGTGCAGGGATTAACAGAAACTTCCATTTCTCTATGGGAGCTTGTGCTACGGCCGGGTTACAGCCGCAGCACAAGTTCCCATTGAGAAATGGGAGTATGCGACTGCACCATGTGTGGTCGCATTGTGATAGTGGTGTCTGGACCACCGAGAAACAACTTAATACTGAGAAACAACTATACTGTTATCTTTGGATGTAAGCAAATCGTAGCATCTGTGTCTACCACAGTTACCAACTGTCTGCTTTTCCTACTCTGTTGTTGAATCAGTTTGCCACCCACATCGGCCTGTGTTCATCAACCATTTGCTCTCTTTCTGTCCCTTCTTTCCAGTCCAGGGAGGAACTGGCCTGGCAGTTCGGGCTGGACTGTTCCCACGGGAAGCAGGGTCAAGACTGATTTGCATATGGCTGGGTTTAAACTGGAATGGCATGGGGGGGCAAAAAAACGATGGATTTAGGCCCAGTTCTCTGTACTGGGGTGAATGTTTGACATTGATCAGCATTCTGTCCATCAATTGTTCTTTTTGCATTTGTCACCTCGAGTGGGACGGGTATGCCCAGACGTGGGTCCCGTGCTCTCCATGCCACTGGAATCAAGCTAGCCTGCTTATGAAGGGTGAAACCCCAAAACCGGTCCCATGATGCTTGTTTCCGGTCCAGGGAGGAACTGGCCTGGCAGTTCGGGCTGGACTGTTCCCACAGGGAGCACTGTTAAGACTGATTTGCATATGGCTGGGTTTAAACTGGAATGGCATGGGGGCAAAAAAACGATGGATTGAGGCCCAGATCTCTGTACTGGGGTGAATGTTTGACATTGTTCAACATTCTGTCCATCAATTGTTCTTTTTGCATTTGTCACCCTGAGGAGGACAGGTATGCCCAGATGTGGATCCTGTGCTCGCCATGCCACTGGAATCAAGCGAGCCTGGCTGATGAGGGGTGAAACCCCAAAACCGGTCCCAGGATGCTTGTTTCCGGTCCAGGGAGGACCTGGCCTGTCAGTTCAAGCTGGACTGTTCCCAATGGGAGCAGGGTCAAGACTGATTTGCACATGGCTGGGTTTACACTGGAATGGCATGGGGGAAAACAATGATGGATTGAGGCCCATATCCCTGTACTGGGGAGAATGTTTGACAATGTTCAACATTCTGTCCATCAATTGTTCTTTTTGCATGTGTGTGTCAGTCTCCATTCCTTTCTCTGTGTCTCATTCTGTGTTTTTCTGCCTATCTCTTCTACTTCATCATTGGCTCTCTCTGAATTTTACTTCCATTCTCGCTTAGTAACTGTCTAACAAACCATCTCTCTCCCGTTCACTTCTTCTTCCTACTTTCCTCACATGAGTAACAAGCCATGTTCAACACAGAATGAACAAAAAACAAAGAATAGAAAAAAGGTAGAAATAAATGTAGCCCTAGCCAGTAAACAGGGAAACTAAAAATAAGATAATCATTTACCACCAACACAAAAATAATAGTCATATTGAAAATTAAACAGCGAGAAAATGCATCAGTAAACAATTATACTTTACAGGACAAGGAAAAGGGAAACACTAAAATGCCTGCCCAAATCAAACTAGGAGACAGTGATGGAGCAAGGTCTCGTAAGAAAGAGACTTGCTCGGAACCAATCCTCTCGTTTAACTTATTAACGAATTACTATCTATGTATCGTAAATAATAACACGCACCACAGAAACACGTGGGTTAGTGAAGCTTGCTTATGTATGTACTAATATGGATAACAATGAAAACGGACTAATACCGCTTTAAACGGGGAATCTGTTGTGCGCATGCGTCAATTGCATCTATGCAATATGACGAACTAACGCTTGGAGGGAAATTCTAGCGCATGAGCAGAAGATACTAAAATGAAGTCTCGAACACTCGCGTGCATGGCATCTGCTAAGCTAAAACTAAAACAGGCTATTTTACTAATGCTAAGGCGGGGAAAATATTAATAAAAGAACGGGAATAGAGTAGAGGTGGGAGGTATACAGTGAGACCATTTATTTTGTGAAAATAACATTTCTCTTTTGATTTTATTATTAGTGCGCATTTGGGCCTTTCTCGTATGACCAGACTTGATGAAATGACGCAACACTTGCACATGCCTACAGAGTGAAGCTATGAAGGTCAATGACGAGACATTTGAATGGAGGCCAATTCGTAGCGACTTGTCCTGGGAACGGATGGTGAAAAGTTCAGCGATGTGATGTTCTATTCTATATAGTGTCATAAATGTTGCAAGTTTGCTACATAAAGTGGATGGGAATAAAATCTTGAATAAGAATTAAGGGGATGGGTTTGCGAACAATAGTCTAATAGAGTATAGTGATATGTAAGCATGGTGTGATGATCATCCCCCTTGCCTGACCAATTAGATTTCGTATTTTTACGATATTGTAACTGTAGTGGGTGGTAAATGATGAACAAAAGGTATAATTGAGGTCATTTTCGTTAGTTAGAAAGTTCATGTTGCTGAGATGCTGACGCAGGGAGGGATGCTGTGAGATGCTGATGAAGAAGCAGAATGCAGAACCTTCTATCCTAATTTAATTGGGTTAGATAAGAAGATCGCGGAAGAATCTCGAGGAGGAAGAGAGTGTCAGAGAGGGGTGCGACGCAGTTGTCAGTATTCTAGAGAGGTGACCTATCCTGTCTTGAACTCTGTCCTGAAGTCTTTGTCTCCTGACCTATCCTGGGGACCTTCACCAGCCCTTTGGCCAGGGGGTTGGTCTTTGACACCATTCTTGGTAACTATAATTTCATGTTATTTGCAAATGTACTTTTCTCTCTGTCCTCTCCCTTTCTGAGCATTAATTATTGTATGAGTCCGAAGTATATGGTTTTGATGTTTAATCAATTGAACTCCTCTCCTGAAGTTTTTAAGTTTTAATAAGTTTACACTGTATTTTTTAAATGGTTCACGTGCAGTTTATTTTAGATAAAGATTTAAAAACTTTCCTGAGTCTGTGATTATTTTTGTCATACTAAGAATAGTTAAGGGTTAAGTTTATTATCACCATCAACTAGTTCCAACTAATGGTCCATTGACCAGAGGAAAGAACTTTTTGATCAGTGAAAGGTTAGTTAAGAGAATTAAATAACTAATCTTGAGAAATATAAACTATAAACCACTCCAGCGGTTTACTCAATGTGTATGTGTGTTTTATGGGCCCATGTGAGTATATGGTAGTGGAGTATCTGTTGTTGGTTTACCGCTGGATCAGACAGCATCACGTAAGAAGTATAGAATGGAAAAGAACAAAGAACTACAAGAAGAAAATCAGACAGAAACAGAGTAGAAAACACAATACAAAGTAGAAAAGCAAGAAAAAAACCAACAAATGAGCAGAAATCATCAAATAAAACAGAGGAACAACAACAATGCAAACAAAGAACAACAAGCACAGCCACAAAGAAAGAAGAATAACAAGAGATAAGAAACATCATCCACTAATCCAAATGGAAGACTGTGACAGGGAGGACTTAACTGCTGTGGGTAATGTACGCAGCATCTCTTTCTGCAGTGGCGCCAGGGGCAATCTAGAAACAAAAAGAGAAAATGGAGTCAGAGAGAGATAGAAAAATAAGAAAAACAAAATAAGGGAGACATTGACAGAGGAAAAAAGTGGAGAAAAGAAGAAAGACCTAATGAACCTAAAAACCGAGGAAGGACTACTAAATGTTGGGCAGACGGAGAGATGTTTCGGAAATCTAAGGAGCAAAGATGCTGACAGGCCTCGTCAAAGGGACACCAGAGCTTCTGTTCTGGAGGCTGCCCAAACCCGAAGATTGCTACTTGCTTCAGCTGCAGACAGAGGGATCAGTGACCCACCTGAGACAGCGACAACAGTGAAGATAGAGGACCAGAGGAAACCTAGTGATAAGACTGGAGAGTGCTACTTGCTTCAGCTGCAAACAGAGGGGTCAGTGACCCTCCTGAAGACAGCAACAACAATGAAGATAGAGGACCGGAGGAAACCTATTGAGAAGACTGGTGGAGTTGCTCTGGTAGAGCCAGATGTCCTACCACAGTCTGGGATGAATGTGGCTATGTCAGGTGCATGGCACTAGGAGGGTAGGGCACTGGGTACTGAAAGCACACCAAGCATGATAAAGAGGACGCTTAGGGACCGAGTGCACATTGGGGTGGGAACCTTGTGGGTAAATTAGGTTAACATCCTTATTGGTACACCTCTTCCTAGTGTTAAAGACTTTTCCCTGCATCATCCTATCAGAAGATACCCGACACAATACAGGCTCTGGCCTATGGGTAGAACTCGTAAAGGCTACCACAAATACAAAGGTCTTATGAAATACACTTCGAAAGAATTCGACAAGAGAGAAATGATAGGCAAAGACACACCTGATAAGGATATCTACTGGTTAAAGAAACCACCTAAAGCTTGTAACCGAGAAATCATAGGATGTAGAGAAAGAGAAATATAGAAAAACTCAATACTCTAGTTGAGAAGAAAGGAGAGCAATTAAAGACAGGAGACAAAATGTTTGCTTTTCCTTGTTTCTTTTTATTTCTTTCTCCCTTTTGCCACTATGCTACTAGTGCAGAGTAAAGTTGCCCACTCTTGACCCGTCACTAAAACCTAAATACGACTGACACCTGACACAAAACGAACGTGCACTTTGCACATGAGTCCGCCTTGCCATTATGATTCTTGCACGTTACACCTGACACTGCAGATGCAGAGAGTCTTTACTATAAGACTTTATAGTTCTCACATAGAATGTTTTACTAATGTCGAAAGAAATGCATTTGATGTCTAACTTAGAACCCGTCTTCATTAAATAAGAAATGTTTTAAATGAAATATTTGAATAACAGTTACCTGATAAGGATTAGTAAAGTGACTGACATGTATTAATAAACTTATATCCTTCATTATAACTAAAAGGATTTACAATTATAATACGTGCAAACATTTGGAATGTGTAGTTTACTTTAAAAACTATCCTCGTTAAGTCATTGCTGAAGCATTACACATGAATCATAAACGTGTGCTGCGAATTCGTCTGTGTAACTGCTAGAAATGTTGTTCTTTAAATCACCCTTATATGTGTAGGAAATCAGAATAGGTTGAACGATAAAGTTTCATCAATGTATGCATACATGCTACATGTATGTACTTTCATGTTCATGTTCCAAGTTTTTTATTGGCATTTAAGTTATCATAAGATAGTTCAAGGATGCATAGACCTTGCGACATACAAAATACACAATACAGTATAATAGAATTAATTGCGACACAAACCATAGATCATTATAAGAGTACAAAATTAGCATGTTACAGCCCACCTTATTCTATCACAGATGGTGAAAGTCATGCACAAGCAACAAAATCACGTAAGAGTAGATATTGGTATTAGTGCCTATAAGCATGTTAATGATATTCAATCTAGTAGTCTAAAAATATGTACAACACTTTTCCTATACCAATAGAAAATAATAATTCCGTACCTTGATAATGTCCTTTACAAGATCTATGCGTAGTTGAATGAGGAAAAAGGTTGTATACATGTACCGGAGTGACTTCATATAGTACGATGTATGCAAGGTGTAACAACCAACCGTGTGAAACAACTAATACATGTAGAAAGGGGGAGGAATAGGGTGAGTGGTCAATCAAGGATACAGACGGGTCTGATAAATTTAAAACCAAAGAAATACTTGAGGTCTTTAGGATGTTTTACAAGAAACTATATACACCTCAGAATCTCCTAGATAAGACTGCATGTTTAGATTTTCTTCAATCTGTTCCCATGTGTTCTGTCTCTGAGTTGGAGTGGGAATGCTTGAATAAACCTATCTCCCTAGACGAGATTTCTACTGCAATAAAATCAATATGCTTGTGTAAAGCCCAAGGTCCTGACGGGGTTCACAATTGACTTTTACCAGACCTTCCAACACACTCTTGCGGGTCGGCTGAACAATATGCTTGATCACTTTGCCCTCACCGGTAAAGATTCAGGTACAGCAATAGAAGCCACAATAGTGGTCATCCCGAAAGAGGAGAAAGATCATTCTGATCCCAAAAAAATACAGCCCATATCACTTTCAAAACATGGAAGCAAAAAGCTGTGCATAAATTGTTGCCAAAAGATTGGAGACGTTTATTCCATCACTGATACATGATTCACAAATGGGTTTTGTAAAGGGATGACTCACTAGGGATAACATATGGACCTTTTGCCATGTAAACAAAAACCACCACAACTGCCGCCATTGCACTGGATGCCAAAAAGGCCTTCGATTAAATATATTGGCCTTTTCTTCATGCAGTACTCGACTCACACAATTTAGGTACATCTTTCATCACTATGATTATGGCTCTTTACACCAACCCTAAAGCTAACATTAGAATCAACGGTGATACCTCCTCCTCCTTCAACCTACATCAAGGATCGTGTCAGGGTTGCCCTTTCTCTCCTCTATTATTTCTTCTCACCATCAATCCTCTCCTCACCTTATTAAATTTGTCCCAGGAAATTAAAGGGATGCTTATGAGGATGAAGTTCTAATATTTAGTGAGGACATTGAAAGGATAATTCCTAGTATTTCGGACATTATCCAGAAGTTTTCTCGGGTCTCAGGCTACTCGCGAAACAGAGATAAGACCGAATTCTTTCTATTAAATCCACTTTGTTTCTCCTCCCACTTGGGTGACTCTGGCCTTAATCGGCAGCCAAACCGTCTTAAATATCTGTGAATCTGGTTTGGTAAAGACTTACCCAATACACTTGCTCTGAATGAAACACATACCATCTCTAAAATCAGAGACTTACTAAATATGTGGTCCCCTAAATTTATTTCGTGGTGGGGTAGAATCCAAACTCTCAAAATGTTAGTTACTCCTATCATAAATTTTGTTTCGCCCATGCTCCCTTTTAATATGTCAACCGCCTTCTTCCAGGACATTGACAGATTAACCTCTACATTTATATGGAGAGATGAGAGGGCACGAATCTCATACAAAATCCTTAGGAAAGATATCTCTTTAGGGGGTTGTAACATCCCTAACTGGAGTCTGTATCAATCAGCTTCCCTAGCTGCTCGGGGTGCTCTCTGGTTCATACACCATTCCCATATCCTTCCACGATGGGTGGAAATAGACACTTCTTTGTGCGCCCCATTTAATCTTTCAGCCATCATCACTATGCCAAAATTTAAAGCTCCTCAATCACAGATAATCTTTTCTAACACTATAGGGGCCCTTAAAAGGTTGGATAAACACATGAAGATACCTTTCACAAAACTCCGTGCTAACAGCTCTCTGGTATAATCCCAGGACTAGAATAGGGACTACTAATTTCTCGACTGAGTCTTGGGCATCCAAGGACATCTTACAAATTAAAGATTTATTTGGGGATACCAACTACCCCTGGCCCTTTTATACCCTATCTCAAATCGACAATCTTTTAGCGCTAGACTTCTATACATTTCAAAAGTTAAAAGTCAAATTATCTGAAATTCATAGGCCTGGTTATCCCTCCCTATAAGACCCAGTCTCACTGATTGCCGACAGCTAGGAGTAGTCTTCACACAACCCCGTATCACGATCGGAATGTGTTTCCAAGAAAGGACAGTACCGCGTCCAAGAAAAGACACCTGAAGGGAAGATTTTCTCCCTTTGCGATATACAAGTTGCATTCCATACGGAGTGCTGACTTCGGAGGTCGTCCACAACGATATTTCCCAAGTCCCGTTAATTTCCCCAAGTGTGGTTTAGATCGACACTTTTCCGACCCATTGAAGTCTCCTGACCGAGCTTCGCAATGCTATTGCTAATACTTCTCATACTCTTTTGCCTGATTCCTATCATTTTATGTAGATTTGCACTATGAGCATTTATGTGCCTTAACCTGTATCTGAGCGATTTAGTTTGCTAATGCATAGAAAGGGACTAGCTAGATTGTCTTCCGAGTATCAGATACTTATGTTGTTATTTTGTATCACGGCGACAGATCTGCTTGTATGTCTGATTCTTGTTCACCTAAATGTTTCCAGGGGGCGAGGACTCCCTGTTGTCATACTGTACCTATATAGTCTTATCCTAAGAGTGATATACCTGAATCTGATCACTAATTTGTAATAAACATCCTTGAACTTGGCCACCGATTCCTGGTCCTCATTGTGTAGCCAAATTGGTTGCACTGTTAATTGAATTTGATTGGCCAAGAAATGCTAAATCTCTTTCCCCTCAGTGTGACGAAAAAGGTACATCGGAGGACCAAGTTGGCAAGTAAGTAAGTGGTAGTAAATGATCCAGTAAAGGAGGTAAATCCTCAGTAGCAGTTGGGCACAGAAGCACAGGATCAAATCTGCTGGATCACTACTAATACATATATGGTTCCTCTTCGAAGGGGCACCAACAGCCATAGAGGAGAAGACTCTGGAACCCTCACCTGGAGAAAAGGAAAACAAAAGAAAAGATTTGTGAAAGTATTATTGTTTTTCCCCAAAGACTGAAAAGAGTATTTATACCTTTGTTTTGCTATGTTAAATAGACAAATAATCCCCCTAACTAACTAAAACTCAACTGAAGCAATTGCAGTACAATAGAAGGAATAACTGATCAGGCATTCATAATGCAAAAAAAACTGTTTATAATGATCATGAAAAAAATGAAAATATTGACTAAACTAGCAAAAGTATTTTGGTGGAAAATGGAAACATATCTCAAACAATGACGATTTTGTGGAGAGGAAGCTTATAGAGGGTTGGTTCTCTAAAATATGCCATAGATACAGATGACCAGTTAACAGATAGTAAAGAGGAAACTAGTGGAAAAGAAAAGTTATTTCCATAGATAAGATTGTGCAAGTTCAAGACAACCCTGGAAACCTGTGTATCACTGGAAATGTTCTGTAATGTGAAATGCGAGGATAAAAAATATTCAAAAACTATTATATACACTGGGAAGTATCAAGCAAAGAATTAAAAGTTTGCCAAAGTTATTCCTTTGAATAGTAAAAAAAAAACTCAGTAAGTTGCAGGGTCATTCAGCAGCATGTTTGTATGATACAATGTGTGACAGGATATTCCACCATTTCTGGAGGATTTGTGTTCATCAAGCACGCATGCATAAGCTGATGCATATACTGTATCTTTCTGAACAACAAAATGATGCACTCATAAATGGATGTGCCACTCATGTAGAAAGTATAACTCCAGATATTCAAGTTGTGTATTTTGGAAGAGCGCAAGCCAAGGAAATGGCAGACATGGAGCCTAGAACAGAAGTGCAGTAGATTTAAGTTAAGTGAGCCCAGATTCCAAAAACAAGTTGATATGTTTCAACTAAAAAGTGCAGAAACGCCTACACATTTCTGTGCATGTTATTGTCATATCTGGCACAAAGAACAAACAAATAAATAAATAAATAATAATGAAGAAAGTCAGATGTAGTTATACCTATGAATGTCCCACAGACATATATAATATATGTGTAGATATTAAATTAGCAAGAAGTTACGTGCATTGGTGACTGAGTCCTGATGCGGAAGTGACGTACGAACGGCCGAGACGACGGAGGCAGGACGCGGACCACGGAGCTACGGAGCGCAGCAGCTGAGCAACTGAGCGGGGGGGCAGAGGCGTGGTGTGCTCACCTAACTGCAGTTGCACTGGAATAAAGACTCCTGACATCTGCATCGGTTCGGAAAAGATCCTGCAGTGTGCCTTCCAGTTTAACAAGAAGGGAGGGGCTGCCCCATGCCTCATGCCTCAGCCATGTTGTTCCTGATGAAACTGACACATTGAGAGTGGCTAGGGAAGGAAGCATTGTGTGGTCGCCTAACTGCAGCCAGTGAGGATGCCAGAGTCGTAGAGGAGCGGAGTGTGCTGGGCGGGCACTCCAAGTACACTACTGCGCCACCCACCCACCACTCCGGACCGCACCGTTATTACTGCTGCTGGTGGAGGTGAGGCGCGAGACAGCCGAGTCGAGTGAGGTCCAAGCTTATGGAGGAGCGGTAAGCCATTTTTTCTTGCCAGCGCTCTGCCCATGTTCCAGCCCCAGGCTCCTCTTAGTTCTCTAAAAATGCACTGCCACCAGACTGTAGTAAGATCGTGATATTGAAAAGAGCTCCTGCAAAAGACAGGCAGAGGAGAACTGGCTTTTTGAAAGTGCCTGGGAGTGAGTGAGTGCGGGTGACATCGGGGCGACAGGCTAGTGCCGAGCTTCCTCCCCCCTATGCGGAGGCAGTCGGCGTTAGGCCGGTGCGGCTTGCACTGCGGAGAGGTTTGCTTCACCCTCCCCTGCTTTCCTACCCTCTCCTATGCACCATCAAACCACTGTATCACGCCACATCGGGTTTGAGCCTGGCAGGCTGAGACAGGATTAGCCCGCATAATCAGCAGTGCTCAGCCAGACAACCAAACAACCACAGTTCTGGTGCCACGGAATTCTTTGTTTGCAAGCCTATGAACTAAAATTATCTGTTGGTGATGCCCTCCAGGTGCCTGCGTTCTGGGCTCTCAATTGCTCCCTCAGGATCATCCGCAGGATCACCATGGTCCACATTAGGGCCAGCTAGTCACACCTCTGCTCACACTAGTCCCCTTAAGTTACTCAAGACCATCAGGTGAAGGAAACCCCGGGGACACCTTTCACACCTGAAATCCTATCCCAAGGTGATGTCGATGTTCTTGAGGGGCACAGTGAGGGGCACAGTGGTAAAGGATAAGGTCCAGGGAGTGGCCTCCGGTGTAGTTTGTGAGTACGAGGTGGGTGCTTGCCCTGCTCTTTCTGAGCTGACTGTTCCACATTTCCCTAAGTTTTTCCATCAGAATATTGGCGGAGTAACCACAATATCTCCGTTAACACAGGCCACTGATAAATGTGTTTTACCATTAGTGACGGAAAATACTGAGATGGAAACGGACATGCCCGTGGAAAATGTTGAGGTTCAATCTGAAATAAATTCTGCCGAAAATGGGTCACCTGTACCGGCAGGGCCGGTATCCTTGGTTGATAAATCTAGCAATCTCCCGGCCATCTATCCCCTAATATGACCCAACACATGCTACAGACTGTAGACTGCAGGCTTGAACCTGCGGACTAGGAGGATTACACCATGCCGGACATTGCTAAACCGTTGGAAAAAAACTAAGTTTTGGAGTCCAACTTGAAAACGCCAGCGGGACGCGCTCACCAGGTTGCTGACACCGCCGTGAGGGGAACAGCTTCATCACTCCCTCCAGGCACCTCCCCAGGGCAGCAGCTTGTCTCCAGCCGTGAGGGGAACGGCTTGCTGGGCGGACAGCTGTGGATCCTGCCGTGATGGGAACGGCCTCAGGCTAAGAACTCCAACTCCCGGCGGGCACTGTTGGACGCCCGACGAGGACGTCATCGCGGCGCCAGGAGGCGCGATAACCGGCAAGCAGCCCTCCCGCGGCGTGGGACGAGGGCGGGCCCGTCTGCGGCCATCAGAGCCCAGAAGAGGTTGGGCTGGGCCACCACCCTTGGTTCTTTACAGGGCCCCTTGCAGTCCTCCGGAAATAGATCCAACTTGACACAGCTGCAAGGTTAGTGATCCTTGTACTACGAACTCCCCTTTTGGCTACTAGTCTAACTGGATACAAATATGGGTAGGCGGATTGGTGCGGGGAAACCTATTGTTTCACTCCCACAACCCTCTTCTTCGCATAAATCAACCTCTATAGACAGAATGCTACAGAGAGCCATTGGAGTAGTTGCCACCGAAATTGAACTAACCGATAGACGATTGTCTCTCACCCCCGATCTTGCTCTACCCATTAGTTTGCATGATGATTTAGGCTCACCCCCACTCATACCCCAGGAACTTTCAACTTCCCCCCCTAGGACCCGGGCGGCAGGTTTTGTGGATGTGTTACATCACGAAGGTGCTCGCCCCAAAGTCAAGAAAACCAAACCAGCTGCACCATTGGGCCAAAAGCGCAAGAAACAATCAACGACCCATCCAACTCCTGGTAACCAGAGGGAGGCGACACTGGGAACATCCCCACAGTTAGAAATGGAGCAAGCCTCCTTGGGTTATGGATGTAATGGTGGACCTACAGGTCCAAGTAAGGACTATTGTGAAGGATGAGATAAAAAATATTTGGGAAAGGCTAGATACACTTACCAAATTGGTTGAGCTATGGGTGGACAAGTTTGATGTAGCATCAAGGGCAAAGGAATCAGTGTACCCTGCAAACACAAACCAGGCCACCCAAGGTATTAACCCCGAACCCCTAGCGACCAATAGCACACCAACACCCATCCTAGCGAATTACCCCAACCAGGAGGGTGGGGGAAAGCGACCGAAAAATACAGTGGGGATAGGAAAAGGAACTAGTCCACTCCACCAGGAGCCCAAACAGGGGACGCAGCCAGGAAAGGAAAAAGTCCAAACCCCAACCAGACCCCAGGTAAACAATGCTTGTAGTGAGAGGCTAGGGAATAAAAACGTCCCACACAAGGGCAGACATGACTTAGGGCCAACTCTTCCAGCAATAAATCTTCCCCCGGAGTCGACCCCCTATGTAGTTATATTAGCAGGTATCCCCGAGTTGAAAAAAGAGGACAGAGAGTCATACCTCGATCTAAGAAATAAATGCTTGCACTGGCTAGTTAACAACAAACAATTCTCCTACAGAGATATTAATAAAATCATCATGGCCCGTAGGGTGAGCTGGGTGGGATGGAGACCAAAAAACACTTCCGGTGATTGTGTTGTGATCAACTTTAAAAATCCAGTGTTTGTGGAATCCCTCCTAGATCGCAATTACCAGGGAGATAGGTGGGGCATTAGTTGTCTACCATTAGGTTATTTTTACCCCCCGCACATATCCCACCCGCAAGAGGAAGACCAGGCCAATGGAGGGAGGAATGGCCACAGGGAAATTTCTTCTCCTCATTAGGCAAGGGACAACCATCTCCCTTACTTTTTAATATTCCAGTGCAAAATAGATTCAGTCCTCTAGAATCAGTAGATTGACTCTCTCGAGAGAGGTCTCCCCACAAGAGCTCCTTAACCAACTAGGAAAGGCGGGGATACAGCAAAAGTCAAGGGCACGGTGGAGAAAACCCCCAATGCAGAGCTTGGGGTCAGAATTGGGAAGCGAGACAGGAAAATCTAGGCCATCTAGGAGCACACATACAACAGCAATTATGAATTCTCCAACCTTTGATCCCTTCCATCAGGAAACGCAGACCTCGATTACAGTTCAGAGGGACATAGCTACCACTTCACACTCCCCGAAAGGCGCTCACGACCTAGCCAATAGTACTGATATAGTACAGCGAAAGGAGCATTGCCAACTCCCATTGGGCAGTCAAGACAATGAAACTACAATTCCCCCCTCCCCAATAGACAAAACAGGTCCTGCCACTCTGCAAATTCTTTCCTGGAACGTAGCTGGACTACTCTCTAAACTGGACTGTCCGCAATGGGGTTCCTTTATAGAGCAGTATGAAATATGTATGTTCCAAGAAACATGGGCCAAAGACGATTTACATAGAATGGGCTATGTATCGTTTAACATTCCAGCTACCCACGGGGGGAAGGGCAGACCCTCTGGAGGTTTGTGTACCTGGGTCGCAGTTCATATGGGTTGCAAGGCAAAACAGCTGGAGAGTTTCTCTCGTGATATACTCTGTGTACTCCTTACCTTTCATACGGGTCTTGACATAGCATTAATTAATGTATATTCTCGACCAGTACCTAAGGGAAAGGAGTCCACTACACTTGAACAATTAACCACTTGTCTCGCAACCATCCCTGCAAACTTTGGGGTAATCATCGGTGGAGACTTTAATTGCCAATTTGAACCGCTGAATGGGCTGGACACGGGCACTCTCTGTGAAGAGGATAGCTACTGGTCCATCCCAGAGCCTAACATACCCCATATAAGGGCATGTCCCCATTAGCACTACAGTTAAGTACCCTCACACTAAACTTCTCACTGAGAGCTTGCAATGGTCGCACTCTATCCGACACGCCTGGGATCCACACTTTTAATAGACAGGGGCATACCTCTATTATTGACTATATTATGGTAGACACAAAATCATGGTACAGAGTGCTAGATTTTAAAATTAGTCCCCATGTAGACAGTGATCATAATGCCCTCATTCTAACATTAACAATACCTCATGCCAAGAAACCATTTGATAACTCGGCACCCGCAGATACATGTTTAATCCAGTACAACGGAGGGAGAAGAGTCCGATGGGGCGAACTCTCCCAGTCAGTAGAAAAACTGGTCATGATTTACCAACATATCCTTCCATATCTTAAGGCTGCATACGAAGCTATAGAGACAGAGGGCATTCCTAATTATAATTTAATAATTTTTAAAAACAACCAAGAGCTGTTCACTTCTATGGCCGCTTTCTTTTATCAAAATAAAAAACCCAGGGTGACTAAAAAGTCCCAACACCCGTGGTTCAATTCTGATTGCCGTACGGCTAAACAGGATCTTATTACTGCCATTAAAAGTAATGACAGGTCAGCGATCAAAGTTGCGAGGGTAAAATACAAGAATGACATTGCTAAGGCCAAAAAGGTTGGGAATTGCAAAAATGGGCTGAGCTCAGAAGTGCTCTATTAAATCACGATTTGAGGTCCTTTTGGAACATCATCAACTCAGGGTCCAAGGAGGGCAAATCAGCCATAGAACCCAACATCAGTGAAGAGATGTGGAAGGCCCACTTTGAAACACTCTACTCAAGGGCTGTAGTCGGGGAAGGGCTAGCTAATAGTCCCCCACCGTCTCCGTGCATGACATTCGCAGAAAGTCCACCGATCACACTGAGAGAGGTACACGAGGCCCTGGGCATGATTAAACCAGCAAAAGCCGCAGGGCTGGATAAGATTCCTGGAGATCTTTTTCGCTCTGAGCCGACTGTATGGGCCCCCTACTTATCAGCCCTGTTTAATGCAATTCTCCAGGGCATGGCAATTCCCACCATCTGGGCAGGGGCCGAAATAATACCAATCTATAAAAAGGGCTCCCCCCTTTTACCTACCAACTACCGCCCGATTAGCTTGATAGACGTAAGTCAAAAAATCTTTGCACGGGTCCTTTTGGGGCGCCTGCACAACTGGATGGAGGAACATAACATTCTTACTCCCCTCCAAGCCGGGTTTCGAGCAAGGATGTCAACAACTGACCAGATTCTAAGGCTACAGATGATTCACTGGAAAACTGTGAGTATAGAGGGTGGCAGCCTCTATCTCATCTTCGTCGACCTTAAATCAGCCTTCGACTTAGTACCAAGGGACAAACTTTGGGTAATTTTATTAGATATGGGTGTCCCAGATTATCTTTGCCATCAGATAAAAGGTTTACACGAGGGCAACTTTGCTCGAATCAGATTTGGCAAAAATGGCGAACTTTCATCCCCCCTGCCTGTCGAGAGAGGGGTCCGGCAGGGTTGTGTCCTGGCCCCAACTCTCTTTTGTCTTTTTATTAATGGCTTGATTGAATCACTGAGCGCTGGGATAAACATCGACGCCCCCAAGCTAGCAAAACGCATAATACCTGCCCTCATGTTTGCAGATGATACGCTCCTGCTAGCCAAATCCCCTATGGGAATTCAGAGGACCCTGAATAATTTTAGCGCCTTCTGCAAACAACGGGGACTAGAAATTAATGCGCAAAAAACCAAGTACATGGCTTTCAATGTAGGCAATTCTACCCGCCCAAACCCTTGTCTGGATGGTAGCCCCCTAGAGAGGGTATCCATTTTTGACTATCTGGGAATTACATTGACAGAAAGAATGGACTGGGGAGCGCAAATTAGTAAAATAGGTCTAAAACTATCCCAGACCACGGGTGGTATTCTAAAACTATACAGGACCTGTTCTGATAAACTGGTGAGTCCGGCGGTGGTAATTTATAAGGCCCAGGCCAGGACGGCTGCACTCTATGGAGCAGAACTTTGGGGGCACTGTCCTTCCGGCCAGATAGCCCGTTCTGAGAACTCATTTGCCAGACAACTTATGGGGCTGCCACCTAGTACACCTTTAACACCTTTACGCATGGATCTAGGGATTAGACCCATTGAGGAAGAAGCTGCCCTTAGGCCTATACTATACTGGCGGCGCCTGTGGTCTACCCCTAAACTAGTCTCTTATAGAGAAGAACTGACTGATGTCATGGGGTTACGAGGTGCAGGGAAGTTGCCCTGGCTATTGTACATTAAGAAAACATGTGAGGACCTGGGCAGGGGCAGCCTGTGGCAAAATGCCGAAGAAACCTCCCAAATAACTTCCAGGAAAGCCTTGGTAGAGAGTTATAGAGACCACAAACTCTCCCAGCTAGAGAGGAGACCCTCACTAGGGAGACTGACGGCCGAGTTTCTGAACGTAAAAACCATATATTTTTGGAACCAGTGCTAGATGACATACAGCCGTTTTTGGCAAAAAGCTCTATCTGCAATTCAGGAATGGAGTTTTACCGCTGCGTTCATTTACAAAAAAGTGGGAGGGACATACAAATGAAGAGTGCCCAGTGTGCCCCAATGTAGAAGAGACCGATCTCCATGTGATATTTTTCTGCCAGGGGTATAAGAAGGCAAGGTCACGATGGCTAATTCAGCTTTGTAGGAACTTGGGGTCTACACATTGTCGCGACATGTACAGGATTTTAAAATCTGACACACGCATGCCCATTGTTTTTTCAATCTCATGCTATTTATTCTCCATGTGGCTTACACGCAGAGCCTTCCTAAACAAGCTGTAAATAGGATATATAAGTGTACACGATTTGTTTCTTTTAATGATGAACTTGTGATAAATTGCACTCATTTGGTACTCCCTGAGACATTCGACTCATTTTAAAGTCCATCACTTCTTGAAACAGAATGCATATAGAATTGGCCCCTCAATGTACATGGCTCTCATTTTATTTTATTTTAGCCACACTGTCAATTGGAGACAAATATGCCAGCTGAGCAAATGCATTTATGAGAACTAGCCACTTAATGTACTTCGCACAAGCATTTTATGTCTTGTTCTTTAAGATGGCTGATGCCTGGAAATGCTGCTATATAGTGTGGATTGTGACTCTCTTTTTATCTTTTATGTAATTGTATTTTAATCATTTTATACATTTGCCTTTTAATTGTGCTTTTATGGCCAATTGTGCCGAAATAAAGTTTTATGAATGTCACCAGGGAGTTGGTACAGAGACTGTCATTGGATACTAACGTTAGTTGCTCCCACATGCCAACCTTGTACAGTAGCACCCCCTCTAGTGTGTCCCGTGTGCATTCATTAGATTTGTCAAATCTAGAGGCGTCAGAGAAGTCTCCAGATAAAGGAGTACACGATTTTTTGCAAATATGAAATGTAGCGGATAATAGATTGGGGGGAGGGGCAATCTTGAGATACTTTACGTTTTAGAGAGGATTCTCTCATCAATTTTATCCTTGTTGGAGAAAACCACTATGAATTCTGATCATATACTGGATGTCCTTTCACCAATTTTAATGGGAGTTCAGAAGCTCAATTCTGTCAATTCCAGTACAAGTAAGCTTGAAAAGGCAATTGATGTAAAATCCCAGGCATGCCAGACATTCATAGGGGTGTCTGGTTTGGGAATCCAGGTTGAGGTTCCGGAAGATAAGGGGATCCCCTCCGCTCCACAGTTTAGAGGTAGTCCCACGGTAAGCTCTGCCCCTAAAAAACAAGGGTCAGGGGATATTTCGTACATCAGTCCTGGGGGCAACACAAACATAACTGTACCTATAAATCCATTACGGGTGTACCCCATCTTCAAAAAAGGGAACACTAACTTGTCTTGCACTACTGAATCATTAACTGACCCCCTCCCCATTAAATGGCCCATGGATAGTTTAGATGCTGTTCCCCCTGGGGAGGGTGCCCTTCCGAAAGAAAGTAATGGATTAAAAGGTCGGAGGGAGAAGAAGAACAGGATTTGGCAAATTCCAAGGCGTAAGCCCCAAAAATTCCCCTGTCTCTAATCATGGCCAAAATTTGGGGCGTTCAGACATAAATCCTCCCTTCCCACTACTATGGTAGTTGACCCATCATGGAAGGGATTAGGGGAGTTGGAAGGGCAGAGAGATAGAGGGATTCCCAAATTCAATGAGGGGGGAGTGGAAAATACATGGGAGAATTTTAATGTACATATCGACCCCGATGAAGTGCATCGAGGAATCAGGAATGACCATAACTCAGTGAACTTAACCGCACAAACCTATGCTGCTGTGCTGGATTTAGGTCAGGCCATGGATAACGTCCCCTCCATCCTTCCTGACCGGGGAACTCTCCCAGCACGGATTTATCCCGGCCGAGGGAGGTTCCTGGAAGGGGGCCCGACCTTGCCTCTTCCACAAAGCAGATGCCAGTGTTGGGGTCCAATTTAAGGTTAAGCGATAAGTTATGTACTGGACATAGTTCTGGGCAAGCAACTAAAATTCTGATCTTTGCTTCCCTGTTTGATACTGAATTGGCTCTATTCAACAGAAGTTCCCTGCTGCAGCTGCTATCAGAAATAGAGGACTTAAGATTAGTAATAAGCAAAGATATAGAGCTGGTCTATCTCGATTTTAGTAGTGGTTCTCCAAATACCAGAGTCACATTTAGTTCAGGGATAATTGCAATACTAGTGTTGGCTAACCCTGATTATTTTAGGAAAAGAGGGATAGATGTGTTCCCACATGTGGACCCTTTGGTGGCCCCGTTCGTATCCCACAGGGAAGACTGCCAGGAGCTAGGTAGTACGTTTCCCAACACAAGGGGTGTCATTAATCCGAAAGACATTATAATTTCGGTTGGTAGCTCGTCCGGAAAAAGAGAGATTAACATTATAGGACCTAAGGTTCAAAGAGCCATCAAACCCATAGGGAATGAAGAGATAGCCAGTGGAGTTGGGTAGCTGGCTCGCTGAATGGCTTAAAAGAAAATGCAAAACTCCCCATGTTGCGAAGGTAGCCCACTGGGAAAAATCTTGTCTTGGAACTTAGCGAGCATTGAAAATTCTAACCTTAAGTTAAACTCCTTAATAGAATACGATCCTAAAATAATCTGTCTCCAGGAAACATGGAGCTGCGTGGATTTCAATTTTGAGAACATTTTGTATTTTGTTGTGCAGCAAAACCTTCAACTAAAGGTTATGCAATGGGTGGCCTAGTTATTCTACTCAGCTGCACTATAAATTGGAATCCCGTGGTTTTTCTCCATCCTTCCAAGTTCTGCATGGGTTTGAAACTCAGGTTGGGTAATGGTACACAAGGTCAGGCTACATCCCTTTTTTTGGTAAATGTATACATTCCACCAGGGAGAGCAACTGATTCACTGGTTGAATCTATTTTTTCCTTTGTGCACAAGACAAGTAGCTCCAAAGAGTGCACCTTGATATTGATTGTGGGTGATTTTAATGCTAAAATTTCGAATTGCTCCATTATGGCTTTTTCTAACTCTGAGTTGGAGGACATATGGTCCATTCCTGAATCCTTATTGTCTGGCCATATTAGATCAAATAGGCGGGGCTTGTCTTTCTTGCATAATCTGAGAATATATGATTTTGCGCTATTGAATGGCAGATTCCCAGATGATTCTCCTGCCTCTTTTACCTTTCATGGTCCATGTGGGCACTCACTGATTGACTATATGGTGGTATCCTATCAACTCTTTGGTGCATGTACGCAATTTAAGGTACTGCCTACAAACATGAGCGATCATAGAGTTCTGTCACTGGATGTCAACATGGAACCTGAGTTTCTAGAACCTTGGAATCGAAGGGATGATAGCATTTTATATAAAAGAATTAATGGACACATTTTTTGGTCTAATAAAAACCTCCCATGTTTCAGGAGGATAGTTGAAAATGTGTATCCTGGCCCTAGTCAGGAAAATCCCATCTTTAAGTTCAAGAAGATACTGACCCCAATTAGATCGTGCAGAACCAAAAAGCAAGTTAGCAGCACTAATCATTTAGTGGCTAAATCATGGGAGGTAAAAAAATTAAATCGCGAGATTAATGCCCTAATAAGGGAACAATTTAAGCAGTCTTCAATGTCCAGACAAATGGAAATTAATAGTTTAAAACAAGTACGAAAACGGAAACTGGCATCGGAGCGTAGAGGGTTGGAAGATGCAAATTGGATCAAATTAAGAGAGGTTGCACAGTCCGTTGATACACGTAAATATTGGGCTTTAATAGCCAAATTTTGTGATGGCAGAACTAAGGCAAATCCTATTTTAGTATCTGATGTAGAATGGACCATATACATTTCTCAGTTATATGCACTAAATTCCTTGGCTGGGTTGAATTCAGACTTTGCTTTTAGCTCCTCGGTGGGGAGCGATTATGGCCCCCCCTCGTGTACTGAAATAGAGGGTTTCCTTAAAGGGGCATGGTATTCAGGTGCGATGGGCCCGGATGACGTACCAATAGCTATAGTTAAACAGGACGGCGCAGCATGGGCATAATTCTTGCGTCCGGTATTCTCTTACTGCTACGCACATGGGACTATTCCATCATCCTGGAAGGGAAGTATTGTTGTCCCATTATATAAAAAGGGACCAAATAATTCTCCTGCTAGCTTTAGGTAGATCGCATTATAGGATGCAACTGGAAAACTGTTTGCCAAGAGCATACTCCTACTCCTTCAAGTTTGGGCTTTTGGAAACGGTTTTGTCCCTTCAGAGCAAGCGGGTTCCGTAAAAATAGTGGCACCCTAGATAATATTACCGCCCTGCAAACTTGAATTGAAAAATACCCAAAGAGCAGGGGTATGCCGTTATATGCGGCCTTTATAAATTTCTCCACGGCTTTCAACCGGGTTGACCGGGGGACACTGTAGAGAAAATTGTCCGCTATGGGGATCCCCATGCATCTGCTTAGATTAATTATTGCATTGCACTCCTCCCCTTGGACTCAGGTCCTGATGGGAGGAACCCAGGGCCTGTCAAGTAAAATAGAGACCCACAATGGGCTGAAGCAAGGGTGCCTACTGGCTCCTTTTCTCTTTTCTCTTTATATTAATGATTTGCCGAGTAGGGTTGGGCTTTGCAAAGGGGATCCCCCAAAACTAGGAACTATGAAGTTGAGCTGCCTGCTATATGCGGACGATGCCATTTTGTTAGACCTAACCCCAATTGGACTCCAAAGGCAACTTACTGAGTTAGCAAGTTATTCAGATGATTATTTCTTAAAAATAAATATTTTAAAAAGCAAAATAATGGTCTTTAGATATCGGGGATGCCGAGTCAGGAAAAATATGCACTGGTTCTTGGGGAATTATAAACTTGCTGTGGTGAAGTTATGCCCATACCTTGGGAGAATTTTCACAAGTAAGTGCTCCAGTAGCGATCACATTGACCAATTCAGAGGTAAGGCAATCTCTCAGGCTTCCGCAATTAGTAGACTTTATAAGCATTGCGGGAAAAGATACTTTGCACATGTTTTATCAGTTTATAAAATTAAAATTCCCCCAGCGCTGAGTTATACCTGCGAAACAGTAGATGAACAGCAGTGGGATAATTTCGAGAAAGTAGAGGGGCGTATTCGGCACCAAATGTGCAATCTGAATCGCACAGCACCCATAGCGGCGATTCGGCTTGAATTCCGGCTACTTTACACTTATGTGTTCTCTTTAGCTGTGTGCTTAAAATGGAGCAATGCACTATTGAACAGAGTTGAGAACACTTTACGTGTAGCAATGCATGAGGACATTTTTTATATCCTGTAGGGAAAAAGTGTTCTCTTCAGAAATTACCGGAAAGCCGTAAATATGTTTGACTTGGAGAATAGCTGTACAGGCGTTCTTCACAAACAAGTTTTCAAAACTAGAATTTAAAAAACTATTTACGATGTATCTCGAAAAGAGATACGGCACTGTGCGCAGCACATTCCAACAATGACTTTATAGTGGGGAGTAGTATTTATAAAAAGCCACAACCCTACGTTATATGGAATCTCCCTCATGGAGTGTGCAGAACAATCTTGTTGCTTAGGCTGAATTTACTTCCCTTAAGAATTTTCAAAAGGAGCTTGGGGGGGGTCTTCCTAGGCAGGAAAGACTCTGTCACCTATGTGATACCTGTGTGCAGGACTTAAATCATGTCCTATTTGTTTGTTCCCTACTACAACCTTCACGACGTCGATATCTAATACCTTTTTTCCTAAAGTATAATATTACTACAGCTGAGGAGGCCCAAAATTGTCTTTCGCCCCCCCCCCCCCTCTGAACCAGTCGTTTTTAAAAATGTTAGCTTTTTTAAACAGTTTGTAAATATATTTGAGAGAAGGAACAGGTTGCCCTGTTAGCCATAGTAGACTGCATAGGTTCCCTTCAGAGCAAAACTTAATGAATTTTATATGTAGTATATTTGGCTTTTTTTTGTTTTTTAATTGGTGCTATAGTCGGGTGTTTGCACTTTTATTTCCTTGTATGCTGCTACGAATACTGTCATGTACAATTAAATTTCTATCAGCCAAGATTTTGGTATCTGTTATGTTCGAGCACTTGCACTTTTCTGGTACCATTTATGCTGCTAGTTACTGCGTACTGTACACCGAATCTTAGAATTTTTTAATTCCTTTGTATTTTAATAATTAATGCTTGTTGCATCAATTGTATTATTACAAACATATTTTCAGCATCCTTGTATACCCACAGTCGAAGTCATCTAAAGATTGTATTTTGAAACCGATTTTGTGCTTATATTGCACCACTTTGCAATTAACAAGCAATTTGAATTTTGTATTATTTTATGAAAATGGAATTTTTGATGCTTTGTGATTTTATTAGCTTGTCTTTTAAGTGTTGGTTTATTTGATAAATTGGACATAGGTTTTTATGTGGAACTATTCGGAGCTCCAAATCATAATAAAATAAATTGAATTAAATTGCAATTGAAATTAGCAATAATATTGCAAATAAAAAATATATATATATAATGTATTCATTTTAGTTACACACATAAATAAATATATTCTACCTTTTCATTAATTAGCATTAATATTATACGTACTATTATAATAAAAACAGGGATTGTGTGGTTTTATTTACTTATAAATTAACATGAACGTAATTTAAATTTACTATATAATTCTTTATTACTTTTAACTAAATAAACGTAACTTCTTAACTATTTTATTTTTTAACATTTATCTATATACAACGTGGTGTAATGACATACCACAATAGAATGACTCCAGATGTAAAAGACCCAATATGATGGTAGTGTACCAGAAATTTGGCCACATGTTAAAAATGGTTGTACGCTTCACAAACATGTCTGCCAGTGACCTGTTGTAAAAAGATATATAAGGAAGAAATATTTGAATCACACTTGGTTAACATGCAACTCACCATGGGACCAAAGTGTATTGGTACCATATACACAGTAAAGTCAACAGCATGCTGCAGAACTTGACCCCAACAATATGGTTTGTGACTCTGAGTTTCGCATATGCAATAAAAAATTCTGCTTTTAGGAAAGGTGGTGAATTTTTTCTGAAGAAAGGACTATTAAGCAAATGATCCTCACACATTCACTGTGGATAAAAGATGCCCCTAAATTTAGAAAGATTCTACTGAAACTGAAAAGGATTTTATTGGATCATATGTGACAACACTATGTCAGAGAAGGCAGAAATGAAAAATTTCTTGGAAGACATATTATACAAAAAGACCTTGACAAAGAAACTTTACAGCTCTGGCATGCACACAGTAGCGGTCCGTGGTGGGAGTACTGCCGGGCGGTGACGTGGGGCGGGGGAGGGGCAGGGTGGGGGGTAGTAAACTACAGAATACGGCTGAATAGAGGTAAGTAGACATATAAATCAATAAAACGAATTTCGTTGCGCGCGCTGCATCGCCACATTGCCAAATGCGATGCAGCGCACGCAACGGAATTCATTTTATTGATTTATATGTCTACTTACCTCTATTCGGCCGTATTCCATAGTTTACTACCCCCCACCCTGCCCCTCCCCCGCCCCACATCACCGCCCGGCAGCACTCCCACCACGGGCTGCTACTGCATGCACATGCTGTCATATCACGAATGTGGTGAATATGATGAGTGTAACCAGATAAATGGGTGACCATTGTACGGAAATTCCAAAACAATTGTTAGGCTAACATCAGGACCAGCTGTCAAATATAAATGTGCATTGAAATCTTTTGATGAAACTGAAGCGATGTTAAATTTGAATCCTGAGAATACAGACATTGATAAAACAAACATGATGGATATATACTATCCTCAAAGAAGTTCAGCATTAGAAAATGTCTATTTATATTAAGTATTAAAACTTTGGCGTGCTCCGGGCTTCTTATGGCCAGTAGAAGCCCGGAACTCCAACATTCTAATGTTGTGTGTTCACAGCTGTTGCTGTGGGTAAACAGACATAATATCGAAACAAAAATATCGAATGGACAAAATATCGAGTCCAAAATATAGAATGGACATAATATCGAATAGACATAATATAGTCGTTAAAAATATCGAAATTAAGGTAAGTAATATCGATTGTTAAAATATCGAAGTACATAATATAGGCATTAAAAAATATCGAATTTTTAATAATATCGAATTTTTTCTAAGTGTATTGTATTTTAGTATATGTGTTAAAAATGTATATTAGTTGTTGTAATGTTTGTTTAATTTTTTAAAAGTAATGAATTTTATGTTATTTAATTTTTGTGTAATTTAATTCCGTAGCGGGTAGTGGGTTTATAGGGGAATAGGGTGGGAAGTAATTTAATTAAAATTAAGTACATATTAATAAATATTAATTGGTATTGATAATTAATGTATTGTTAATTAATTATTAATTGGTAATTAAATTTTATTAATTAGTAAAAAAAAAATTTGATTAATTGGTAATTATGTTAATTCTATTAATTAAATAGTTGTAGCGGGATGTGGGTTTATATGGGAATAGGGTGGGAAGTAATTTAATTGAAATTAAGTACATATTAATAAATATTAATTGGTATTGATAATTAATTTATTGTTAATTAATTATTAATTGGTAATTAAAGTTTATTAATTAATTATTATTTTTTAATTGATTAATTGGTAATTATGTTAATTCTATTAATTGAATAGTTGTAGCGGGATGTGGGTTTATAGGGGAATAGGGTGGGAAGTAATTTAATTGAAATTAAGTACATATTAATTAATATTAATTGGTATTGATAATTAATTTATTGTTAATTAATTATTAATTGGTAAATACATTTTATTAATTGGTAATTATTATTTTTAAATTGATTTATTGGTAATTATGTTATTTCTATTAATTAAATATTTGTAGCGGGATGTGGGTTTATACGGGAATGTGGGAGGAAGTAATTTAATTGTAATTAGTTAATTATAGAAAATACTTTTTTGTATTGATACTTAATTTACTGGTAATTAAATATTAATTGGTATTTATTTAAATATTTATACAAATCCGGTAATGATTATTAATTGGTTGTTAATGATTTATTAATAGGTAATTAATTTGTAATAAATAATATGTATTGTATTTATAATAAATTAATTATTAAACATTTTCTAATTGGTAATTAGTGTTATTAATAATATTTATTAGTATTGATAATTAATTATTTTTAGTAAAATATTAAAATATTACTTTCCCTACTGTTGCACTCACTGGAGTGGGAATAGTAATTTTAACCCTCCCGCTATCCTACCCTGTCCCTACTGTTGCACTCTCTGGAGTGGAAATAGTAATTATTACCCCTACGCTATCCAACGCTTTCCCTACTGTTGCACTCACTGGAGTGGGAATAGTAATTTTAACACTCCCGCTATCCAACCATTTCCCTACTGTTGCACTGTCTGGAGTGGGAATAGTAATTTTTACCCTACGCTATCCAACACTTTCCCTACTGTTGCATTCACTGGAGTGGGAATAGTAATTTTAACCCTCCCACTATCCAACCATTTCCCTACTGTTGCACTCTCTGGAGTGGGAATAGTAATTTTTACTCCTACGCTATCCAACGCTTTCCCTACTGTTGCACTCACTGGAGTGGGAATAGTAATTTGTACCCTCCCGCTATCCAACACTTTCCCTACTGTTGCACTCTCTGGAGTGGTAATAGTAATTTTTACCCCTACGCCATCCAACGCTTTCCCTACTGTTGCACTCTCTGGAGTGGGAATAGTAATTTTTACCCCTACGCTATCCAACGCTTTCCCTAATGTTGCACTGTCTGGAGTGGGAATAGTAATTTTTACTCCTACGCTATCCAACGCTTTCCCTACTGTTGCACTCACTGGAGTGGGAATAGTAATTTGTACCCTCCCGCTATCCAACACTATCCCTACTGTTGCACTCTCTGGAGTGGTAATAGTAATTTTTACCCCTACGCTATCCAACGCTTTCCCTACTGTTGCACTCTCTGGAGTGGGAATAGTAATTTTTACCCCTACGCTATCCAACGCTTTCCCTAATGTTGCACTCACTGGTGTGGGAATAGTAAATTTTACCCCTACGCTATCCAACGGTTTCCCTACTGTTGCACTCACTGGAGTGGGAATAGTAATTTTTACCCCTATGCTATCCAACCCTTTCCCTACTGTTGCACTCATTGGAGTGGGAATAGTAATTTTTACCTTCCCGCTATCCAACGCATTCCCTACTGTTGCACTCTCTGGAGTGGGAATAGTAATTTTTACCTCTACGCTATCCAACGCTTTCCCTACTGTCGCACTCTTTGGAGTGGGAATAGAAATTTTACCCTCCTCCTATCCTATGCTAAAAGTAGTGATTATTATTACGTTAATATATGTATGTATTAAAAAATTAAAATGTATGTATATTTTTTTTTTACTTAAAATAATTATTTATTAATTTTAAAGTAATTTAACTAATTTTAAGTATGTTTTACTTTATTTTATTTATTATTTCATTAATTTTACATTACTTTTAACAGATTTATAAAATTCGATATTTTGACTAACTATATTTTTAACGACGATATTTTGGAATCGATATTTTTGTACTTACCTGTTTGGAGATAGGGAGTCGATATTTTGACAGTCGATATTTTGTCCACGATATTTTGTCTACTCGATATTTGTGAGATCGATATTTTGTCAGTGATCCGTTGCTGTGAACAAACGCCTCATGGAGCCCGAGGGGATTTCAATCCCCTTAGGCTCCGTGAGGCCTTTGCTTTATTTGTTAGAACATTTTGCTCTCTAGTGGCAGAATGTTCTAATTGCCTTATAACCCTCTGTAGCTGGGCTATACTGGCATTAAGGTCCAGTTCCCTTGTTAAAGGCCCTCGCCTTCGGCTCGGGTCGTTAATGCTGGAGCGAGCCTTTAATGGCCAGTACAGCCCGCTACAGTGGGCTATAATGCTATCGTATAATCAGGGCCACTAGAATTATACGATTGTGCAGCTGCAGCATTTTTCGTCTAATTATAGATTTGCTGCTTTTGCCACATAATCTACCATCTACTGCATAATCTGAAGATTTTAACAAAAAACATTTTTCAACCAGTTCAAAAGTTACTAAAAATGCAATAAACATGTTTCTGTGCAGTGGGAAACCCTTTGCATAGTTTGACTGGTCACCTTTATGTTTCTTAATGCTATATTTTGGTGTCAAACTGGTACTAATACGATGCAACCAATGCCCAGACAGTGTTAACAATTGTAAAAAAGACAAACTAATTAGGGATAATTTGCTTTTTCTTGCTGCATAATTTACTTTTCCCTGCTGCATAATTTGTCCCTTCCGTGCTGCGTAATTCCAGTGGCCCTGAGCATAATACTACTCACATCAGACAAGACTGGAGTCCAGTGAAGTCTCTGGGCACTTTCTTGTTTCAGGCTGTAAGAAATTGGGTGATTGGTTGAGGGGGGTGGAAGCCCCACTCAGGAAAGACCCCCAATCCTTGTCAGGGTGAGCCACAAAAGTCACTAAATTAACCTGTGCTTAACTTTCTTGTTGTTTGGCATAAAAGCAAGGAGGCTTAACTTAGAGGCACTATGTAAAGTATTTATGCAGCACACAAACATTAATAAAGTGAAAACACAACACAAGAAAAATCCAAAGCCAATTTAGAAAAATATCATATATCATAACAATAAAATGATACCTGAATGAAAGAAATCCAACCAGTAGAGCTCGAGAAATTCAATTTTAAAGTTTTAAAATTAAAATAGCGCCTAAAAGCACAAGGCGCAACTCGTGATCACCTTGTTGTACTAAACCAGAGGAAAGTGACAATTTCAGGCAGCCCGCGTAGGAGCACAGGTCATATACAGGGACCAGGTTAATCCTGCTGAAAAAGTTACCTTCTAAAAGTCTGGAGCAAAGAGTTGGAGGAGGCCAAGAGGAGCAGAGAGAGCATCACAAATGGTTGCCGCTGTAGTGCAAAGAGCAGGCCAGGCACCACAAGCTGTCATTGCTGTAGCACGAAGAGTCGTTGGGCATTGCGGATGGTCATTGCTGTAGCTTTGCGTTGGTGGTCAAGGCTGGCTGTCAATGCTGTAGCACGGAGTGTAGATCTCGTGTAGCTGGTCGTCGCTCTAGCGGGTCTCTCTGGAGCCTCACATTGACGGTCTTAGCAGGCGGCAGAGTCTCGATTCAAAGGGGCCCATTTGCGGTCATGATGAGCCCAAAGTTCCCGATTTGCTTTTGGAGGAGTTCACACTCCTCTAGCCAAAAGTCCAAGATAGGAGGGGGCACCGCTAATGGATCAGTAACTCACTCCAACAGAGGCCTGCGGGGCTCAGACAGGTCCAGTGCAGAAGGTGAGCTAGGCAGTTGCAGGGAGGCCTCTGGAGCTTGTTATGTCCCTGTAGCTCAAACAGGAAGTCAGACAACTGACACTTGGACACTCTCTGTTAACCTGGGATAAAAGTAAGCAGGTGCAGTCTTCCTTCTCAGAGAGCAAAGCAGCCCTCAGCAGCTGGGCAGTCCTCTGGCAGAAGAGCGGTCCGTCTTTTGTAATGTCCACAGGTACAGGACTAATCTGAAGAGTGGCTCTGGAGCTCCAATATTTTAACCTGGTGCCAGCCTTTGTGTGGCATGACTCCCTTTCCTAGCACCGAATCAGAATAGGGAAACTTCTTCCACTTTCCCTGTCAATGCTCGAAACTGTCTGGGATGACAAAAAGGCAGGGCAGGCCTGGTGTCAGATTCCTTTGTGTGTGTATGAGGCAAAGCCTTTTGAAGTGAAAGTGGGGCTGGGTCCAGTTCCTCCCAGTCATCCCACCACGATGGCCCATCCTGTCAACACCTAAGCCCCATTTGTGTTACTGTCTGGAAGCAATCCACAAACCCCAGCAGCAGAGCCATTCACAGTCATGTGACCCAGGACAGTGGCAGAAGGCACAAATGGTTGGGACTGGATAATGCAAATTTTCTAAAATTGCCATTTTCAGAACTGTGACTTAAAATCTGACTTCACCATTAAAGTGGGTTTTAAATTACAATTCAATTGAGTGTAAACACCATATCTTTATCTGCTCCCAATCTAAAGTTAGCACTTATTAAATATAATAAGGTAACCCAGTGTTAGTCAATGGGAGAGTTATTCCTTACAACATTGAAAAATTATGTTAGGTGTTTTTCACTGGCAGGACATGTAAAGCCTTAGTACACATGTCCTACTGTTTACATACAATGCTTCCTGCCCTATGAGCCTCTAGAGCCTACCTTATGCGTGAATTATATTTATTAAAAAGGAAGGTTTAGGCCTGGAAGAGATTTATTTTGCCAGGTCAAACTGGGAGTTTAAAACTGCACTACAGGCTGCAGTGGCAGGCCTAAAACATGTTTCAAAAGGCTACTTTAGTGGGTGGCACAATGAGTGCTGCAGGCCCACAAGTAACATTTTATCTACAGGCCCTGGGTACAGGTATTACAATTTACAAGGGACTTACATGTAAATTAAATGTTCCATTAGGTGTAGTCCAATTTTAACATGTTTGAAGAAGTGAGCACAAGCACTTTAGCACTGATTAGCAGTGGTAAAGTGAATAGAGTCCTAATGCCAACAAAACAAATTAAGCAAAAGAGGAGGACTAAAGGCAAAAGCTTTGGGGGAATACCACACTAAGTATGTCAGGTGTATAAATGGCTATAAAGGAAACGTGGTGGAACATTTAAATCCAAGCTTAATGCATCATTGTCACTGAATCTGCTAAAAAAGGAATAACTACACGACTTTATTGCAGCTTTTTAAACCATAGAGAAAAGAGGGGGACCTGTGATAGAAGCATGAAACACATGAGGAAGCTTTTGAGGAGGCAGCTTAGAATCAGATCCAAAACTCCTCACATGAAGTTTATTGGGAATATTGGCAGAGGGCATACCATGGTAACCAAGGGTCACTGAGGAAATTACAAAAGGCACACCAGAAGAGAGCCAAAGCTCTAATATTGAAATGGATATTACAGTTGGGGACTGATTACGAGTTTGGTAGTGCGGGAGTGGGACCGCCCCGCCGCCGCTCGCCAAACCCCTGTGCGCACCGCCTGCCTGATTATGACTTTTTCAGTCACTGGCAGGCAGTTCTTTGGTGTTGCCCGCAGTGAAAACGTCACAGGCAGTGCAGTTACTAGGGTGCATGCACACAGTCGGCGATGCGGCGAGCACAAGGTAAGTGTTTTTATTTATTTATTTAATATTACTTATCCCGTCGACTGTCAACTTCCACCACACCCAGCCCGCCCCACCACCCCACTGGCTAAAGAAGCAGGAAAAGGAAGCACAGACTATACACCAAGCAGAGGTTGGTTTAGCCTTCTCAAACAGAGGTGAATTTAACTTTTACACAAATGTAACTGCTACTACCCTGGTTGTATGAAAAATATTAACACACTGTTTTTCAAGAAAATCAACAAGGAATTCTAACTTCAGAATTGAAGAAAATTATACAGAGATTAGGAAAGTCACTAAAGTGATACACTACTCAATGAGAATTATAGAAGCATTATCAAGTGCATGCAAGAAAAATCAATGCAAGGGTCAGAAACAACAAGATGTCCTGGTGTTTCTGATGGATCTTTTCAATCAATTAGAGGACGAAGGAACAAACATAAATTATGCTTTACCAACTCCAGCTACATAAAAGAAACAGAAGTAAGCCTTGAAAAAGTTGTCTACATTAGTATTCTATAGGAACTCACAGTACAGTTTGTAGTTGTAATGAAAAGTACAATAAATAATGTCTGTGAAAACTACACAGGAGATACTCTACAAACTTAAGAATTAAAGATGCTGGGAAATATCTCGCCTTAACATTGCTGGGAAACAATACAAACAGAATGGAAAATGGTGCTGGAACAATCAATTTAAAGACAGAGCTTTTTTAAAGGCAAAACATACACTACAATTGCCTTATGTGAGACCTGACACCCTTGGCGTGGTATTCCCCAGAACATTTTCCTTTCACATCTCCTGTTGGCTGAATTTCTTTTTGTAGGCTTTAGAACTCTGTGCACTTTACCACTGCTAACCAGTGCTACAGTGCTCATGCTCTCTCCCAAAACATGAAAAAATTGGCCTACACCTGATTGGCACATTTCATTTACCTATAAGTCCCTAGTATATGGTACTACATGTAACCAGGGCCTGTAAATTAAATGTTGTGCCCTGTCATTGAAGCCTGTAGTGCATTTTTAAACTGTCATTTCAACCTGGCAAAATAAACTGTTTGCCAGGCCAAAACCATAAGTCACCCCTAAGGTATGCCCTAAAGGCTCATAGGGCAGGCTGCATTGTATTTAAAAAGCAGGACATTTGTGGTTACGTTTTATATGTCTAGGCAGTGAAAAACTCAAAGTCATTCTTTATTGTTGTAATGTGAGTCTCTCCCATTGACTATCACTGGGTTACCTTATTGCATTTAATAAGTGCTAACTTTAGATTCGGAGCAGATAGAGATATGCTGGTTACACTCAAAATTAAATTGTAATTTGAAACCCTCTTTGGTCCAGTCAGATTTGAATTCGCAATTCTGAAAATAGCAGTTTTAGAAAGTTGGCAATTTCTGTCCCATCCATTTGTACCTTCTGCTAGTGTCCTGTTGCAAATGGCTCTACTGTTGGGTTTCAGTATTACTTCTAGACAGTAACACAAAAGGGGCTTTGGTGTGGACAGAATGGGCCATCCTGGAAGGATGACTGGGGAGGGGCTGTTCAGGGACCCACTTACCCTTCAAAAGGCTTTGCCTACTGCACACACAAATGAACCTAACATCAGGCCTGCCCTGCATTTTGTCACTACGAGACAGTTTGGAGCCTTGACCAGGGGAATACATTTCTAGACCCAGCTGTGGGGGTAGGACATGGAGTGTCCTGCTACTTGAGGGATTGCCTTGATGTTTGATAAGGAAGATTGGACCTGTTGCCTTCATCCCAGACTACCCAGAGTGACTCTAAGGGCCAATTCGTTTAGCCCCTGTCTGAGCTAAAGGGACATAACAAGCTTCATAGACCTGGGGGGGCGGAGCTTGCCTGGTCTAAAGATGGCCACTCCTTAAGCGAGCTCCGCGAGCCGCCACGAATATCCTTCACGAATATGGCTGCATTTTGACGAGACTCTTGCTTGGGGGCTGGGCAAGTGAAGCCCTACTGCTGGCGCCCTCATTGCTGAAGGGGGCGATACCAAAGGGGATGATGGACGGAGCGCTTGAGCAAATCAAACACTCACCCCCAGTCAAGTGATCTGGGTTTAATCCATCATCATTCTTTAGCTCACTCCACCACCCCAGTTCAGACATGGCCATATGCAAATCAGTCTGACCCTGTGCCTCATGGGAACAGTCCAGCCCGAACTGCCAAGCCATGTCTTCCCTGGACCGGAAACAAGCATCCTGGGACCGGTTTCTGGCTATTCAGCCGTCATCAGCCAGGCTAGCTTGAATCCAGTGGCAAAGTGAGCAAGGGACCCACGTCTGGGCATACCCTGCCAACTTAGAGGCGAACAAAGCGATACCAAAGGGGATGATGGACGGAGCGCTTGAGCAAATCAAACACTCACCCCCAGTCAAGTGATCTGGGTTTAATCCATCATCATTCTTTAGCTCACTCCACCACCCCAGTTCAGACATGGCCATATGCAAATCAGTCTGACCCTGTGCCTCATGGGAACAGTCCAGCCCGAACTGCCAAGCCATGTCTTCCCTGGACCGGAAACAAGCATCCTGGGACCGGTTTCTGGCTATTCAGCCGTCATCAGCCAGGCTAGCTTGAATCCAGTGGCAAAGTGAGCAAGGGACCCACGTCTGGGCATACCCTGCTAACTTAGGGCGAACAAAGCGATACCAAAGGGGATGATGGACGGAGCGCTTGAGCAAATCAAACACTCACCCCCAGTCAAGTGATCTTGGTTTAATCCATCATCATTCTTTAGCTCACTCCACCACCCCAGTTCAGACATGGCCATATGCAAATCAGTCTGACCCTGTGCCTCATGGGAACAGTCCAGCCTGAACTGCCAAGCCATGTCTTCCCTGGACCGGAAACAAGCATCCTGGGACCGGTTTCTGGCTATTCAGCCGTCATCAGCCAGGCTAGCTTGAATCCAGTGGCAAAGTGAGCAAGGGACCCACGTCTGGGCATACCCTGCCAACTTAGGGCGAACAAAGCGATACCAAAGGGGATGATGGACGGAGCGCTTGAGCAAATCAAACACTCACCGCCAGTCAAGTGATCAAGGGAAGACATGGCTTGGTAGTTCGGGCTGGACTGTTCCCATGAGGCACAGGGTCAGACTGATTTGCATATGGCCATGTCTGAACTGGGGTGGTGGAGTGAGCTAAAGAATGATGATGGATTAAACCCAGATCAGTTGACTGGGGGTGAGTGTTTGATTAGCTCAAACGCTCCGTCCATCATCCCCTTTGGTATCTCATTGCTGAAGGAGCAGGGCCGATTGCCTCAGCGGGTCCACTACTACGGCCCTGAATGTTGCTCTCTAACCCGCGCAGGGTGACGACACGACCGACGTGGATGGCGCTTCCTGCTGGGCCGCGCCTACGCCGGCCCTCGCGTGCCTCGGCTGGAGAAGGTGGCTTGACTGCATGCACGGCTGTGCGCACCTCGGGCGGTGCGTAGTACTGCTACCGAGTGCTGGTGTCCCGACATTATCCTGAGGCCGGCAGCGAGGTGGCTTGACTGCGTGCATGGCTGTGCACACCTCGAGCGGAGCACAGTACTACCACCGGGCGCTGGAGTCCCGACATCACCCTGAGGCCAGCAGCGAGCGGACAACTACGGGAACTACTGCTGAAGTGCTGAGGTGCACCTTTGCATGCCGGCGAATCGGCTGAAGCCTGGCGCCCGATTTGGTGGGTGAGTTGCTGCCTGATTTGAGCCCTCTTTATACGGCTGTAAGGAGGGACGAGACTGTCTCGCCCTGCATCAAGCTTGGTGACTCCATTTGAACTGCTGCACGTGTGAGGCCTCACCTTTGTGGCGCAGCCCCGCCCCTGCATTGGACCCTGGGCTCTTCGAAGTTGTGCGGGTGGCTGCATAGACTCCCCCCTCTGGATGAGAGAAGCGAGAGTGGATCATTCTCATAGTGGTTCTAGACAGGTCGGACTCCTGCCCCTGGAGAGGATTGTTGTGCTTAGACCTGGGAGCCCTCTCGATCTCCCTTACTGGGGCCTGTGACCAGTGCCGGCGGGCGCACACGCTTGTTGAGGCATTAGTGGTGGCTGTTGAGCGAGTGGACCTTGTGCTGCCTGCGACATCACAGAGCAGCCTCAGTGTGGGTAAGCCAGACAAGTCAAAACCTAAGCTGAACTTTGAGTAGCGGAAGTCCAGACACAGAGAAGACGCTGCGGAATCTGCGGTGCCAGAGTCTGAAGCATTAACAGAAGACCCCATCGGAGACATCAAAACGATCCTTGCGTCCATGCAGAAGGGGCTGTCGGCGATCGATGTGAAAAACGACACCCTGTCCTATAGACTGGATCGCATGTCCGAGAGGGTGGACAAGAATGTGGAATGACTAGATATGGCCGAGCGACGAATTACCGAAACAGAGGAGGCCCAGACTGACACCAACAGCTTGCAGAAACAGATGGAGAAGCTTCTGGTTGCCTTGCAGGACAGAGCCGAGGATTTGGAGGATAGATCGAGGCGCAGCAACCTGCGCATTATTGGCCTTCCCGAGTCCACCTCAACGGGTAACATGGAGTCCTTCACAGAAAATTTGCTCACTACTCTGCTGGGTGCTGCCACCTTTTCCCCCATGTTTGTCGTGGAGCGCGTGCACCGTATGTTGGGGCCTAAGCCCCCCCCCCGGGTGCCCCTCCAAGGCCTATCATAGCGAAATTGTTGAACTATAGAAACAGGGATGCAGCGCTCAGGAAGGCGAGAGAATTGGGCACTCTACAATATGAAGGTTCCTCTCTCTATTTATTCCCGGACTTCACTCTTAGGGTCCAGGAGGCCAGGAAGCAATTTGTGCCGCTGAAGCGCAAACTGAGGGAGCAGAGTTTGGAATATGCGATGCTGTACCCGGCGCGCCTGAGAGTGATCTTAAACGGGAAGGCGAAGATTTTCTCTGATCCTCAGTCCCTCCAGAAAGTCCTCAAAGAGTGGGACAGGCTTGCCAAATGAAAGAAAGACCAGACGGAGGACTATCAAGCGGGTGGTGCAAGTGGAGGTCTTGATGACAACGACTGAAGAGAGGACCACACCACTAGGACCCAATGGGGACCCATCCTCATGTGTAGAATTTTTTGCTGTAACCCGGGGGGTTTGGATGTTTGAGCTTGGGTGTGGACTTCACTACCGTGCTGTGCTAATTACTGCTCCTATCGCTAATTTGAGTAATGTTCTACTAACCTGCAGTTTCTATTCTGCTTAAGCCGGAGTTGGGGTGCAAGGCCGCTGGGCCCTCCAGGCGCGAGAGACACTATGGTTCAGTGACTGTTTGCGAGGCTCCGCTGGAGACTTCTCTCTCTCCAGTGGCAGTCTCATAGTAGATGCTTAGTGGCGGTGCGGCACTGTGGTGCACTGAAGTGTCGGCGGGCAATATCCGCCCCAATGCGTTTCACACTTGTTCACTATATGTTACTTAGTGCCTATTGTTGCACAATTGTTGTTTTCCTTCTATGTGCTATAGTAATTGTTGGTAGGGAGTGCAGTAGACCGCCTATGCCTAGTTGGGGACGGCATGGCGTGGGAGGCGGGAGGGGCTGGGTTTCTTCTTTTTTAACGGTTCACATGCACATTAGAATCATGAGTGATCAGGGCACCACACCTCATATTGCTGACGGGGCTCACCATTCTTATGGTAGCCGCGAATGACACACTATGGAACTGGGCAGGGACATAGAAGGCGCCTGCGGCTCCTGCCTTGGAATTTGAGGGGTCTGAACGACCACAGAAAGTTGCGCAAAATCCTTGCATATCTGAAAAGAAAGGAAGTAGACATTGCCCTGCTTCAAGAGACGCACTTAGCCCCTAATTGCGCAATGCTTACAAGACGAAACCTAACAGGCCCGTTCCAGGCAGCTGGCTTCACCTTGCACTCTAGAGGCGTGTTAACATGGGTGAACCCTAAGTCAGGTCTCCAAATGGAAGAGCGCAAGACTGATCTGGCTGGTCGATATGTTATTTCAAGATGTTATGGGAGGGGTCCTGACTTTCTAATTGTTAATACCTACGGGCCAAATTACGATGACCCCCAGTTCTATCATTCAATATTGTCACTCATTAAAGATTGCGTCTCACTGCCGCTGGTTTGGGGGGGGCGATTTCAATTGCGTTTTGGATCCTGCGCTTGATCGATCGAAGGGTCCTCCTAGGCGCCCATCTGCTGCTGCTAGAGCTGTGGCTGACATAGTGCTAAAATTGCATCTGGTCGACGTGTGGAGATCTAGATCCCCTGGGAGGGGCAGGTTTACGCATTACTCGGCATACCACGACACACACACCCGTATAGATTACTGGTTAATATCGGAGGCGTTAATGTCTAGGGTACAGGAATGCACAGTCTTTGCTCGCTCTTTTTCAGACCATTCCCCTATATTGTTAGCGGTTGATATTCCCCCCCGGGGTCCTCCCCCTTTCCTGTGGAGAGTCCCCCCATACTCTCTGTTAGACACGGTGGTTAGGGCTGACTTGGCTGCCGCCATCATTGAATTTTTTGCAACCAATATTGGGTCAGTTGACTCCTTTGCCACGATATGGGAGACGTTTAAGGTATTTATACGAGGGGTTGTCATCACTAAACATTCTGGAGAGCTTCGTTCCATTAGGAGTAGACTTGCTTTGTTAGAGGATCGATTGGGTGCCCTGGAGACTGAGGTGATGAACAGGAATGACCCACAGATCCTAGAACAACTGAAAAAAACACTAGATAAGTACCACAAGGAAGCGGATAGTGAAATTAAACACATGGGGAAATACGCATTGGCCAGAACTTACGGAGAGGGGGATAGGCCGGGCTCAGTACTGGCGGCGTTGGCTCGCCGTAGATCAGAGACTGGAGCCATCACTGAGCTGCTGGATGAGGAGGGCTACGTTTTGAAAGAGCAGGCGGATATAGTCAACCGGTTCGGCCAATATTATCAGGATTTGTATAGCTCTAAGGTCGCCCCAGATGAGGAAAGCATAATGAATTATTTAGAATACATAAAGATGCCATGGCTGACGGATAGTCACAGGGAATACCTCATGAGGCCCCTTGATGCTGTAGAGATTCGTATGGCACTGAACTCCATGTGTGATGGCAGCGCCCCCGGACAGGATGGGCTCACTGCGTCCTTTTACAAGGCTTTTGGTGACCTGCTGATTCCCCACTTGAGCACACTGTTCCAAGAAATGGGAGAGACTGGCATCATGCCTCCCTCTATGCGTGAGGCACCGATAGTAACCATATTGAAACCTGGTAAAGTCCCTCAGGAGTGCTCATCTTACAGACTACTGTTGTTAATAAACGTCGACACTAAAATCTTTGCTAAAATATTGGCCAATAGACTGTCCCCCATTTTGCCCCTCATGGTAGGCCCTGAGCAGGCGGGTTTTGTACCAGGCCGCACGCTATCATACAACCTGAGAACAGTTTTTGGTGCCTTGCAGCACGTTAAACCAGAGGTTAAGGCGGCAGCAGTGTTTTTAGATGCTGAAAAAGCCTTTGATTCGGTCGAATGGAAATTCATGTTAATGGTTCTGAGGCGCCTGGGCATAGGGGAAGTCTTCCTCCAATTAGTATCGGTGCTTTATAATTCTCCCACAGCTTGAGTGCGCATTGGCGACGCTGTCTCCTCTCCTGTTCAGATATCTAGGGGCACCAGGCAGGGATGCCCCCTGTCCCCACTACTTTATGCGGTGGCTGCAGAAACCCTGCTGCGGGCCCTTGGTGAATACCACGGCAATAGTGGTCTCCGCTTCCCCAACTACAATCTCATTGTCTCTGCTTACGCGGATGACATGCTACTGTATATACGGAACCCGGACACAAATCTCTCCCCAATAATCCCAGAAGTGTTACGTTTTGGCGGTCTCTCAGGTCTTAAAATCAACTGGGACAAATCCATAATCTTCCCACTAACTCCGGCCACAGTCCCGACGTCCTTAGACTACCCTCTCCAATGGACATCTGATCCGGTTAGGTACTTGGGGATCCATGTTCACTCTGATGCGGAACAAGTACTAAGAGCAAATTATGGCAGAGCCATAACAAAACTGAAGGAAGATATAGGGAGGTGGATACGACTTCCACTCTCGCTGGTGGTGCGGGTGTCCTTGATGAAAATGATTGTGCTCCCCCAATTCCTTTTTTCTTTTCGTCAATATCCCTGTGGTTGTTCCCCATCACATGTTTAAGACGCTGCGGACACTGATGGGTAAACTGGCATGGGCAGGCAAAACTCCGTGTGTCAAGCTGGATATCCTAACCTTGCCCTACTCTGCGGGCGGCCTGGGCGCACCGGATTTAGAATTGTACTACAAGGTGGCGCAAAGCTCGCATGCGCATAGTTGGTTTCACGGCCCGCACAACCTGCCTCACCTCCAAATAGAGAAGGTGGTGGCAAGCCCTGACCCCCTCCCGCATTTGTTAACTCAAACACCTATCAGCCGTTGCAGCGTTCTGGACTCAGTTAACTCTATCATGCACGCCTGGCACGTTTTACTAAAGAAGCAAGCTGGAGCTCAATTGTACTCTCCACTCATGCCTGTAGAATGGTGCCACTGGTTCACTATAGGTTCCGAACGAGGAGTACTCCGCTCGCTGAAAGCCCTGCGGATACATGTGATGGGCGACTTTTTTAAGGAGGGGAGAGTACGCACGTGGGAAGAGGTGGCAGCAGACATACCTGACCTTACCGCCTTAACACAATTTCACTTCTTCAGAACTCGCCATGCGCTGAGGGCGCTGCTTGGCGAAGAGCTACAAGAACCTCAGGAGCTCCCTGCCTTCTCCATTCTTCTGCGGTCAGAGTCCCCTATAACATTAGTCTAGAAACTCTATGCCACATCACAAACCTTTAAATACACGCAATACACCAAAGCAAGGCTGGAATGGCAGATTGATATTGGTGTTCCCCTCACCGATGATATCTGGTACTACTGCTGTGAAGCCCACCAAAAGATCTCACTCAATAGCAGGCACAGATTGGTTCATTTCAAGTATCTGAATAGAGTGCACTACACGCCGAAGAGGCTGTTTCGTTACGGGCTCAGGGACACAGATCGCTGGGAAAGATGTGGGATAGCAGAGGCAGATTTTTTGCATGTGGCATGGTTGTGCCCTCCAGTAGCGGAATTTTGGAAGCACATTTTTCAAGCATTAAATGCCATAGTGGATCAGTCCCTCTCCCCGGATCCCCTCCTAGAGCTTTTGGGATTCACGAAACCCCTTAGTAAGAACATCAGAAAGTTAGTCTCTATGGGTTTACTATTGGCTAAACGTAGGATTGCGATGCGCTGGATGCGCGGTCCTGTACCAACTGTGACAGACTGGGAGAGGGATATGCTCTACTGTAATACCCATTCTGATGTATACAATGAGCTGCTGCCTCCCCGTAGTCGACCTAAAAGCTTCTGGGGTCTGTTTTCGCAATACCTAATGGCAAAACAGGCTAATGTCGCGGACAATGAATGATTACATGCTGGCCTGTAATAGTCCGGGAATCATGAGGCCTTCGTGCACGGGATTGTATGAGAGGAGTTGGCTGCTAGTTACATTTGGTAGTCGCTTGTATTTTGCTTAGCAGGTTATCTAAACTGCATTATGGACGCATAAGAGTGCACTGTCCTTTCTATTTCTTTATGCTGGAATGTTCCATTGTCAATGTGTACTGTATCAATAATTCTTGCCGATTGCTTGCTGACTCATGTAAACTGTCTATCATGCTTTGTGCTTAAATGTGAACTGGTTCTTTTTGTAAACGAATAAAAACAAATAAAAAAAAAAAAAACAAGCTTCATAGACCTCCCTGCAATTGCTCAGCTGACCTGCTGCCACTGGACCTGCCTGAGCCCTTCAGCTGGCCTCTGCTGGAGTGAGTCCTGTTCCCCAAGAGGTGCTATCTAGGTCCTGGATCCTTAGCTGGCATCAGTGGAAGCTCCTCCAAGAAAGAAAAGGTGAAAATCCTGAAGTTTGTACTCCTCACAACCGCAAGTGACTTTCTTCAGAGTCTAGGATGACCAGATGACCACAAGTGGTGCTTTGTACTTTTAGGCGCTATTTGCACTAAAGCGTTAAAATTGAATACCGGCCATTCTACTGATTGAACTTTGCTATTTTTTGTTTTGTATTGTGTTTTGACTTTATTATTGTTTGTGCGCAGCACATTGCCTCTAAGTTAAGTCTGACTGCTTTGTGCCAAGCTACCACAGGGTTAAGCACAGGTTAATTTAGTGATGTTCGTGTTTCACTCTTACAAGGGTTGTGGTCATTGCCTGAGTGGGGCTTCCACCCTCATCAACCAATAACCCAATTTCTTACACCATCGTATTATAAAAAAGGCTTGAACATTACTTCAGGTCATTGTAAAGTTTTCTTGGAGAGTACTTGTTAGAAATGGGGGTCTCTAGTTGGCAGAGGTAGGTACCTTTGTCCAAATAGGGGGCCTTGCTTCTAGTCAGGGTAAGGGGGATACACTCCTAAAATAACCCCTCCTCACCCCCTTGGTAGCTTGGCACGAGCAGACAGGCTTATCTCAGAGGCAATGTGTAAAGCATTTGTGAACACATACAGTAACACAATGAAAACACTACAAATGGACACCACACCAGTTTAGAAAAATAAGTAATCTTTATCTAAACTAACACAAGACCAAACGACAAAAATCCACAATACAGTATCAAAAATAAGGCTCTTCAATGGTAGAAACAGTTCAGTTCAATGCAAGTTGTAAATGCGACACTTTTCTCACAAAGTACCTTAGCTGCGTCACGCAAAACAAACAAAAGTGTCGCAGGGAAGGTGATGCATCAGTTCCTTGCTTCGGGGGAGGCGATGCGTCTGTTCCTTACTGCATCGCAGGGGAGGCGATGCGTCTGTTCCTTACCGGAGAGGAGGGGATGCGTCTGTTTCTTACCGTGTTCCGGTTACCATGCGACAAGATGGCGCCTCGATGCGTGGCGACGATCCGGTGCGATGCGACAAAATGGCGGCTTGATGCGATGCGACGGTCCGGTACGATGCGTGATCTTTTGCAGCCGCATGGCAGGTGCTGCGACGGTTTTCTCGGCGATGCGTCAGGACCCGCTGTGGATGCGGCGCGCTTCTCCCTGGTTGCTCGGCGAGTCGTCGGAACCAAGTGCGGATGCGGCACGCTTCTTTCCCGTGGCTCGGCGATGCGTCGGGAATCGGTGCGGACGCCCTTGGAGATCTTCCTCAAGATGACAAAGCAAACAGCAAAGTCCTTTTTCTCCTTTCCTTGGCAGTAAGTAGCCATTGTAGGCCAACCCCAAACAGCAAACAGCACAGGGGCAGTAATCTTCCTCAGCTTCTCCGGCTCTTCTCCTTGGCAAAGGTTCCTCTTGATTTCCCAGAAGTGATCTAAAGTTCTGGGGTCTGGGTCCCTGTGGTATTCTACAGTGGACCTTTCATCCGCTTATCATCAGATTTCCTTGTCACCAGAATCTATGAAGCTCACTTCCTTTATCACCCCATTTGGGTGTTTCCAGTTTAAACGCATGCCGTTCGGACTAGCTTCAGCGGCCGCTGTGTTTCAACGGTTAATGTTCCAACTCTTTAGCAAGGAGCATGGTGTCACCTTCTTCCAAGATAACATTCTTGTTTTTGGTGCTGATGAGGAGGAACATGCCTTAAGACTGTGAAAGGTTTTAGGTATTTTGGAAAACAATGGCCCTAGGGTGGAGCACTCCAAATGTAAATTTGCACAAAGAAGTGTTACTTACCTGGGACATGTTATTGATGAATTCGGTGTCAAACCTAAAACCAATCTTGTGTCAGCTATTTCAGAAGCTTCTGTTCCCACTTGCAAAGAAGATGTTCGGTCATTTTTAGGGATGGCTGAATTTTGTTCAAAGTACGTACCTAATTTTGCTGAATTTTTTTTTAATATTCGCCAGTTACTCAAAAAGAATTGCACTTTTGTCCGGTCTTTGGCGTGCGACAATGATTTTAAAACTATTAAGTTGGCCATCGCTAATGCTACTGCACTTTGCAGTTTTGACCCTGCTTTAAACAGCGTGATCACCACTGACGCCAGCAACAAGGGGTTAGGCGCGGTGTTGTCACAGGTGGACAGTCAAGGGAAAGAGTATATAATTGCTTACGCATCAAGATCACTATCTCCTTGTGAGGAGAAATACCCCATTATTGAAAGAGAGGCCTTATCTTGTGCTTGGGCGTTAGAACATTTTAAATCTTTCATTTGGGGGAAATCTTGTACACTTCGTTGTGATCATAAGCCCATAGTCAAAATCTTACCCTAAAAGTTGACTTTACTACCTTATCTCTGCTGGTCTGCAACAGTATTACAAGTGTGCAAGTTCATCAGTGATTTGCACACTAGAATTACGTGCAACTTCTTCAACGTTTTTCGTGCAAGTTTATCAGTGATTTGCACACTAGAAATACTTCCAAATTTTTCAGTGATCTGCACGCTTTGAGCAGATTCCATTTTTTTTTTTACCGTGATTTGCTCACTATATTTCAAGTTTTTTTTTTCTTCTCTTTTCTCTCAGGAAAAATAAACCATGCAGAGTATTTCACCACCAGCACCTTTTCTGCAAGAACCAGGCGAACCTCTTCTAGAATGGAAACTTTGGATCCGTTCTTTTAAAGCGTATTTAGTAGCTATTGATGCCACAAAATTCAAACCGGAAAGAAAGAAAGGATTAATGTATTATCATTTAGGTGTTGAAGGACAAAATATTTTTGACCATTTACATGATTATGTTGACATAGATGAGACTGATCTAGATGAATTTGATCTCGCTATTGCTCAACTTGATAAATATTTTGCTAAGTCTAAAAATCTTGTAGTTCATAGGTTCAAATTTTTTACAAGAGTACAAAAACCGTCAGAAAGTATTGACACATATGTCACTGCTCTGAAGGTTCTGGCTGCGACTTGCGAATTCGAAGAATTCACTTCACAGCTCATAAGAGACCAACTTGTAATAAGGTGTAATTCCAAAAAATTCAAGAACATCTTCTCACCTGTAAAAATCCGACTTTAGATAAAGCTATCGATATAGCTAAGAGTATTGAGGGTTCATGTCAAGATGTAAAATTCTTAGAGGAATCGATTAACAAAACAACCATTTCTGGTGCTGTTATTAACAAACCCATTTCCAATACTGATAAGTGTGATAATAAAAAGAACAAAAGTAGTTTCAAACCTGCAGTTCAAAATCCACAAAATCCTCAACCGTCCTTCCAAGCACGAAAAATTATTTGTTACAGATGTGGGTCACCCAATCATGTTTCCACTTTTAAATATTGCCCAGCACATGGTCAACAGTGCAAGAAATGTGGGAAAATGGGTCATTTTTCAAAAGCTTGTAGGGGGGGTAGATTTAACAATCCTGTTCGCTGTGTAATAAATGAAGATCACGATATTGATGACAGCAACAATGATAGCTCACTTAAAGAGTTACTGTTAGGTGTGAGATGTGTTAAGCAGAAGAACATTTCTTCAGTTGTTGATCCAGAAATTGAAGTTTGGCTCAACAGTATTCCCATTAAACTTTTAGTGGACACTGGAGCTCGCATTACTATCATAGATCACATCAAATATACACAGTTTTGGGGTACTTATCCTTTACTACCTCCGGATGTCATGACAGTGGCTTTTGAGGGAAGTAAAGTGGATCTTATTGGCTATTTTTTGTCATCCATCAAACTCTTAGATTCTTCTATCAATGGAAAAGTATATGCAGCACGCAAAGGCATCAATGTCTTAGGTCTTATTCATCAGGCTGAGTTTAATCTAACTATTAGACCTGGTTCAAGTAACCCAATTACCATTGAAAGGTGTGATGTAACTAATATTGGAACCCCTGTTCACAACAAGCTTGACATTAAATCTGTTTCTTATGTTGACAATGACTGGGAAAAGAAGTTTCCAAAAGTTTTTCAAAATACTTTGGGAAAAATCAATAATTTTGAATATTCCGTGAAGGTTAAACGAGATATTGCACCTGTTAAACACAAGCTGCGCAACATTCCGTTAAGTGTGAGGAAAGAACTTTCTGATATGCTTTCTGACATGTGCGTGCAAGGTATTATTGAAAAAGTGGAGGGCACTTTATGGCTTTCTCCTATAGTTTTAGCCAAGAAGAAGACAGGTGAACTAAGGATGTGTGTGGATTTAAGAAGCGTCAATGAGGCCATCTGGGTAGACAATTTTCCTTTACCCAGAATAGAAGATCTTATCACAAAAATTGGTCAATCTAACTGGTTTACTAAGTTGGATCTTAGATCCGCTTACCACCAAGTAGAGTTAGACAAAGCGTCTCGCCCTCTTACCGCTTTTGTTACACCAGATGGCACTTTTCAATTCTGCAGAATGCCTTTTGGTATAGCCTCAGCGGCAGCGGTTTTGGAAAGATTAATGTCTGAAATGTTTCTTGGTTTTTCACAAGTGGCTGTTTTCCAAGATGATATTTTACTATTTACTAAGGATGAATTAGAACATGATATTTTAATAACAAAAGTGTTGAACATACTTGAATCCAGAGGTGCTACTCTGAGGAAAGACAAGTGCATTTTCAAAGCTAAGGAGATTGAGTATTTGGGTCATGTCTTTTCTGCTCAAGGTGTTAAACAAAAGCCCTGTCTTGTTAAAAGCATCATAGATGCACCTGCTCCAAAAAATAAAGAACAGTTGCTTTCTTTTTTAGGAATGTGTGAATTCTGTGCTAAATTTTTAAAGAACTTTGCCAATTTAACTCAGTGTTTTAGACCTCTTTTTTAAAAAAATGCAGAATTTATATGGTCAGACTCTTGCGAACAATTTTTCAAAACTATTAAAGAAAGAATTGTGAATGTTCCTGCCCTACAACCTTTTCTTGAAGGCAGAACCACCATTGTAACTGTTGATGCCTGTGAATATGGCCTTGGAGCCGTTCTCACTCAAATTGATAATGGGCGTGAATTTACCATAGGCTTTGCATCCAGGACTCTTAGACCTGCTGAACACAAGTATTCAGTGATCGAAAAAGAACTTCTAGCTTGTGTCTGGAGTGTGGAAAAGTTCAAAGCATATGTTTGGGGCAGACCTTTCATACTCAAGACTGATCACTGTCCTTTGGTAAATATACTTTCTGGCAAAAAGATTAAACGCACCACAGCACGAATCTCAAGGTTAGCGGCAAAACTTTTGGAATTTACTTTCTCCATTGAATATATTCCTGGTGGGAAAAATTCCCGTGCAGACTGTCTTTCCAGTCTTCCCATCGATGAACCTGAAAATCTTGAATGGGAAACAGAAATTGAGGAGTGTTTCATTGCATATATAGGAGAGGCTACTTTTTGTGAGAAAGACTGGATCTCTGCAATTCAATCTGACCGCATTCTCAGCCAAGTCATTGCTTTTGTAAAATCTGGTTGGCCTAAAGAAAATGCTTTGCAACATGAACTTCAGATGTTTTGGAAAGTTTTAGATGAGTTGTCCTGAGAAGGTGACATTTTAGTACGTGGCGATAAACTTGTAGCACCTTCTTGTTTTCGTGAACGTTTAATCAGTTTAGCACATAGTTGCCATTTAGGGTCCACTCTGACCAAGAGGAAAATTAGAGAAAGATTTTGGTGGCCTCGTATGGACTCTGAGGTTGAAGAATTTGTTTCCAACTGCGTCAAATGCAAACTTAGCGACAAGGTTTTAATAACTGAATCCCAAGTTGAGACTGTCAATTTGTGTCCCAAAAGAGCTTGGCAGCACATTGGTGTAGACTTCTTGGGTCCCTATCATATTCTTCCTAATCACATGAGATACTTCATTGTTATGGTTGACCATCTATCTAGATGGGTTGAGGTTGAAGCAATTTCTGAACCCACCACCAAAAAAGCAATTGAGTGTTTCCAAAGGGTGTTCTCAAGAGAAGGTTTTCCTGGTGAGATTCTCACTGACAACGGAGTTCAGTTTACTTCAATCGAAATGTCTTAATTTCTAAATAATTGTGCCATAAAACACAACACGTGAGGACACCTCTTTACCATCCTCAAAGTAATGGGAAAGTTGAGCGCTTCAACAAAGTACTTGTGGAATGTATACAATCTTCCATCAAAAGCAACTCATGTGTTGTCAAGTCCATTCAAGATCTAGTTTGGTCTCACCGCACCACACCACACTCTGTAACTGGGAAATCTCCCTTCGAGTTGATGAGAGGTAGAGAACCTATTTCTGAACTTTGTCCTTTTTGGACCACAAAAATCTCACAGAAAGTTGGGAGTGTGGATGAATGGTGGAAGTTAGCTGAATTTAACTCAAATCTTGTCAATTTAAAGAGAACCGCTAAAGCCAATTCTGGTATAAGGAAAGAATGTAAACTAAAAATAGGTGATTGGGTGCGTGTGAAAAATCCAATACTTGTTAGCAAAGGTTAATCTAAATTCAAAGATCCTGTTCAAATTTGTGAGCTAGGGAAGAATTCTGTGAAACTCTCTGACGGGAATTGGTGGGGTGTCTCTCGTGTAGCTTTGGTTCCTCACAATGTTATGTCTGGCAATACTAAGAAACATTTTCCACAGTGTTCTTCTTTGCCTAACAAAATTTGAAGGTATTCTAAAAACAATTTGTGAACACAAATCATCAGAAAGAGTGCTCGCACTCCTGTGCGGCCAAAAAATTGGAATGATTTTGTCTTACATTGATTAACTTAACATTTCCTCCTTCAGTTTTTTTTTTCTTCTTTTCTTCTCTTTTTCTTTTTCTCTCTTTCATCTTCTAATCTCTTTTCTGGGAGGGGGTATGGGTCAGTGTTTTAAAATCGTTGTATTTGTTTTAAAAGTGACTTGCTTCATTCTTTCTTATTTGTTTTTTAGTTGTTAGCCTTACATCCTTCTCTGTTTTATAAAAAGGGAGATGTGTGGTAATGTGCAAGCCTCTGGCTTGGAATCTCCTGGGTTGGAATGTGCCATGAGGTCACTGAGCTCTGCATTCCTATTGTCAGCACTGGCTCGAGTGCCCCTTCATGGATGGTTGTATTCTCTGCGAATAAACCTGCTTTCACCACAACCAACTGCTCGGTTGCATCATTACAGTCCCCCTTTTTATACACACAAATTCTTTGTTCTCTGAAGGCAGAGAGTGTCTGTACCCAGCCAAAAACAGTTCTGTCCTCACTGGTGCAGCTTCCTGGCAGGAGGTGGAGACAGCATTGTTGAAAGCAGACCTGGCCCAGGCAGGTGAAAGGAAATCTCCTCCCCCTACTCAAAATTCAACCCAGGTCCCATTCAGCCCAGCCCTGACTCATCAGACTGCCGGAGCCACTGCCCTCCTCCAGCCCCTGTCATTCAAAAGTCAGACATGCAATACACAAACCTAGCAGAGGCACACTGGATGGTTAGACAAGAAAATACCTACTTTCTAAACGTGGCATTTTCAAACACAGAATGTAAAAATCACCCACACTAAAAGATGCACTTTAACATTCTGAGTTCAGGCTTACTAAACTTTATTTTCCTATCTTGTTCCCAGGGTCAGTTATGTTTATAAGATGTTATAAACAAACTGCCCATTCTGGCATATGGGAACAGATAGCCTTGCAATAGTGAAAAACGAAATTGGCAGTATTTCACTATCAGGACATGCCACACACATCAGGGCATGTCCTACCTTTCACATACAATGCACCCTGCCAACAGGGGTACCTTGGGCCTACCTTAAGGGTGACTAACATGTAGAAAAGGGAAGGTTTAGGGACTGGCAAGCGTGTGCACTTGCCAAGTCGACATGGCAGTCCCAGACTGCACACAGGCTCTGCAATGGCAGGCATGAGTCACATTTTACAGGCTGCTTCTGTGGGTGGCACAATCAGTGCTGCTAGCCCACCAGCAGCATTTGATTTACAGGCCCTGGGCACACATAGTGCACTGTACTAAGGTCTGACAAGTAAATCAAATATGCCAATCATGGAATCACTAATCGATAACATCAATTTACAAAGAGAGCATATGCACTTTAGCACTGATCAGCAGTGGTAAAGTGCGCAGAGTCATAAAACCACCAACAACAGGTCAGAAAAAATAGAGGAGGAAGGCAAAAAGTTCTGGGATGACCCTGCAAAAAGGGCCAAGTCCAACAGTACTGTTTCCTGGAAAGAGAGTACCTTTGAAAAAATCACAGTAAGATAATGGTTACTCAGGCAATTATAAAATATACATTTACTAATACGGAAAGGTAAATTCTCAATTTGAGACTAGGCAACTTCAAAAAGTTAACATAATAAAGATAATTGACCCATACAAAAAAGGACACATGTAGCTAAAGGGTCATATTGTAATGGCAACACAAACAATTCCCTAAGAGTTTTTTATTCATGTCTTAATGTAGCTCGAAAATCATGCAACTATAGAAAATAGGAAAACCTCAAATAAACAGCTGCAAATGTAGCTGTCACAATCCTGAACAATGTGCAGATAATGAGACTATAGATCAAGATTCACACACAGTTACAGGACCGACAGTACTCACAGTTAAAGTACAAAAAGCCTAAATCTAAATAAGCGTTTTTAATCCAAGCAGATTATTTTTCCATGCTATGAAATTGATTCTGAAATGATGAACACAAAAATAGCCTTCCACTTAGTTAAGATTCAAAAACAAATATTCAGTACTAGATAATATAATTGTAAGATTTTTATGTCTAACAAGTATTATCCTTTAGCTAAAACGGTTGAAAGTACTTGTGCTATATAAAAAATAGTAGTGGTGGCCTGTTAAATTATGTTTATTCGTCTTGGTAGCAGGTTAGTAACAAATATAAAGAGACATTCAAAAAGAAGATCAGAAAAAGGAAGCTCAAATATGGTTTCAATGTAGTTGCAGAAAACGTCACATAACTTTTAAAATGCTAAATTGCCCGTTTCATTTTTAGAAAAAAACAATCAAATTCATTGAAAAAAACAGTTAGAAACTTTTTTATGGTTCTGGCTCATATTCGTAAAATTACTGAAATTCGACAGTTATTGTTCACAGCACAGACAATAACTTGTGTCACCCCGTTGTGTGGCATGTGACACCACACAAGACATTAAAGATAACATCACAAATGGCATCATTAATTAGATCACTTACAACACCATCACTGATAGCATTGATGACATCACTGCTTGTAATAAAACATGTTAAAACAGGGTCACGAAGAAGGAGCTCAACCATGAAAGCAGCTGACACTGTCAGACAGGGAAGAAAAACACAAAAGAGGAATAGAGTGAAATAAAGAGACAGAAAGACAGACACGCACACAGACAATGAGGGACAGATGGTGGTAAACACATAAAGAGAGAGACATAGACAAAGTGACAAAATGAAAGGAAATACGCATGAAATCAGGAGACACAAGCAGACAGACGGGGATAAACACAGAGAGGCAGTGGACACAGAAAAGGCACAGAAAAAGAGCGGCACAGAGATACAAAGAGAGCAAGACAAACCATACACAATGGTCAGCGGAGGAGAGATTCGCAGAGAAATAAAAAAGAAATAAAAAAGATGAAAAAGGAGTACAGCAAATTGAGAGTGAAATAAAAACATACATACAAACAGAGAGCGAGACACAGCAAAAAACTGAGAAACAGCCAAAAGAGACAGTGAGAAAGAGACACTGGGCGAGAGAGAGACATGTGCACACTGAAAATTACAGAACAGAGAAAAAAGAGAATAAAAAAACAAAAAAGGCAAGTAAATAATATAAAGAAATACATACATTAAAAGAAAAGAGCAAAGCCAGAAGGAAAACAAAAATAGAAAAACACAACATATTAACAATAGACACTAAAAACAATCTGTAAAAAACTGGGGGCGAATACGCATTACAACCAATTACAAAAAGTGCAACTTGCTCTCAAATCGACTGCCACAAACAACATACCCTTATAAGAAAGGAACAGCAACACAATAAAAACCCTATCAACCAAGTCCAGCAACACAATCAAAGCATACAAAAATATTTGTAAACATCTACAAATGAGAAAACTAGTAAAAGCTAAGAACAGTAACTGCAAATGTGAAACAGAAACCACATTGCCAGACTTATAATAACAACCCGAAAATTTACCGAAATAAAACCATGTATATTTTGACAAAAAAATGTTAGATGTAAAAACCACAGTTTAAATTCATTTATGGTTATGTATTAAATCAGAAAAAACACTGACTTGTGTTAGTTATGGTTAGGAGCACATCAGCCATAGTCACATAACTCACTCACCAAATGCAATGCTTATGACCTCAAATTTATATAAATAATGAACAATACCTAAAAGCTAAATGTAAATTAACAACAATGCCTCATTAACTCAATTGATAATACTAAATATCTGTTCTTGTCTTTCAACGTGTAAAGGGTAGAGAGTTGGCTGAAGGGCCTAGCCAGAGGCCAGGCCCTGCAGCTAACCGTCCACTTTGCATGGCCAAATGCCGTGCACAGCAGGCGCATTAGCTGAAAATGATCAAAAAAAGACCCATAAATTCACTGAAAACAGCAAAGCTTAAAGTAAGGCTATAGGGGCAGATGTACGACCAATTTGTGAGTGCAAAATCAGTCGCAAACCGATTTACACATGCAAAAAGGGTTGAGCGCAATGGACAAAATGCACTTGCAAACCTCAAAATTGCGATGCGAACAAATACCGACTTGCAAAAATTGCGACCGGTGTTTGCGTTCCGCAAATAGCGAGTCGCACTTAGCGAGTCGCAATTGACAATGTACAGACGATTCGCAAATTGCGAAAATGCCCAAATTGGCCCGTTTGCGCATGCAATTTACCCCTAATCATAACCAGGTGGTAAACAGGTGCAACCTATAAAAAGTGGCCCAGAATGCATCTGAAATCTTTCCACATTGGCTGCCCTGTATGTGACAGCAAGGAGAATGCGGATACTGGCTGCTCAGCAGAGGAGGCGGAGACAGGAGAGGATTTTCAGAGTCAGGCTGACATTGTTTGAGAAGACAGAGGAAGAGATATATGACCAGTACAGGCTGAGTAGCATCCTAGACCTCATAGACACCCTAAAGCCACAATTGGAAAGCAGAACCCAGCGCAGCAATGCAATCCCCACACATGTTCTGGTGTTGTGCTCCCTCCACCTATTGGCCAGTGGTAGCTACCAAGATGTCATTGCATTGGCTTGAGGTGTGTCGCAGAGTTCGCTTTTGCATTTCTTACACAATTTCCTAGATGCCATGCTACACCACATCCATCAACACATGTGGAACTTGAAAATACAAAAATGCAATTTTATAGAATAGCAAAGTTTCCACAGGTCATAGGGTGCACAGATGGGACCCATGTGCCCATATGTCCCCCCTCACGCATAGAATACATATTCCATAATAGGAAAAGCACACATTCCCTCAACATCCAAGTTGTCTGTGATGTAAACAACATCATCACAGACATTGTTGCCAAATATCCAGTAAGTACACATGACTCTTACATCTTCAGACACAGTGGCATATACCAGAAATTAGAGAGAGGTGACTTTAATGAAGGATACCTACTAGGTACTGAATTCTCATGTCCACTGTGAAATGTAATTGCACTATGGTGTCTGCCTGCATGTTTTCTCACCATCATATATACCCCCACCAGGTGACAGTGCGTATGCCCTGCGTCCATGGATCCTCACACCGTACCCGTCTCCCATCAATGCACCTGAAAGGCGGTACAACAGGGCACATAGATGCACCAGGTCAGTCATTGAGTGCACGTTTGGCATCCTGAAATCACGATTCCGGTGTATTCACAAGAGTGGTGGAGCCTTGCAGTATGCGCCTGAGACAATAAGCAAAATCGTGGCAACCTGTGCCATTCTCCTCAACATTGCCTGCATGCGTGGCTTGCCCATGGAGGTGTCTGATTCAGATCGGGAGATGAAGACCCTGACCCACCAGCCCAACAGCCAAGCAATGGCAGCTCAGCAGCAGAGGGGAGAAGGCGCAGGGAACTCATAGCCATACATTATTTTTCAAGATACGTCATTAACATTGGCAGTCTACACACAACAAATGACACCACGAAATGTGAATCTCACAAAATGAATTTCCCTTCGATTGAAGGGCATGTCAATGGACAATGCTGGACAACCTGTCCATCTCAATCTACAATACCAAATAAAACTAGAAATGTCATGTGGTTACTGCACCACCCAATAAACAAATGGGCACTTTTCTACACGAAAAATCATTTTTTGCCTCTACGTCCTGCATGTGGGGATCTGGCACGTGGGATTGGTGGCTGCCGACTGCTGCTTCGCCGCTGCATAGGTGTATCTGCAGTGAAGACACTGCTGCGGCTGGACACCTCGCTGTCAGCTGTCTCTGTGGCTCCTCCAGTTTCAACCATGTTTGTCTGGATTGCCTCAACTGAATTTGTTGCAGCCCTCGTGCAACGTCACCACTGTAGTGGCCCATTTCAATTTGCAGAACCAGGGTGCGCTTGCTGTGTTGGGTTGTTGCCGTTGCCAGCCTACCAATTGCCCTGGTCATTAAGTGCATTCTGTGTGCCCTGCTGTGCTCCATTCTTCTGTGATGCACTGTCTCCTCTGACAACTCTGTGCATAGCTGCCCAATAGCCCCTGTAAGGGCATCAAGTTTATCCTCAATGCGGGCCTGGTTTTCAGCCATTTGTTGGATGATGTTAAGGAACCCCTGATTCAGCTTTGCATTTATCAGCCTTATCTGTTTTTGTTGCAGGCACTGAACCTTCAACATGGCCTGCTCCAGGCCACCAAACGCCAAATGAGTGCCTGCTCCAGTGTGGGTGGGAGTGTGCATCCGAGCCTGAAGCCGCCTTCCTGACTGCTGTGTCGGACGTTGAACCTGGACCCTTGTGGCCAGAGTGCCATGGGATGGTGCTTGCGCTGGAGCCTGTGATGAACTCTGTGCAGCACTTCCCAGGACATTAGAACAAGTTGGCTCATCCTGCCCTTCCTCCATCTGGATCTGGACCTGCTCCTGCTGCGCATCACTAACAGCTCCCCTTGGCTCTCCTCCCAGAGGTGTATCTATGTTACAAAAGGGGAAATAAAAAAAATATTCTGAGTCACTATCTCAGTGGTGGTACTATGTTCACAACTCATGTCAGTCCCTAACTGCACTGTTCATATCACGTACTACATTTCCCATAATGCACCAAGTGTGACATTTGGATCTTGTAGAGGGAGCATGTAGATGCAATTGGGTATGGGTGTAGGGCATGCATTTGGAGAGCTGGATTTTGTTTGACATACTAATATGGCACACATTTCACACTTACCAGGGGGTGGTGGAGGTTGAGATGTGTCGAGGGTCCCATATCCCACTACTGCCTCTCTCAAGGGTACCTTTCACCATTGCCTCTGCTGCTGAAGCTTCAGGAACATTGGATGGGCCTCCTCCTGTTTCTTATGCTTCATGCAGCCGTGCTGCCACCCTCTCCTTGGCCCTGGAGCACAGGTTGTACCACCTTTTCTTAATGTCGTCCAGGGACCAGTCAGCCACACCCAGGGCATTTATGCGAAGCTGGATGTCTCTCCATATTCGCCTTTTCTCTGATTCAGGTACAATATGTGATGACCTCCCAAAAAGCTGCTGGTGGTTATTGCAGCATTCTTCAGTCAATATGTCCAGTTCCTTCTCAGAGAATTTTAGTTTGCGCAGCCTCTCCTTCCCTGCCTCCTCACTGGACTTGCTGGACATCTTGCTTGTCTTTGCTTGGTTGGCTTGCAGTGTTGGACTGTGCTGCTGCACCTTGCCATGTGCTGTCAATTTTGTTCAGGATTCTCCTGGGACACCACTTCCTGGTTTGGGGTATTTCTGCTCTCCCAGGAAGTGTTTTTTTTCTTCTTTTTTTTCTTCCCAAAAATGCCCTTTCCAACCGCGCTCGCTGTTTGCGCATGCAAAAAGCCCTATTCAGCCGCGTATGCTATTTGCGTGCGCTTAGCGAGTCGCTATATGCCTCCTCGCTAAATTGCGATGCAAGTCATTTGCGACTCGCAAATTGCAACTCGCTATTTTGTGCAAATTGCGAGTCGCAAAATCAGGCGGTCGTACATCTGGCCCATAGTTAGGTATGGCACCAAGATCTTACTTTACATAATACAAAACCAGTAATTCACTGAAAAACAAAGGTTAAAGTGACGTTATAGTTAGGTATGGCAATACAATCTTAGCTTACGTTAAAAACCTCTATAAATTCACTGAACTGAAATTCAGAAGTTATAGTTTACTGAGCTAACTACAACTTGCGCCCCCATGCATTGCTTATGACCTCACATATTACATCACTCACGGTGTTAAATGACAGTCCTCAATGATATCACTAATGACATCAGTGATCTGGCTGTGGCTTGCCTTCTGATGTGAGGAAGTTGCATATGATTGTTTGAGGATCATTTGAGTTTTACCTGGTGATGGGTGTGGTGAAGTCAAGACTAATGGCTCTCCTACCCCCGTTGCCCTAGCAAGTTTGTTGAATGTGAATAATGCCTTTTAGCTATATGTGTTCTACACAAATTGTACCTATGTTTACTTTTATGTGCCTGTGTGCTTATTTTAAATCAAATATACACAAATGTGTGTAATATAAAAACCTATAATTTTTAATACATACATATATTTAACTTTGGCCCTATTTTACCATTGTGCTGTTAGTGCTATTCTCTGCATCCATTAATTTCAATGGGATTGCCTTACACTACTAGTAAGTCACCATGTGTTTGTCTTACTGCAAGGCTTAGCTGGAGTAGGCTTGAGCCTGTTTAGTCTGTAGTACTACTGGAGTACATGTCTGTGGTTACTCTGATCTGATATATATAGTAACTATCTTACTCTTTTCTAGATATATTTTTGTATTTGAACATGCTCTCTTGTGCCCCTCTCTAATTTTCAGTTACCTTGTTCCACTTTGTAGTAGCTATTTCCATATTGCTATCAATCCCTGTTAGAAATGGGGGTCTCTAGTTGGCAGGTTGTTACCCTGCCCAAATAGGGACTCTTCTTCCCAGTCAGGATAGGGGGATACACTTCTAAAATAACACCTTGTCCACTCCCTTTGTAGCTTGGCAAGAGCAGGCATGCTTATCTCAGAGGCAGTGTGTAAAGCATTTGCACATAACACACAGTAATACAGTGAAAACACTACAAAAGGACACCACACCAGTTTTATAAAAATATCCAACATTTTATCTGTGCAAACAAGACCATAAATGATAAAAATCCACCTTAGCGTAATCAAAATATGCACTTTGCAAGAATAACCTTAAAAATGCAGTTCCTTGAAGTCGGTAGCTCTATCCGGTGCTGCCGCGGTGCTGAAAACAACCAAATTGACTAGTTTTAGTCGGTGCCGACCGGCGTCGGTGTCAGAAGACTTGTAAACAGTACTTTTTGTTCTGGCCGACTGCGGCGGTGTGGGCCGGTGGTGGCGGTTGTCGAGGCTTCAGTGTGAAGTGGAGCGGTGCGGTGCGGCACTGTGTGCGCTGCCCTCAGGTCACAGTGCAGGCAGAAGCTCAGTGGCAGTCGTCCAGTGGTGTCGGGGTGACCAGGGCTGCGGTGCGAAGCGGGGTGGTGCTCATCGTGGTGCTGATGGTCACGGTGCAAGCAGCGGCGTCTGTCGAAGATCGGTGGTCGATGGGGCTGGCATCGGTGGGCCGCGGCTGCAGTGTGGGACGGGGAGGTGCTTTGTGTAGCTTTCGAGTGGTGCCCCCAGACCACAGTGTAGACTACGGCAGCGGTGTCAGCTAGCAACGGCATTGTCAGTGAGACCAGGGCGGTGGAGTGAAGCAAGGTGGTGCGGAGTGCGGTGCCCACAAGTAGCGGTGCAAGCAGTGTCTTGGTGGCGGTCATCGGTGTCGGAGAGACCAGGGTTGCAGTGCGAAAAGCGGCAGTGCCCTCCGTGGTGCTTTCAGGTCACTGAACCGCCGGAGGTCTTGGTGACGGCATCAGGTTGCGGTTTCCCTCTGTGCCAACTGAGACACGGGTCCCAGAGGCGGTACCCAACAGAAGGTGAAGTCTTTGCTGTTCCTGAGACTTCTTAAACAGGGGGCAATCTCTACCTCAAGCCCTGGGAGAAACTCAAACCAAGAAGTTGCATAAAGTTCAGTCCAGTCCTTTCTCTGCCCAAGACAGAAGCAGCCACTGCAGCCCAACACAGCAAAGCACACAGCACAGTGGTAGTTCCTCCTCACAGCTTCTCCAGCTCTTCTTCTTTGCAGGTTCCTTGATCACAAAGAGTTCTAAAGTCCTGGGGTCAGGGTCCCAATATTTATACCACATTTACTCTTTGTTTTTTTTGCGGCAAGGGTTTCTAAGCACAGTCCAAAATAGTTCTGCCCTCTCTGGCCCAGCTTCACTACAGGCAGTGGAGACAGCATTGTGCACAGGAGACAGGGCCTATTCAGGTGCAAGGAAAACTCCTCCACTACTATAAATGCAGCCCGCTACCATTCAGCTCAGCTCTGAGTCACCCAGGAAAGGAAGGACACACCTCGACCTCCCCAGTGGCTGTCTACAGTGAATGCACATACCTAGCCCCTGTCACTCCAAAACCAGACAGTCAATACACACACCAGCAGAGGCACATAGAATGGTTATGCAAGAAAATACCAACTTTCTAAAAGTGGTATTTTCAAACACATAATATAAAAATCATCTTTACTACAAGATGTAGTTTTAAATCCTGAGTTCAGGCATACTAAACTCTTTTTCTCTGTCTTGTCCCTATTGAAAATTAGGTTTGTAAGTGGTTACAAAACAACTCCCATGTTAGCCTATGGGACAGATAGCCTGTCAATAGTGAAAACCGAAATTAGCAGTGTTTCACTATCAGGACATGTCACACACACCAGGACATGTCCTACCTTTCACATACACTGCACCCTGCCCATGGGGGTACCTAGGGCCTACCTGAGGGGTGCCTTACATGTAAGAAAAGGGAAGGTTAGGGCCTGGCAAGTAAGTGTACTTGCCAGGTCGACATGGCAGTAAAAGCTGCGCGCAGACACTGAGGTGGCAGGTCTGAGAAACCTTTGAAAGGCTGCGTGTGTGGGTGGCACAATCAGTGCTGCAGGCCCACTACTAGCAGCATTTGATTTACAGGCCCTGGGCACCCACAGTGCACTATACTAGGGACTTAGCAGTAAATCAAATAAGACAAACATGGAAACACCAATCCATAAACATAATTTACCATATGAGCATTTGCACTTTAACACTGAACAGCAGTGAGAAAGTGCGCAGAGGCACTAAACCAGCAAAACGTCCAACATACCACTGAAAACAGGAGGCCAGAAAGCAAAAAGACAGGGGAAACATGCCAAAAGATGCCAGGTCTAACAATCCCCTCCCACATTTACACCAAAAAGATGTACCTACTTTTGTGTTGTTCTCTACACTTGTGGCACAGAGGTCCGCAAATCAGAGATAGGAGAGATGTAGGACTATTCCTTTGAAGAGATGTTAATGAATACAAATTAGGAATCATACTACTGGCGCACTAGTTCACGTTTTAAAACTGATTTAGTGACTAGGTCCCCCTACATTTCAGCAAATTTGAAAATGTTGTATTTATCATAGGCATCTATTTCTGACCTGAACATCCGTAAATATCTGCCAGCCCTTATTGAGAGCAGAGAAAAGGGGTCATGGGGGGTGGGGGGGTGAACGAGCAAGAGAGATGGTCACTTTGTGGAATGCTTTTTAGTCCTTGCAGTAAACCTAAATGACAGACAGACAGACAGACAGACAGACAGACAGATAGATAGATAGATAGATAGATAGATAGATAGATAGATAGATAGATAGATAGATAGATAGATAGATAGATAGATAGATAGATAGATAGATAGATAGATAGATAGATTCCTGATATGATGATCTTTTCCTTTCGTCAGTAGTCCATTCAATCTATCGGTTTCAGTTTTATATCAGAATTTGCACTTCAGAAGTACCGTTTTTCTTTATTTGATGATTACTTTTTATGACCTAACACTACACAAATGTTCTTCGTTCTCCTACTGCTTTGTACTGTATTGCACATCGGTTTACTTGGCCGCTTGTGTTGCACAAAGCACAAGAAGTTGGCACGTGCCCTATTGCTTAAGCATTTTGTCAGAACACAGGCTTCATTACAGTGACCATTTTGTTGCATTGCATTGCCATTAGGTTTCCGGTTGGACTTGGAGATAAAACTGAGGGGCATATTATCAAGGGTCAATTCGCCGCTTTTTGGCTTTAAAAGCCAAAAAGCGGCGATAATTTAATCTCCTATTTACATGCGGCGCTAACATGCATTAACGCATGTTAGCAGCCGTTTTTGTACCGCATCTCATTCCAGCGATGAACATCGCTAATGAGATGCAAAGTAGGCGTGCCGTCAAAGTTACAACAGGTAAGAGAGCGCTAACACAACAGCGCTGTATTAACAAGATTTGCGAGGCGATATTGAAACTCCCGCTAACCGCGGGTATCGCCAGATCCTTACGTCTCCTCAAAACCTGACTTAACCATGTAGTGTATGGGAGGTGGATTGGCAGGTTAAATCCACACTCCCATATTTACAAGCTTATCATTAGCGCTCATAAGTTATCGCTGTTTTTCACGCGATATTGGCGCTGTTTGCCGCTATCGCTGGATTTCTTATCGCCTTTGGGAAACGCGTTGGTAATACCGCGCTAACTCGGCGGAGAAATGCAGCGATAGCCGGCGTTAGGAAAAACAGCGATGCGCGCGCTTTGCGATCATTATCGCAATTTGTTGCTGATATGCCCCTGAATTTGCTTTAAACAGTAAAGGGACGAACAAAAAACGGAAAGAAAGTTGCTACACTTCACATTATCACCACGTAGTGGCAGTGTTGTCCAACTAGATCAATTCAATTCAAACGAACTTCAGTGGCATGGCAAAATATTTAACAATATTGCCAATGTGGATTTAGGACCTATAATAAACAACTTCTTACATCGCAAATTTGTGCCACGGTTTTTTTTCAGCGAAAAACAGATTTCTTAGTTCCCTGCTGATTATAGATATTGTACACGTTTTCGAAAGACTTTAAATTTTGGAATTTGTCTGCAAATTTGTATCTGTGCCTTATATATATATAAAGTGCGGCAACATCATAAAGAAACTAAAAATGAGGAAACCAAGTAGTGGCAGTCATTAACATAGTCTAGTAAGTCTAATGCTATTGCCGAAGTACTGATTAATTTTAAAAGCAGTTTAGCTGAGATGCAGGATAGGTTAAACAGTCAGCCCAATATCCAGTAAGTGTTTGCAATGGAGGCCGCATGGCTCATGTCACTCCGACACTTATTGAACCCTATCCAAGTAGTAGTAAAATATTGCTTTAGAAAAAATACATAATATAGATTTGGCATAATTAACAGAACTATGGTGCTTATCACATTGCAGAAAAGTGCACGATTATTTGTTGCGCACGAGCTGCACTCAGTCATGTGTTTTATATGTTTTCATAAAATGATTGAAATTTACCTGTAAGCCACGGAGTGCGTGCGTGCAAATGTAACTCATCTTTGGTGTTGTGCCCTGCAGTTTTTTGCCAGCCTCTCCCACGAGGGCTGGCCCATACACCCACCCCACACCCATCCAACACAAACATCACCGGTGCGAATAAAAGAGCCCAAGTGCACGTGCTCGTGGCCAGTTCCGAGTACTCTACAAAATTGTCTGAGTTACTTATTTACAAAGTACGTGGGCCCAGGGCCCACAGCTTTACATTGGCGATGAGCGGGTCTGACCCCACGTGAACGATGGCTGCTGCTTAACTGTTCTTCGTGGGGGGAGAAGAGTTGCCGCAATATGAGGCACCCCCGCACCTGCTGTGAGCCCGATGGCGAGGTAATGCCCCCTGCAGCAGCCTGCCATACTGCCTGGCCCTGAGGTGGGAGAGAAGAGACTGGTCATCGCCTACAGTCAGGTGCTCCCGTTGCCCCCTGCCTGGTGAGTCACGGCATGAACAGGACAGCGTGCTAAGGATGGGTCCACGCCAACGAGTGGACGAGCCTTGACCACCCCTAGAGGTTCGGCAAGGCATAGGACTGGTTATGCCCCCATGTACTGAGGCGCCCGCAAGTTGCCCCTGCCATTCTGTCCAGTTTAGTAGGGGAGTGGACCGCTTTTCTAAAAAGTCACATGTCAGACACTGGTGAGCCCAGCATGTAATGAGAGGCGCACCAGTAGTCAACGCGCGGCACCCCGCCAGAAGGTGAGACGGCACTGAGCCTGTATCAGCCCTGCAGTAAGCCCTGCACCGGTGTCTACCGCCTTGCTCAGGCCATTGCTTCCCCAGAGAAGAGGGGAGAGCTGCAGAGGGAGAGGAGCATGCCCCTGATGCCTCCCTGCTGCCACTGCGGCCCATACATGGAGACCAGTCTGCCTCTGAGAGTGCCCCCAATGAGAGACGCGCCGAGAGGTCAGTGTCAACCAACACTGCAGAACTTAGCCCTCCTGCATCCGCGACATACCTGCAGCATTAGGATGCTGCTGCTGCAGCACCGAGCACCTCGCATGCAAAGGCCTTGGCCGGGGCTAGCCCAGAAGTAAAAGTGACAAATATGCCACCCTGCAGCCCGGCCACCGCTGAGCTAGGCCATAAACCCAGCAGATGAGCCTCCACCCACAAGCGAGCCGACCAGCATTACCAAAGAAGCCGCGGCATCCCTCAGCAGTTGGCCGACACTTGTCTCCTTATCTGATAGTGAGAGGAGCCTCAATGTGTTCTTGCTACCAGCCTAAGCTACAGAGGCGCTAGGACAGCTGGCATTACATCTTAAATATCCAAGCGTTGGCTAAGCAGATGACCGCAATGCCACCTGGCGGTGGTTTGCAGCATTGCACCCAGCCCGGGGGACTGTAAGGTGAAGAGAAAACACCTCCGCTGCTCTGATTACACTGCCTACAGCGTCAGAAAACCTATAAAAAATGCCCCCATAGCCTCTCTGCACAGTGCCCACATGAGAGGTTGTGCTGTGTAATTAAAGGAAGGTCTGTCCGGGAGGCTCCCAACTCATGCCTCCGTCCAGCTAACACAGAAGAGTGTGGCCTAAAAACACGACATAACTGTCAGGATGTCCACAGGTAGGTGGACAGTAGCAATGCTCTAGACCTTGGGGGACAACTATTGGGCACCGCTAAAGAAATGACACGCACACCAGTGTACCTGTGATGGGCCGGAAGTCCCGAGCGACCCCAGCCCGTTTATTTAAGCTCTCTGGCCACGCCTGGCCAGAGAGTGATTCATTGTGTAGTAGTGCTTCCGGCCGGAGGGGCTAGCGGTCAGAGGGTGAATAAACTAGACCGCTACATCCCATCCCATCCCAACTCAGTCTTTAAATAAACAATAAATTGGATTAACATAGGAAGTCAGCAAGTCTTTGGTTCGGCCGAGGGTTTGGCCTGAGGTCGTACCTACGTTGGCGGACAGCCCTATCTTCTCTGGGACTGATCACTTCCCGGCTGCCAACCGGATTGCTGGAGCTCATGTCAGCTTCTGGTGTTGATACTGGCTGATTCTGACTGGGGGTGTCGATGGAGCGTGGACTTGTTTCTTCCTGTACGGCACTATCTCTCACTAAGTGTCCTGAGCTCTGCTCTTCGATATTCACCACAGGGATCCTCTTGAACCATGAGATGTTCCGAGTAATTACCTCTCCATCTCGCTCAGCTGTGATAGCTGTTCCTCTCACTACTCTGACGGTCCATGGTTCGGGTTCATACGGAGTGCGGAATTTCCCCCCACTCCGGCGGTTCTTCACCAGGACAGTGCATCCTGGCACCAGCACGCGCATTCGTGCTTTCCTCCGTTGACTGGCTTTCTCGTTGGTCATTGATCTTCGAGCTTGAGTGTTGGCAGGGTCATACGGGGTAGGCTCCCAGTTGTCAGATACTGGTAGAGTATCACGCCTGGGGCCAGCCAGCATCAGCGACCACGGGGACCTCTGCGTCGTGCAGTGAGGTGTACTCCGATACTCTCGTAGGAATGTCTTAAGGGTGGCTTCTGGATCTGTTTGTTCGGCCACTGCTATGCAAAGTATTTTGTTTATGGTCCGCATGAAGCGTTCTGCTTCACCGTTGGCCTGTGGCCATTGTGGAGTGATGCAGTGATGTTTTATTCCCAGCTGGGTTAAAAATTCTCTGAAGTCACTTCCTTGGAACGGAGGACCGTTATCCGTCTTGATTACGTGTGGCAGTCCAAAAAGCGCAAATGTTTTCTATAATACGGGCTGTAGATGATGAAATGCAGTGGATGACAACACTTCCACAACTGGGTATTTCGTATAGCTGTCAACCAGGACGGCAGTGACTCGCCCGTCCGGGAAACTCCCGAAGTCGAGGCTCACCCATGACCAGGGTGATGGAGCTGGATCTTCGGTTATTACTGGAGCAGGTGATTCAGGGTTTCCGGTGAGCTGACAGGCTCTGCAATTTCGTACCATTACGTCTACGGCTTCTTCCAGACCAGGGAACCACACCTTTTCCCTCATCCTGGATTTCATTCGTCCTGTCCCCTGGTGTCCTTCATGTGCTAGGGTCGTTGCCTGTTCTTGGAGGCTTTGTGGAATGACGATGCGTGAGCCTCCTAGGATTACGCCACTGGCGGCAGCACTTAGTTCTTCCCTAATTCTCCAAACTTTCCCTAATCGAGCCCGGTCGGGCTCATTCCACCCATGGACTTTGTGTAAGAAGCCTTCCCAGGATCCCTTCTGCAAAGCGTCCATCACTTTCTTGAGGACTGCGTCGTTGCGCGTGTGCATTTCAATGTCTTCTAAGGAGAGGGCTCTTGGACATGCCCATTGGGAAATCATGTTCACAAAGTCTTCTGTTTGTTTCTCTTGGTCAGAATGTTCATCTGCAGGACTTGCGGGGTGACGCGATAGAAAGTCGGCTGGGTTTTTCGCTCCTGGCCTGTATACTAGATCTAGCTGGTAATCCTGAAGTTGGATTGCCCACCTCTCAATTCTGGGTGGTGGATGGGGAGCAGTTCCCTTGAATAGTGGGAGCAGTGGTTGATGATCTGTTACCACTCGGAATGGGTGCCCACTAATGTATAGATGGAAGTGGTTACATGCCCACTTAATAGCAAGTGCTTCCCGTTCAATTTGGGAGTATCGGGTTTCGGTTGCAGTCAGTGCTTTGCTTGCGAATGCTATCGGAACCCATGTTCCCGGCTCAGTTTCTTGTGTCAATAAAGCTCCTAGCCCCACAGGGCTGGCATCTACGATTAGCTCAGTTGGTCGCTCTGTGTTGAAGTAGGCCATGGTCGTTCTGTCCGACAGTGCTGTTTTCACTTTGCAGAATGCTTCCACTTCTATTTGAGTCCATCGCCAGATCGTATCTTTCTTTGTAAGGTTGCGTTGTGGCTCTGCGATTGTGGCGAGGTTAGGAATAAAGCGTCCGCAGTATGTTGCCATGCCCAAGAAGCTTCTGACTTCTGATGCGGTCATGGGGGCAGGAGCGAGTTGGATCGCCTGTGATTTCCGAGGGTCTACTTTCACGCCTTCTTGACTGAATACGAATCCGAAGAATTCAATGGTTTTTTTGAAGAATTGACATTTTTCTTTGTGGAGGGTCACTCCGTGATCTGCGAGTTATTGGCGAGTGGCTCGCAGCTGACGGTGGTGGTCTTCTATTGTCGCAGAATGTATTAAAATGTCATCGCTGACGTTTAAGACACCTTGGAGCCCCGATAGAACTTCCCTCACAGCATTTTGAAATATTTCTGTGGCTGATGATATTCCGAAATTCAGTCTCTTATAGCGCCGGAGTCCCAGATGTGTCGAGAAGGTGGTGATATACCTGCTTTCTTCTGCTAGTTTCAGCTGATGATAGCCAGCGTTTAGGTCCAGTTTAGAAAATCACAGAGAACCGTTGAGGTTGGCTAAGATGTCGTCAACTGTTGGCGTCAGATGTCTTTCTCTCCGTATCGCCTGATTGGGCATTCGCATGTCAATGCAAATTCTGATTTGACCTGGCTGTTTTGGCTTTTTAGCTATGACCATGGGAGAGACCCAAGGGGTGGGTCCCGTTACCTTCTCTATCACTCCTTGCTGCTCAAGCTTTCGTAGTTCCTGTTCTACCAGTGGCCGTAGGTGGAATGGTATGCGTCGATGCCGCAACGCAACCGGCTTTACCGCTGTGTCGATGTGTAGTTTCACCGCTGGTCTCTTTATGCTTCCTAGACCCTTGAAGAGCTGTGGGAACAGTTCAAGGATGTATTCTGTTTGTAACATTTTTACAGCATTCGCGAATCGTCACTAGGCCCAAATCTTCGGCAGTGTGACTGCCCACTAGTATGTCTGCTTCTCTGTCGACAACGTGAAAGGTTGTTGTGATTTCGTAGTTTTCTGATTTTACGTGGACGGACATTTTCCCTTTTAGTGGGAGTAGCGTTTGGCTCCCATACGTGAGGATCTTGACCTTGGACGGCGTAAGTGTTGGTCTTGGTTTCAGCCTTTTATATTGTTGGTACCCCATGACATTCACAGATGCCCCTGTGTCAATGAGTGCTGTGACCGGTGACCCTGCGATCTCAATGGCACATGTCGGTTGAGGGCGCGTCTTCGCTTGAGGTCGCTTGCGAAGGATATGAGGTAACACTCCTCTTCATCGTCTGTGGAAGAGTCCTCGAGGCATTGTTTCCGGCGTGTCAGGGTTGCTGGCGCTCTTGCTGCTGCGGGCTCCTCCAGTGAGAGGTGTCTTACTGCTTTGGATGGTAGCCTCCATCCGGGAATCCCTCTGTTTCGTAGCCCTCCCCGGCATGCACTTGCGAAGTGATTGGGGATCCCGCACTTTGCGCACGTTTTTCCCCTGGCGGGGCACTTGTCTGGAGGATGTTCTTCTTTTCCACAGTATCCGCACTGTGACCGTCATGAGTTCCTGCTGGGCCATCGTCCTCGTCCGCCGCGAGTTGATGTTCAGGCTGCATCCACTCGCTCTGTCTTGACTGTCACCGTTTGTTCTGTTGTGTTGGTGAGTGCCGCTTCCATGACCGTTGACCTGGCGTCCGATAATTCGTGTGAGCGTGCCAGGATGAGTATATCCTCTAGAGTGATACGGGGTAGCCAGAGAATCAGGGTCCGTAGAGTTTTGTTACGGCACCCCTGAATGGCCTGCGCCCTCACTTCCTTGGTTTGATCATCTTCGGTACACGTGCTGGCTAATTCCCGTAGACGTGCATGAAAAGCGTCCATGGATTCTCCCTCTCTCTGACGGGCTTGTCGGAGCTTGAAACGTTCGTAATCAGGATTGAGTTGTGGGTCAAAATGAGCGTTGAGCGCTCTGACAGCGGCATCATAATCGGTGGGGGCTCCGGTGGCTGGCAGATGGGCAAACAGCTTGTATATTTCGTCTCCTGCGAAATGTAACAACAGCGACCTTTTAACAGCACCATCGGTTTCCCTCGTGGCTATAAAATAGTTGTTGAGTCTGCCAATCCACACGTTCCACCTTGGTGACGCAGTAGCAGGGTCGATTAACTCACTAAACGGTGGGAGAGCATTGACTTGGGAGTGTAAGTGCGTAGTTGGTGCTGCAGGGGGCACTGGTTGTACAGCTGCATGGGCTGCGGCCTGGTCCATCATGGCTGAGCGTTCCTTGCTGTTTAGATATTATATATTTTTTTTTTTTGTAAAGCTGTGCTTTTGTTCTTTGGCTTAGTTGAGCGTTTGTTTTTTTGCCAATGCTTGTTGTTTTTGTTGTTTTTGCCAATGCTTGTTGCTCTTTTGTATGGCAGGTCGTGTTCGGTCGCCTCGCTGCTTCCTAATTGAACGCGTCTTGCAGCGCTTATGGTGTACTGCTAGTACGGTGTCTTTTTCCCCTTTCACTTTGAAGCAGGTTGTGACCAGCAGCTGCTGGGCATGCGCGTCTGCTGGATATTGGATTATGCTCGATCGGGGTCTCGCTGGGGGCATTAGCGTGTTGCCGCTTGTACGCTACGCATGATTCAGGCCGTTACAGGCTGGCGCTTGGGGCATTACTTGTGTGCGTTTGTTCACCGGCCGGTGATCTTGGCAATCCCTGTTTCGGGCTTCACGGGCGGTCGCGTTGCTCAGCTGCTCCTCTCACCAGCATGCGGGATAGCGCCTCCGCGGATCCGGCGTCATGTTGGCAGGCTTAATCGGGCAGGTCCGATGTCAGTGCGGTGGGACTCGGGTCATCCCACCCTCGTCGCCAGTATCAGGATGTCCACAGGTAGGTGGACAGTAGCAATGCTCTAGACCATGGGGGACAACTATTGCGCACCGCTAAAGAAATGACACGCACACCAGTGTACCTGTGATGGGCCGGAAGTCCCGAGCGACCCCGGCCTGTTTATTTAAGCTCTCTGGCCACGCCTGGCCAGAGAGTGATACATTGTGTAGTAGTGCTTCCAGCCGGAGGGGCTAGCGGTCGGAGGGTGAATAAACTAGACCGCTACAATAACCATGCAACGTACCTGAGCCAGGCAGCAAGGGCTCCTGCCTTTTTGATAACTTCTCACAGCTAGCATAGGAGACACCGTGCACCTCCTGGTGGCCATCTGCCATCACTGACAGGAGGGGAAGAATATCAACCTGCTGCATCATCGCTGCTCCCCTGCAAGAGAGGGGGAAGAATGACAAAGAATTCCACGCCGAGTGTACAGCCACCACAGGCAAGCATGTGAACAGGCATTGTCTGAAGACAGGTGGACTGCATTGAAGGTCGGCTGGAGGGTGTGTCTGACAAATTACATCCCTGTGAAGCAACCCACACCTCAGGCTGCAGTGAGTAGAGAATTCTTGACTTTATGCTCCCCTGTTAAAATCTACCCACTAGAGCAGACAGCCCCTGATCAGAACTCCAACAGGCATGATGGAGAAGCTGCAGTGCTGCCAGAATGCCGCTAGGGGGTGCCATTGCATAAACAATAAAATGAACTAAAATGCAACTCAGCTTACAAAGAAGCATAGATAGACACAAGCTCTATGCTTATAGCAAGAAAGCCAACCCCTGCCTGAATTCAGTTCTCAACCAGTGCAGCACGTACTAATGCTGACAGGGATTAGCAGCAACAGTGACCGGACCCCAGCACCTCAGCCCACCATGACGCTGAGGCTACTGCACATACCGGAGAAAGTGACTGACAAACTAGCATGACACCAAGTGAGGCAAGCCATCAAAGAAGCAAACCTGAGCTTGGCCAAGAGTGTGCTGCACAGCCCCTGGTGCTGAACAACCGCTGCCACAATCTGCCTTGATTGAAAAGAGAAACTCGGGGCTAACCGAGAAAGTGCTATCTGCCGCCGCCACACTTGTGAAGATAGCACCACACGCCCCCTTGTGGCTGGCTGTCGTTTAGAGGGAAGAAACTGCTAAACCCCACGAAAAACTCTTGAGCCCAAAGCTGCCCTAGCCAAGAAAGCTGCCTTGGCAGTGAAGAGAAAAATCACTGACTTTCTCCTGAAAAGGGGAGAAAAGCATTTATGCCCCCTGGTGGCAGTATGCCACCACTGCAAGAAAGAGCAAACACAGGGCAACAGCAGAAAGCACCATAAGGACTAGCTACTAGCACCAACACTGCCTAAGCAGAGACAATGCATGGCTGCATGAGAGGAGCAGCACCAGCTGGCCGACCAGCACTGCATGGCCACCGTTGGCCTGTCAGTGAGAATGTCACATGGAGTGACCAACCCTGCCAGGTGCACGTGAACCGAGGCAGGACCCAGCGCCATGACGGCAAAGTCTCGAGGTGCAAGTACGATGCCTTCGAGAGAAGAGGAGGCAGAGGGAAGATTGCCTGTCACCTGCAGAGTGAAGCACTGAGGAAATCCCAGAGGAGGAGCCCCATGTGCCCCGAATGCAGTAAGGACAGCATCTATACCCTGACTGCACTAGCACCTCCCGCAAGGGGTCATAGATATTCAGGGAGCACCCCCAACACTGTCTTAAGACTGCGTCGCACATTGGCCCATTATAGGCATGAGGAGAGTCGCACATCCCCGCGTGGCAAGCTGCCACCAATGCAAATGGAAGGAGACTCGTCTCCCACAACAATCCTGAGTTGCACGCAGAATACCTGGTGGAGGAGAAGAAAGGTATGGAAGAGGCTGCAGACAGGATCCATCAAAACACACCAACAACACGCACCTGAGAAGATGCCCAGTCCTACAGAGAGGACCGGACCTGCGAGTTGTCCATGATGGGAGAAGATGCGCAGTCAGAAGGACATGAAGGAGCTGGCAGAAGGTACCAGTGAGAAGAGCTGACATAACGTGGCCTGTTGCCACTTCGCAGCATGTGCAGAAAAGACATACAACACGTGGCCTGTCACCACTTCGCAGCATGTGCAGAGAAGACGTGGCTGGACGCCACATCACACTGCAAACAAATAGGAAGCACGTTGACAAATTGCGAAAAAGAAAAGGAGTGGAGAGAAAAGAGTGAGACAATCCTGTCACACAGAAGAACGGATGACCACAGGTACGCAGGAGAAATTAACAAGGGGACAAGAACGAGGACTCGTACCACTATCTGAGTGCACCTATTAACACAAGCCAGCCAATGGGGTGCAGTGACGTCACGGGACACAGCTCTGCGGAAGTACCACACATAAGCCACCTGCTTGTGCGAACTGTGTATCTGCCCGATGCTTCACAGTGTGACCGTCCAGCCACCTGTCACCGGCTGCTTAGAGTAAACGGCATCCCTGCTTGTAAACGCACGTGCCAAAAAAGAAGAGCTGCACTAAGTATACAACAAGCTACGTGGCTGCAAAGTCCCTCCAGTCACCCTTCCTCCATACAAGTCATCTCCACCCGTCGTATAAGTCATCTAATGGCAACCACTCCATCAATTGCCATGTGCATCACCGACACCCCTGGAGCATCAAGTAACAATACTGGAGTCCTGCACCATTGCCATACAACATGACAAGAAGCACCAGTGACATCTGAAGAACTAGTGACCACCTGCTCAACTCGCTTGCATCCTGATCCCGGTAGTGAGTGCATGTTCTGACCAGGACACATCCAACCCTGACGTTGCATGAGTCACTAGGCAGTGGCTCTGAGGTGGAGTTGTGGCTGTCCAGATGCAGACACATATGGAGCCCCAATGCAGCCCAAAGACAGTCCTGTGGCAACTCAACCAAGGGGCCTCCCCCAAGCGTGAGGTATGGACTTGACTTTGCCCCACCGATGGAATCCAGGAGGTAGCCAGGCCATGTAACATAGCCTTCAACAGGTCACAACATGCCAAAACTGTCTTCAGTGGATCAAGCAACACCATTATCACTCATCTACAATGGACTCCACCGACGCTCCTGATGCACCAAGTTTGAACTGTAAAACACCAACTGCCTCACAGCTAGAGCACGCTGGACTGATCAACATCACACAGGTGGACTGTCACTCAACTGACATGATGCTGAAGGGTCTGACTTCATCAGCATCGTGTTCGTGTCCACAGGTACCTGATTAAACTATGGATGCATGCTGAGATGCCCGGGTGCTCCCAGCTGCACCAGTCCACCACTGTCCTACGGACTGCCTCTTGAAGCTGTGAGACTTAATTTGTTTTAGTTATTCTTCATTCCTTCCCACCGGTTGGACTATTGTTTTTTGTATTTTTTCTTTGTAATAAAATTTGGGAGGAATGTCGTGTCCTGCTAGATACAGTCTAGTCTTTTACCACCCTCTCCCACAAGGGCTACCCCATACACTCACCCCACACCCATCCAACACAGGCGTCACCGGTCAGATGACCCTGTGAATAAAAGACCCAGAGTGCACATGCTCATGGCCAGTTCTCAGTACTATACAAAAGTGTCTGTGTTACTATTTACAAAGTATGTGGGCCCAGGGCCCACAACTTTACACTTAGGAACAAATGTATTTATGTTGCAACATTGCAAGGCTATGAGCTAAACCTCCATCTTTATGAAAATGCAGAAGTTCTTTGCTCTCTCGCGTTTTCGCATTAATAAAACGGATGATTTATTCTGTGCACCAAATAATGTATTTAACAGCCAATGATATTAATGTTCAAGTATGTGTTAGTTTGCAATTAATAAAGTGATCACTGTTGTTCAAGTAACATTTTTAGTGCTGCAGATTTACATAAAATCATGCTATGAATTTGTGTGTTTTCTTTGTCCAGAACATTATAAAAGAAGTGCTTTTGGGGGAAGAGCCAGGCATTCTGATATCTTCTTTTTAGAATGCCAGGCTTTTCTGCTTGTTGAGAGGCTCATGGTCCTTTCTGTAGTTTGTCCTGTTTGCTATTTATTATTATTATTATTTTTTATTCATTGCAAGATTTGCTGTGCTTTTCTGATTTCTTCAAGGCATATTGCATCATTGCATTTATTATGATTGTGGTTTTATACTGATTCTCTTGATTAATTGACTTTTGCTTTCTATAATGATACTATTATTTTAATAAATCTTTGAATACTGAGAACTGGAGAAGCTTTGTTGTGCAAGTTTTCTCAATGTTCTTGACTGAGAATTAAAGTTCAGAATTCCCCCTTTCCTGCCCATTGGCCTTCCTTGATTATTTAGGGGTGGAGCATGACATCCCCTTCAAGTGAACTCAGTAAGCATGTTACGTTATGTAATGTTGATTTGTATAGCGCACTAGTCTCCCAGAGGGTACCCAGGCACTTGGGCAGGTGTGTAGGTGTGCGATCCCCAAGGTGCTTATACAAAGAGTCAGGTCTTCAGCTTCTTGCAGAACTCAAGAAGTGAGGAGGAGGCTCTGATGTGTTGAGGAAGGTTGTTCCATGTCTTCGGTGCGATGAAGGAGAATGAGCGACCTCCAGTTTTGCTTTTGTGGATGCAGGGAATGTGTGCGAGTGAGAGTGAGGCAGAGCATAGGTGTCTGGTGGGTTGGTGAAAGTGTATGTGGCTGTTCAGGTATTCTGCTCCTGAGTTGTGTAGGGCTTTGTATGTGTGCATGAGAAGCTTGAATTTGTTGTGCTTGTAAATGGGGAGCCAGTGAAGCTTCTTGAGGTGCGGTGTGATATGGGTGCGCATGGAAAGTCAAGTATGAGTTTTGCAGTGGTGTTCTGGATGGTCTGGATCAGTGCTTAATTTGTAAACAAAATACGTGGAAGGGCCGTTGTCAGGAGGCCACTCATTGCCGTTCCAGCACTGCCAATGGCAGTACAAACACAATTACTAATCATCACACTCGTACAAGTGTGACAATTCAGACTATCTCAGGCTCCCAAAGATATAAGAATGGCTTGGGCCGTAGTCAACAGTCATTTTTAATGTATATTGAATTAATAAACAACTGTTGTTGTGCTAATCTTTAAAATAGAAAACAGTGCTGCCATGTGGCAGACTGTTACAAGCCCCAGTGTTGACAATGAACAGCCAGTGCAGAGCACCAGAAACTACCGGCGCAAATTAAGCACTGGTCTGGAGTCAGTGTAGGAGTTGTTTGGAGATTCCGGCACAGAGATTGTTGCCGTAGTCCAGCCTATTGGTGATAAGTGCTTGGCTGGCGGTCCTTCTTATGTTCTGAGGCAACCATTTGAAGATCTTTCGCAGCATGCATAGGAGGTGGAAGCAGGAGGTGCACACTGCATGATTTGGGCCGTCATGCTGAGCTTGTCATCTAGGATGATCCCTAGATTTCTTGTGTGGTACGTGGGTGTGGGTGTTGGTCAGGGGCGGCTCCTCCATGTGGGCGGAGGAGCCTCGCCCCACTGCTTTCTCGCAGTGCGAGAAGCAGTGACATAAAATGGTATAAATACCATTTTATGTCAATGCTTCTCGCACTGTGAGAAAGCAGAAGGGTTTGGTTGAGGGCAGGCGGGTGGCTGGTCCTGCAAATGGGCAGGGGAGGTGTGGCTAGCCCAATTTTGCAGGCCCAGACTGTTTGGTCGGCCCTCTGGGGCCGACCAAACCAATCATGCGCACTCTGGCATTTTCTTCATGTAGGCTGCATGCAGCCTACATGGAGAAAATGGCCTCCCCATAGGCGCCTGGCTGGGTGCCATCCCCACCAATCACAACGCTGCCATTGCAGCATTGTGATTGGCTTAGGGGAGGGGAGGGAGGCTGCACGCTTCCTGCGAGGAGCAGAGAAGCAGAGACGACGCTGGACCGGAGCGGGCCGGCTAAGGAAAGTTATATATATTTTTTTTAATTAAAATTAACCCCCCCTACACAACCCCCAACCCGCGCGACCCCCACACGCGCGCCAGTCATGCCAGCCACGACTGGTGTTGGTCCTAGCTCCAACAGCCGCCAGGTGAAGTCCCATGTTGCCAAAGGCCAATGATTCTGTCTTGTCAGAGTTGAGCTGCAGGCAGTTGGTTTGCATCCTGTCTGCTACCAGGGTCATACTGTTGGTGAAGTTGGTCCTGGTGGTGGTCGTCTTGTCCATCAGGGAAAGGATGAGTTGGGTGTCATCGGTGTAGGAGATGAAGGTGATATCTTGTGATTGGATGATGTTGGCGAGCAATAATATGTATATGTTGAAAAGGGTGGGACTGAGGGCTGATCCCTGTGGGATTCTGCATATCAATCGCTTGGTCTCTGATGTGAAGAGTGACAGCCTGACCCTTTGGGTTCTTCCCATGAGGAAGGAACAGATCCATTTAAGGACAGATTCTTGAATGCCAATCTCATGAAGTCTATTGAAGAGGGTGGTATCGGAGACAGTGTCGAATGCCGCGGAGATGTCGAGCAGGATCAGAGCTGCTGTTTCTCCTCAGTCCAGGATGATTCGAATGTCGTCAGTGGGTGTGATGAGTGCTGTTTTGGTGCTGTGGTTCTTTCTGAATCCGGATTGAGTGTTGTCTAGAAGATGGTGAAGTTCGAGCTGGGTTGTGAGTTGCTTATTGATGGCCTTTTCAATCACTTTGGCTGTAAAGGGGAGCAGGGAGATGGATCGGAATTTGCTCAGTTGATTCAGTTCAGCTGTGGGCTACTTGAGGACGGCGTTGATTTCTGCAAGTTTCCATTCATCTGGAAAAGTGGCGGACATGATGGAGATGATGATGATGTGGGTCAGGGATGTGTGCACAAACATTCAAATTGAGGCCCAAAGTAACTTGCTTGAGCTTTCAGATCACATGTCATAAAGACAAGAAAAGGCTGTAGGCATGTGCTGGTGAGGAGGGATTTTGTGGCGGGGCAATGGACATCTTATCATCGGGCCTCAAAAATTGTAGATGAAGGAAGATGTGCATGAGAGGGACTCACATCCTACATATTTCAACTGACGTGTTTTCCAAAAATTCAGGAATGATGAAGATACAATGTTCTAAGGTAAAAAAACAGTCCCAAAAAAACACTCAAAGATATGCTTGTGAATTGTTGCTCACTTAGTGAATACCCAGAAGAAGTTGCTTTTCTCCTGGACACTGAAAATCTAGATATACTATGTTTAACAGAAACATCGCTAACTGATGCACCTTGCCTGGGTTTATTTAACACTATCCAGCTGGATACAATATAATTAGGAAATATAGGTTAACATTCTTGTGTGGGAGTTGAGCAGTAATATAGAGCAACTGTCCCAGTGAAACAATTGGAGTTGTCACAGTTTACACTGTAGCAAACTCTTCTGTTTTCATTAAAGCTCAACCAGAATTCCATTTGGTCCTTTGTATTACTTTTTCGTCCCCAACACATTTTGCAGGTCTCAGTTCGGAGTTAGCAGATTTAATTGTCTTTCATTCTATGAAATCTAATAATCTCTGTGTGCTAGGAGGATGATGAAGGGTGTGGTTAAACTCTTGAATTAGAGCATTCTCGATCTGCCTTAAATTTGGACAACTTGGGACCATGCCAACACATGAAATAGAGAATGTGATCGACCTTTTATTGACCACAGGTGCAACTATGTCAGTCCACCTGTTATATAGTTTGGCTGAGGGGTTTGCTCTGTGAGCTGCCAATATGGCGGCCTAACTCGGAGCTCCGTACGGTGTGGGCGATCCTTGCTCCTCAACATTAAGCTTCGACTGACCTGTGTGGAATGGAGCGCTGAGTCTCGCTGTGACCTGGGGGCCACCTGGTGCCATGCCGTAGGCTGTTTTTTCAGCACGCCGCAACCATAGCCTAGTGGAAGTGCCAGCCTCGGAGGCCTGGGAGCGACAGACGCTGGTGGTGAGCCAAAAGCCGGTCCTCTCGGCCTGCCTGCCTTGTTGGGCAGATGCTCCTTGTTGTTGCATGGCACTTACGGCCTCTCCCACTCCTGAACCTGTAAGCTGTGTTCCCCCTCCTGTAGGGGGCTGCTCCTGCTGCTCGGTGCATGTGCCGGTGCACTGACGGAGGAGGATTTGGGCCAGTTGGGGGGGTCCTTGCTGGGGCCCACCCTAATGGGATCTGCAGCTGGCACCTGGACCCAGATGTGCCCTGGCCAAGTGGATGACCTCCGGGTGGCGGGTGGGCTCTCTTAGTTGAGGAAAGCTGGTGAGTGGCCCGTTGGGATCCCCAGATCAGGCTTGGTGCTTTGCCCTCTGTTGTCTGACCTGAACATTATTCAGGGCACTAACTGGACCTGCCTCTATAATTGATCCGTAGCGCAGAAGCCAGGGGGCGTGGCCATGGCAGGGGGTCCTAGGGTTGTTCATGACTGAGGCATTATACAGAAGATGCATACAAGGGGAAAAAAAAAAGTTTGTATACTACCGCTGCTGTACGTGGGTTACGATCTGTGAGATCTGGAAGATGCCCGAGTAATGTGATATACCTTTGTCTTGGTGCATGCTGATGGCTGTACAACATATATGTTTAAAAGGTTAATAAAGATATATTTAAAAAAAAAAACTGGACCTGCCTCTGTCCTGGATTCCTGCGACACCTGGGAAGCCTCTGTCGCGTGGCTCTGTTATATAGCCTCCACTTTCCACCCTGTGCAGGGTGTATTTAGACTCTACTTGTGATGGATATTAGAGATTGTACTGCGCCAATTCCCCTTGACTACCTTGTTAACTGGGCTATGGACTCTGTTGAATATTTTGACAGAATTCTCCTTAGGAAGCACGAACAAGTGGTCTGACTTAACTATGGCTCAGTGATGAATGGCCTATCCCATCAGATAGACCTGTGGCTGCAACTTCCACTCTCCTTGGTGGTCAGAGTGGCTTTGATTAAAATAATAATCATTGTCAAAAATTGCTGCACCTTTTGTACAAAAATCTCAATACCACTTAATAAAAATGTCTTTGTTACGATTCGTTCTCTTCTAATCAGGCTCCTCTGGGCAAATACACCTGCTCAGATTGCCAGGGATATGATGGTGCTGCCCTTCGAACAGGGGGATTTAAGTTTTGAGACCCTGCAATTTATTATTATGCAGAGCAATGCCATTGGCTAGGTCCTGGTATAATCTCAATGTGTGTATTCCCTACCTTGTCCCGGAGCATGCCCAGATGGATGGGATTCAGTTATCCTCTCTCCTTTCTACAGGCCTTCCTAAACCTTAGATGGAAATCCGTATTGCCACTACTACTTGTGGGGCTTGGAGGACATTTTGTCATAGAGTTGGTGGGATCTAGTTATAATCTCCTGCCACTAAATTGTTGCCAAACCCCTCTCACAGTCAAGCGCACAGTGCAGGCTACCTTGTCCAAGATGGCGATATCAGAGATAGAGATAGAGTTTCGGATTGGCGGGCACAGCAGGCTGTCGTTGCTGTAGCGCGAAGTGCAGAACTCAAGTTGCCCCCTTGTCACTAGCGGTCACTGCAGTGTGAAGGATCGGGTTCACCAGAGCTTCACGTTGGTGGTCATTGTGGCTGGCAGATTTGTGAAGGGAATAGACCTATTCACAGTTGTGAAGAGCCCAAAACTTCATGAGTTCACCTTCTTAGGAGAAGCTCGACTGATGCCAGCCAAGGGTCCAGGACCTGGGTAGGCACCTCTCGGGGATAAGGAACTCACTCCAGCAGAGGCTAGCAGGGCTCAGGCAGGTTCAGCTGAGGGCTCAGGAAGGTCCAGTGCAGCAGGTCAGCTGCGCAGTTGCAGGGTGGCCTCTGAAGCTTGTTATGTTCCTGTAGTTGAAACAGAAGATTAGCTAATTGACACTTGGAGTCACTCGGGCTAGCCTGGGATGAAGGGAACAGGTCCAGTCTTCCTTCTCCAAGAAAAAGGCAGTCCTCAAGCAGCAAGACAGTCCTCTGGTAGCAGCAGGGCAGTCCTCTGGTGGCAGGGCAGTCCTCTGGTGGCAAAACAGTCCTTCTTCTGTAATGTCCACAGGTCCAGGAGTTTACTGATGAATGCCCAGGAGGTCCAATATTTATATTTGATACCAGCCTCTGTGTGTGGGTGAACACCCTGTCCTACCCCCACATCTAGTTCTGGAACGTTCTTCCCTTCCCCTGTCCAGGCTCCAAGAAGTCTGGGGTGACAAAAATCTAGTGTCAGGTTTCTTTGTGTGTGCTGGAGGCAAAGCTCATTGAAATATAAGTGGGGCTAGGAACAACTCTGCCCCAACCTTCCTGTGAGGATGGCCCATCCTGTCCACACGTAATCCCCTTTGTGCAACCTTTGGAAGGAACACACATCTCCCAACAGCAAAGCCATTCACAGTCATATGACTCAGGACACTGGCAGAAAGCACAAATGGCTAAGATGAGAAACTGCCAACTTTCTAAAAGTTACTGATGAAGGGGTTGGGCCCTATTACCGACGACTAGATAGGACCTATCAACATTAGAACAACATATTAACTAGCCGTCACTTGAACTGCTGCTTTTTACTTAAACAGACTCAGGCCATTGAATGAATTTGATGGTCTGTAGTATTTATTTACTCATTATTTTTATCTTTTTTTTAATATAAATCATTTGTCTTTTGTGTCAGACTATGGGAAAGACCTCATACTTCCCACCATAAACATGCATTTAAATCATATTTTTACAAGAAAACATAACGAACAATACAATACGCACATTACATTTGTGTAAAATGGGTTACATTCATTATTGAACCAATCATCATTTTAAACAAGCAGCAACCATTATCCTGATTTATTTGTCAGATGGTCATTTTAAAGCTGCTAACCACTGGGAACACTATTTTACCTCGTCAGGACAGAAATTCATAACAAACTATTCCCTACGAGTGGATAAAAATCGATTAAGTGTATCCCCCTGGTGGTGAATATTGCTGACGCGTTTCGAGCCCCGGTACAATTCTTGGGGTACTCTTCAGGGCTTAGACTGGGTACAATCTGTTGTGGTTTCTCTTTTCACATGCCGCCTGTGTTTTTACTCGTGAGAGGTTTTTTTCTCCTATTTTTTTGTAAAATTTTTTGGGTCTCTCCGTTTTGTAGTCGTTCAAACAGCAATCTAATTTGTTAGGATTCCTCGTAGAAATCGATTTGGACAGTCTTTTGTTTTGATTCCAATCAAGTTATTTATCATTTCAGTTTCCGTTTTCCATGGGCTCTTTCTCTGACATGCTTCGTGTGTTTGATCAAAATGGCTGAAGGAGAGACACAAATTTATTTTAAAAAGGAGAAACAAAACTCTCACGAGTAAAGACACAGGCGGCATGTGAAAAGAGAAACCACAACAGATTGTACCCAGTCTAAGCCCTGAAGAGAACCCCAAGAATTGTACCGGGGCTCGAAACGCGTCAGCAATATTCACCACCAGGGGGATACACTTAATCAATTCTTATCCACTCGTAGGGAATAGTTTGTTATAAATTTCTGTCCCGACGAGGTTAAATAGTGTTCCCAGTGGTTAGCAGCTTTAAAATGAACATCTGACAAATAAATCAGGATAATGGTTGCTGCTTGTTTAAAATGAAAACTTGTTCAATAAGGAATGAAACCCATTTTACACAAATGTAATGTGCGTATTGTATTGTTCGCTATGTTTTCTGGTAAGAATATGATTTAAATCAAACGCGCGAACGCGCGAAAACAAGATGGCCGCCTCCCGGTGAGCTCCGTGTTCAAGGAGCCCGTTTTTATCGACCAATTAAGCGTTTCCAGTCAGGAATTGCTGGAAATGACAGTAGCAGACTGCTGAAACCCTACCTGTTGCTGTGGATGCTGTTTTTTCCTCCTTGGAACGTCGGAAGTGCATGGTTTCTGCCTCCTGCTTCAGCCTGCTCCAGCCTCGAGCTCTGCTTTCAGGTACTGCCCAGATTCCTGTCAGGGGGGCGGAGCGTCTTCTCAGGAAAGGGCCTGGCTTTGGCCTAACCACTCCCACAGTCTGGTTTAGCTGCTGCACCAGCTTTTACAGAGAAGCAATTTCGGTTCTTTTAATTTATACTTGCTTCATTACTCTTAATTACTCCTGTGCATTTTCTCATATGAAAATGGAGAATAAAACTATACAAAATCCTAATAATAAAAGGAAAAATCAGACTTCCCCTCCTCCAGTAAAATCTAAAGTGGTGGAATCCAGTGAGCCATCCTTGGCTTTAATTCTTGACGAGATACATGCTTTGCGTGCAAATACTGAGAATATTGCGTCTGAAATTAAAAACTTACGTAAAGATATGGCCAGCATGTCGATGAAAGTATCGGATAATGCAATTAAAATACAAGACAACAAAGTAAAAATTGACGCTTTTACACCACTTGTGGCAAAAATTTCCCCTATGTCTACCCTTCTTCTGGATATGGAAAATCGTAATAGGCAATATAATTTGCGCATTTTTAATTTACCAGAGGAAGTTGAAGGCTCTAATTGTAGAGTATACTTGGAAAATTTGTTACCTGGCCTTTTAAACGTCAAATTCCCGGAAAAATTTGAAATTGACAAAGCACATAGGATTCCATCCCATCGCAATCCTCAACATACTAAGCCAAGACAAATGATTTTTAAGGTACTGCGTCACCATCATTTGGTCATGATAAGGAAAGCAGCAAGGGAAATTCCATCTTTAATAGTTGATGGCAATAAAATATTTATTCACCAAGACTATGCCAAAGAGACTGTCAAGATTCGTAAAGAATTTACTGATTGTCGCCCTCACTTGAGAAGTCTTGGATTTAAATACGGCTTATTTGACCCATCAACAATGAGAATCTGGAAAGATAATTTTTCTAAGTCCTTTCAACGTCCAGAAGACTTAAAATTATTCCTGGAACAGCACTCACAGCTATCACTACATTCTATGGATACGCATGACTCTGCAATTTGAAAAGTGTTTTCATATGCATTTCTGACTAATTTTTTCTAGCTCTTTACACGATGGGCTCCAACGGTTCGGTCATGCTTGTAAAGCACGTGTGCGTCTCAAAACTCGTATTAATGTTTATGTGTGGTCGTCTTTTTCTGTTTGTCTGTCCCTGTTCTTTTTCCTCCTATTCCTTGTATATTATACTAGAACTACTACTCTCTGTAATTTTCTTCAATGTTTCCTCTTCTTCAATCCTTCTTCCTCTTCCTCTCTATTCTACTATGGCTAATACTCATAATATTAAAATTACTTCTCTAAATGTTAAAGGTTTGAGACATCCGGTAAAACGTACAAAGATACTAAACTATTTCAGAAGTTGTAAAGCAGATATTTGTTTTATTCAGGAAACACATATTGACGACAAAATATTGGATTATATGAAAAAACAATGGGTAGATTCTATTGTCTCTTCTCCTGCTAACGGGAGAAAGAATGGTGTTGCTATTCTTTTTGCTAAAAGATTACATTGTCAAATTTTAAGTAAAACATCAGATTTAGAAGGTAGATATGTTATAGTCAAAGTTAAAATTTATGATTCTGTCATGTATTTAATTAATGTTTATGGTCCAACTGCTGATGACCCTTTGTTTTGGTCTAATTTGACCACTGAAGTACTCAAGTTAGGCAACGTTCCTCTTATAGTTGGAGGAGACTTTAACCTTATTTCTGATCCTTTATTAGATAGATCATCCTTCACTAAGTTTAGACCTCCAAAAGCTTTTTTAACTTTTAGAACTTTCCTTAAAGTTACAAAATTAATCGATATTTGGCGATTACATTTCCCTACGGATAAAGTGTTCACTTTTTTTCCCAATCCTCATAATTCACACTCTAGACTTGATTATTTATTAATTTCCAGGCAGCTCCTTAATTCTGTGGTTTCTCCTAACATTGGCAATATTGACATATCAGATCATGCTCTTGTGTCTTTTGTTTTGCAAGTTAATTCAAATTATAAAGTACAATCTAGATGGCGTATGAATACTGATATTATTCTTAATGAACAAAACAAACCAAAAATATTAACAGCTATACAGGATTACTTTCAATTTAACCCAGAAGGCTCCACTTCCCTTGTGAATAGATGGGACGCCTTTAAGGCTTGTGTTAGAGGCGCTTCTATCTCTCTTATGGCATATGAGAATAAAACCTATAATATACGAATTAAAGAGTTGGATAAACAAATTTCAGAAGTTGAAAGGCTTTTTATCACTTCTAACGATCCTAAGTATAAATTTAGGTTGCAGAAACTTAGATATGAATTTAATTCCATTCTTAGTAGAAGAGCTGGTATTCAACTTTCCAAATCCAAAGCAAGGTTTTGTTTTAATGCTAATAGGTCTGGTCGACTGTTAGCTAATTATTTACGTATAAAAAAAGATAAGGCCCAAATAAATTCGATTCATGGTCCCAATGGGAAAATTGCCATATCACACAATGATATTGTTAAGGAATTTTTAAATTATTATACTAATTTATATAATCAACCTAGTTCTAATGACTCTTCTTTAATTGATTCTTTTTTATCTACTAGTAACTTACCCAAAATTTCTCATTTAGATAAAAATAAATTGGACCTGCCCATTAAAGAGGATGAAATTCGAGTAGCTATTAAATCTCTCAAACAAAAGAAATCACCTGGTCCTGATGGCATTCCAGCTGAATTTTATAAAGAATTTCAAATACAACTTATTCCTTATTTATTTAAATTATTTACCTTTTTTAGCACTACAGGGACTATTACGGGCTCTTTTACTGAGGCGTTAATTGTTGTGTTACCCAAACCCAATAAAGATCCTACACTTGTCTCAAATTATCGCCCTATTTCTTTGTTAAATCAAGATTGTAAATTATACGCTAAAATACTTGCTACCAGGTTAGCATCTGTTTTAGATTCTATTATTCATCCGGACCAATCTGGGTTTATGAAGAATAGACATTCTGCAGATAATACAAGAACATTATTACATGTTATCGAACAAGGTTTTAAATTATCTATTCCAACAGGAGTGTTAGCTCTGGATGCTGAAAAAGCCTTCGATAAAGTTCATTGGCAGTTTTTATTCCATACTTTAATTGCATTTAATTTTGGTGATGTATTCATTCGTATGGTAACTGCTTTGTATTCTGCACCGACAGCCCGGTTATTTATTAATGGTCAAATTTCTAACCAATTTTCTCTTTTCAGAGGTACTAGACAAGGCTGCCCCCTCTCCCCACTCCTATTTCTTCTGGTGATTGAGCCTTTGCTTGTGTTAATTAGGAATTGTAACGATATTAATGGTATTAAAATTAATAAGGTCAATGTTAAAACACTGGCATATGCAGATGATGTACTTTTATTTATTAGTAATCCTATCTCTTCACTTCCCCCTTTATTTGAGATTATTTCATCATATTCCACACTTTCTGGTTACAAATTAAATACTAATAAAACTGAATTTTTTCCGATAAATATCCATTGTACCCCAGATATGTTACCCATGAAAGATATAATTTGGCAAAGAGAAAAAATTTAATATTTGGGTATTTTGTTCTCATCTACTATAAAATCTACAATTTCATTAAATTGTGAGTCTATTCTAACTTATATTAAAGATAAAATATCGAAATGGTCTCCACTTCATCTTTCGTGGTGGGGGAGAATGGACTCCATAAAAATGACTATAGCGCCAAAACTTTTTTACTCCCTCTCCATGATTTCTATCCAATTTCCTATGAAGTTTTATAAAGATATAGATCGGCTTCTATCCAAGTTTTTATGGTGCAATAAAGCTCCTCGTATCAGTTATAAAAATTGAAACTGCCTAAATGTAATGGAGGTTTTGGTTTACCGGATTTTTTTTGTTATCATAAGGCCTTTATTTTAAAGCAAAGCTCTCTTTGGTTTAATCATTCTCAGTTGAATAATTCCCCTACATGGCTGTCTATAGAAAAAAGCTTAATAGATCCACTCCCCTTACCTTCTTTATTAACTATGTCTAATAGGTCAATATTTTTTAATAGATCTGTTATTCTGAAATCTACTAAGTTAATATTACATGATTTTGATTCTATTTTCCAATCACCCATGTCTATTACTGAAGACATGTCGTTATGGTATAATTCAAACATAAAACTCACTAAAAATGTTAGATTTTGGCATTCATGGATTAAAAATTGTATTTTTTATCTCAAAGATATTTATTATAATAATACTTTTATAACTTTTGATGTTCTGCAAGAAAAATTTAACGTACCTTCTACTGATTTATTCAAATATGAATGTTTATGCAATTCGATTTTGGATTCATTTCCTCATTCTATACCTCTTAATACTAAATCGGATTTATTGATTTATATTCAAGCACTTTCCACCTTACCACATGGTGTTTCTAGATTGTATAACAAGATGATTACATTTAAAGGTGACAATATTGATAAATTACTGACCTATTGGAATAATGAGCTTTCTTTATCATTATCCTATGAAACATGGAAAATTATTTGGTTAAATAGTATTTCAGGATGGCTACCTGTATCGCTCTACCAAACAAATTCATATATTTTATATAATTGTTTATGGTCACCTTTAAGACTGTTCCAAGCTAAACTCCTTCCCTCCCCTATATGTTGGCATTGTAATTTGCATACTGGTTCGTTAAAACATTTGCTTTTTGAATGCCCTTTTATTGTCAAATTTTGGACTGAAGTCTGGGATGTTATAAAACGCATACTTAATATTCAAGATGATTTGACATTTAGCTTAATAATTTGTAAATCTGTTGTTCTCTCTCATAAATTAGTAGACTTAGAATGTAAACTTTTTAATTTTTAGTATTGGCTGCCTTAAAGTCCATTGCAGCTTGCTGGAAAGATGTTTCATCACTATCTGTTCATGCATGGTGGTCGTGGGTTATTTTTACAAGAAGAGGAGCTCATTTATCTTTGAATGGTGTTATTCATAATTGTGATTCTTTTCATTTATTCTGGAAACCTGTTGATAATTATTTATCTTCTTAGCAAGTTTAATGTTTATTAATAGTTTCTCTATCTTTTGATAAACAGTAGTTCTATTTTAGACTTATTATTAATAACGTCCATATATTATCTCTGTTCCCTCCCCCTCCTGTTTTAATTTATTGCAATAATAGACTATATTAGACTGTATTTATTTTGAATTTATTATGATTGTTTAATTCATATACGCATTTTAGGTACTTTTACTGTAATATTTCATTTTTGTCCTGTATGTTTAATATCTGAAAATTCAATAAAATATTTTGAACACAAAAAGAATATGATTTAAATGTATGATTATGGTAGGATGTGTGAGGTCTTTCCCTTAGTCTGATACAAAAGACAAATGATTTATATAAAAAAAGATAATAATGATGAGTAAATAAATACTGCAGACTATCAAATTCATTGAATGGCCTGAGTCTGTTTAAGTAAAAAGCAGCAGTTCAAGTGACGGCTAGTTAATATGTTGTTCTAACTTTCCAAAAGTGGAATTTTCAGTATTGCGACTTAAAACCCGACTTTACCTTTAAAGAGGATTTAAAATTACAATTCCTTTGAGTGTAAATACCATATCTCTATCTGCTCCCATTCAAAAGTTATCACTTATTTAATGTAATAAGGTAACGACATGTTAGTCAATGGGACAGATAGGCCTTACAATAGTGAGAAACGACATTAGGAGTTTTTGACTACCAGGACATGTAGAACTTAAACTCACGTCCTACGTTTTAAATTCAATGCACCCTGCCCTATGAGTCTTTTTTCAGGGCCTACCATAGGGGTGACTTATAAGTATTAAAAAAGGAATGTTTAGGCCTGGCAAAAGCTTTATTTTGCCAGATCGAAATGGCAGTTTAAAACTACACTACAAGCTGCAGTGGCAGGCAAGAGACATGTTTTAAAGGGCTACTTTAGTGAGCAGCACATTGAGTGGTGCAGACCCACTAGTAGCACTTGAGTTACAGGCTCTGGTTACATGTAGTACTACTTTACTAGGGACTTACAAGTAAATTAAATGTGCCAATTAGTTGTAGTCCAATTTTACCATTTTTTTATAGCCACATTTTATTGGTTTTAATAGAATTGTATACATTCGTAAAACAGTGGAACATTGCAACCATCCCACCCCCTCCAATTCAAATATCTCCCAAGTAGCCCTCAGCAATACAGAGTAAATTTACCGGAATATTCAAAAGTCCATAAAAATCCCACCATCTCCTCTATAGCTTTTGGTGCATCTTGGGATAGCCTCTCGCCGCATATATCAGCTCTTCTTGGTTGGCACACAAATCCATAACTGCTCTGCAGTCAGTCAGGGTAGGCAGGTTGGGAGAGTTCCACCTAAGGGCGATATCTGTGTTGGGAATGATTGTTACCATACCCACCAGTGCACTGTCCCCCCCGTGTGCCTCCCAAGTACCCCAGGAGGCCCCAATTTTACCATGTTTTAGGGAGAGAACACAAGCACTTTAGCACTGGTTATCAGTCCTAAAGCCAACAAAAATGTATTCAGAAAAAGAGGAGGGGTTAAGGCAAAATGTTTGAACGTGAACCTTCAGAGATGGCCAGGTTCATCAAGAATGAAAAACAAGCATTGGCAAAGCCAATAGGTCTCGACTATGCAAGAGCTATTGGCTTTGCCAATATGTTTTAGCAATGTTGTACACCAGAGTGTCTGCTGTTCAGCATTGTTAAAAGTTAGTGTTGTGGAGTGGTGTAGAGTAGAGTGGAGTAGTGTAGAGGGAGTTGTGTAGAGCAGAATATATTCACAACTGGAAAGGTATCTCGTGTGATTGAGCAGAATATATTGTCATAGAGTGGACTGTCATAGAGTGGAGTGGCATAGAGTGGAGTAGAGTAGAGTGGAGTAGTGTGTCATAGAATAGAGAGAAGTAAAGTGGCATGGAGTGGCTTAGAGGGAGTTACATAAAGCACTGTATAGTAGTGTCTTAGAACGGCATAGTGGGGAGTAGAGTGCTGTAGAGTGGAGTGGCATAGAGTGGAGTAGAGTGTCAGTGGAGCAGAGTTTAATAGAGTAAAGCAGTATAGACTGGAGTATAGTGGAGTGGAGTGTAGTAGAGTACAGTGGCCTAGAGTGAAGTGGCGTAAAGTACAGTGGTGTAGTGTAGATTGGCATAGTTTGCAGTGGCTTAGAGTGCATTGGTTTTGAGAAATTAATGTAGAGTGCATTGGCGTAGAGTGCAGTGACGTAGAGTAGCATAGAGAGCACAGGCATATAGTAGAGCGGTGCAGAGTAGATTGCAGTGGGTAGAGTGCAATGGCATAGAGTGGAGTGGCGCAGAGTGGCATAGAGTGGAGTGGCATAGAGTGGAGTGGAGTGGTGCAGGATAGAGTGGAGTAGTACTGGGTAAAGTGCAGAGGTGTAGAGTGGCGTAGAGTGTAGTGGCATAGAGTGTAGTGGTATAGAGTGCAGTGGTATAGCATACAGTAGAGTGGCATAGAGTTGAGTGGTGCAGAGTGAAGTGCAGTGGCATAGAGTGCAGTGGCAGTGATGTCATGCAGAGTAGAGTGTCAGAGTGCAAAGTCATAGAGTGCAGGCTTGTTGTGCTGTCTCGTAGGCTGCGACCTAAAAAGGAGTCTTTCGTATCAGGGTCTTGTTTCTACATTTAAAACTACTGTGGAAAGTAATTCCACTATCACCAAAGCTGAGCCACTGGTTGGTAGTTCAGATACTGATTTTGATCGCAGCTGGGCTACTGGAATGTTCTATATCTGGGATTTCCCACTAATAAGTTGGAGAGAATTCAACAAATGCAAAATTGCACTGCAAATCTTATAAGAGGAAGGAGAAAATATGATTCTACATCGGTCGCTTTGAAAGAGTTACACTGGATATCAAAAAGCCAGAGAATACTCTTCGAAACAGCCTGTTTATGTCATCGAGCCACAGTGGCGGCCAGTACATATCAGGGGTGGCGGGTGGAGGGGGAGTAAGGGGGTATAAGAAAAGAAAAGAAAAAAAAAACACCTTACCTTATCGCCGCGTTTCTACCATGTCGTCTCTCCTCCGTGTCAGGGAGCTCCCCTGAGCTAATCACAGCCAGGGAATAGGGGCCTGGGCATGTTCTCCACCCAGGCTGTAATGCAGCCTGGGTGGAGAACATGCTAAGTCTGCATGATGCTTTGGCCGGCCCGAGAGGGCCCGAGAGGGCTGGCGAAAGCGTCACATGCACTAACAGTGTGCCCACCACTCCTCCCGTGCCCTGCTCTGTGAGCAGTGCAGACCCGCCCAGCCAAGACGCAGAAACAGGAACAAATAAAATGATGATAACATCAAGTTATTATCATTTTAATTTTCCTTTTCTTTAACTTCTGCTAAGCAGTGGGGTGACGATCTTCCGCCTTAGCGGAGGAGCCGCTACTATCGAGCCATCAAGCCTTTTATCAAATGGGCCCAATTAGCATCTCTGAGAAATTACAGCATTATATCCCAAGGATGACACTCAGATTGGGAGCAGCTTTACTCCTTGCCATTGCTAAATTAAACTAAAGAGGAAGGATGGCAGAGCCTTTTCTGTGCTGGCTCCAACGTTTTGGAAAAGTCTCCCTATCTCCCTCAGAGCTGAAAAGAATCATTGGAAATTCCATAAGTTGCTGAAAACGTATCTGTTCCAAAGGGTATAACTACACTTGTTCAGTTGAGTGGCGCTAGTACACTCTTTTTACAGGGTTTGCATTTTATAAATAGCCATTTTCACCATCATCATACAATGAGTGCATTTCTCTTCGTTTTTCTCATTCATTTTGGCATTGGCCTTAGGAAATATGTATTTTCACAGTGGTTTTGACAGATTTTACATCCTGTTCCCACAGAAATTTCAAAAATGTTCCTCAGACTTTCACATACTTTTCTGGAAAGTTGAACAGCCTTTAACTACAACAATTGGACAAAAAAGCAAAATCAGTAAATAATTATTTTTCATTTATAACTCAATAGCATTAACATTCACATAAATCTAGTTCGATAGACGTGGTAATCATTACATTTCGTGTACAGTCTGATGACAGGATGTCACATATCTAGTAGATATCTATCTGTGCTGTCCGGTTAGACTTTTTTTTTACTGGAACGTCTTTTACAGCTTCTGAGACTGCTTCAGAAATATGTTTATACAATATCTATGTGCACTGGACACTGCAGGATAAAGCTGTTTGCACTTTTTAATTGTTCGTTTTTTAAGCTGGGCGTAGAGCATCGCTTTGTTTGGTGTCTATTTTTGTCTGTGAGCATCTCTTTTGTTCTTCAGCTTGATATCGCTGCCTGGTAATCATCTGTCTGTGTCACATATTTTTAAAAGAGATGAGATAGGCAGCTGCAGGTAACCGCTGGCCTACGTTTTCATCCATGGCTACCTTTACTAGAGGGTGGTGCATTTGGCTTTGTGTGTTATCTTGAGCCTGCCGCTTCCCACTCTGAAATAGGGATTTGATAGACCTGGTTTGTGAGGAATTCATAGCCAGACACGTTTACTTTAATAAAAGCTACACTAATTTGTGTGATTTCCATTTTTGGGGGTTGAGTGACTGGTAATGCAGTGAGATTGTGACACTTTTACTTAAGAGTTGCTAAGATTAAACATTACTCTTCTAAATGCATGATAACAGGCAGGATTTTCCAAAGTCTGCTTTGCTGAGATTGTCCAGGGTAATCCTATCCACTGTAGTACGTTTTTTTCCAGAATTGCAGGGTAAGAATTTCCAGAGGTGTTTCATACCAAACAGGTACGGGTCACTGTTATACCCCAAACTGCCCTTCCATGTAATATGAGCGACAAATGTTGCTGTTACATAGCTTTTGCATTTAGTATAGTGTGGTGGAAAAGGGAAGTGGTTCAGGCATTGCTTTTTCAATTAATGACTAAATGGACAGTTTAAAATTCCAGACTACCTTAGTTTGAGGCCAATATATGCAAAGTGTGCTCTATTTCTGTCACTGAATAAAAATATATGCAACAAATTATAGACTGAATATACACAGATTCGTTTTTGTTGGGACTGAAATGTTCCCTGCATAGTGACCGATGTGCACCCCTAATTGGAGTGCCCCAGGTGCATGGATATCAAGACCTCTGGTACTGATTTCTGGTCATGGGCAAACACAGATCCTGCACGTGCACAATGACCTAGGCTTATCTCACTTTAATGCAGTCTTGTTAGACTGGGAGGGGCGCACCAAGTGCTACCCTTATAGTGGGAGAGGGCTACTTACCTCGCCAGAAATTAAGGGCCTCATTTATATGATGGAAGTATCTATACTCCGTTGCAATGGCTGAGGAGTATACATACGGTCAACATGAAGGTCAGCCCGCCCATTTTAAATGACGGTGGACCTTTGGTTTGGCTGCGGTGGTGACTACTCTGTCACCACCATAGCCACAGCTCTTTGAAAGCCCAACAGAGTAAGGACCTTCGTAGAAATGGCTACATGTCTGCCCGCCCAATCAGAATGATGGACATGTAGCAATTTTGTTTTTACTGTCCGTCACGGGACAGTAAAAACCAAACAGGCTCCCATGGTAAGGGGGGAATTACTTTTTTATTTTCAAAAAGAAAATCCTGTTTGGGGATTTTGCTTTTGGAAATAAAAAAGAATACAGTTTGGTGCCTGGGTTGTGCCATGCTGATGCAGCTCTGAACGGAACAGTGGATTTCATTGACAGTGTGATGGCGGTTCCTGCCAATGCTTTATAAATGACTGCCTGCTTGGTGGCCATGTGTAAATTTGGAGGGTGGGCCCTCAGTCATGGGGATTGAGATATTTTCTCAGTCTCTATGGCGGGCCGTCCCCCAAGATATAAATGAGACACTTAGTCACATAATCACGGTGGTGGCAGCACACCCGGTTTGTGCTTTGTAGCATTCAGTAGTGTGTACAGGCTTTACCGGTGCCACTGGAGTTGTGCCTAGTGGCCCATTCATGTAAAACTCTGCTGCTCTGTACTTAACTGACCCTTAGCCAGGGCTTTAAGTGGGATGAAAAAACTGGGGGTCTCTCAAAGGGGTGTGGCCAATGTAATTAGGGGCGTGGCTTAAAAACACCAAAGCTAAAAATCTGTGCTTAGCATAGTGTGCGCCCGAATTGTATTTTGCTGTTTCTGTCATTGCATCTCGATATATGATACAACAAGTAACATTATACCTACAACAAGTCAGGACTATTGGCTTTGTCAATGGTTGTTAGTTGCATAAGATAAATGAGCAGCAACTATGGCTTGTATATCATATTGAAAAAGCTTCCACTTACAGCCCTGGTGACACCACGACAATGCTGCTGCTCCTGAGATTCAGAAAGAGAAGGGAAATCCAGAGAGAAAATGACCCTTTAAAGGATTTCCCTTCCCCTACAACGCTCACCTGGCATGACGTCATGCCCTAACTTCTCCACTTGTGAGAAGTGAGCAGTGTGAGCAGCGCACAGGATGTGCCTACTGTCTGGAAACGGGTCTCTATCGAGCTCTGTTTTGTGCCCTGGCACAGGCGGTCCGTTTTTTTCCGGACTGCAGTGACAGCAGTCTGATGTCACCGCAGTCCGGAAAAAAATTGCCAGGGCACAAAACAGAGCCCGATAGAGACCCGTTTCGAGGCCCCCTTTAAAAAACTGCCAGTGCTCAGCACCGGTGAGACCCGGCCCACTTAAAGCCCTGCCCTTAGCCTACATTATGACTATATGTAGTGCCATGCAGCACATGATGCTTTTGTGTGAGTGCTTTGTTGTATGTGTGCCTCTGCTTGGTACATAACATGGAGGCCTGTGGGTACCATTTTGGAAGCCCAGATCCTGAGAAGGCTAGTTGAAGGTGAAGACTTCAACCACCAGACGATGTGGATTGTTCACAATCCTGAGGGCTGGGGTGGGAACACACACACTGGTGGAGGTGAGCAGAGCATCCTCTGTGCACATCAAGGTCTCTTTGATTCAGACAGAATTACTGGTCAGTAGGGTCTGGGCTCATTATCAGGAAAGATGTTGGGTCTGATAAGGCTAGCACTATCGGACCAGGTTATCATATTACAGAAGCGAGCTTATGCTTTTGAACCTTTGTGAGGCATATTACAGTGGGGGCTGAAAGCCAGGTGTGATTCCTGGTTACTCCCTTGGCCTGTGTTGTGGGTCAATCAGTTCTGCAGATAGCCCTGCTGTGGCAGACTGTCCTTTCATCAAAGGAGAGGGAACGTCAAAGGAGTTGACACCCACTACATGAATTTCAAAGGACCAGATACTAAATCAAATCTGTGCTTGAATGTGGACTATAAAAGTTGGAGCATGAGAACCTCAAGCGGTTCATCAGCATTAATTGATCACAAAGACTTTGACTTACTAGAGCCAGGACAGGAGGCTAAGGTCTGCTAGTGTCTCTGCTGGGTGAAGGACCATCACACGGTAAGTCAAGTCTACATTCCGTGAGCCTGGAGCACCAGCCTCCTCCCTGCTTGCCAAGAACAGCGTACCATGTGGAGAGTGCCTGGAGAGCGTGAGGCCCAGAGGGGATCCTGTCAAGTGGATTCCAGTGAAGGAAGTGTGAGACGCAATAGACAGGAAGTGATATTATAGGTGCCCTCGCATCTGGGATCCCTAAGACCCTTCCTTTAACACCATCCCATTTACTGCCTTTTTTCCTTACAAACTGTGTACCACGTATTATAGTGTAAGCAATTGTTATACGCGCCATCAAGAGATGAAAAAACCAACCTGTGAAAAAGATTAAATATTTTGCGTTTGAGTTTCAGTGTGTTAAAGACTCTGCACAAAAATTGTGCTTTGTATAAAAGTGCAAGGTCAGCAACCTGAGCAGCTGAGAATAAATTTAAACTTTTACTTCTCCAAGGAATGCCAATCTGCTACCAAAACTGGTCTGAAAAAATAAGCTGCTATATTTGTATGTTCACTATGATAGAGGTAAACTGAGAAAACTCACAATCAGATTCTGTCTTTTCTGTTGCATGACAGGCATCATGATAATAAAACTGAAAAAAAAGAAAAAAATAGTATGCAACTAATTTGCAACTCAGAAAACTAGAAAATAGAAGCAATTTTGCAGAAATACTCTGTGCGTAAGCAAGGTTCAACAGACTGAGAAAGGAGACCTAAAAAGCTCTAGTCCTTCTCCAATCAGTCAGTCATATAAAGGTTTACAAATCCACCTAGTGCCTATAGGCCCCAGAACGCGTATCATTTGCATCCCTGCTGTGTGTGTTGCTGCTTACCTGGCCTCCGGGGCAGGATATTATGGGTGCTGGCACAGCTATTGATTTTTCTCTTGTGTTTGACAGGAGGCCTTGAAAAGGGGAAGGACAACAAGGTAGAGTGCAGTCTTTCAACAACATAGTTAAAGGTGCAGTATCCATTCTGGAAAAATATAGAAAGAGGAACCCAGAGGGCAAAAAGTAATATAGAAGCACAGTGGAACAGGTGATGATTTATTTTGATTCCCAAGGACAGACACAAGCAGAGAATCCCTAAAGGCCATCACCACTCATGCAAGACCTAATATCGGACACCCTGTGCATGGTAAAGGGATGCAAGACAAGACTTGAGGATAGAAACTAACAACTTAATGAGAGAGTAGTAAGCTTTGAGTGGTGCACGGCTAGAATAGAAAACAAACCTGTAGGGATGGAGGAGAACAAGGAGCATTTGCGTAGAAACAAATATGATGCAGTGGCGGCTGGCTTGTACAGAGGGTAGTGGGGCAGGGAGAGGCACAAAAAAATTAACTTACCTTCGCAGCACGACGTCTTGCTCCCTTGGGTGTATTCCAGGAAGCTCCCGATGCAGGAAACTGCATTACCCAATCCTGGCACTCACAGCATGAGAGCAGCGACAGTATTGGATACAGCAGGCTCTCTCAGCACTCCAAAGAGCACTGGAGGCCTTTGCTTTCTCTAACCCAGCAATCTAAGACAGCTAAGTTAGAGAACTTTAAAATGAGCATGTCTGGCTGGCCGTCGCAAGACGGCCAGCCAAACAGACATGCGCATTTTAAGGCGCACAGCTCCCTGCTGCTGCCACTTGCCAGCGCTGGCCTTGCCCCGTCCTGACACTTAGTTCGGGACGGGAAGCTGAAAAATAAAATGGTAATAAATAAACTTTATTACCATTTTATTTTTCAGTTCTGGGGCTTGTGGGGCGACGCTCCTCCGCTCAAATGGAGGAGCCGCCCCTGATTCATTGCGCATGAGTTTGAAGTTGCAAAACAATAATCCTATCACAACCAGGGGTCTTATTATGTGTAGTGAGCACTTTCCCTGTTTGCGCCACGGCAAGCTTTTCAAAAGTGGCACCGGGTGCAAACAGGGACAGTGCGCCCTATTGCAATGAATGTGCTGTATCCCCGGGCAGCACATTCAATGAAACAGGGAGTGCCTGCTTCCAAGACGCTCTGTCTCACAATGCAGCAACATGAAAGTGCCTCTCCAACCATAGATCAAAATAAATCTTTTAACATCAAGAGTTACCCTTATTAACTCCGAATCTGTTCAATTGATGTGCTTCATTTCTTAGTATAAGTTTTCCATTTCTTGAATAAGATCATGCAGCTCAAATGGATTGTAACTCTTATTTACTCTTATGCCACAAAGTTTTGGCTATATCAAGCAATTATTTACATAAAACGTCAAGTTGAGAGTGGAACAACACATTTGCAAACAATTATTTTCATAAAAGATGAAATGAAAGTGGAACAACACATTTACACATTTACTCAATGCACTAACTACATTAATACAAACAATAAATTTGTCTCAAACACTGAATCCATTAAACATCACAAACAAATCACTAATATAGCAAATTACACATTATATGGACTAGAGAGACTTGTGGGTCCTACTATACTTCTAAGTGGCGGGACCTATTATTTTTATCTCCACGTTACTGTTTTGAATTGTGTGGTACTAGTGAGGTCAGAGTACACGTACAGAACTTTTTGTCAATGCCTAATTAATAATGCCTAGACTGTTCGTTATTTAATACGGTATTTCGAACTGGTTGCTCTTGGCCTCAGGATAGAAATGCCAACGCGTTTCAACCTTCATGGTGGGACCTTAAACTATTTTGATTGAAGGTCTTCATCAGGGTGAGAGAAGTTTTTTGTAGGACACTGAAATTACATAATATAAAAAACAAAGTGCAAAGAATTGTATTAATTATCTCTTACTATTTGTGTGCTCCACTAAAACTACTCTCATTTTTTGTCAAGTTATATACATACTGGGTATTCTTTGAACAGAGGGAGAATAGTATGTGATAACTTGAGTCTGTAGGGCGAATGGGACTTGTCACTTCAATTTTTTCTTGGCTTCTTGTCTCCTTGTTTTTCAAGGTGTCTGAAAATTGTGTGGGGAGTGATAAACCAGATTAAATATTTAAATGTTTTTATTCTACAGAGCTGGAAGGCTTTATATTTTATCTAAGGACTTCTCATGCATTTTAGCTGGGAACATGTCTTATTTAAAATGCCACCTGTGAAGCTAGGACATAAGGAAGTTTCGTTGTGTTATAAATGGTCTCTATTGCCCAACTTCTCAGTGCTCTCAACAGAAACTTTATATATTCTTTCTTTCAGCATAATTCATAGTTAGTGCTGCCCAGCATGCTAAGGAGCCCGTGTTTTTCCATTACCTAATTGTTTTTGCGTGCACATGCAAGTCTTGAGAGATGGAATGTTTGTACCTTCTTCGTCGTGCGAACGGATCTCATTCGGTTATTCTCTATGCACTGAAGGGCTTCAGTCTCCTCCGTCGGAATTACTGTCGGCATTCAGTTTTGGAAAGTGGCGTTTCTTGACCGCGGTCTTTTCCGGATATTGGAGCGCGTGTGACGTGTTTCCTGAACTTGCGTTCGGCGCCTGACTCTGCCTGACTTCCTGTCATAGACGCGCTCTGTGGTTGCCTTGGAGACTCTGCAAATGTTTTGTTGCACTGTATTGATGTGCTTTGAAGATGAGATCATATTGTAGCGCTTCCCTGATACTCCTGTTATCATTACCGACTTGCATGGTATTTTTTACTCGGGCACGGTTATATGCTGTTAGTTCTTAACGGGGATACCTCATGGAATCGCTATATAATCTATTGCTTTTCCCATGAGTTTAAGTTGCGATTTCATATTATTGGGCACTGCACTTCATAAGATTTACTGTATAACATCTTGGGATGTTGTCTCATTAGAGAAGTACCCAGCTGGTGTGTTGTTTTTGAATGGCCAGTCAGAAAAGGGGGACATTCTTGTTGTTTGAACTATCGTAAGGTTCCAACAAGCTTCCTTTAGAAGCAATGCATAATCTCACTTAATTCGTTTAATCCATTTTCTGTAGTCCCCAGGCTCAGAATGGTTTTGGCTTCAAGTCGGGCAAGTAGTGTATCAATGTTTTTGCCTGTTGCATGTTTAAGGACTGTCCACTTAATGTAATTGGGACCATGCTCTCGATTGATGCAATGCTGGATCATGGGTGCATTAGGTACTTTGCATCTTATTAGGGACCGATGTTGAGTTATTCTCTTCATCACTGGCTGTGTGGTTTTTCCAACGTATGCCATTTTACAAGGACAAATAACACAGTATATGACATTCATTGTGTTACAGTTTGTAAATTCTTCGTGTTTCACACTCTTATTCCCATAGTTAAATTGTGTTCCTTCAATTGTACTTGCACAGGATGTACAATTACCGCACCGCCGATGACCTTTAATGGGAGGCAATGCAAACATTGTTTGTATAGATGTTGGGACTGTTTTCACCTGTGTATTAGCATGAACTAGTCTATCCTTGATGTTTTTGTTTCTCTTCAGGGCAAATACTGGTATATCTTTAAATATTTCCAGTCCTTTTACTGTGTGCCAGTTTCTTTTAACAATTTTCTTTACTTCATTTGTGAGCCCAGAAAAGGTGGTAACGCAGACCAATGGCATTTCATTATGTTTTTCCTTTGGGGTTAATAGGATATCTCTCGGAGTGCACCACGCTCTCTTCATAGAGCGCTTCAGAAGTTTTCTAGGGTAATTTCTTGCAGCCAGTTTCTCCAGGAGTGCTTTTGCATTGGTAAAATAATCATCCTTTTTGGTGCAATTGCCCCTAATTCTTAAAAATTGGCTGTATGAAAGGTTCTCATGAAGATTAGGTTGGTGAAAGCTAGAAAAGTGCAGGAACGTATTCCTGTCCGTCTGTTTGGTGTACAGAGTGGTGTACATGGCGCCATTCTCATGTTTCACTAAGAGATCTAAAAAATTTATCTAGTTTTTGCTGAAATTGAGCGAGAATTGAATATCACGATTCCTCTGGTTCAGCCATATTTGAAAGTCCGATAATTGTTCTGGTGTTCCCATCCAAAGCATGAACACATCGTCGATATATCGGCGCCAGATCTTTATGTGTCCATCAAAGGGGTTGTTGTTATAAACCCATCTTTCCTCATATAAGGCCATAAACATCACAGCCATTTCTGGAGCGAAGGGACACCCCATTGCGGTCCCCTTCGTTTGTACAAATTGCACATCATTGAACTTAAAGAAATTATATTTAAGGCACACCTCGGCCATCTCTACAAGGTAAGATGTTGGAACATTGTGAGGCCGGGTCCGTTTGTCCAGAAAGTATTGGATGGCTTCCAATGCCGCCTCTTGGGGAATATTAGTATAAAGACTGACTATATCCAGTGTTACCAGTAGCTCCTCTTCTGGGGCAAAAGGATGACCTTCCAGAAATGTGATGGCTTCCATGGTGTCCTGTATATAGCTCACTGTTTCACCCACCAGCGGTTTGAGAAAAGTGTCTATATATTTAGCTGGTCTCTCTAAAATAGAGTTAACCACGGAGATTATTGGTCTCCCTGTGGGATTTTCTACGTCCTTGTGGATCTTAGGGAGGACATACATTAGTGGCGTCCTAGGATTGTCATTATGTAGATATTGAGCATCTTTTTTCGATATCCACCCATGTTGCTCTCCTGTTGCTATTAGTTTGATCAATTTAGACTGCACCAATTGTCTCACAATGCAGGCAGCAAGCTGCCTGCACTTTAAAGAGGGGGAAGAGACCACCCTATAGGAGGGTGCAGTGAATGACTAAACCTAGCTGCAGGGAATCTCTGGGGGGGGGTCCTTCGGACCCTCTTTTACCCCTCAAGAGGGCTGCCTTCAGGAGGTGCAATGACAGTGTGTCACCTTTTTGTGGCACACTGTGAGTGCACCTCCTGAGGGCATGTTTGCATCTGCGCCCGTGTCAAATACACGGCACGGGCACAGAGGCAAAGAGATTCTCTCACTTGCATGGGGCCACACCCCCATACAAATGAGGAAACGTACTCTCAAGATAGCTCTGATGCTACATGTGCACTGCTATTACTCAGCGTCAGCTACACTATTAGCGGTAGGCCATTACTCCTGAACCATGAGGTCAGACACAACAAGGAAAGAGCCATTAACAGCCCAAAGGCGCAGGAAGAATAAGAAGGGCAGTGCAAAGTTCTCTGCGGGTCAGGGGAACCCTCCCAGTAAGTTTGGGGTCTAGTCAACAATGCTCCTTATTAACTGCCCCATCCCTGACACCTGTATTTGACTTTGTCTCTATAAATTCTAAAAGTACAGAACAAGTCACAATTTCTGTCTGTTTACCAACCGCCCCTCAGGAAAACAGCAAAGTGGTTGGTACCCCAGGCTCCCATGCAGCAACCCTCTGCGACTTCTTTAAAAAACCTTCAACTGTCAACAGGGCATTCGACAGTACAACCATAACCTCAGGAGGTGAGAGTGTTTCGCTCACACATCTCAGCCCGGATCACCCAACGAGAAGTCCCTCGACGTTTAAATTTCAACCTATGATACATCACCCCCCGCCAGTATATCCTTTTTGGACAGCAACGGCTCTACTAGCAGCCCAGAGGTCGAGGGCGTGGCAGCTCAATTGGCAGCTTCCAAAAAAGAAGATGCTCCCTTGGTAATTTTAGCTTCAAGCCAACTGCCCCCCCTTAGATGGATGCATCTGGGCACAACCTCTCACCAATAGTTATATCAAGTGGCCATTCATTAGAGATGTTCCTCCATTTAAGGAATTCCCCCAACAGGACGTGCAAGGTCCCATCATTGTGGCTACCCAAACCCAGCAGATAGTTTTCGACCTGATCCACCACAGGAAACAAGCGCAGACTGTATGCTCAATGAACTCTTGCTCCATCAGGAAACATAATACCACTCGCACCCATGAAATCGCTTCATCTCAGTGGCACAGAAAACTCCACACATGAACCTGGTGGAATGGAGCCAAATGATCAATCTCTTCTGGAACTGTCCTTTTTCACACAGAGCACAACAGGAGCCCAGGTTTGCAGGACAAAATTGCTCTTGATACAACAACAGAACTCTCTATTACAGTCTGGCTACAGATTCTACAAACACTACAGTCTACTGTTTTGGTTTTAAGCTATCATTCAGATAAATTGGATGTGCAAGTTGACCTTCTGAACTCACAGGCCGTCTTCACGGCCAGGATAGATAACAAGCTTGACAACTTAAATAAGCTGATCATTAGAGCACAATTGACATCAACCTCATGAAATCAGTTTGCTGCTGTTCCCCTATTATAGAAAGCATGTCTTCACTTCTGATGTTTCTCAACACAGTTCTGGCAGAAATTAAGAGACTTTCTGGTGGCTCCGGCCAAAGTAAACAACCGACGGGTGTAGCCTCTCGACCAGATTCTATGCCACAAAATGGCAAAACCTTGGATGCACATCCTATTTTCAATATGGAATCTGAAGCCTCTGGGCCAAAGCCTCGCACCCCAGCTGCTGCAGATGCAGCCACAACTAAGACATGTGACTGCTCCATCCGCGCCCCGGGAGCAATCCTCATGAATAAACCACTGCCATCTGGTTGTCCCAGTAATACAAATATTCCACCATCAAACTTGAACTGCAAGCAGCCAGGGGCATCAAAATCATCTGTGCTTTTACTGGAGACACCATCCTCTGGGATTAAGTCAGCTTCTGGGGAAATGGCTATCAAAGACCTCTCACCACTGTGCCCCCTCAGTAAGAGGGAAAAGAAAACAAAACGCAGTACTTGCTGACTCCAAGCCATTGCAAACTCTTCCCGATAATGGGTTGAGTCAATTGCCTGGACAACCAGCTGCATGCAAAGAAGTCATGACATCAAGGTTTACCACCGTAGACCCGAGCAGAGAGGGGCAGAATCAATCCCCTAAACACTCAACCATTAGCAAAGAAGAAGCAACAGCTATGACTGCCACCGTGAGCCTAGGTGAACAGAGACAGCTGATCACCCAAGATGCTGCCACAAATAAAATAAATCCCACCAAAGCAGTTAACAGCAAGTTGGTATGGACTCGGATGGATACCCTCTAAGTAACGATAATAAAGAACCAGGGTCCTTTGATCACCCAACTGGAGACAACACATAAAATAGAGCACCCACATTATGAACCACAGGAGGAGCACCAGTAGGGAACTATTCTTAAGTCACCTCTGGGATTACAGCAAGAAACAGTTCCACAAAGTTCAAACACCAAGCTGCTGTTCAGCCCGGAGTATCATCTGCAAGGCCCCCACGATATTTTAAACAGGGGGAACATCCTAAGGCTGTTGAAGACCATTCCCGGATTGAGCGGGCTGGAGTCAAGTGACATTACATCAATTGAATTTCTCTCCCCCAAAGGCTCCCAAACCTCAGAACCCACAATAACAACATTTGTTTTGCCAGCCCTTGCACAGTTAACATTATCCAGATCAGAGATATTTAGTATATGAGGCATCAAGATCAGTCCCTTCAAAAATAATGTTTATCCCACCGTATTGGCTAAACCACAAATCCCTACATCAATCCACAGGAAGAAACCATATTCAGTCTTTAAAAATGCCCAGGGCTGTGCCATCACAAAATGCAGCGAACAAAGGCTGTCCACCACTGACCTCACAAAGATTGGGACTGGTTGCCCGCAGCTCTCTCTTACAGATGCTTTAATTGAACGAACCCTTGAGTATCCCCCCACCCCAAACCACCCCCGCTATCCCAGTGCTCTTGGAATATCAATGGTCTTACTCAGAAACTTCAGTCCCTAGATTTAATCATGTTTTTAAACAACCATGAAATCATAACACTGCAAGAAACATGGGCCGAGTCAAGTTGTCTGATAATAGGCTACATTGAGCTCTGGAAGCAGGCCCTCAGGGAGCACGGCATGGTAGACCAAATGGCGGGCTATCTATATATATGCCTCTGCCCAACTAAAAAGGAACATTGATCCAATAGTATAACAGGAGAATTGCCTGTTGGGAATAAAGATCAGTACCTGCAGATCGCAGCAATTGCTATTGCTGATAAATGTTTACATCAACACAAGTGCAAGGGAGAAGACTGCCAAATTTAACCATCTAATACAAATTTTGTGCGACCTAGCCAGTGACCATCCCCAGGTGGACTGTTTAATTACAAGGGATTTAGTACACACCTCTTCCAAGACCCCACCCCCCGAGGATCATGTGGGGTTTTACTCAGAGAGCGCCCAGAGCATCACAGAGCAAACTAAGCCAAGGGGTTGCCACGAAGCCTGTTGGGAGAATATTTGGTCCTGCAACTTAGTAGCGTGGGCTATAAAGTATTGAACGGTCACTTTCCACAAGATACACGCCCAAATTGGACCAGATATGATGGGAAAACCTGTTCCTTTCTTGACTATACCATCTTTAATGCTGAAATGTTCCCCCTTGTAGACAATTACTACATTGTTTCACGGATTGAGAGCGACCATTGTCCACAGATCATTATCATTTCATCCAACTTATCCTGTCATGCCTTGGCGAGTGCTACATGTAGAGGAGCACGCACAGAGAAACTTAAGGGTCTTAAATGGAGTGGCTCCATCAGTGACACTGTCATGGTTGAATGCATGAAGCACCTAGATGCAGCTGGGGCTAATAACGAGTCCCCGATTACGGAGTGGACGAGTCTCATTAACCAACTGCTTGCAAAATTCCATTGACCAGCGCATTGGTATGACTCCACCAACCAAAACCTCAACCATGATCAAAGACTTTAAGGAAGCCCGCAATAAGGCTCTGAGGAAAGTCAGGAAGAACCCTGGTGAAAAGGAATCACTTAATGCATTCAAGCAGGCACAGAACATCCATAGACAGGCAGTCTTTGTAGAAAAACACAAACGGTTAGAGTATTTCTATACAACACTCTTTGTGCTAGTAAGAATCCCAACTCCAGGAACTTTTGGGCCTTGGTGAATAGGCAAATGAATGGCCCAAGGGGAAAGGGCTGCGCAAACATAACGGAACCAGAATGTGCATCCTTCCTTACTACGCATTTTTTGGCAAAGGAGGATGAATTCTGCATTGTGGATGGGGGCGTGCAAAGCATCACCGCATTATCTACTTGAGCCCCTCTCCAAGACCCAAACCTCCTGCATCCACCAGCCAGAGATCTATTCTCCTACACAAGCTGCCTAGAGGGTGCAATATCAAATGCAAGAATGGACGGGCGCCTGGGCATAACAGCCTGCCCCAGGCACTCTATAAACAGGACATTACATTCTGGGCAGGACAGTTCACCAGGCTTTTTGACCACTGTCTAAGGTTCTCAGCAATGCCTGAATCATGGCGTGGTGCCATAGTCCATCTGATTCATAAAGGAGGCTCCAGATCTGATCCAAATAACTATAGGTTAATGGTACTCCTTGATAATGAAGCTAAATGTTATACCGGCTTGCTTCTGGAGGATCTATGGCTGTGGGTAGAGCAAAAGGGGTTCATTGCAAAATCTGGTACATTAATCAACTTAATGGCAACATCAGTCCTGATGGATAAGGCAACAGCTCTACATTCTTTGATGCACTGCTGTTTTGTTGATTTTAAGGTGGTGTTTTACCGAGTACCATGGGGGGCCCTGTGAGTCAAACTACAGAAATAGGGAATACCCTCAAAACATTTGGAGACCATAATCCAGCTACAGTCCGATATCTGGATTCGCATCAAACTGGGAAATGGTGCTCACTTATCTAGGAAAATACCAACATCAGGGGGAGTGAAGCAGGAGTGCGTGTTAGCCCCCCTCCTGTTTATTGCAGATCTACTGCAGCTCTTTGATGCCATCAATAGTCACCCCCCTAAGATTGGTGGTGTGCGGAGCAGTAACCTGTTGTATGCGGATGACCTTGCCCTGTTTAGCCTTATGAGGGCAGGTCTTCAATGGCTGCTCAATCAGCTACACACCTACACAACCGTTAACAACCTAAAGGTGAAAATGAAGAAAACAAAGGTTGTTACGTTGGGTATGAAAAAATATCAGGGAGGTGGCTGGTTTTATAATGCCAACAACATTTTGTTGGATCAAACCTACAAGTTCCTAGGGGTGTATATTGACCCAGAGGGTGTTTTGTGAAGCAACAGAAAGAAGTTGAAGCAAAAGCCCTGACCCTCCAGGTGCTGTTAACGAAACTATAAAAATCATTACTGGGGCCAAGCCTTTCACCGCTACTGGAAGTCATGAGGGCCAAAATCTTTCCTTCATTAGCCAATGGCAGGAAAGTTTACTGGGCAGGAACAACAGTTTGCTGAACAAACTTGTTATAAAGATACAGAAATGGGTTTTCCAGCTGCCGAAGCCCTCATCTGCTGCCCAGATCATGCTGGAACTTGCCTTCCTGACCAGCGGGCAGCCGGTGCTGGTGCATACCTCAACCTGTGTTACAAGCTACGGGGACCCAGGCTGGCAGCCTAGAGGCATTTTTATGGAGTGAAATTAGCTCTAGCTGGCCAAGTCAAGAGCATATTTGGTTCCTTGAGTATTGCCAGCAATTAATGAATGTGAAAGAACTTTGGGTCAGTAACCCTAGCCAATTAACCTTTAAATCAGGCATCAGAAAATGTGTCCACCTTTGGTCATACCATTCAGAAAGAGCCCAACACGCCAAACTTAGGCATACCTGGGCAGTCATCAACAGGTACCAGCTAGCCATCCCAATATCATATCTTGCCTGCTCGTATACCATCTATCTGAAGGCAAGATTCAACAGCCTTAAGTTAGGGGAGTGGCGGGGGGCGTGGCCAAGATGGCGGCTAGAGCGGACGCAGAGCCTTGAGCCCCGCTCTATGCCTGCCGTAATTATCCTGTTTTCAACCTACCTGGCCGACTATCCTGCAGTGAACCCGGTGCGGACGGCGACCGGCATCTGGATTGTGCAGAAACCGGACCTCTTCGGGGTCCCGCGTGGCTACAGCGAGCTCCGGTCTCCGGCCCCGTGATGGGGTGTGCTCCCGCGGCCCGGAGCGTCTCCACGGCGCTGGGGTGCTTCGGCGCGGGACGAGAATTGGCGGAGCGGTGTATGCACCCGTTCCCCGCTGCGCTCGGGCACTCGAGACACTGTGCCCGGAGCGCCCATCTACAGATGGCCGTGACCATCGGCCGCAGTGGGTGACGCGCCCGGACCCGCCATTTTGAGTCGGGCGGCCTGTGACGGCTAGGCCCACCGCGGCGAAGACCAGTGCACGGGGTGCCTAGTGGACACGCAGCGGTTGCGCCCTGGACATGGTGAGTGGCTCCCGAAGATTTCCCCCCCTCCTTGGCTCCCTCATGACTGGTGAGCGCGGAGCGAGCTGTGGCCGAGCTGCCTGACCTGCGCACATTGGCCTGTGTGCAGCGGGCGTGCTTTAGGAGGTCTGCCTGCCTTGTGGTGATTCCTGGGGCGGCTGGGGCCGGCCGGCTGGCTGTGCGCTGCCCCCCACGGCGACTGGGACTACACCTGCACCCCTGCGTTTCAACTGTGGACCTATGGGGAAGGGCACAAATCGGGGCACGCGTCGGTGCCGGGCCTGTGAGTGCTCCGTGATGCGCAGTGGGGTGCCTTTTGATGGGACGTGCCTTACGGCCGACATTCTGCGTGCCCCTCTATGGACTGCAGGTTGGTGAGAGAGGGGATGCGGAGTCCATCGCTGACTGCCTGTGTGTATGCCGATCGGGGGGTCTGGTGTGGCCCCGGCGCTTTGGAGTCATCGCTGCTGCCACAGTGAGTGGGACTACACGGACAGCGCGCGATTGCGAGGTGCTGAGCGTTGGAGACCGGTGCCGGGGGCGCCTCGATCTCAGACGGTGCAGTGCGCACGCCTTGCTCTACGCCTCCGTCCTCCGCTAATCCTGACCTCTGGAGGTTTCACTATACTAACACCCAGCCCGTGATCTCTTGCGGGTGGCAGAATGGGCAAACCCAGGGCAGACAAGCTTCAGGCACAACCTCCGGAAACGGAGCCGGCGTCCACGGACCGCGGGGGTGCGGATCCCCTGCAGCCTCCCACCCAGGGAAACCACAATGATCAATCCCATCGCTTTGATGAACTATTAGTGGCGATACTAGACATCAAAACCACCCTGGGTGCGAAGATTGACTCTCTCTCAGCATTGACATGGGGTTTCTACGTGAGGATCACAAGAAACTCAAGGGACGAGTTGATGAAACTGAATCAGTCTTGGCGTCCATGAGACCTACGGTGACCACAACGACCACCCAACTGCAGGCCCTCCAGCAGGAGGTAGACTATCTCACGGCGCGTGTGGAGGATCAGGAAGGGCGCTCGCGCCGCAACTATGTGCGCCTTGTGGGTCTTCCCGAGCGGGCGGAGGGACCCAGCATGGAGCTTTTCTTGGAGGACTGGTTCTCACGTGAAGTCCTGCAGGGCAAGATGTCGAAATTTTTCTCCATCGAACGAGCACACAGGGTCCCAGGGGGCCCCCCGCGCCCGGGTGCGTTCCCTCGGCCAGTGGTGGCCAGCTTCTTCAATTATCGCGACCGAGACCACGTGCTGCAGGTCACCAGGGCTAGGGGCTCTTGGCAGGTCGACAACGCTACAGTCCACATCTACCCGGACTACACTTTGGCTGTGCAGCGCCGTCGCTCCTCTTACTTGGAGGTCAAGAAGTGCTTGAGAGACCATGATGTCCAATATTCTCTACAATACCCCGCACGCCTATGTATTCGTCACAGGGAGGTCACGATCTTCTGTAATACGCCCGAGGAGGCATGGGCTTGGATCGACCAACAGGGTATGGCACACGACCCCCCTACGCCATAGGCGGACTCCGCACGACCATGGACCCTGGTGGCAGACTGCAGGGGCTGGGGCGGGAATCGAACACGGCGCCCAACGAAGGCACAGGTTGCGCAGGAACGAGCATGGGCCATCAGATCGGTGGAACAATTGGGCTCTCCTGGCTCATCTCCTCGACGAGAATCGGACTCCGATGCCCAGATGGACCGCACGCTGTGACTCACGGACTCACAGACTCACAGATCAAGGTATTGACGGGGGCGGCCCGGCCCTCACCCTGCAAACGGCGGATGCACTAGGTTGAAGACACCGAGGAAGGGCCTGTTCTTTGATGTGGGGACGAGCGCCCTGCACACGCCTGCTGCGGGCCGGACTGACTTATGGGGTCGGAATAGACGCTAGACGCTGCCCACGAACTTTGTAGTACCCTCCCCAACGAGCGATAAGTAGCTGATACAGCAACTCATTTGGGTTTTTTTCTTTTTTTCCTTTACCATATGTTTTAATTTGTGTGCTTTTGTATTTGCAGTTTAAGTGCGAATGGCCCATTGCCCGTTGGCAACCAGGCCTGGGGTGGGAAGTTGGGGTATTTCTGATGATATTGTTCTTATCTTTTTATGTTCACAATTCACAAGCTCTGGTGCCGAAATATGTCTGAGTCCGGTAGTATGGGACTGTGAGTGTACCGCTGGGAGTGCGGACTGTCACACAATGGGGGGCTCTATGCAATGTTCTTTCACACACCTATGTAAATGGCACGCGGGGATTACTCCTTTTTGACCTGGAATGTGAGGGGGCTGGCGGGATGCGCCAAACGTCACAAAGTGTACCAATACCTATGCAGTCACAAGATCACGTTCGCGTTGCTCCAGGAGACGCATCTCACAGCACAGACACTAGCGTCGCTCCGCAAGCGCTGGCGGGGCACAGTCCTGGGCACGACATACTCTAGGTACGCCAGGGGGGTGCTAATCTGGGTGGCTCCTGGGACTCCTCTTCAAATTACACACTCCAGGGTGGACCCGCAGGGTCGTTATGCCACCATGGAGGGCTTGTTGAATGGTTCCACCCTGGCGCTGGTATCCCTGTACGCCCCGAACTCGGGCCAATCCAATTTCTTGCGTATGCTCATGCCCTCGCTGCTTGTGGACCCTACAGTCCCCACATATTGGGGAGGTGATTTTAACGGAGTATGGGATCCCGCCCTGGATCGTTCCCGTCGCCCTCTCACAGGGGCGCAATCCATTACACTAGCACACCACATGCGGGAATGGGCGCTTCAGATGCAGGTACACGACGTATGGCGCAGATTACATCCGCAGACGCGCGTATACTCTCATTACTCAACACTGCATGATCTACACACGCGGATTGAAATGGTGTTTTGCTCGGACACTGCTCTACACAGTGTGGTACATGCTGAGTATTTGGCGCGCGCGCTCTCTGACCATACTCCCTTACACCTGAGCCTGACCTGGGGTGTTCAACGTCCTGCGATCTCGACTTGGCGCTTGCCTGGGGCAGCACTTGCTGATTCCTCCTTCCGGGCCACCCTGCTGGAGACCATTGCCTCCTATTTTGGGGAGAATGAGGGGACTGCCTCATCGGTAAGGGTGGAATGGGATGCCTTCAAGGCTGTTCTTAGAGGCCATGCCATCAAGACCACATATGGGGCCCGTAAAGTCCTGACTGCGGCGCTTGCCACCCATGAGTCCGTGATCCAAAGCCATGAGCAGCGTATTCCGAATGATCCCCTGCTTGCCCCATCCCTCGCCCAGGCTCGATTGGCGTATAAGAATGCGATGGATGATTTGTGTGCCTTGGACTACAAAATGCATTTGGCGCGTAGGCATGGGAAGGAGATAAGACGGGGAAGCTCCTGGCATGGCTCCTTCGATCCGACACTGCCCAGCCCCCCATTACCACCATATACACGAACGCTGGGACCCTGGTCAACACACAGGCCGCTATCAACCTCTCCTTTTATGATTACTACACTACGTTGTACGCAGCCCCAGCCCCACCTGCTCTCATCCGGGAATTTTTAGCGGGAGTCCAGCTCCCACAGATTACCCTGGCCCACTGTGATGCCCTGGAACAGCCCATTGCACTAGATGAGATCACGGATGCCATCCGGCAGCTAGCAATGGGCAAGACGCCCGGGACGGACGGATGGCCAGCTGAATTCTATTGTACCTTCTCTGCGCAGTTAGCGCCTAAACTGCCCAAGGTGTATGCTGAGGCCTTTGAGGTGGGAGAGCTACCGCCCACTATGAGAGAAGCGACGCTGGTTATCTTACCTAAACCAGGCCGAGACCCCCTTTTAATGGCTTCGTATCGTCCCCTGTCGATGCTGAACGTCGATTATAAGATCCTGGGGAAATTACTAGCTAACCGACTGATCGTTACTGTCCCCCTGTTAGTCCACGAGGACCAAAATGGCTTCATCCCAGACCGCAATACAGGACTGAACCTGCAGCGATTATTCACGCTTCTGGAGTGGGCGCGGGGTGGGGGGAACGATCTTGGATCGCCTCACTTGACATAGAAAAGGCGTTTGACACCTTAAGCTGGGCATACCTTGAGGCGACGCTGGCAGGGTTTGGCATAGGCCCCCATTTCCTGAAATGGATAAGGCTACTGTACACTGGGCCACAAGCTAGGGTGAAAACGGGTCGCACTTACTCACTGCTTTTATCAATAGAGAGGGGGACGCGCCAGGGCTGACCCCTATCACCGATCCTTTTCGCTCTGGCCATGGAGCCGCTCGCGTGTAAATTACGGCTGCTAGTGGGGGCCTGGGGCCTACGGGTCAACCAACGATGACACATTATCTCGCTGTACGCTGATGACGCGTTGATTTACCTCCGCGGCGAGGCCGAGATATTGCAATCCATTATGGCTCTCTTAAATGCTCACGCGGGCGTCTCTGGTCTCCAGGTTAACTGGGCTAAATCGGTGGTGTTTCCGATGACACCGATATCACCGATGCAAAGACAGTTGGCACCGCTTACTCCGCTGAAATGGGCGTTCGACACCTTTAAATACCTGGGGGTCCAGATCTACCATACGGCATCAGATACGATTGATGGGAACCTAGGCCGGGCTATCACGCGAGCTCGCTCAACCCTTCCATTCTGGACGGGTCTTCCCTTGTCTCCGATGGGCCGGGTAGCAATATCCAAGATGTTGGTTCTCCCTCGTCTCTTATATTTTTTCTGCGTACTCCCGTATCGCCTGCCCCGGGACCTGGAATCACTGCTGGTATCGCTGATATGGGGAGCCACACGGGCTAGAGTGGCCCTCCATAAGTTATACTTGCCACTGTTGGACGGCGGCCCGGGCGCGCCCAATTACGAGCGATACTATGCAGCGGCACAGCTACAGTGGCCAATGCGGTGGCTCACCAAAAGCAACCTCACGGAGTTGAGCACTGGTGCCGTGGCCTGAGACCTCCCGACGCTCCTGGAACGGCTCTCGGGAACGGCAACGCCGGCCCAAAGGCGATAGGGCAACCTGTTAATGATAGCAGCCAGACGACACTGGGTTCGGTACGTGACGCCCAGAGGCCGGCCACCGCCTTACACACCTAATCTGCCCTTGGAGCTACTCCCTAGCACGTACTCATGCCATGGACGTCCGGAGCTGGGGGCGTGGAGGGAGAGTGGACTGACCACATGGGGGGATGTGTTTGCAGACTCGCAGATACTGACGTTTGAGGGCCTGGTGGAAACATATGGAGTGCCACAGGGCTCCTTTTTACTGCATGCCCTACTGACTCGCCTGTTCTTGCAGACTAGGGGCGTCGACGGGGTGGAGCCTGCTACTTCGTACTTATTGCAAACTCTGCTCACACATGGTCGCGGTCTTCACGCCATAACGGCCATCTACACCTCCATCAGATTAGACGATCCTCCTGCCCTGCTTACACTGAGAACATACTGGGATAGCGAACTGTCCACTACCCTGTCGGATAAACAATGGCAACAATGTCTTACCCACCCCAAAATTATCTCAATTAACGCCAGGGTGAAATACACTCAATTTAATTACCTTCACCACACGTACCTCACTCCCCACAGACTGGCACGCATGTACCCTGCTGCCATGGACGTTTGCCCCAGATGTAGGGATCAGGAAGCTACTTTCACACACATGGTCTGGACTTGCACCACCATTCGCGTATTTTGGCTGGAGGTGGCCGCTGTGCTTACGGCAGTGGCAGATGCGCGGGTGGAGATGGAACCCCTCCACTTCCTGCTGGGAGTTACGAGACGTAGCTCGACTCGTAAGAATGTGAACAAATTCCTGGATCTCGCTCTGGGTTTAGCTAAACGGAGGATCGCCATGGCCTGGAAGGCGCAGGCGGGCCCTGGGATTGCTATGTGGCTGCTGGATCTGCGTAGGGCACTAGTCTCGGAATGCATAAATCAACGAGAGGCTGAGGCGCGAGCACAGCTCCCCTCGCGACAAACCCCTGCGCAGTGGCAGGGATATTTAGCAGTGATTGAGGCTAGAACCGCTGCAGGCGTTCCACCCCCCTGAACCTTTCTCCCACGTAGAATAGGGATGTGGGGTTACCTTCCCTCCACTTGTCGCACGACCTCCTCTCCAATCCCCACGCGCCCACTACTTCCCCCCCTCCTCCTCCCTTTATTCTTGTGTTTATCCTCGAAATGCACGACACGACGGTACACAACCCATCATGGTCCTATGCATATATAATCACAACACTTTCTATTGCACCAGACCGGCGACTATAGTTGAAATGAGCTTTGTATATATGGAGATTGGCTCTTGTTCTCTTATTCAGGTTACATGTGAATTTTTCTTTACTTTTCTCGTTTATTGAGCTTCTTGTGTTAGACTCCGTGCTGTCTCTTTCAGAGGTATGTGGTCTATTGCGAAACTGGATTTGCGGAGCAATGCCCGACTCTCCTATTGATAATCTTGCTGTAATTTGCCCATGTTCGACTGTGCGGCGCTGCGGAGTGAAGCAGTGAGCCGCCCAGCACAGCAGCCATGGACATGCTAAATTGACTGAGAGTTTTCTTTTGTTCCTACCCCAGCCATTCGGTATCATTGCTAATCAATGTTGTCAAATAGAGGATAGTGTGTGAAGGGGGCATTATGCTGAGAGAAGGTGCGGGCACAGGGAGGCGTTAGAAGGAGGGGAATATAAAGGGGAGATGAAGATAGGAGAAAACACAAGTGTAATTAGGAGAGGGGTGAGAAAGAAGAAGGGAGTAGTGTAAAAAGGTTGAAGTATGTAATAGAAAGAGACCTGGGAGAGTGGGACATTGTAAAAGGGTGAGGAAGGAGGGAGAAAGCAAGTGCGTAAGATGTATGGAAGACTTGGTGGAGAGAGAGACAGGCGGGTCTAATGACAAGTCAGAGAGATGAAGGAGAGAGAGATAGGGGAAGGGACAGCCGGGAAGAAGCAGAGAGATGGAGAGAAGATAGGGAAAAATGTGACAGAAAGAAGAGGAGTTATAGGCAAATGAAGGAGCAGTAGAGAGTGAGTGAAAGTTTGGAGAGCATGAGTGAGGGTGTAGCGGCAGAGAGTAGGGAAGAGTGGGAGTACAAACGTGGAGAGAGTGGACGCAGAGGGGGGTGGGATTCAGCAGTTCCTAGTACAGTGCAATTGGCGGTTAGTCAAGAAGCGAGAAGCAGATGAGCGGCCCCTCTTACTGAACCTCTGTGTATTATTAAATATTAACTGCCCTTGTCCAGCACTGTGCGCCCTGCCAACTCTGGTACAGCACTGTGCACACGATCAGCCTCTATGCAGCTTTGTGCACACAGTCAACCTTGATACAGTATTATAGTCACTCCAGGACGTCTGAAAACACTGGTGTAGAGTCTCTATAGCAGACGGTCACTCCTTGCACAGTATTGTTCATCTTTCTAAGGTTATAAAAAATAGTGCCTCTGAGTTAGTTAATATCTGTACCATGTTATAAAGCTCATATGTGTCTGTATCCATGCATGTGCTGAGGTTGAAAGGGTGCAGCAAAAATCTGTGTCACTTCAATATGGTGGGGGAATAAAGTCTAGATTTTGCATTAAACACAGGTGATAACCATATATTGCATTTCGATCGCAAAACCCTTTTATTTTGAACATTCTAAGGATCACACATCAAAAAAGTGATTGGCCTTCGGTATGCTTCTGGCAGTGACGTACTGTACGTAACGGGCACATTTCACAATTGGACAGTTCACTGCCGGGAAGAGCAGAGAGTAACTGTTTGGAGTGATGGGGGGGTAAAGGAGGCGCTGTGCTTGAATACATGACCCTAACATTAGACTCGCAGCCACGAAGGCTAGGTGTGGTCGACAACAAAGCTATCGGCTTTTAATAAAGATCATATGAAGAATCATTTCTCAACAGTTTCCACTTGGCAACCATTTCACCCATGAGTAACTTCCACCATCAATATATGTCCTGCATCTATTTGAATTCATCACAGTTCTTAGGCCGGCTGACCATTCGTTTTCGCCTATGTCTTCGCCTCTTGTCTGTAAAATGCCTCAGTGGACTAATGCGCCCACTGTGGAGATCTGTGTGAAAACTGAAGACTACAGCTTCACATCTTGCAGTGCCTACTAAACGTTGCATCCTTCCGAGCTCGATGCAGAGTTAGTTAACAATAATAATACTATTAGTGCCTAAAGATGGAACAAATCATGAAGTGTGCCTTTGTGACTGTACTAATTATTCCGCACACTGGTGCCTTGGCATGTAGGTTTGAACTCTATAAAACCCCCGACTAAATGAAATAAATAACAGTGTGGTGAATCTGCCAGACGAGTCACAGAATCACAGTTGGCACAGCCTGCCCTGAATTCATTCCAGTGGATTGGACTTTATCGAAATAGTATTCGATCCATTTATGTTGGCCTTTTAAACATCAATACAAAAATATTTTACTGGAAAAAGAGCTGGTATGGACCGCGACGCTCTGAAATCTTTTAACTTTTAAAAATAATTAAACATGGCAGTAAACACATGGTCATTCTGAGGAATAGTTCTAACGGGACCAGAGAAGTAAGCCAAACTAATGCAGTTCAACACCAAGGGCAGGAGATGGGTATGTTGATCTCACTGCCGAAGTGCAAAAAGTAATCACGTATGCAGCACAGACAGAGTGGAAGAATAACAACTTTTTAAACATGTAAACAGGTCTCCCACAACACATTTTCCTTCGCGCACAGTGCACTGTACAGATCTTGCACAGAACGATGCACATTACCACCCCCATCCTAGCACAATTTGCGCTGTCAACCATGGTACAGAACGTTCAAACTCTTACCCTGTGCACATAATCCACCAAGCTAACTTCCCAGGGTTGCTACCGCTCAACCTGCAGTAGGGTGCACAGAAGGTGCCCGTGTGTGACAATGTGCATACTGATGGCAATTATTATTATACACAATTTGCACACTTTCCGCCGTAGCGCAAAACTTAGAGGACACTTACCCAGTCAGCATAAGTCTGGAATTTGCCATGATGCCATGCCCGTTTTACAGTCTCTCATCTTCGCAGCTGCCATCTTACTGCTCAGGATGTCGGACTTACTGAGAACACCCTGCAGTGCCTCACGCTCAGCGTAAGACTAGAGGCCTACGCATGGCTTCCAAGCCAATCAAGACGCTGCTCCCTTGCTGTTTATGTTTAAAACAGCATGAGAACCGCACCAAGATTGGCTAGGGTAGGAATACACAGCTCCTTTGGAGACCTGTTCAGCTGCAGCTGTGACCCTGCCCCCTGCCAGCTCACGGAGAAGCAGTCTCTCAAGTGCGCATGTTGACCTGGACGGTGAAAGGCACCGTCCAACCCGTCATGCGCGCTTCTCTCCAGTCAGTGTTCTTTGTGAGCCTGCAAAGCTCCACCTCCGCCGTAACTCAGGCACCTTCGTGTCAGTATTATAGCACCGCCGCTGCACGACCAAATTAAAAACATTTTCTTTTTTTACAATTAATACTGGGGTTGGGGGCCTACTAATATAGGGGGGCAACGCCCTTTACGCTCCCATAGAGGAACCGCCCCTGCGATAAACTAAATGGTCACCAGCACTATCAGTCTTAAAGAATGGACCACACAAGCGTCTGCGGCCCCTACTGTAATACCATAGTGCCACAAGGAAACAAAGCAGGCGACATTCCTGTTGCGCCCTAGGACACAATGTATAATACGGCCTCAGATTAGCGACCTATAAATCAGGTTTATGTTATATGTTGCTGAATGATTCTCAATGTTGATGAGGATGAATGTAGAGGAAAACCCACTGTGGAAAAGATATTAGAGGATGCAGAATTGATCTGACAAGCACAGCTATCTCCCGTTTATGACCCTAGTTGAGTGAGACAGAGAGTCAGTCACAGAAGCCAGAGGTGCACTGAATTTTGGTAAACACATTTGTTTGGTGTGGAATCAAAATAATGAGGTAGAAGCAGGATCTAAAGAGTGCGATAAAGAGGTTTATTCACAGAGGAAGTTGGAGTTAGCCTATGTCAACCTGTTTACCATAGGACCATGATTAATTGTTGTGCGACCTAGTAAGGGCTAAGGAGCTTTTGAACATGATTGCATAGTTGATGGATAAGGGGACAGCATCTGCAGCACCTGTAGACAAATTAGGGCCAGGCTGTGTGCGTCTTCTGGAGGATTTCTTGAATAAGGCGGTAAAAGCAACAAGATCAGCATCATTCTTGGATATAGGGTCATACAATTTAAAGGGAGGATCTTGCATAGTTGTGGGCTCCAAAAGTCTAATTGGACCAACAACTATTCGTACAATGGTTAGACATGAACGCACAGGCAGGCTGCATATAGTTGTCAGGTGTATTGTGCAATAGTGTTTATTTACTTCTGACTTTGATCACATAGATTCCTCGTAACCCAAATTATCTCACGGATGATTCGCTCAATTGCATTGTGCAGTGATACACTTGGGGGCAGATTTACAAGAAAGTAACGCATCTGTAGAGATGCTCACTTTCACTGCACCACCCTGAGAAACCCTTGCGCCACCATGGATGCACCGTATTTACAATACGGCACACCATGGCGCAAGGATTGACAGATGCGTCAGAAATTCTGACGCATCTGTTGTGGCAAAAGTCACGCATTGCTGGAGTCATGTCGCAAGCACAACGCAACTCCAGCAATGCATTTTGAGGCCTATTCCCACTACACTGTGTCACTCCTTACGCCTGCTTCAAGCAGGCGTAAGGTGTTGACGCAGTGGCGTCCTAGTAGTGATGCAGTGAAATCTTGTAGATTTCACTGTGTCACTTTTACGAGGCTTTCCTGCATGGGAACGCCCACCACACATACATTATACCTGACACAGGTATAATGTGACACAGGGCTTTACAACGTGACACATCTCCCTAGATGCGTCACGTTGTAAATTGCCCGCATTTTTTACGCCTCCACTGCGTCACAAAAGTGATGCAATGGCGGTGCAAAGTGTCGCAAGGGGCTTGTAAATCTGCCCTTTGGTACTTTAGACCTTGCTATAAACTATGTCAAAAACAATGAACTGAGATGATTTTGAAAATGGATTTGTGACATTTTAATAACGGAGTTCAAAATAAAATTATCAGATGGCGCAAGGACAAGGGTGAAACAATGGCAGCTATTTACACAATAGTTGTTTGAGTGTGAGTCTATTTAAAGAAATTTCACTTGAGTAAGTATTGTGATGATGGTGAAAAGTGGCAGTAACTATTTTATTTATTTATTTTTATTTGCAGAGTTTGATATAGCGCTGGCTAGACCCGGAGGTATCAGAGCGCTTTACATGAGGATCAGCGAGTTACAAGTTACAAAATTACAACAATTACAGGAGCCAAGTATAACATAGGGAAAAACAAACAGTGTTACACAAAAACATGAGTTACTGGCGCATAGCATAACCAGGACACAGGTCCTAGGGGCAAAGAAGGAAGAGGGGGGAAGGTAAAAAGGGGTAGGGAATGCAGATCGGGTCAGATAGACCGGCAAGGAGGAAAGTACTTCAGGGGATGGATTCGTCGGAGGGCGGGGGAGGAAAGGAGACACAGCGGAGAAACGAGGGAAACCATGTCCAATGTCCGGCTGGGTAGATGATGGCTGAGGGGGTGAACCAGAGCCTAATCTCCTCTATAGCTGATAAAACAGCTCCACCGGGCAGCGGCCATGATTGATCGGGCTCCGAGGTCAGCAAAAATACACGGTCCATCAGAAGATCACGAACCAAAATCGCGGGAATTGGAGAGATTGAAGGGCCACCATCACATATAACCTCAGGTGAGTCCAAAGGTTCAAGGAGGGGGTAGAACTCAGGGGATTAGAGCCAGAAAGGAAATCCCTAGCCAGGGAGCTCCCGGCCGGAGCTCCTCACATGTCACATGACTTGCTTGACTTTATACAGTGCAATATCCATTGCATTCAAAGATATGAAGGAGCCCCTCTTGGCTTTCATGGTGAGCTCCATGACTTTGCCTGGTTCATAGGACTCCTTGTCTGTAGAGAGTTGGACCTTTTGATTATTCACACATTTATCTTCAACATTAATCCACACTGAGTCGGCCACCAGCTCTGCGGTCTGGTCTCCAGTCAGGATGTAATAGACAAGGAGACGCGCAGAGGGGACCATGTCTGACGTCAGCTGGGGGTTCAGGCTGTGATAGGCGGAGTCAGCATATCTACTCTGTGTCCCATGTTGTACAATTTTTCACTTGGGTAAAATTCCGGGCAAGACGAAGAGGCAGCAGGAGGGAACCAACGGGACCGCAAGAGTTTAGTCCCAGCGCGCGCATCACGCCTCATCAATCACCAGACCTCGACGTGTTCCACTTGTAGGGCTGCGCTCTATTTGCTCCGACCGCCCCTTCTTTAATAAAAGAGATACAAATCAGGAAATAATAATACTCTTGGAGAGACAAGCTACTTAGTAGCCCAGAGTTTTGATGCAGGCTTGGCAGGAAAGGACACAGGACCCTCAGCAGAGAAGTATCCACCTCGAGGGTGATAAGAGGATGTGCACAATCTGAACAGTAACAGAAAGAATTTAAAATATGAAAAATTGTAAAATTTGTAAAAAGGGGTGCAACTCTTTTGTGGTGAGGAGCCACCTGGAGGATTCATGTAATCATATCATTAACACGGAGGGTTTATAGAAGGCACAGTATTTGTTTTTTAGAAAATATGTAAATCATATTTAACTTATGTGGTTAACTGTTGTATTACGTAGACTAATCATATTTCTGCATACATTCTTGGTGTGAATGTAATGAAACTGCCAGTTGGCAATGTTTCCAATGCATATAAAGTACAAAACAAATGTAATAATAAAATATGTACATATCAAATAAATTGCATCATGGAGACAGAATTAAGATCCATATTTAAAACCCCAAAGTTAAAAGGACAGTCCTTGTGGAAATGTAAAGTGCATTGTGCCTTCAGAATAAATCATTAGTCGCCTCACATTTATCCTTCACTCTCCCTTTCTGTCATGGACCTTCTACTATTCAAGGAGGACCAGAGGCAAAGGCAGGGAGAGCGCGTTATGAGTAGAGTACATTCAATATATTTCTGATTAGGATTGTGTAAATAGTGTTTGATATAACATAAAGAAGATTTGATGTACAGGAATTGCTACCCTGTCTTGCAAGATTAGCTGCAATTAGAGAGAAATAGAAAGCCATCTATAAGAAATGTTCTGAGAAGAGATTACAATTTTAAATAAAAAGTGCTATCTCCTTTGTGAACCCTGAAGCATCCCTGTTATTATAAGTGTAAATGTTAACGTGTACTGTACATTGACTTACTCCACAGGAACTCCAATGAGTTAGGCTTCGACTGCTTGTCCATCTTCACAAAGACAGTCAGAAGGTGTATTGAAATCAAATTTCTGCTGCAGATCATTTCTTTGGAGCATTGGTTGCTAGAAACACATAGCATGCTCCATTTTGGAGTGCTTAGTGCAGGGGTCTCCAACTTTTTCTGTAGTGAGAGCAAGCTCTGCTCAAGGTAAGTCCTGCTCAGCTACCAGAAAATGTTATCTCTGTAACATAATAATCATATGTTTAAATTACACTAAAACACCGTAAGCAGCATTATCAGCAGTGACCGCCCAGGCATTGCAGGTACGGGTACCAGAAGAAATACCAATATTAAATGCCTCCAGCCCACTAATGAAATAACACCCAAAGCATCAAATGTCCTCTGGCACAAAGGACAAATCCACAGCAAAGTCTCCAGAATATGAATTTCTGAAAATCCACATCTTTCCTTTCAACTAGAACTTTCAAACTTTGAATCAACAAGCTCAATTATTCAGAAGAGAAATCTTTTCTGTAAAAACATATTTTTGCCAACAAAATTCAGTTTTCATTTTTAGGAAATGTGAATTCTCCAACCACAAGCTTATCAATTTCATTAAATACACACATGTGCAAATGCCTTGCATGGACATAATCTGCTTCAAATGCCCAAAATTACAATCATAGGACATGTATGTGCACCATAACACCAAGGATGCCTGATATATTCCAATAATGCCCACGGGTATGCCACGGCCACCATTGTGCCAAGACCAGATGCCATAATGGGCAGGTTACCCACCATAGTTCAATCATGGCCATTATTTTTTGAGTATGTCAGGGAAAGATAAAAGTAGGCCAGTCATGCTCTTAATATGTGAATGATGACTGATAGTATGCCACAACTAGGGCAAAATAGGCAAGGGTGACTATTATGATGCCATTGACACTATTATGACATAAACAGAGTTAATTGTAATAGAGGTAAACCCCTTATGATGGGGGTTAGCACATACATTTGGTGGTCCTTCACACTAGGCATAGCTTCCAGGAAGTGACTGTGTGTGGCATTTTCTTTCCCTAATAAGCACTGACACACACATAAAGGTGCACACATGCCTAAACACACACAGAGTAATGCCTATGAGGCTCCTAATTGCCTCACTCTCGATCCATACCCTGCACGCCACAGCTCTTGGGATGATCATGTACTCCATCAACAAATTTTCACTCTGGCTTCCGCAGTCCCATACTTCAGTGGAACAGCACTAGTTACTGCTCAGGCTACTGCTGGCACTCTTCTTTGATGGCCAACTGTTCATGTAAGAAGTGCGACTGATAGATCAGGGCCTACAACATGACCATACCCCTTGTGATGCAGCTAGATTTAGAGTGGACACAGCTTGTCATGTGGCAGACCTTCATAGGTCAAAGGAGTGTGTTTGAATATTACCAGGAGGCCCTTCCATTGGTTTAGCAGGCTGTTCCTCTAAGGGTCTTGAGATGAGCAATGCTACCTTCTTTAATATGCACAGACTATCTGACTGAAGTGCTGGGCTTGTCTTCACCTCTGATAGCTACTTCGATGGTGCTGGTAAGTTACCACTTGCTCCTAAACTACTCGTTAGAGACCCCCTTCTCTATCCTGTATCATCATCAATTCTAAATAAAATAAACAGCTTGAACATCTACAATCTTCTCACAGACTCCAGCCTGCACATCCTAAAAGAAATCTAGCAGGGAGAATTATCAGCCTTCACACTTCACAAGACTCAGACTATGAAATCCTGACCACAAACCGAACCACAGAGAAAAACTGCAGAAGAGTAGCAGTCATCCTTACCAACTACCAGTTTCCTGGACTACTCATATGCAAAATGCAAATTTATACTCACCAGATGCTCTCCTTCTCCTACAGTCTACTTGCCAATTCTATCACTCTACACAGCTGCACTAAACAATCCATCTTTCTCTGGAGCCTTTTTTGACTCCATGGTCACTATCGCCTTTAACCACACTAACTTATGCATCTTGGCTGACCTCAACATCTGGTTCAACAAAACTGAAATAGCCTAAACTAGATACCTCTTATCAAGCCCAGGAGTGATAAACCTGGAGCAACTGTCCCCACCAGTTCAGCCGGACACATCCGGAGTGCGATCTTTACCTTCACAAGTCTTCTTCATAAGAAGAAGCCACATCCTCACCTGGAGTGACCACAACACCATCAGCTTCCACCTCAACCTTTTCACCGCATGGACAATGTCAAGCACCTCAAACATCAAGGTTATCTTTAGAACATTGGAGAATCTCAATCATTATCCTCTTCAACCGTTACAGTCAAATTCATTATCCTCTTCAACCATTACAGTCAAATTCATTATCCTCTTCAACCATTACAGTCACATTTATTACCAATCACACCAATGTCATCTGTACAGCATTTCAGCTGCTGGTTAACATCGGCCTGTCGCACACTGATTCACTCTGAGTCCTTTGCTCTCCCAGGATTCCAGTGCAACATGTGCTGGTTCGATACAGACCTAAAAGCAATAAGAGCTAAAAATAGAGCCCTTGAAAGAATGTGGGACTACAGAATGCATCACCAGCTAACACCACTGCAGACCTTACAAAACCACAATCAAGAAAGTAATAAGCCTCCACTAGACGACCCAGATCTCTCAAGTAACCTAAATCCTTAACATAACTATACAAAATTATGACTAAATTCTGGAAACTAGAATGCACCTCCCTCTGTTTCCCATCGTTCTTTTACAAGCCTTTTATGAAGCCCTTGCTTCTCACTTCATCTCCAAAATCAAAGCCTAAACAGCTATCTCCAGGTGAAGCTCTTTGAAGAAAACTTGTATGGCTTCAAACCACAGTTCATCATCTAGATTGCTCTTCTTAGTCTGCACATCGCTGATGATCTCATTTCAAAAAACAAATTAATTGGCACTGCTGGCTGCCCTGACAGATCCTTTCCCTCCACAAGTCCTTAAGGTTATTCTCCTTCCTCCATCAGCGACAAACCCATCCAGAAGCATCATGAATTACTCACTTACATGTACTAGCTTCCTAAGCAACCTAAAGATCTTGCACATTGAACCAATCCTCAAGAAACAAGGAGCACCACTGAGCAATTTTCAAACTTTTCAATGGTGGCTTGTGAAAAGACATATCTCAAGAAATATCTCGTTCAAGGTACTTTGCATTACCCATAAGCCCACGCATGATGCTGGACCGAGTTTCCACATACACAGACTTTGCACCTGTCTCCCAAGAACAGCCCTGAGGTGTGAATGGGTTTACTCTTGATCATTCCCAGTTTGTTGAAAGTTACTTTTTGGTGGGACATCTTCGCTGTGGAGAATGTAATAATAAACCTTCACATCATCTAGAATCCCAAAGTACCTACCTACATTAAAGTCCCCTATTAAGAGACATACAAGCTCAGTACCAGAAATCCTCTCGTAAAATCAATGTAAATAAAATGATTTTTGAATCCGTGAGCTAACATATTTATTGTAGCAAATACAAATAAATTAAACCTAGTCACCTTGAATGCACATTACCATCCTTGGATTTGAGTCGAGTCGCAGCGTTCAAATGACAGTGGACCTTCCTAGGAAATCAAAAGGGATTTATCACCTCATCCCTATTCATGATGAGTCATTAATCCCTTATCACCCAGATGGTGAATGCTTTGCCTTTACCGGGATGCGGCAGCATTGCTAGCTCCAAGCCCAGAACAGAAGATCACCCTCTGCTTTAATTCCTCCCATGTTCTCTTTCCCCTGAAGTAGGGAAGAACAAACAAAGACCAGCAGAGATCTTGCTTCCAAACAAAGACCCTGCCATCTTAAATATTGGATTTTAGAAGCTTGAAATAAACACATAGGCCGATGATTGATTTTGTTGTTAAAGTGGCACCAGGTTAGTTAAGAGATAGTTTACCATTGGTACATTTTAGATGGTGGCCTCTACTGGCTGATAGACACGCAACGCTATGGCCTACCAGCATACAGTGGCGTAATGATAGCCCCCGCAGCCCCTTCGGAGCATGGGGGGCCTGAGCTCCAGGGGGGTCCCTCCACCACTGTGCATGGCCGGCGGGCTTGGTTGGATCCGGAGCACTGGGGGCCCCCTCCATGTAACTTACAGGGGAGCCCCATCAAGTTTCATGACGCCACTGCCAGCGCAGCAGGTGATCGCACACTTGCCAGCACCAGTACGGCCACACACCTGAAAACCAATGAGAAGGATAAGAGCATAGAGTGCTCCAACCACCACAAGATACAGCACAAAACGATTCTTCATGCATAGCTGTAAGTTTTTTAAGTTTGCATTGGACTTCTGTATGCCTCTTGCATGTATCGTGTGGCACCCTGAGTGGCACTAACCAGAAGTGGTGATTATTATATCACCAGTCCTATTATTCTGTTTGCATTTAGGGACGAGTAAGGTTGTCTTTTTATAATGAAAATACCAAAACAACAAACACCATAATGTAATGGAAAATGAAACTCACACCTGACCTAGAACAGCCAGACAAATTCGGTTGAACTGAAGTTGTCCTCTGTCATTTCCCTTTTGTTTTTGCAACTCAGATGCCTATTTCTGTGGAACAGTGAAAAGCTTGCATCGTGCCAAGACACTGCTTCATAACCATGACAACATAAATAATAGGGAGACCTCAACTTGCCTCATGTCTGGCAACAGTAGCTCACCAAATGTTGTTTGATTTACTTGCCTTCTGATGTTTGCTTTGCTTTTCACATTAGAACGGCAGACCTAGAAGTACCAGAGTGCAAAGTGAAACACAAGACGGTGTTCTATTTACAAATATAAAGAGACAGCTTGAACTTTCCATTTGTAAATTTGAGGGTTTCTGCATATATTCGTTTCCCTTTGCCGTCAAAACATCCTTCAAATCGTATGATTCTTCAGCAGATGACTGCAATTGTCCACTTCTTGTGACAAAGACGTGATTTTCCAACTATTCTAGCTGCGCAACCCTGCCAAGCGGCAGACCTATGTGCAGTTGGCATTACTATTCTCCTAGTGGCATCCCACCACTCCTAGGAGCTACTTGGAGAGAATATGTATGAGGGGTAACATGGAGAGAATATGTAGGAGGGGACTGTGGTGCCAGTTGGCAACCCAAACAGTGGCCACTCAGCCAAGAAAATTGTTTTGGACCTGGCATTTGTTTTTATTTTTACAAATTAAGCACTAATCCTACCATCTTGTTACAGACGGAGTAACAGAATTGTACTTGAAGATCTCTGCTTGATTCATAGTGCCGGGACACCTCTGTTTGAGGTAGCTGTCGCGCTCTATAAATTTCTGTATTATTATTTATGGGAATCAAAATCTGCAAAATGCCCACTGCGGAGTTCCACAAGTGGAACCCCGTTGCATTAGAATGTAGAAGCCGGTTGTTGAGAAACTAGAAAAAAATCTATTTTACATTGAGGATTAGGGAGAATTCACAGGAGGAGAAACTTCCTTTGGTTTTGCCACCACCCTTTCCAGGCCAGTGAATTTTCATCACCCAAAAACATCTCCAGCACAAGCTGCCATTGTATATATCCCCAGCCAAGGAGGATCCCTATTGGGCTTTCACCTGCTGGCCCCACCAGAAGCTCCATGTGTCCAGTCCACTAATAAACAACCGACCATCGTAAGTTGTTCAGTGCTTCCCAGGTCCTTGCATCCAGCAACACTCCTTGGCCGTGGATGGTGACTGAACATCACAGCATCCTCAAAGGAGAAGATTGAGTGATATCCATGTTCATTAGAAGCAAGAATTATCATTGAGTGGTTTCAGGAAAAGCATTGCTTTACATTTAAGGCTGTTTTTGCAGTCATGTGCATCAAAAGTTGTTTTTGCCATTAAATGGATGAATTTCAGCAAAAGTAGTTTTGGCGCTTTCACATGTGTCTATGTCATCTGGTCCACTGGTCGCGCGCCTTTTGTCACAATCAGTTTCTCCTCTCTCTGCCACCTTAGAAAGAGGTAAATCTAAGCCAAACCTGAGATTGTAGGCTCTGATATTTTTAAAGCCAATAGCTGAGTAGAAGGGAAAATGTTTGTCCGGTGGCTCAGTGGCATCCTTCTCATTTCTCCTCTCATTTATTATGTGCTTTGTCACCACATTAAAATACCACTGTCCACGTGATGAGTATCCTGCGAGCACCATGCGAGGAAGCCCCAGTCCTCAGAGACCGCCCACATTCAATGCGACTACAATAGCAGAAATATTCTCTTCAGATGGGCAGAATTGAGGGGGAGGTGGATTCCAGTTGACGTAATACAGCGGTGTGTTTAGTAACAGACAAGCCCCGAATTTAAGATGCAGAAGGTGATTTATTTATTTTTTAAATGACAATTTTACGTACAACCACAGGATGACAGGTAAATAAATACAAAGCAGATTCCGGATGCAATTTTTTTTTTTGTTTATTGCTCAGTTACCTCCTCCGAGTGTGACTGTTTCCAGTGCATCTCTCAATTTCTCGCATATTCAATAAAAATAGTGATTATGGAAACTATTCTAGTAGGAGTGTCTCAAATCAAATCTAACAGCTGAAAAGTCAAGGGTCATTATGGGGTTCTTACCGGATTCACAAAAGGCGTCAAATTATAGTTTTGTTATGTGGTTATGTTATGTTATAGGAAACTTACAGAGCGCACGTACACCATAAGGTTTCCTGGCGCTAAATCACCTGGAATGCTTTTCTGTTGATGTTCTGAACCCTAGCATCAGGGTGCACCTTGCTCAGCACGGCTGGCAGAGCTCATCCTGGATGTACCAATTCACATTTGCTCCCAACTCTAGACTCTAAGGGTTATGTCTTCCTCTTCGTCGCCTACTACCTTGTTTAAGAACCACACAGGGCAGCAGTTGTCAGAAGAAAGCAAGGATAAAACTGGAGACCGTGTTAGGCCTGTGTCAAGAGCAGCTAGAGAAACACATAGGGTTGCAGCAGTTGGTACTGGTAAATGGAGGGCAAGGCTATAGCCCATGCAGAGTCTGTATCGAGCAGGAAACTAATAACGAAGTAGCTGCTGTTCTTATTCTGAACATTTAGCATTTGTTTGCCCATCTCCTTCATGGACATGTGGCCACGGAACACCGATGCCACGGTGAGGTAGCGGTCGTGGCGAGAGTCGCAGGCCGCCATCATGTTCTTGGCGTCAAAGACCTGCTGAGTCAGCTCGGGCACAGTCAGGGCACGGTCAGGGCATGGCACTGCTGGCTGCCAAGGTTAGTGAGGGGGCAAAGCGCAAGCAAGGGAAGGGGACTAGGGCTGCCTTTACAGCAGTGCCAGGGCTGGTTCTAGGATTTTTGGGGCCCCGGGCGCAGGGGAATGTGCGAGGCCCCTCTAATTTACATAAGTGACACCTTCAGTGCTCCAGAAGCTGCTTTGTGGAGACTTCTCCTAGGCCACAGCTCCTCCTCTCAGCCTCCTACAAGCACCTCTTTTACAGCTCATATCGGGCTGAAGGTGTGAGAATTGCTTGTGGGCTGCTAGTTAAAACTGTGGGGGCGCTAAAGTGCTGGAGAATGGGCGGCCCGCAGTGTCTCTAAATGGGCAGCCAGGCGGAGGCTTAATTGCAGTTTGTTGCACTGGGACAAGAGGAAGTGTCCCCCTCCCCTAGGCCTTCCCACTCTTTCCCTGAGAGGCCCAGAGAAGGGGGGGCCCCCCCTCCCATGGGCCCAAGTGTTACGAGACACCTTTCTTTAAATTGGATCGGCAGGGTTACATGTGCACCGGTGGTGTGTTGCACTTGTGTGGGGCCCCATGCTGGTAGGCTGAGTGCGAGGCCCTGGGCAGCTTCCCACACTGCCCATGCCTTGCGCGGCCCTGAGCAGTGCGACCGGTGCTGCCACACCTGCCACTGATATGGGATGGGGTGGGGGCGCTGTTTAAAAATAACTTCTGTATTAAAAGCACATCCTGCAGAGATCCTTGTGTGTCCAGCACTTTTCAAAAAACAAGAAAAATGCCAAGATAACTCTGGTGAATGTTCCTGCTGGAGAGAGATCGGAGTTTTGTCTAGTGGCAGTTTTGACTCATCAAAGTGGTACAGAGGGTTAATGTGCAAAGAACGTGCGCCATGCAGATCACAGAACTGAGTGTGAGTGAACTATGTAGCACTATAAAAAAATAAAATGCATGTCAGAGATGAGGCTATGACGAGATAAGGGGAAGTGTTGGAGGGTGGAAGTAAAGGAATCAGTGGGGAAGGAGGTCATTGGGGAACGCCAAAAATGACTGTTGCACCGGGTGCCATCAGCGCTAAAGCTGGCCCTGAAGGGGACCAGGTTTACTGCCAGCTTGCACAGATCGGCATCGAGCCTAAGATAACCGCCAAGGCTTATTTTTCCAAAGCCTTAAAGACATTGCCTCACCCAAACTGCAGATGGCAGGATTATGCACAACATTTGAATCTATAACAGATTTTTCAGCCATCCTAGTACTATATTTATATCACATTTATATCACATTTATTATAGCACTTGCGTTAGGAAGTAGTATTCTTTAGTTACATACTTTGCCAGTAGATGAATCATGAAAACAAAGTGGTGCTTAGGTTTTATTTAGCTTATTTCTGATTTTTATATTAATCAATCTTCTTTACTGGCATGTTTTCACCTCTTGGACTAGTATCTGGAAATTGTTAGCTGGGATATCAAGCCCATAATGTCTTGGGCCTTAATGAATGCTCAGTGATGCAGATCCTTCCAGTGCATACTCACCACTTTCCTTGCAATTTGTGGACATGCACTTCACTGCAGCAAGTGGCAATGTCCCTCCAGATTTGGGCACATGCTGCATTGCTCAGCTGGGTATCTGTTCCCTCATAAAGCTGAGGGTACTTGGCTTCAACCCCTTCCCTTGTGATATTTAATTCCATTTCAGAACAAGGGGGGCTTCTCCTCAAGTCCTACAGCCATGTTGGGGGGGGGAAGGCTTTGCTAAGGAGCAGCAGGATGGAAGAGGATACCTCTCTGAGGTAAGGATGGCTCAGAATGCAAACCAAACGGTCGACTTCCTCTATGCCATTTCCTGTTTTTAGTGGTCGGTGGAGATCTTCGCCCTGAGTGAGGAGGAGAACCTCTGCACATGGGGCAATGGCTTGGCATGCAGGAACGAGTCACTGTACATGTAGTACAAGATCCAGAAATTAGAAAAAATGGTTCTCAGACCTAATAACTGTATGCTTATATAAGATATTTTCATGTTTACGCTAAACCATGAGTGTCGTGTATGAGCTAGTGTGTTCTGATGTTGGTCTGGATACGTGAAGCAAATCACTGGTGTGCTTGGAGAGGGCAGAAGCCCACTCCTCTTCTGAGATGGTTTTCCAGCTGTGGCCGGTGATTCTAGTGGTGGAATGTGGGGTGGGTATGCTGAAACTGACATGGGAGTGGTCTGTCCAAGTCATAGTTGATGGCTTGCTGATGTTTCTGATTGTAGAGAAAATTGGGTCCAATAGGTTTCAGGCAGGGTGGGTAAGTTTGTTAATGTGCTGGGTTAGGCCAAGGTTTCTGAGGTTTTCCAGAAGGGACATAGAGTTTGGGTTGGTGTGGTCTTCTTGGTGAAAGTTAAGGTCTCCAAGGAGAATGAAGGTGCTGGTGTTGATGATTAGGGGTGCGATGAGCTCTGTAATGTCGTTGGAGAAATTGGTGCGGGGTCTTATTGGTCTGTATAAGAGGACTCCGCCCAGGGAGAGGTTGGCTGTGATGCATATCTTTAATGTGAGGTGTTCCATGTAGCTGTTTGGGGTGCCCGTGAAGGTTGTGCAACTGTTGATATAATGGCGGCTCCATCTGCTGGCTTGTGTTGACGGTCTTGCCTAGCGATCTTATAGCTTGTGGGGATGGCTGTAACAATGTCCGGTGCCGAAGTTGGGTTTAGCCATGTTTCCGTGAGAAAGAGCAGGTCGGAGCATGGTCTTGCAGGAGGTCCCATATCTCTGTGGCTTGTTTGGTGTGCAAGCGGGTGTTTAGGAGCATGCATGTGAAGGTTGTGTGTTGTTTGGGTGGTGTTTGGTCTGTGTAAATGTGAGTGGGTGGCTGATTTGTGAGAGTTTGAGTGAGTAGGGTGCTGTTGGTGCCAGAGTGCTAGGTGTAGGGTGTGGGAGAATGCATAAGAACATACAGGAGCTGTATATAAATGCTCTGTTAGAAGGTGGTTCTGACACTATGGGCTGCCCGGATTTTTGAGCACCTATTTGTTGAGCTTTTACTGTGGGAGAGCCTCATAAGTTGGGACTCACCCACAGTGAACTCATGATGAAAGAGACTGCATGTGGATTTTACTGGTGTCCCCCTAGCTTGACTAGGCCGCTGCGCAGCAGCTGGAGTAAGGGGCACCGGGCTGGTTACATGCAGACACCTGTGTACATGCGTGTGCACACGTGTAGGGGCTGCGCAGGGGAGATTCCTGGCGTGCGCAGTCCAGGAGCAGCTACAAGATGAAGGGTGTGGCAGGACTTGTGCAGGATTGGGTGGTGACATGGAATAGGCTTTATACACTGGGAAGGAACATGCCAGGGAAAGTCAGTGTGTTTTACTGTTTTTCACTTCATTATTCCCCTATGGGGATGTGGAGCCCATGTGCTAGATTAACTTTCATAAGGCCTACAGATTCCAGACACGCACTAAAGTCCACTGTAGCGGATGCGAAAAGGAGTATTCTGCAGAGTCCAAAGTCATATTTGTACTGCTTTTGGGTCATCCAGAAATGTCACATTTCTCTGAGTCAGTCATAACCAGGGCCAGGCTGAGAGCTGACCTCAGCTGGATGGATTGATAACCTTTCTTCCACAAGCTAAGGCCTCCTCTCCACGAAGAGAAGATGGGTGGGGCTACAGGCTCATCCATCAGCAGCTATCACAGGGTGCCAGGCACCAGGCTGCACCAAGGAGGGAAGGCAGCGAGGGGGGAAAGGGTCTTGTTTCAGAGACCATGTGGCCAGAGACCCTAGACGACCACATTTTGAACAAACCCAGATGCTGGACAAGAAGGAGGGAGCAGGGGCAGGGAAGTGATGTGTCGCTGTTTGATAGGACCAACAGAGACTTCCTGCCAGCCCCCTACTCAACTTTTAAAAGGTGCTTGCACAGGAAGAGAAGCTCTCTCTGGGGTGTGGTCTGCTGAGGCAGAAGGTGCTGGAGCCTGGCCATGGGCAGTTGGAAGGAGGAACCCCCTGACTGCCCCCAGGGCCCTAACAGCACCAGAAGAAGAACCCAGGACTGGTGCGCAGAAGCAGGGGCCTCTGCGCAGGGAGAAGAGAGGCCAAGGAGGAGAGTCAGGCAAAAGGCTGGCGCAGGGAGCCAGTGAAGACAGCTCCCTGCTGAATCCCCCCTCTCAGAGACCCAGAGGGCGAAGGAAAGTGGCGCCACCAGGAGCAAGAGGACGCGAAAATGGAGAAGATCAGACCGCTGGGGGCTGAGATATGGCCCCCAGAAGGTAGGCGACCGTTGACCCCTAACAAGACCGACCACGAAGCACATGGGGCTCCGCCGCCGGTCTCAGCTATGCCCCCGGGGTGGGTCAGGTCCCCGGGGGCTGCCCCCAGCCGAAGGGAAGCCGGGGAGCGCCGTCGCGCTCCCCGTGAAAAATGCCCTGAAAGGGGGCCAGGAGCCCACCCTGGCCCCCACCGAAGGTGGAGGCGCGGGAGCGCCGTCGCGCCCCCCGCAGAGAGGTCTCTGGGGGCCCGGGACCCCATCCCCAGGCCCCAAAGCAAAGGCAGGGAGCGCCGTCACGCTCCCCGTGAAGTTATCCCCCACGGGGAGGCCAGGAGCCCACCCTGGTCCCCGCCGACGAAGAGCAGCCGGGGAGCGCTGTGGGGCCCGGGACCCCATCTCCGGGCCCCACAGTGATCGGGATGGCGGGAGCGCCGTCGCGCCCCCCGAAGATGTCCGGGGCCCGGGACCCCATCCCCGGGCCCCGAAGAATGGGAGGAGGCCGGGGGAGTGCCGCCGCACTCCCCCGCGGTCCAGCCGGACCGGAGGACGAAGACGCGTCTGCCCGCTGGAGCGGGCAGGCTAGAACTGCTCAGCCGGCTCCCGCGGCAGCACACGAGGGTGCTGGCCGTGCGGGGAGCCGGCGGGGGCAGCCGGGGGTGGGCTCCCCAGGCTGCCCTCCAACCAGAGAGGCCGTCGCGGGTCCCGGGTGGGGCCGGGACCCGCCGAAGACGAGTTGGGCATCGCGGGGCCCGGGTGGGACCGGGCCCCCGCAAAAATAAGCCGAGCGGCCGGGGGTGAGCTCCCCGAGCCATTACCCTCACCTGGGGGTCAGGGTGGGACCGGGCCCTCCACCGAGGAAGGAGCGAGGCGCGAAGCGCCAGCGCGATCGCGGCTCTCCCCGGTAGAGCCGCTCATCAAATATTCATCAAGAGGAGCCTGAAGCGCCCCATAATGCCTTGCGAGGCAAAGGGGAAATGATCGTTTTGGTGCTTGGTGGTCCCCAAGAGGAGGGGGGGGTCACCCTCAATTGTGAAAAGGTGCTGGGGGGGGCTGCTGGAGAAGCGCAGTCTCCCCCCCAGCACGAAGCGACGTCCCTCCCTAAGTTTCCTGGAGATTTGAAAGGAATAACCCCTCAAGGGCTCAGCCAGCATTTAACATCTTCTGGGCTGGAACTTTTGTTCTACAGCTGAGGGTGTATAGAGAAGTGTATCAGGGAGTGAAGGGCTGAGTTGGGGATGTCTGGATAAGGGCATCCCCTGGAGGTGAAGAGGTGTAATTGCACCGAAATGCATTTACTAATGGTTATTTCTTTTAGAGGGACTGAAGTTCACATGTTTAATGTGAAGTACATGATAAAGGTGATCTCATAAGCAAAGTGGGGTTATGTTGCAAGACATTCCTGCTACGGTGTCTGGCTGTATATGCGTAATCCTGTGATTTCATCTGTGATGCCTTTAGGGGCTGTAATTGCAATGCATTCTAATGATACACAAATGTGATTAGTACTGTCATTCTAAAGTGATGCTTAAACATGTATTCTTGCTGCGCTTAAGTGAAGAACAACCCAGACTGTTAGCCCTGAAGATGTAAGGGTGCATACTGTATGGACAATATGAGATGCTCAGTCAGGGTTATGTGTCACCAGGGCAGGTGTACCTATTTTTAATGCTTGTTGAGATAATGGGGTGGGTCGCCACTGGGATGGTGCCAGTGCCCAGGGCCCTCGCTCCAGGTTATGTTCAACACACTGCATTGGGGGCAAGATGATGGGCATACATGGGAGTGGTGGTACTAGACCCCCCCCCCCCTTTGGGAGGGGTGGAAATGTTATGCAATGTCACAAAGTAATTCCAACAGCTTATGTATATTTGTAAATTGGTGCATAGTATTGAGTAGTGCGTGTGCTTAATAAATGTACTCTTACTTCTATAAAGCAAAGTACAGACTGGACAATCAATTATTGAGGGTTATTTCTGCGCACCTGCAAATGGCGATTACTAGCCCACACCACCTCCCTTGAGTAAGCCTCAGACTGCTCTGCAACGCTACCCTCTGAGAGTCAGGCGCTACAATTGGGTGTTTGGTTCCCAGTGAAGGACAAATGTAGTCATGTTATTTGTGCAGGCCTCACAGATGCTGCCTCGTTTTCCAACATGCTCCTTCTGGGTTGTGTGGTACGGTGTGGCAGCAGTGTGGTGAGCGGTGTCCGGAGCTAATAGCATGGAGGCGCACAGCAGGGTATTGGTGGCATTGGTGCAGTCTGTTGATGCATCTCAGGACCTGATGTAAAAATAAGGACTGGCTTGCTTGTGAGATGCCAACATGGTCACAGGAGACTGTTGAGCTCCATTCTCAAACCATTTGACTTACACGCCTGTAGACAGGTAAAAAAAATTATTTATGTTGGAGAAGAAAAAAAGAGCATCTTCATAGGAGAGAAAAGCCTGGGCCAACTTCCACCACTGGAATCTCAGTGTGTACATTCCACATTGAGATTCCAGCAGGGATACCACACATTCCCCTCTGTTAAATTTAACACAAGAACAACTAAAACAGATGCATATGTATATATATACTTAAGTAAAGCACATTCATGATAAGTTCTAATACTGGTGGGAAAACCACAACAATTTACCCCCCACATACATAAACCAAACAGATTTTACCCAACTGAAAATATATATCATCTGAATGATTGTACCTGCTTCAACTACATGCATCTGTCATAATGATTGACTCATAATTGATATCAAACAATGAAAAAGCAAGAGCCATCGCAATTCCTTTTTCATTTCATTAGATTCTACAGCACATTCATCATCCCATAAGAATTGCAGGATTTTTTTTATCAATTCTCTCATGCACTTAGTCTTACCTGAACACAATGGAATAAACTTTGCATAATATTCCGCTAGGCCTAAAAATGACCTGAGCTGATCTTTATTTCTGAGTACAGGGGCTCCTTCAATGGCCTTAACAAGACTATACTTTTGTGTGATTCCCTTTACACTAATGTTGTGGCCTTGTGGCCAAGATAATCCACCAAATTCATTTCAAATCTGCATTTATCTTTGGTCAATGTCAAAACATTTTCTTCCAAAATAGACAAAACTTTAAACAATATTTCTGAATGATCATTTTTAATCTTACAAAAAACAAGAATATTGACTTGATTATATAGTAGATTTCTCTCATCCTTTAATAATTTATACATAATTCATTGGAATACCGCAGATTCAGATATTAATCCAAATGGCATCCTTTTATATCTATATGCTCCCTCAGGAGTTATGAAGGAATTCCTCATGCAATGCTATTTGGTGATATGCACTGGAGAGATCCAACATGGAAAACACTGTTGCACCATCAACCTTTGCAAACATTTCTCCGATGTTAGGCAAAGGATGTAGGTCCACCCAAACACATTCATTTAGGTCTTTCAAGTCCACACAATGTCTCAATTTGCAACTTGGTTTATGTACAACAACCACTGTAGATAGTCATTAAGACGACTCTATTTCTTCTGTTATGTTCAGTTTGCATGGTCTATTTAACTCTTTCTTCAACGCAGCTCTCATGCCTAAGGGGACATTCCTGACCTTATGTACGTTGGGTACAGTGCTATCTTTCAAAATAATTTTATGAACACTTTTTCAACAAACCTAAATTAGAATCAAAACTTTTGGAAATAAATGTTCCCAATCTATATATTTCTGAGCACCAACCTGTACATCTTCATAACCTAAAACCTGATTCGGATGATTGGGATTTAAAGTTATCATGAGCTTTCTTTGTTGTGGGCAGCCCAAGAGAGACAAAGCCTCCTTAGCAACATAAACCTTACTTTCAATACTTTTTCCTTTATAACTCAATGTTGAAAATAAGTATTCTAATACATCAATAGGTTTGTTGTCATAGCCCACCAACTTTATATCTGGTGGTTCCACACTTGGAAATAAAGGTAACAGGTCATCCCCTTACTAACATGTGCCTCGCACCAGAATCTACCATGACTTAACTCCTTTTCCACCAATGTGTACTGTACAAAATGGTGCGTCTTTTCGTGTTTCAATAGTAAACCTAATATGTACTCCTTTACACCAGCATTCTCTTGTAGAACTACTCTGATCTGACCAGAGATTTCTGTATCAACACTCTCTTCCCCTTTGTTTCCACTCTTGACCCTACACATTCTAGCATAGTGTCCCTTATTTCTTCAACATCTACACACTTGCCCAATGGCGGGACAATTTCTATCGCTAGAGAAATACCCAGGCAATCCACATTTAAAACAGACATAACCTTTCTTTGTCCTGCTCTGCTTTACAATGCACATTAGTTTGGGATTTTGTCCATTCCTTTTGACTTTTTTCAAAAAAAAAATGTCACTACGTGCACTTCTTTGACTACTTTATGAGAAAGTTGTCTCATACCGAATTTCATTTCCTCGAACTGATGTGCAAAGTATTTTGCTTTTTCTAGCATTAGGCTATTCACTAATAACAATTTCTCCAGTAACTTGAGGTCAGATGTCTTGTGTACCATTGGTTCACAAATCATTTGGTCACAAAATGCACCATAATTACATTTCCCAGCCAACACTCTCAAATCACTCACAAACGCATCTGTTGATTAATTTGGTAGCTTACCCCTACCTAAGCATTTATGCCTTGCTACTACTTCATTTGTTTTTTTTTTTTTTAATAAAAAAAATCTAACTGTTTTACCTCGGTCTCATATACATCCTGATCCTCATCACCATTTTCTTAATCCACAATTAATGGTGGTAAACGATTTAACACCCCTCTTCCTTTTGGACCCAAAGAGTGCTTCAATAAACAAATTTGTGTTTCTCTGGATACACCTCCCCACCAATAGCCTCCAAATACGCCTCAAAACCCTCTTTCCATTGAGCCAAGTCCAATGTTGGCTCTCCATTATCTACTAAATATGCTGGTAGATCTGCAATACCCTCCATTAAGATGATTAAGATTTCTAAATGGTACCGCTCATTAAACGCAGATTCACTCGAAAAGAGACAAATTGTGATACTAAATCAACAGAAAAAAAGAAAAATAAGCATGCACAAATACAAACAACAAATTCTGTCAACCTATTTCTATATCTATTATTGGAGTGGACATCACCGCTTAACAGTTAGTGCACTGCCAGGTGTGCAAATCTCTGCTTACTGTCTGCACATTATCTTCAATTAATCTACCCACCTTTGGGGCATATGTATGAACAAACCGTTTTGCAAGTCCTTAATAGCGATTATTAGCGAATTGCTATTAAGGACTCGCAAAATGGAATGTATGTAGGAATCGCAATAATAATTGCGATTCCTTAGTATTCCTTAATTGCGAATCACAAATTGCGATTCGCAATTAAGGAATACCTTCCCATTCATTCCTATGGGCCTAGAGGCCCATAGGAATGAATGGGCAGACATTCGCAATTTGCGAGTACCCATTAGGTACTCGCAAATTGCGAATGCAATTTCAAGGGTGCAAGGGTGTCAAAAGGACACCCTGTTGCACCCCTGAAATATGTATGTGTGCACATGTGGCGCACATACATGCCCTAGAGGCATGTATGTGCGCCACATGTGCGCCTGCAGCTTCCTTTTCAGCGATATCGCACGCCATGGATTGGTCAATCTATATAAGAAGTGCGTTGCTTTCTGGGAGCTGTAGTACGTAATTTGTCTCCTCGATGGATGCGCTCCAATTTCATGCAAATTCAAGGCTCTCACATGAGCCCCTGGGGAGCGCAACTGTCCTTAATCCAAATCTTGTGTCCCACTTCGTGAGCCTTGTGTATCCAGTGCTCCGTGGCCCCCTATTTCTGGGGTGGTGCAAGCTCAGCGGCAATTTTAAGAAATATAATCCCACTGATATGGACAATAGAGGTAGCAACACCCACTGTTTTTTTTTTACGGAACTATAGTCATGGCAGGCACATGAACTACGATAACCAGCATGCCTGCTGATGCCCACATGGGCGGGACTGTATAATTGAATAAAGTTGGGTTCCGATACTGAATCCTGCCTCTGTTATTTACTTGGCGATTTGCATGAAAGGAGCGTGAGGTATCGCTGTGGCTGCCACTGCCAGAGGTGTTTGAGCGGATAACCCCTCCAGGAGCGATATCTTTATGGGGACACCCTTTGTTTGTTGTTAAGCGGCTGGTCCGGCCGCAAAGATGTCCCGCCGCTTAATAAGCGGATCCTGGTGCTCGCAACCGCGCGCACTGTTGGAATGGAGGGGGCCTCACCTATGGATGCTATTGGTGTACAGGCAGCGATTTCCTCAACACTTCTACCCACTGTGGCGAGAATTTTAAGAAATATAATCCCACTGATATGGACAATAGAGGTAGCAACACCCACTGGGGTTTTTTTACGGAACTATAGTCATGGCAGGCACATGAACTACGATAACCAGCATGCCTGCTGATGCCCACATGGGCGGGACTGTATAATTGAATAAAGTTGGGTTCCGATACTGAATCCTGCCTCTGTTATTTACTTGGCGATTTGCATGAAAGGAGCGTGAGGTATCGCTGTGGCTGCCACTGCCAGAGGTGTTTGAGCGGATAACCCCTCCAGGAGCGATATCTTTATGGGGACACCCTTTTGTTTGTTGTTAAGCGGCTGGTCCGGCCGCAAAGATGTCCCGCCGCTTAATAAGCGGATCCTGGTGCTCGCAACCGCGCGCACTGTTGGAATGGAGGGGGCCTCACCTATGGATGCTATTGGTGTACAGGCAGCGATTTCCTCAACACTTCTACCCACTGTGGCGAGAATTTTAAGAAATATAATCCCACTGATATGGACAATAGAGGTAGCAACACCCACTGGGGTTTTTTTACGGAACTATAGTCATGGCAGGCACATGAACTACGATAACCAGCATGCCTGCTGATGCCCACATGGGCGGGACTGTATAATTGAATAAAGTTGGGTTCCGATACTGAATCCTGCCTCTGTTATTTACTTGGCGATTTGCATGAAAGGAGCGTGAGGTATCGCTGTGGCTGCCACTGCCAGAGGTGTTTGAGCGGATAACCCCTCCAGGAGCGATATCTTTATGGGGACACCCTTTTGTGAGATATATATATATAGATATATATATATATATATATATATATATATATAGATATATATATATATATTCACTCCAAAATCTGAGTTTCAATGTAGGAACTGTTCTTTCTCCCCATTTGTGCCTATAGATAGTGCGGCTGGGTGGATAACAGAGGAAGGATGGCACATGTTTATGATCAACTGTAGGTCACTTTAACACCATAAACTTGAGTTAGTCTCTCTTCTGGAAGGTGGTCCAGGTGTGGTCTTCCTAACAAACATTGTTGCACGAAAATTCGATGCCTGATATAATTCAAGCTCTTCCCTTTGGATATTATATTTGTCGGATGGATCGCATGAATAATATGGGTGGGGGAATAGGTATTATCCTTAAAGAATGTTTGAAGTGCACATATGATCTGCTATCCATTCCTGTGAGAGTCTTTCCTTCTCCATATCCATGACCCCGACATTTAAACCCCCTGGTCAGTGCCCTCATTTTGCTCAGGCTCTTCCTGACCTAATTGGCAGTTTAGCGATTGGCAAGCCTAACTTTACTTTACTTGGTGACTTCAATGTCCACTTCAAAGAAGTCAATAACTCCCTTTCTTTAAGCAAAATGCAGGGCCTTGCTTCCCCTACAGCTGATACAAAAAGTGGTTGGTTCAACTCATGAGAAAGGGCATCTTAATGACCCAGTATTTAGTAATGACCCTAATCTTAAGGTTGCAGATCCTATACCAGTGCTGTGGTTTGATCTTTATTTGATCCCAATGTTTTTGTGTGCTTCTACACTCACCCCTCTCGCTTTGCCAGTTATTCGGCGGGATCGTAGATGGTCTAAACTTAATAATGAATGGAAATCTACGCTTAACTTCTCCAGACCTGAATTGAGAATTCATCCCCCTTCTGCGAATGATAAGTTGGTCGACTGGGTTAAACACTCTGTTAGACCTGGCACCATTGGTGTGGGTCTCCCCTGCATTTTTTGCCTTTACCTCCTGTGTTTTTGCTGTGTGTTGGACTCCGTTTTGCTGGTCTAGATGCTTTGGGCACTTTGCCACTGCTGTTCAGTGCCAAAGTGCAAGTGCTCCCTTTGTAAACTGTTGTTATGGATTGGTGTTTCCATGATTGGCTGATTAGATTTACTAGTCAGTCCCTAGTACAGTGCACTGTGTGTGCCCAGGGCCTGTAAATCAAATGCTGCTAGTGAGCTGCAGCACTGATTGTGCCACCCGCACAAGCAGCCTGTAAATGTAACTCTGGTCTGCTATTGCAGAGCCTGTGTGCAGTCTGATACTGCCCTGTCGACTTGGCAAGTGCACCCACTTGCCAGGCCCTACCCTTCCCTTCCCTTTTCTTACATGTCAGTCACCCCTAAGGTAGGCCGAAGGTACCCCTGTGGGCAGGGTGCAGTGTATGTGAAAGCTAGGACATGCCCTGGTGTGTGTGGCATGTCCTGATAGTGAATTACTGCCAATTTAGTTTTTCACTATTGCACGGCTACCTCTTCCCATAGGATAGAATGGGGAGTTTGTTTATAATATCTTATGAACATAACTGCCTCTGTGAACAAGGTGGAAAATAAAGTTTAGTATGCCTGAACTCAGAACGTTAAAATGCATCTTTTAGGGGGGCGTGGCCGGGCAAGATGGCCGGGTAGACGTGTTTTACCTCGGCTCCCGGGTTCGCGCCACTTTCCCGAGCGCTTAAGCGCCTTCACCGATCTCCAAATCGTGGCCACAAGCTTCTATCCTGATGCGGCTCCCATAGTGCGGGAGCAGGAGTCCCGTGGGGCTGAACAGACACCCCGGTGAGCTGAGTCGGGGGACCGGGAGCACGGCGAGAGACTAGCGCAAGATGGCGGTCGCCACTGATGGCCTGAGGAGAGCCCGCTGAGCACAGAGAGCCCCCCTCGATATTGCCGGACAGGAGCAGGGGAGCCCACCCCCTCTCCGCAACCCTCGCCGGAGTGGTGTGAGGACAGCGGGATGCCGCGCTCGGGATCGCCGGGGTCCGGGGCCGCGATCACGGAGCTCTGCAAAATGGCGGCCGTTGTCCTCGATGCAAGAGGGGGATGTTGAACAACGGAGGTCCTCTCCCCTTGGGACTTGTGGAGCACTGGGAAGTCTTCCCCTCTTTCACACTCCCGTAACTGCAGCCTGTGGAGTGAAGCTGGTTGAGCTGAGGGGAGAGCTGCCTGGAGACCAGAAACGCGATGCTGTTGAGCTGCAGTCTGCAGCGAGAGAAGCGGGCCCCTCACTGAACGGTGAGCAGGGGTGGCTTCATAGCGGGGCTTGGTGACCCGAGTGGAGGTGGGGGCTCCCTGGATCCTGATGAACTGGGCCTTGCCTGAGCATTGATGAGTTGCCTGACTTGCCTGACCCTGACATGGCTGCCAATGCCACAGCATCATACTAAACACTTGTGAGAGCTCCTGAGGCACCATCCCAGGTGCTTTTCCCTGACCAGCGGCAGTAGCATCAAGGTGAGGAGGGCGAGACCCGGTGCCCCCCACGCAGTTAAGCCACACTACAAGCAACCAAGAGGCGCTGCGACCCCACTATACACCCCTCTTTAACCGGCTGGTACCGCCCTGCTGACCCGGTGGGTTGGGAGGCTAGGGTGTGTGGCCACCAGCGTCAGGAAGCTCCTCTTGCTTACTACGAGGAAGGGGGCGGCGACCACTACTTGAGACCGGCGCAAAACGCAGAGATGACAGGGGTTCACTGAGGACGCACTTATGCCACCGAAGAAGGCGACTACCAAAGTCTCCAACTTCTTCCCTCCCACTGAGAAACGTCAACCTTCGTCGCAGGGTGGAACCACGGACACCATGGCACTCACGAGGGAAGAACTGATGGCGTCTCTGCGGGAGTTCAAGACGGAATTGCGCGCGGAGCTGAATCAAGACATCAAAGCCTCAATTGAGCAACTCAAATCGGACCTGACCACAAGGGTGGCCACGCTTCAGCAAGATGTGGACTAAGTAGGCACGAGAATACTGGATCTAGAGACTCACACCCAAGACCTAGACAAGCGGACCACGGATGCGCAAGAACAACTGCACGACCTCCAGAAGCAACTACAGTTCACTATATTGAAGTCGGAAGATTTGGAAAATAGAGCCCGGAGAGACAACATTCGAATCCGGGACCTAGAGGAAGGAGCGGAGGGGCAAAACCTGGAGGCCTTCCTTGAGGGCCTCTTCGCAGAGATCCTCAACCCACGACAGCTCAAGATTAAATTGGAGAGGGTGCATCGGGTAGGGGCTCAACCTACCGGAGACCGGCGCCGGACGCGAGACGTCCTCGCGAAGTTCAATTCCTTTAAGGTGAAGGAAGCCGTCCTCCAAGAGGCCCGGAAGAAGAGCGATATTTCTTTCCAGGGATTTAGATGCAGCGTTTACCAGGATTTGACACTGGCGAGGAGACAACAATTCCGGCCCATCACTACGAAACTTCGCGACGACTGCATAAAGTACAGATGGACTTACCCGTTCGGACTGAGCTTTGAATATAACAACAAACTGCGCCACGTCACGGAACTCGAGGAGGGTCTATGGGTGTTGGGTCTCACCACTGGAGAGGCTGGGAGCGCGAGAGACACGTCGGGGGGAACGGACCGAGATAGCCAAAGAACCCCGCAATGGAGCGCAAGCCTGAAGGGAGGACATAAATGAATGCGACTACCGCTAGTGGCAACACAAGTACTGTGGGTGAACAAGGATGCGGAAGTGTGCACAGCTGGGGAATCCACGCCAGGACAATGCACTCCCAGGGGACACTATGCGGGGCCAAGCCCGCCGGTTGCGGTTGAATACTCTCAGGTACGCACCGCACGCATTATCACTCCAGGTCGAAATGGTACTTTTCTCAACTAGGGCACCCTTGCATGGGCAGCACATTCTCTGGGGACACTAGCCGAAGCCCCGAACGAAGGACTCTACTGCTGGCCCGTAATTGAGCACCAAACGATTGTGAACTTTCCTGAGATGCCGGGATGGGCGCGGACGGGGACTCCAGTCGAGTTACCCTCCAACATGCCCAGTCGTGGGGCGACCCACATCGTCGAAGTTCCAGTTTTCGTCCGGTACAACTGGATGTTGGTATTGTTGGGGTTTTATCTTTTGTTTTTGTTGGGGGGGGAGTTTGGGGGTAGGTTGGTGGTGGACAACAGATTTTCTTTGCACTCAGTCTTTGGCCCACATGGCCCCTTGGTGGGGAGTTAGAGCGGGAGGCCCGGTGGCTGGAGGGCGTGGGTCTGGGAGCAGGAGTGCTGACCCAATGGATAGGGGGGAGGGAGTAGGAACTAAATACCGTCATGGTGTTATCTATTGTATCATGGAACGTGAAAGGATTGAACTCGCCACTTAAAAGGCAAAGAATTTGGAAATATTTAACGGATCACCGATTCGAAATAGTGGCGCTGCAGGAGACACACTTAAAGCGGGCAGAAGAGACCAGGTTATGCCACAAACAATACCCCCTCATATATCGGTCCTCGGCGGCTACCAAACAAAGAGGGGTTGCGCTCCTGTTCCATAGCTCCACCAAATTCCAGCCAGCCGCTGTCCAATCCGATAAGGATGGCCGAATAGTTATGGTGAAGGGGACATTGCGGGGGGAAAATCTGCACATTTGTCGCAACATATGCACCTAATGTAGGTCAACCCGCCTTTTTGACGTCACTTCTAGACCAAATAGGGGAATTCGCAGAAGGTCCGACGATCCTATTGGGGGATTTTAACCTTACCTGGCAGGCAGACCTAGATAGCACTCACCCACATAGGACGGCTACAAACTCCTTCCCTGAGGGGGCCAAGCAGACTCTCCATACTCTCGGACTTCGCGACGCCTGGCGTACGCTTTACCCTACGACCAAAGATTACACTTTTTTCTCCTACGTACACCAATCCTATTCTAGGATTGACTATGTTTTTATTAGCCAGTGCTTGCTGGGTTCCCTCCAGGAGGCAAAAATCCTCCCACTCACTATCTCAGACCATTGTCCCGTTTCGATTTGTCTGAGTTGGGGCCATGCCACGCCCAGGCCCCCTAGATGGTACTTTCCGATTTCCCTGACGAGAGACAGGTTGTTGAGGGACTCGCTGATGGAGGCAATCAAAGAGTTTTTTAAACTAAATTCGCCCCAAGACACTTCGACATTCAACAATTGGGACGCATTCAAGGCGGTCATAAGAGGTAAATGCCTTGAACTCAATACCGCCCTAAATAGACAGAGAGCTAAGGAGAGAGAGGACTTCGAGTCAGAGCTAGATCGGGTGGAGAAGGAACATAAGGACAAACCATCCAGAGAAGGGCAACGCAAGCTCACCGCTCTCAGGGGAAAGATAAAAGCGATATACAATAACAGGGCGGAATATACCTTGCTGCGTTTACGACAGATCTCTTACACGCAGGGGAACAAAATAGGTAGACACCTTGCCAGGCAGCTTAGAGAAAAGAGAGAACGGGAATACATCGGGGGTATACAAAATCGGGAGGGCGTTACGCTACACTCAGACACCGAAAAGGCCAAAATCTTCAGGGAATTCTATGAGAAATTATACACAAGGGATTCACGAGACATGAACGAACAAACTCAGTACCTACAATCAATGAAACTCCCACAAGTCTCCCAGACCTGGAATTACACCCTTACGGCTCCTATAACCCAGGAGGAAGTGGGAGCGGCAATTAAAGTGCTTAAACCCAACAAGGCGCTGGGCCCAGATGGCCTGACGGCCCATTTTTATAAAACATTTGCGCCTGACATTATTCCCCACTTAACGCAGCTCTTCAATCAAATGGCTGAGGAGGTAGGGGTGACCCCATCTATGGCAGAGGCGGTGATCACTGTGATTCCTAAACCGGGGAAAAATGCGCTCCACTGCGCATCATATCGACCCATCGCCCTCCTGAATCTGGATGCTAAACTATACTCTGCTATTCTGGCAGCGAGGTTGAATGATCTGATGCCAGATCGCGTCCATCCTGATCAATCAGGCTTCATAAAAGGCAGGCAGACCCACGACAATATACGGAGGACAATACACTTAATTGAAAAAGCAAACAGACTTCAGATACCGGCGTTGTTGGTGGGCCTGGATGCCGAGAAGGCATTTGACAGGGTGGACTGGGAATTTCTTTTTACCACGCTACGACACTTTGGCTTCGGAACCAAATTTATAAATATGATCAGGGCCAACTACGTACAACCTCGCTCAAGAGTGCAAGTTAATGGGTCTGCATCCCCTTTGTTCCCCCTCACCAGAGGGACCAGGCAGGGGTGCCCGTTGTCACCCCTTTTATTCGTGCTCAGCATTGAACCCCTGGCGATCAGAATACGGGAGTCCCAAGAGATAAAAGGAATTCCTTTTGAGGAGACACACACAAAATCTCTCTGTTCGCAGACGATGTGCTGCTGTCCCTCACCGAACCAACCACCTCACTCATCGCGCTGCAGAATGAATTGAACCTATTTGAGAAAGTGGTGGGATTCAAAGTTAATCTTGGCAAATCCTTTATACTTAATCTTACGGTCCCGGCGGCAGAGGCTAATGCCCTACAGGAGCGCACCCCCTTTCAGTGGGCCAAACGCTCAATCCAATACCTAGGCATACAGTTAACACCACATCTGGAAGGGCTTTATAAGGCCAATTTCCCACCGCTTCTCCTTCAGCTACAGCAAGACCTTATACGGTGGAAGCCTCTCTTTATCTCCTGGCTGGGCCGCCTTCATGCGATTAAAATGACGGCACTACCAAAATTCTAATATCTCTTTCAGGCACTCCCCATCGACCTAGATAGGGATCTTCTCCCCAAGATTCGTTCACTAATCACACGCTACATTTGGCAGAAGGGGAGGGCCCGCCTTCCATTTCACACTCTGCGGCGAGCTAGGGGAGCAGGGGGGGTAGGGTTACTGGACTTTGGCCTTTATTACAAAGCAGCCCAACTGAGAATAGTGGCTGAGTGGTCTAAAAGGGAATCCGAAAAACACTGGCTGCACATGGATCGGGCGATAGTGGGTAGGATAATATGGGATCGCATATGGAAACCCAAAGGCGACAGGCCAGCTAACGCCTACATTAGCACACCCACCCGCACCACCTTGAGGGTGTGTGACACAATTTCTGGGGGAGAGGGATGGACCACATTCCCGTCACTGTATACTCCGATACATTTTAATCCGGCTTTCCCTCCCGCACTTCACGAGGGCCCTTTTACCCCATGGAGGGAGGGGGGTTGCCTTATGTTGTCAGACCTCTTCCATAATTATGACATATTGATGTTTGAAAACTGCAGACGAGAGTTCCACCTCGACCCGGGTGAACACTTCCACTATCTCCAGCTCAAACACTGGGCCCTCGCCCCGCAAAATAGAGAGGGCGCCACGCGAGAGCAGACACCGTTCGAACGGTTTGTACAGCGGATGGGCTCCATGAGGGGGGTGATCTCTTTCCTATATAGCTCCCTGCTCTCTGCTTCACTATCCCCGAGGCCCAGGTACATGTCCATGTGGGAAGAGGTGACGCAAAGAGAGATAACCGATAAAGAATGGGCGGGAATCTGGTCTGACATCACTACATTTAATCATTCACTGGAGATGCGAGAAGGCCACATCAAAACTCTGACGGATTGGTACTTGTACCCCACCAAACTTAAAAGGATATTCCCGAACACCTCAGATCTATGTTGGAGGGGGGGCGGTCTTTTAGGTGACTTTCGGCATATATGGTGGGATTGCCCAACAATAAAACCTTTCTGGGAGGAGATTTTAGCACACATTAAGGACATGTTGGGGTATCCTATACCATCCTCCATAGAGGAAGTCATCCTGGGCGTTAGGAACCCGGCCCTAGAACACCAGACCAAGTCGGACAAAACTATCATGTGGACCTGCCTGGGGGCCGCTAAGGTCGCAATAGCGGCTGCTTGGAAGAAGAAGGCAGCACCAGCAATCTCACAGTGGCACTCGCGCCTCTGGAAGCTCCTCTGCCTTGAGAGAATGACTGATATCGTCAGGGACGACTACAAAAACTTTGAATACAAATGGGGTCCATTAGTCACTTACCTCACAAAGGGACTTCCCTTGGCAGTTTGTCCTCCCTCCATTAGAGACATGCACTTATTCCAGTTCTAGGTCACACATGGTTACCGGGCCAATTAGAGAACACAGCCTGCAGGAACTCCAGCACTACCAGAAATAGTCACTGGGTCTGCCCCGCCTATATCGGGGCCGAAGGCACACTGTTAGAGTACTACCACCAACAATTTTTTTTTTCTCCTTTTAGGGTTGGGGAGGGGGAGGGCGAGGGCTTAGAAGTTGGGGGGGATTTTCTGGTTAGGAGTTAATTGACTCATCTCGTCGCAAAAGAATAGACGAGTTGTTCATGCTTAGATTGATTGCTATACAAAGTAGGCCGTAAAAAACTGTTTGAAGCTGTATTCTAAATTACGTAATGTATAGGGAAGGGGCCTTACTTTTACTTATTGTATGATCAGTCTCGGCACTGCTGGGTCTACTACATGTTGAGAAAATGCATAAATGTAATATTAGGCGTGTAACTGCCCCGTGTGAACCAAATGCCAATAAAAATAAGTTTGAAAAAAAAATATGCACCTTTTAGTGAGGGTGATTTTTACATTCTGTGTTTGAAAATACCACTTTTAGAAAGCAGGTATTTTCTTGCTTAGCCATACAGTGTGCCTCTGCTAGGTTTGTGTATTGCATGTCTGGCTTTTGGATGACAGTGGCTCCAGAAAGCCTGATGAGTCAGGGCTGGGCTGAATAGACCTGGGCTGCATTTAGAGTAGGGGGAGAAGATTTCCTTTCACCTGAATAGGCCTGGTCTGCCAAGGAAAATGCTGTCTCCACCTCCTGCCAGGAAGCTCCACCAGAGAGGACAGAACTGGTTTTGACTGAGCACAGGGCTTTTCTGCCACCAGAGAACAAAGGATTTTGTGATATAAATATTGGAAGCCAGACCCAAGAACTTTGAATCATTTCTGGGAATCAAGAGGAACCTTTGCCAAGGAGAAGAGCCGGAGAAGCTGAGAAGGAATACTGCCCCTGTGCTGTTTGCTGTCTGGGGTTGGCCTGCAGTGGCTCCTTGCTGCCAAGGAAAGGAGAAAGGGACTTTGCTGTTTGCTGTGTCCCCTGCTTGAAAGAAGATCTCCAAGGGCTTGAATTGAGCTTGCCTCCTGTTCTGAAGTCTCAGGGACACAAAGACTTCAACACCAGCTCCCCTGAACTGCCTTGCTGGGAGTTCTGACCTGCAAAGAGGTGCCTGATGTTGTTTTGGACCTCTAGAGACGGTTTTCCACTGGGAGCTGGAAAAGTAATGCAACTTCGAGAAGCGAGACGCATCCGCACCGGTTTCCGACTCATCGCCGAAGAAATCGTCGCAGCACCTGCCCGAGGCTTCAGAAATCTCTGCACACCAGATAGAGGGGACCGATCTCCGAAGTCCGAGATCACCGCACTGATTTCGACGCAAGGCCTGCTGTGCGGCTGCAAGAGTTCACGCATCGTTCCGGATCGTCGCATCGCCAAGTTTGTCGCATTGTTGGGGGACGCAGTACGAAACCGACGCATCACCTCCCCACGCAGTAAGAAACTGACGCATCACCTCCTCTCCGGTAAGGAACCGATGCATCACCTCCCCCGGAGCAAGGAACCAACCCATCACCGTCCCTGAGTGTATGGAACCGACATCACCTTCCCTGTGGCCCGTTTTGTTTGTTTGCGTGATGCATCCCAAGTACTTTGTGAGAAAAGTGTTGCATCTGCAATTTGCTTTGAACTGAATTATTTCTACCATCTGAAAGTCATATTTGTATTACTGTATTGTGGATTTTTGTCGTTTGGTCTTGTTTTGGTTTAGATAAAGATTACTTATTTTTCTAAACTGGTGTGGTGTCAATTTGTAGTGTTTTCATTGTATTACTGTATGTTCACAAATGCTTTACACACTGCCTCTGAGATAAGCCTGTCTGCTTGTGACAAGCTACCAAGGGGGTGAGCAGGGGTTATTTTAGAAGTGTATCCCCCTTACCCTGACTAGAAGCAAGGGTCCCTATTTGGACAAAGGTACCTACCTCTGCCACCTAGAGACCCCCATTTCTATCATTGGTGGTCAGCGGTGAGGATCTGGACTTGCATTTGGGACTTACATACAGTGATTGTTGTACACTACTAGTATAGTGCCGACCATTACGCGACCACACACATTTGGTAGTGTTTCCTTGGAATTTTTTGCATCTTGAGAACTGCCAATTTTCACCATGATTAAACCAGCATCACTTGCATCTGTGGATATCGAATTTGAAAAGGAAAGGGTTGATACCTACACTGTGCCACAACTTAAAGCAGTCTGCAGAAAATTTTAAATCTCTGTGAGAGGTCTCACCAGAAAGGAGGAATACCAAAAGGCACTGAGGGACTGGTTGGAATCAAGGAATGCCAGTGAGCATACCGAGGAGCCTATGGTGGAGGGTGATAATTTAGATGGGCAGCAGGAGGGGCTATTGGGCCTGACTGGAGGGAAGTTGCATTCCAGGGGGGGGTGGAGGGGGGGGGCGGCAGAATTGTGTCTTCAAAGGGTCTGTCTCCAGAGGAGTTGGAGGACAGGGAGAGAAGCAGAGTGCATGAGTTGGAGCTGACAAAGCTCAGGCTGGGAAAGGAGTGTGACATGGAGAATAAGAAATTGGAGATGGAGAGTAAGAAATTGGTCATGGAAGAGAAGAAGATGCTCTTAGAGCATGAAAGAGAGTTGAGGGAGTTGGATCTGAAAGCCAAAAGTCTAGAGATCAATCCCAATGGTGGCAGCGCACCATCAGTGCCTGGAGAAGGGAAGGTATACATCACCAAGGATGTTATTAAGGATTTCATGAAGCATGAGCACATTGGTCAGTGTTTCAAAGCCTATGAGGTAGCGATGAGGTCCCACAGAGTCCCTGAGAGAGATTGGGGAGCGGGGTTGTGGGGCCGCCTTATCAGTGAAGGAAAGGAGACATTGCTAGCATTGCCCACTGAGGATCAGATGTCCTATGCCCCCATGACTGTTCCCACGAGGCACTGGGTCAAGACTGATTTGCATATAGCTGGGTCTGAACTGGGGTGGCGAAGTGAGTTAAAGAACGATGATGGATTCAACCCAGATCTGTGACTGGGGGGTGAGTGTCTGAAAATTTTCAGCGCTCCGTCCATCATCTCCTTGTGTTTGGTTTGTTTGCCCTAAGTTGGCAGGGTATGCCCAGATGTGGGTCCCTTGCTCACTTTGCCACTGGATTCAAGCTAGCCTGGCTGATGAGGCGTGTCTGAAAAGTTTCAGTGCTCCGTCCATCATCTTATGTTTGATTAAGTTCAATGGAGACAAGACTGAAATCATGATGCTGGGCAACAGTCCAAATATCCAGTTTCCATTAGGATGGCCTGAATGTCTAGGTACTGCACCCTCCCCTAAAAAGTCTATAAAACGTGTGGCTAGATAACGCCCTTTCAATGGATGCCCAAACAAGGAAACTTTCAGTCAGCTGTTATGGCCTTCTCAGGATGATTCCAAAAATGTTAGCTCTGCTTTCCCTCCTTTTGTTTTAAGAAAGATCATTGTACTGGCCTTGATACTCTCATACCTGGACTATGGGAAGTCACTCTACCTGAGGGCTCCACGATATGTAACCAAAAAGTTACAAGTCATACAAAATGCAGAGGTTTGCCTTTTGCACAATATTCCAAGACATCTATCAGCTCAGAGTGCCCTGGTTATGCTTCACTGGCTTCCTATTATTCAACAGGTGAAGTTTAAAGCTCTATGCATTGCACATAACGCACTTCATGCGAATGAGAGGCCATCCTCTATTAGGGGCTCTTATGCTGCAATACTCTCCAAGTAGGACCCTAAGGTCGACCAATGCACGACTCATGATAGTTCCTCAAATACATAGGATGAGATGTGGCAGGCGCTCCTTTTCCTACCTTGTCACCAAGCTGTGGAATTCTATGCCTATTAACCTACGTCTGATGGATAACGAACATACATTCAGGAAGCAATGAAAGCCTGGCTCTATATAGTTTAGTCTCTATCTGATAAGCATGCCCTGATGGGCATTGATTGTCAGCTTTGTTGTAAATGTTAGCGCTGGGAAGCCTCTGGGTAGCCATGTGCTTTATAAATCCCAATAGAATAGAAGTAGGCGGGCCTTTATTCTGCCCTCTAAAGGTTTATATTCTCAGGGTAGCAGGTTATTTTGTGTTTGCTGAGGCACCACGTTGAGGTGTGCCCTGTGACGTTCCCGAGACCTCAAAAATGAAGCCTTGGTGGCATGGATTATTGTCATGGACTTGTCCCTTTGAAAAGAAGCCAAACTTCCTGAAGGTTGTCTTTGACCGTGTGCGACAAAAGTGGAAGTGCTCCTTTCTAATGTCCGTGGATTTAGCTGTGTCAATAGTATTTTTAATTTGTTCTAAAGGTTGATCAACAGCTGGGTCAAACAAATGCTGCCCTGTGAAGGGCATGTAAACAATATTGGATCGCCCTTCATTCTTGAATCCCAAGATACATAACTACGCATGTCTGTAAAATTATTCCTGTAGACAATTGACAGCTAGCATCTGTAGAGACCGTAGCTGACTTACGATATGAACTTTGAATTATCTTTCCCTCTTCTACTAGTGCTTTGACTCTCTTTTGATGTTTCTCTGGAAGATGTTGAACTAATTCCTACACCTTCTCCCATAATTGCTACAGTGCATTTGAGTTAGCAATGTATGGCTGCTTCTTTCACCATGTTTCTACCAACAGCATCCAGGTGCTTACTGTCTTTATCTGGAGGTTGCCCTTGCATAATTGGAGTCTGAGCCCTTTTCGTTTCTGATGTAACAGTTATGGAATAAGGGCCATATACAATCTTCTATCTTGTGGATCCTCTGCAAAGAGCTTATAGTTTTTCTCAGGTATAGGGATAACCATGCATTATACATGTTTTATTCTTTAAAAAAAAACTCCTGACTATGTTGAATTACTGGTGGTGAGATGGGTAGAGACCAACTAATTTTTTGTATAGAACTTAGTCTCAAATAATAAACATTTTTTTTCATGTTCTTATGCATTTTCCATCCCGTACGTGTTGGCTGCTTTTTATTTATTTTTTTGCAACATTCATTTATTCATTTCCAAAGCAGTAAAACATCACAGCAAACAACGGGCATTGACCAGAACTGTAGGCAAGGAAAGAAAACCCCAGTTTCGGAAGTCTGAGCCTACCCAGGCACTGAGGGTCACCAGAGTGTGTACATTCAGGATGTTGGGTGAGAGAGGATCCAGCTCATATGGAACTGACTACTGGTGTACAGAGGAGTAGGGGGCATAATTGGGGACAGCAGTCATGTGTAATAATAATAAGTATGTGGGTGGGGAAAAGGGGGTAAGAGCCGAGGAAGGAGTAGGTAGAAAAGATGGTAGTGAGTCGAGTAAACCACTACGTGTGCCACAGGATGCCCAGATCAGGAGGTAAAGGGTTTTGCAAGCAGGGACACTAACATCCCCAAGGCCCGTGGAAGAATCAAATTTGAAGGCCTATCAAAAGGGGGCGAGATCGGGCTGGCAGTCATACTAATAACCATAGAAAGGGGCGCTGTATCCTGAAAACTAAGCAGTGATTGTAAACCAGAAAACGTGTGTACCTGTGTACCAGAGTAGTTGAAAAGCCCCGCCATTCATTATTCTGTGACGTTAAGTGAGGGACAAACCAGCCGGCTGATAGGCTGTGGGGGGACATGGGGGGTGGGGTGGCATGAAGAGTCGCAGGTCAGTCCTAAATATCATGTAGCAAAGCTCCACACACTCTCTCATCTTCCTCTGATTGTTCAGCTAATTTGTATGTGAATCTTTTATGGAGTTCCATAGTCCATTCCGCATGTGGGCTGTTTTTGTTTATGACAATGAGTGGTGAAGACTTAGGAGGGTATAATTCTACCTCTTCCTAAGGAGAATGCACATATTTATTTTGTCTTATGGCTTCTCTCCATTGTGAATATTGTCAACTATGGATTCCTCAACAATATCTATGTTAATAAAAACATCATCCATGTTTACTTGTTCACCCACCTGTTCTTCCTGAGACATATAGGGCAGTGTTTCCCCAACTGTAGGTCACGACCCACTGGTGGGTCATGAGCGGATTTCTCACAAATGAGCAATAAATAAAGGTGCCTTTACATTTGTCACATTTGCTGTGCCTCAAAGACAGGTGAAACATCAGGCACATATCTTCTGACAAATTGCTGCTTATTCCTTTAACACAGGGATTGTGTTTACTTGTCTTTCTCTGACTGCAAAGTGAGAGAAGTTTTTAAAGTGAACTATGTGACAATCTTGCTGGGGTACACGGAGCGTGAAAGGAAAAGCTGTAGGCCAGGATGTCATTATTTTAACACAACAAAATTTAAATACCTGAAAATTAAGCATGTTTTCTTTCGCAAGTCTTAAGTGTGGTGGAAACAAAGATTTTAATAGAGCCAAACAAATCAAGGCAGTTCTAATTGGTGATGTGCAAATGATAAAATATTCACTGAAATACGAGTTCCAAACATTATAATTTGGGTTATATATTTGTATCCATAAAACTGTATGTCTGTCCAAATTTAGTGCCCATTTCAATGGAGAATGTGCTATCTGTAAATGACAGTGTGCTACTGCATGATGTTTTAGTAATATATTTGCGACTGTATACTCCAAAATGTGCCATCAGGTACATGCTACACCCATACCACTCTCCTGCTGAATAGATTTGCTACACTTTGTGTAAAGCTAGGATTTTTATAATCCATATGACTTCAATGGTGTGACATTGATGTCAACACCCTCCACTATGAAAATTGTTTGAGCACCACTGGTGCAAAGGTGCTTAACTATGTCCCTAAGTCCACTTTTAAAACAAACACTTGCAAGTATTCCCAAGTAAGTTTCCAGGTTTACCTTCCAGGATTTTTTGCTGCTATATTGTTTTACTTCACAAAGTCATATCAAGAGAGAATGTGCTCACTATACATGATCATATGCAATCATACCACTTGTGTATGACTTTCACTTATAAACTGAGAAATATAGGTGTGGCAGTGCTGCACAAGTTACTACTTGTGTAACGATATATCTGTAAGAGACATTAGTTAGTGATAGATTCCTTACCTTAGAATATCCCCAAGCGTCAGACTGGATCCGGAAAGTTTTTCGCTAGCAGTACCCCTGAGCGTCAGTAGGTGGCGTCGTGCGGTTCCGCGTCCGTCGCTGGCGTCGTAAGCGCCAAGATGACGTCACGGAAACTACTTAGGCGCCACCCATGCGCGCTGACGTCAGTTCTGTACACGAATTTCCACGCCAGGAACGCAGAGCCATGCAAGAAACTGACCATTGGTGCCATGAAACTAGGGCCCTGAAAGGGATGACCTTCACCCTAGAATCAGTTCGCAGAACGGGGAGGATGGGTGGGGCGGTAAGGAATCTATCACTAACTAATGTCTCTTACAGATATATCGTTACAGAAGTAGTAACTTGTGCATCTGAAAGAGACATGTTAGTGATAGATTCCTTATCTTAGAATAGATACCCCAGCAATACCAACCCCGGTGGTGGGTCTGCAAATAGATTACACCAGAAAGTCACGGAGAACAGAACGGCTAAAGAAGCCGTCTCTCCGGACTTGACTGTCAAGGCAGTAATGCTTGGTAAACGTGTGCAGCGAGGCCCACGTGGCTGCCTGACAAATATCCTGCAAGGGAACGCCGCGTCCCAAGGAAGTAGTGGCTGCTGTCGCCCTGGTAGAATGGGCACGCAGCCCCACAGGAGGCTCCTTCTTAGCCAAGGAGTAACATGCTTTGATGCACAAAACGACCCACCGAGAGATGGTGCGTTTGTGCACGGCCCGACCTTTTTTGGCGCCCACGTAGCCAACAAAGAGCTGGCCATCCACCCGGAACTGTTGTGTGCGCTTCAGATAGAACGAGAGCGCACGTTTTGGGTTTAGACGATGGAGCCTCTCTTCCTCTTTTGAAGGATGCGGAGGCGGAAAGAAGGTGGGCAAAGTGATGGTCTGCCCGATGTGGAAGGGCGTGACAACCTTTGGCAAGAAAGAAGGACGGGTCCTTAAAACCACCTTGTCCGGATGAACAGAAAGGAAAGGAGGTTTAGAAGAAAGAGCCTGGAGCTCACTCACTCTTCTGGCAGAGGTGATAGCTACCAGGAAAGCCGTCTTGAGAGTAAGAAGACGTAAAGGACAGTTATGAAGGGGCTCGAAGGGAGCGCACATCAGATAGGTCAAGACAAGATTTAAGTCCCATTGAGGCATTATGAAAGGCACAGGGGGAAACGTGTGTGTAATGCGTTTGAGGAAACGGCTAACAACCGGGGACTTAAAGAGAGAAGGCTGATCTGGAAGCCGAAGAAAGGCGGAGATAGCCGAAAGATAACCTTTGACAGTGCCCAGAGCAGAGCCCTGCTGGGCCAAAGATAGGAGGAACAGAAGGACCTCAGAAAGGGGATCCACAGACTTAGCTGTGCACCATGCCACAAATTTGTTCCACCTGCAGGCGTATACCGATTTAGTGGAGGGACGCCTGGCTGCCAGAATGACATCACAGACTTCAGGAGGCACGTCAAATGGAATCAGCTGTCGCCGCTCAATCTCCACGCATGGAGGTGGAGGCTGGCCGGGTTCGGGTGTAGGACCGTCCCCTGTTGCTGCGACAGAAGATCCTCCCGAAGAGGCAGTCGGATCGGGGGATCGATCGCCATGTTGAGTAGCTCTGGATACCAGTATCTTCGTGCCCAATCCGGAGCCACAAGGATGACTTGGGCCCGGTCGCGCCGAATCTTCTTCAGCACTCTGGGCAGAAGTGGTATAGGCGGAAAGGCGTACAACAGACCGCAGCTCCACTCGCGACGAAAAACGTCGCCGAGCGAGTGCCGCCTTGGAAATTCCAACGCGCAGAACTGATGACATTGCGCGTTCTCTTCGGTGGCGAATAGATCTAACCAAGGCTCTCCCCACTGCAGAAAGAGACCTTGCGCCACGTCCAAGTTCAGACGCCATTCGTGATCCATCAAGCACCGGCGGCTGAGTTCGTCTGCCCTGGCGTTCAGAGAACCTGCCAGGTGTTGAACCACCAAGGTAATGTCTTGATGTTCCAGCCATGTCCAGAGGCGCAGAGCCTCCTGACATAGGGTCCAGGACCCCACCCCGCCCTGTTTGTTACAATACCACATGGCGGTGGTGTTGTCCGTGAACACCTGCACCACACTTCCCCGGACAAAGGGAAGGAATGCCTTCAGTGCAAGCCGGATCGCCCGAAGCTCCAAAAGATTGATATGGAGCCGGGACTCCGCCGGAGACCAGAGGCCTCTGATCTCCGCCTCTCCCAAGTGGCCACCCCATCCCAGGAGGGACGCATCCGTCACCACTGTGTGCTCCGGTTGGGGAAGGGAGAGGGATCTGCCATTGACCCAATCGCGATTCGTGAGCCACCACTGCAAATGTCGTGCAGTGCCCTCCGAGATTTGGACATGATCAGACAGGTTGCCCTGATGCTGTGCCCACTGGAACTTAAGGTCCCACTGCAGAGCCCGCATATGCCATCTGGCATGTTGCACCAGCAGGATGCAGGAAGCCATCAGGCCCAGGAGCCGAAGGGTCATCCTGACTGAGATCCAGGATAGCGGCTGAAAGATCGGAATCATAGCCTGAATATCCCGGACCCGCTGCTCGGGAGGATAAACCCGAAACAGCGTTGAATCCAGAACCGCTCCGATGAAGGGGGGCTTCTGAGAGGGACTCAGGTGCGACTTCGGCACATTGATGGAGAACCCCAGCAAATGCAGGAGGTCGGCCGTAGTCTGAAGATGGGTGACAACTGCCTGGGGCGAGCCCGCCTTCAACAACCAGTCATCGAGGTAGGGGAAGACTGACACCCCTGACCTGCGCAGATGAGCTGCGACCACCGTCATCACCTTCGTGAACACCCGAGGGGCGCTTGTAAGGCCGAAGGGGAGCACGGCAAACTGAAAATGCTCGTGGCCTACCGTGAACCGCAGGTAACGCCGGTGGGCCGGCAGGACGGGAATGTGAAAATATGCGTCCTGCAAGTCCAACGCTACCATCCAGTCTCCAGGGTCGAGGGCAGCCAAGACCTGAGCTAGAGTCAACATCTTGAACTTCTCCTTCCGGAGGAAGCGATTGACGTTCCCGAGGTCCAAGATGGGGCGCAAGCCCCCCTTGTCCTTCTTGGGGACCAGAAAGTAGTGGGAATAACAACCGCTCCCTACTTCCAGTCCAGGAACACACTCGATGGCCCCCTTGGCCAAGAGGGCCGTGACTTCCTGCAGGAGAAGTGCCAAGTGGTCCCCCGACACGCGGTGGAACTGAGGCGGCATGGCTGGAGGGGTGGACTGAAAAGGAAGGGCGTAACCCTTGCGGATGATCTGCAACACCCACTTGTCCGATGTGATAGCGTGCCTGTGGGGGAGATGATGGCGGACCCTGCCACCCACTGGCGTGGGGTGCCCCACAAAGCTCGGATTAGGAAGGTTTGGAGGTAGAAGCGGCGGGGGCGGAGGTGGTCTGACCCCCACGCTGACTCCCAGACCCGCCCCTGCGGAAACCGCGTCCGCAGCCCAGCTGAGGCTGGTTCTGCACAGGCTTGGTGAAGGAACGTGCCTGGGCGCCCCTTCCTTGGCCACGAAAGGAACGAAAACCAGGAGTGGCTGGACTTCTCGTGGAAAGACCTAAGGACTTGGCCGTGGCCCGCGAGTCCTTGAAACGCTCCAGCGCACTGTCGGCCTTATCGTCAAACAGGCGAGTGCCATCAAAGGGCATGTCCATGAGTGAGTTTTGGACGTCTGGCGAGAACTCGGTAGATCTGAGCCAGGCGTGGCAGCAAAGCGCCACAGTCGTAGAAATCGCTCTACTCAAGGAGTCCGCGGTGTCTAAACCACACCGAATGGCGAACTTAGCCGCATCTTTACCTTCTGCAATGGCTTGGGACAATACAGCTTGGGTTTTCTCAGGACACTGAGGTAACCACAACTGTGTCCCACACCGCGTGGGAATAGCGGCCCAATAGACAGGCGGTATTCACTGACCGCAGCCCCAAGCTGGCCGAAGAGAACAAACGTTTACCGAACTGTTCCAGCTTCTTAGAGTCCTTATCCGGCGGAGCCGTGGGAAAGGCACTCTGCGACGTCGAAGCTTGGATGACCAGACTCTCGGGCGTAGGATGAGTGGTCAAAAAAGCGGGGTCACCCGGCGATGACGCCTGGCAACGTTCTTATCCACAGGGGCCCCTGTGGCGGGCCGCGAACAAGTGCCCAGCAAGACGTCAGTGAGGGCGTCATTAAATGGCAGCAGGGGCTCCGACGCAGTGGACGCCGTCTGGAGCACCTCCGTTAGAAGGTTAGTTTTGAGGGCCACCGTAGGGAGGTCAAGGTGGAGAACCTCAGCTGCCAGACGAAGCACCACCGTGTAGGAGGCGCCCTCCTCCATGGTAGGCGGGGGAGAGGCAAACCCCGGGTCCGAAGAGACGTCGAGGTCGCCGGCGTCCCCCCAAATCATCCGCCCAGTCCTGCTCAGAGTCACACTGACTAGCAAGAGGGTCCTCGGACCCCTCCCAGTCGTCCGCCGCCTGTGGCACCGACCGTGGCGGCAGGGCAGGAGCCTGGAGAGGGACAAACGCCGTTGGGAACGGTGCCGAGAACGGCGCCGGCCGGGGCCGGACCGGCGCCGTGTCCCAATGCGGATCCCAGGTAGGAGCAAAATGGTCCTGGAACCTGGGCAAGGGCGGGACAAACGGTACCCACTGCGGCGCCGGAGGCAGAGCTGAGGGTGGCGCTGGGGCCAGAGCCGGCAGCGATGGACCTTGTGGCGCCGGAGCCGACGGCGCAGGATCCTGTGGTGCCGAAGCTGGATCCGCCGGCGGCGCCGACGATCCAACAGGATCCTGACACGGGACCGCGGGGCCCGAGGCCTAAAAAGGCGGTCCATGGTAGCAAGAAACTCTTGCACCTGTGCGGGAGTCGCCGACGGACCCGGGTAAGGTGGGTAGGCGCGGGACTCCCGGGCTCCAGAGGAGCCGCAGGGGCAAAGCCCCTGTCCCCCTCGTCCGCATCCGGGAACCTACGGGGGGACGTGGGAGAGCGAACACGCTTCTTCGACATCTTTTTGTGTCGTCTCTTACCCGAATCCGAGGGTGAAGACTTTGAGCCCGAGGAGCGATGACTGTGGCCCCGCGAGCGTTCTCTGGAACGGCCCCTGGACCGGGAACGGCGCTGAGACGAGTGCCGGACCTCCAGCAGCTTCCGGTGCCGCTACCTCAAGGCCTTCGGGGCCATGGCCCGACAGTACCGGGAGTCGCGGTCGGTCTCAAGGCAGTAAAGGCAAACATCGTGGGGGTCCGCCACCGACATATTGCGACGGCAGGCCCCACAAGACTTAAATCCAGGCATCCCTACGTGCACCAAGGAAACCAACAGGAGACAAAAGTCTAAAAAAAAAAAGGTAGTCAAAAAGTAACTACGGTACGTGCTCTAACCGGATCTGCGCTTACTGGCGCGGAAAAAGAAAGAACTGACGTCAATGCGCATGGGTGGCACCTAAGTAGTTTCCGTGACGTCATCTCGGTGCTTACGACGCCAGCGACAAACGCGGAACGGCACGACGCCACCTACTGACGCGCAGGGGTACTGCTAGCGAAAAACTTTCCGGATTCAGTCTGACGCCTGGGGATATTCTAAGGTAAGGAATCTATCACTAACGTGTCTCTTTCAGATTGCACTATATATATATATATATATATTACAAAATGAGCCTTGTTTTAACACAAACATGGATAAGGGGCCTTCCTTACCTCATACTCTACTGCAAGCAGAAGGAAAATGCTAATTACCCAGTATGCATCTGTTCTTGGCATGTAGAGCTGTAGAATCTCATGCTTATGCATAGGTGGCCATCTAGTGTTGGGCTCGGATGTTTGCACTTTGTTTTTCTTCGAAGAAGTCTTCCTAGTCACGAGGTAGGTGACTCCTCCTTTCGGTGATAGTGCGCATGGTCATCGACTCCATCTTCAGATTGTTTTCCCGCAGAGGGTGAGAGAATGGAGTAGTAGTAAAGAATAGAGATGTCCACGTGTTATGTATGAATAGTAACAAGAGAACTACAGCAGTTACAGGTACCCGGGGAGGCGGGTGTGCGCATGAGATTCTACAGCTCTACATGCCAAGAACAGATGCATACTGGGTAAGTAGCATTTTCCGTTTGAGGCATGTGAGCTGTAGATCACATGCTTATGCATAGACTATACAGCAGTCTCCACTAAGGGGTGGCTATCTGTAACTGATGGAGTTGTCTGAAACAGCGTTTTAAGTACTGCTTGGCCCACATTAGCTTGTTGTCTGACTAACACATCTACACAATAATGCTTGGTGAATGTGTGTGGTGAGGACCATGTTGCAGCCTTGCAGATGTCAGTAATGGGGATGTTCCCTAAGAAAGCCATAGTAGCCCCTAGCTTACGAGTGGAATGTGCTCTAGGGGGTACCGTTAGAGTCCTTTTGGCTTTTGCATAACAAATCTGAATACATTTAACGATCCACCTAGCAAATACCTGATTTGGATATAGGATTGCCCTTGTGAGGTGGTGCAAAAGCGACAAAGTTGTTTGGTCTTACGAAAAGATTTAGTTCTTTCAGTGTAATACAACAGTGCTCTTCTAACATCTAAGGTGTGTACAGCTCGTTCTGCAACGGAGTCAGGTTGAGGGAAGATAACAGGCAATTCAACCGACTGATTTATGTGAAAAGCAGATACTACCTTAGGTAGGAATTTAGGATTGGGACGAAGAACCACTTTATCTTTGTGTAGCTGGAAAAAAGGTTCTTCTATGGTTAGTGCCTGAAGTTCACCCACTCTCCTTAATGAAGTGATTGCAATGAGGAAAGCTGTTTTCCAAGTGAGGAACTGTAGTTCACATCTGTGTATAGGTTCAAATGGTGGGCCCATTAACCTTGTGAGGACTATATTAAGATTCCACAATGGGGCAGGTGGAAGTCTTGGTGGTATACCTCTTTTCAGTCCTTCCATAAATGCTTTCATTACAGGCACTCTAAAGATTGATAAATGTTGCCTATTCTGAAGATAGGCTGCAATTGCAGCGAGATGCAGTCTGATGGATGTATAGGCCAATGATGACTGTTGCAAATGTAACAGGTAGCAGATAATGTTTTGTATGGAAGCATCAAGAGGGTTGATGTTATTGTTATTGCAATAGATAACAAATCGCTTCCATTTGGCTGCGCAGCAGGCTCTTGTGGTAGGCTTTCTAGCCTCCTTAATAAAGTTCATACAGTCTGGTGGAAGGTTCAGATAACCAAACTCTATGACTTCAGGAGCCAGATAGCGAGGTTTAATTGTTTGGGATCTGGGTGTCTGATTTCTCCATAGCTCTGTGTGAGGAGACTGGGAGTTAAATGTAATTTTTGATGCGGTACCAGAGAGAGTTCCAACAGGGTTGTGAACCAGGGTTGACGTGCCCATGTTGGAGCTACTAGTATTAGTGTGAGGGCTATTTGTCTGAGTTTCCGAACCACTGATGGAATGAGTGGGAGAGGCGGAAAAGCGTAAGCAAATATCCTTGACCAGTTCATCCATAGAGCATTGCCTTTAGACAACGGGTGTGGATACCTGGAGGCGAAGCTTGGGCATTTTGGGGTGTTGCAAACAGATCTATGTGAGGGCCTCCCCAAGCTTGGAAGTATGGGTGGAGAACTTGAGGGTGAAGTTCCCATTTGTGTATTTGATACCTCTGTCTGCTGAGGAGATCCGCAATCTGGTTGTTGACTCCTGGGAGGTGTTCCGCCAGTAGATGGATATTGTGGCGAATAGCCCACCCCCCGTTGTCTTGGGCTAAGTGGGACAGTTGGAGAGAGTGTGTCCCCCCCTGTTTCTGTATGTAATACATAGCTGTCATGTTGTCGGTTCGAACCAATACAGCTTTGCCAGAGAGGTGATCTTGAAAGGCCTTGAGAGCTAGAAAGATCGCCATGAGCTCTAAATGATTGATGTGGAGCAAATTTTGTTGGTGGCTCCACAGGCCATGCACTGTGAGTTGCTGAAGATGAGCTCCCCATCCAGTTAGGGACGCGTCCGCTGTTAATACTGTGTGTAGAACTGGGTCTATGAACTGCCGTCCTTTTGACAGATTTTGGGTGTTCCACCACTGCAGAGAGCGATGAGTACGGCCGCTTACCAACACTATATCGGTTAATAGACCGTGTGACTGGTTCCACTGTGCGGCATTGTTGGTACGTGCTGGCTTTGATGAGCCAGTCGTCCAGATAGGGGAAGACATGTATGCTCTGTCTTCTTAGATGCGCAGCTACTACCGCCAGACACTTTGTGAAGACTCTGGGTGCCGTGGTGACTCCGAATGGGAGTACCTTGAATTGGTAGTGTTGACCTGCTACCACAAACCTGAGAAATTTGCGGTGAGCCGGATGGATTGGAATATGAAAGTAGGCGTCTTTTAAGTCTAGAGTAGAAAGAAAGTCGCCCTTTTGCAAAAGGGGTAGAACCTGTTGAAGTGTTACCATGTGGAAATGGTCTGACTGTATGTAAAGATTTAGTTCTCTGAGATCTAGTATTGGTCTGAGAGAACCGTCCTTTTTGGGAATTAGGAAGTAAAAGGAGTAGACGCCGACCCCTGATGTTGTGGTGGTACGGGCTCTATAGCTTGTTTTAGAAGCAGGGATTGTACCTCTTGTTTGAGAAGGTGTATGTGATCCGGTGAAAGTTTGTGCGACTTCAGGTGGAATGTTTGGAGGAGTGTTGATGAACTAGAACGGATAATTTGGAGAACCCACTTGTCTGTTATTGACTGCCACTTTGGTAGAAATTGTGACAGTCTTCCCCCCACAGGTGTTAAGTGGTCGGGGGAACTATGGGCAAGTCACTGTTTTGTATTGGAGGGGGAGGTACGTGTGTTGGAACCTCTACCTCTGCCCTTGCCGTTGTTTCCTCTATAACCACCTCTGAAGTAAGTTTTGGAACCTGAGGGTTGGTTATTGCCCTTATAGGTAGATGCAGTGTCCGAGGAAGTGGTATTGGACCCTGCTCGATAAAAGGAGCGCCGAAAGGAACCACAGCCTTGTGGAGACTGAAGGGCTCCCATTGATTTAGCCACATTGGTATCTTTCTTCATCTTCTCAAGTGAAGAATCAACCACCGGCCCAAACAGGTGTTGTTTATCAAATGGTGTGTTCAATATTGAGGTCTGAACCTCTGGTTTGAACCCCGATATGCTTAGCCAGGCATGCCTTCTTAAAAGGACACGTGTTCACTGCTCTGGCAGATGTATACACCGCATCTAATTTGATTGTTGGAGATTAGTTGTCCCTCACGTACCAGGTCTTGCACTTTAGATTTATGTTCTTGGGGTAAAAATTGGATAAGTTGTTCCATTTCATCCCAGTGAGTACAGTCATATCTGGCTAGCAGCGCTTGTGTGTTAGATATGCGCCAGACGTTAGCTGCCTGGGAGGCTATTCTTTTCCCTGAAGCATCAAGGAGCTTTGACTCTTTATCTGGGGGTGGTGCGTCTCCAGTAGTCTGGGAGTTTGCCCTTTTGCGTGCATTAGAAACAACTAATGAGTCTAAGGGTAATTGTACTTTTATATAGACTGGATCAGATGGTGCAGGTTTGTATTTTTTATCTATCCTAGGGCTAAGGATACGTGCCCTGACAGGATCCTTAAATATGTCGTCTACATGTCTGGTCATTCCTTTAAGCATGGGCAACATATGTGTGGATTTTTGTGTGCGGTTTAATGTCTCAAAGAGGAAATCCTCTTCAAGGGGTTCTTTATGCAGCCGGACCCCATGGTAATTGGCAGCCATGCCTAGCAATTCAATATATTCTACGCTGTCGTCTGGTGGAGAGGGCATGGTAGGGTATAGGTCAGGGTCATTGTCTGTGGGCGAGTCAATGTTATAATCATCCCACACATCTGTAGGTCCAGGCTGAATATCATCATTAGTATCATCCCCGTCCCCATCACTCTGATCGTCAGGTATATATGGTGGTGAGTGCTCAGGTGAAGTTGGCACAGGCAGAGACTGAGGTAAAGGTGGTGAAGGAAGAGAAAGAGGAAGAGGAAGGGTTTGTCCCGACATTTTTCTTCTTTAATGGAATGCGGTATTCCTCTTCGGTAGTACCACCTCTTTTTAAAGTCACTTTGGTAGTAACGTGGCCAGTTTTTGGATGTATGACCAAAGTTTTCTGTTTTGGGTCCGGTTTTTGGAGCGGATCACCGAAACTATGTTTCTGAGGTGACTTTGGTGTATCAGTCTGTTTCGGTGCCGAAATTTTCGGTGCCGATAGTTTTGGGGCTGGTGTCTTCGGATCCGAGGTGGTTTTTGGTGCCGAGTGGTGATGATCGGAGCCGGACTTGGTCTTCGACCCCGAAGGCTTTGGCTCGGTGCCCGATTTGGAATGGGGCTTTTCGGAGCCGGGAGGCTTTTTGGTAGGCTTCGGTGCCGAGCCGGGAGGCGGGGCGTCAGAAGCGTGGTTTCGGTGCCGGCCGGGGCCCAAGGGCGCGGGTTGGTCCGGAGCCTTCTTTTTTGGTTGAGTTGGGGCGAGACAGGGCCTGTACTTATAGTACGTTGTCCCTGCGGGATGTCTTCATCCTGTTCGGAGTCATCATCAGAGAGGGAGATCTGTTCTTGCTCCTCCTTGGCTCCGATAGGGTTGTCAGCCTCTTCATCCGATTCAGGCCCGAAGAGGTCCGGAATGGAGCCTGTGTGTTGGCTCTGCATGTCGCGTCATAGGGCCCGACGATCGCGAAGAGTCTTTTTGGAGCGGAAAGCTCGGCACGCGTCGCAGTCCTGTTCACTGTGTTCCGGTGACAGACACAGGTTGCACACCTCATGTGAATCAATGTGTGGATATTTCACGTGGCACCGAGGACAGAATTTAAAAGGAGTTCGTACCATCGACTGCGAGTCGAACCGGGGGCTAGGCCCAATGGCCTACCACGAGCTCTCCGATCGAAAAGAGTTTATTGTAAGAACGCGATCCGCGAAGAATGGATAACGCGATCGAAAACAATACCGTCGAGGTTGAGTGTTGTACGCACCGAGAGAACCGAAGGATCGATGTCGAACCGGAGTACAGCGAGTCACATCCGAACCCGATGGCGGAAAAAAACAATCCGAAGATGGAGACGATGACCATGCGCACTATCACCGAAAGGAGGAGTCACCTACCTCGTGACTAGGAAGACTTCTTCGAAGAAAAACAAAGTGCAAACATCCGAGCCCAACACTAGATGGCAATCTATGCATAAGCATGTGATCTACAGCTCACATGCCTCGAACAGAGTTTTTCAAATTGGCTAAAATCAGTTGTATCAACACCAAGACTTTTCAAAAGCTGTGTCATTCTAGAGAACAGATGCCACAGGCCAGCATCCCAGTATGGAAAGTGTTCCAGTGCAGTTCACCATCTTCCACTTGTATGGGCAGATCAATATCTTGATTGATCTTGATCAATGTCTCAAAAAGACAAAGAAGGGTGTGGTCAGAGTTGTAGTAAAAAACACAGAAAACCCTATTCAGTCTGTATACATGTTTGGATCATGGGCTACCTACCACATTTAAATGATACTGATGTGGTACACAATGCAGAGAAGTCAGTACCACTTTAAACACAATGCAGAGAAGTCAGCAACACTTTAGACAACACAAAGTTCAATGGATAAAACAATATGGGAATTTATTCGATATATCATAATAATCACATTACACATTAAAAACATTTCATATTTAAAATACAATATCCAATACTATACATTACAACAAAACTAAAAGTCGACGCAGCGTTTCGGTGAGATGTTATTCTTTCACCTTCTTCAGGATAGTTTTCTAGAATAGGTGGTTTCTAGAAGTCTATTTTATTACAGACCAAAGGAGGAAATGCAGGGATGAGTATTGTCCCTCCGCAGTTTTTTTAGGGGATCAAATTCTACCCTTATTAATAACCACGTGATGTGGGTAATGTTCGTTGGTGCCACCGAAGTTCAAAGTAAAATCAAATCAAGTATAGACTGTAACATTCACAGATGCAACAGATGTTCCGTGATTGGAAAATTCTAAATCTTTTTTCGCCGTTTATCAATTAGGGCGATGAGAGAACTGTAGCAGTCGCTTTGAAAATAATTGGACGGATAATGGTACGAGGCCTGTTAAAATCAATCCGGCCTCCCTGCGACCAACGAACAGCTTCCGGGTCAGAGTTGTGACAGTTACAAACAACTGCTGTTAGTGAGATCACACAAAATTGCAAAGGTTATGCTATTTTGATAATTCACTGCATTTTGAAATCATGTTTCCTACTACATTAAAAGAAATCGCCCCGCCTCAAGTCTGTTAAAGCTAGGGGGTTGCAAATGTTAGTTGCTCTAAAAAATGGGCTGTGGTTCTAAAAAGTTTGGGAAGCAGTGATCAAGGGATTTTTCTTTTTCAGCCATTTTGCATCCTCTGTTGGTCCTTTTACTCCTAAAGTCGTTGGAGTTTAACGAGCAGGTAAAGTCTCTTCTAAAGTATTAAACTGGCAGTTTCGCCTTCGAGATCTTCTTCCTTCTTTCTGCTTTAACAACTCTTGGCGACTACGGTAGTTCAATATGTTTTGACGTAACATTCTTTATTTTCTTTTTAGATCTATGACCTCCTTCCATTTTTAATCAAGATCATCCTGTGAATTTGGGTTCATGTATTTTTGGTATTTCCTTTCCAGTGGCCTTTGTCTTGGATCTAGAATAATGGGACTTCAACACCCTACTCGACTGCTTGAATTTGTATGGCTTGTCTTTGATTGTTGAGTGCATCAACGTTAATGAGTTGGTTTATGACTTGGATGCCATTTCCTTTAGCCCCTGAAGTACTTTGCATTGTGGCATCTTAAACTTAAGAGACTTTAGTGTTGCCTTAGAGTTTCTTTAAAAGGGCATAGTCTTGTGGCTTAAAATTATATGAGAACATCTCCTCAAATTCGGCATCCAATCGCTGTTCCTGTCTGACTCTCCTCTAATGCTGCTTTGTTCTCTCCCTCAGGAAAAATATAGTATCCCTTTATATTCTGCAGAGAGAGATCCGACTCGCTCAATATCTCTATCACTCACAAGAATACCAGTATAATTTTATTTAGATATTTCAAAATTTTAGGCTTGAAAACGGTAATGTGTAGCAGGCTTCTGATTTATGGTTTTTGGAAGACGAAACATACACACCAGAAGTTATCCCAAGTGAACATTTTAAACAAAATGGTGTTAAGGAGACTCAAAGTAAGTTAAAGTGCTATTTATCTGTAACTATCAGTTTGTAGTGCTGTAGATTCACATGCTTTGCACACTACTGCCACTAGGCATAGACGTTGCTAGTGTTTTTTCATTAAAGTATAGTTTTTAGTTGACTTGTGATCCCCAAATAAAACCCACAATGCACCTGGATAAAGACCCCACCTTAGATTGTTTTCCCCCAAAGTATGAGTGGAATTTAGTGGAGTGAAGCAAATCAGGAAAGTATATATCTACAGGTCCATTGAGAAGGGATCAGTAATGATTATAACGTAGACCTTCGGGACATGAGCTTGCATCCCAGGAGGTGAGAGTGCGCATGTGACTCTATAGCATCATAGGCTACAAATTGATAGTCTGAGATAAGTAACGTCTTCATAACATGTGCATCTGTAAAGCACACATTCACCACAATGGGTATCTTGGTGCTGAATAACAGGTGTTTATTGTTACCCAACTCAATGGTACTCATTTTATCGACCTCAGAAGGATGAAAGGCTGAGTGGACCTGCTGAGATTTGAAGCTGTGACCATTAGGTCAAACACAGGCCCCTAGAGTGTATGCATTAGTCCACTAAGCAACCAGGCCCACCCCGTCTTCCATTTGTAGCATGTGTTACTGTGGATCACTAGCTTTGTATAGACTGAAAAGCAGTTTTCTTCCTCTAAAGCATTGTCTTGAGAGCAGATGAACCAGATGGTACGGATGTTTAAAAGAATGTTTGCCTGACCTTTGCCTCTTATCAAGCATTAATGTTCACACAGTAATGCTTTGTGAAAGTATGCGTGTTGACCATGCGGCTGCTTTGCATGTCTGCAAGCGGTATGTTGTCAAGGAAAGCAATAGTGGGATATGCTCTAGGCATAGTGTGAAGAGTATGTTTAGCTTTAGCCTAACATATTATAGAATTCACTATCCACCTTTCAAGCCCTAACTAGGAAATAGGGTTTGGAAAAAGCCACTAACAATTGGTTTATTTTGTGAATGTATTTGTATGGTCAGCATATGCCCTCTTTACATATGTGTAATACTCTTTCTGCAGTTGACGAGAATGTGCAAAGAAAACCACCAAGTCAATGGTCTGATTCACATGGAATGGAAAATTCAGGTTTGTCCTCACGATGACGTGATTCGTATGAACTTGAATGGAAGTCTCCTCTACTCGTAAGGCTTACAATTTTGCTAACTCTATGTAGGAAGTACTTGTCACTAGAAAGACCAGGTATTTGGCAAGAATGTAAAGGCTAAAAGGATGTCCTATGAGTTGTGTAAGGACTACATTAAGGTCCCATGAAGGGACTGGTGGTGTCCTAGAACTAAAAAGTTGTTTAAGACCCTCCCATGGATGCTTTAACGATTGAGGGACTTTTGTTGTTTATTCTGCATATAAGCAACCATGTACTCTAATAGATGAGCATGCTGTTTCCTGATGCTGCAGCAAGGCTTTAATTCTATTGTTTTTTCCTGAGACACATCTTCCCTGGAACACTGAATAATGTTGGAGTCATTGGAAGACCAAGTGAGTTGGGAGTGGAGCTCCAGATCAGCGTCTAAGGGCTTGAAAAAAAAGAAACAGACATGAAGGAACAAAGTTGCTTCATACATCTGTCATTTCCAGAGTGTATGAAGTCAACACTGAGCTGTATAGTGCCACCTACCAACGTATGAGGAGCACTGCTGAAAAAAATCTCCAGATCCAGTCTGGCACCTGGAAATATTCATAACGTTAGAAATTTGCAGTTCGAAGTATCCAGTAGAACTTGTTTTCACAACAGATATACAACTTTGCTTTGAAGATGAGTATTGTACTTGTCTTTGCCTGAAAGGGCTCATGTGTACTTGTGCATATTTTTTTTAAGATCAATAGGTTCTAGTTATTGATTAGCTACTACACCTTTGATGTTTCTGTCTTAATAATATGATAACTATTTGTTATTTGCAAATCACACCCAAAGGTGTATCTCAGTGCTAACCTCGTCAGGAACTAGTGCCATTGATCTAAAATAGCCAGGTTTTCAGCAGCTTCTTAAATTGGCCGAAATCTGCACAGCCGTGCAGATGGACAGGAAGTTGGTTCCATGCACTTGGAGACATATAAAAGAATGTTCTACCTCCATATCTGGAGAGCCGAATCCAAGGGATAGAAAGGAACACTTTGTCAGTGGAACTCAATGTGCATATCGGGCAGTAATGGTGCAGTTTATCTTTCAAGTATGAAGGGGATTTTCTTAAAAGGGTATTTGTGGGCAAGACAGCAAGTCTTAAAATAGATGCCTTTCCTAACCAGCAACCAGTGCAAGGATCTTAAAATAGGGGCTGAAGGAGAACCTGCTGGTAGTTTACAGATCAGACGGGCAGCTGTATTTTGTATGATTTGAAGTTTCATAAGAAGAGTGTTACTGACTGCCATCAACAGGGCATTGCTATAATCCAGGCGACTGATAACCAGCAGTGTTTTCCTTGCCAAGGTAATGCCACTAACGCAGGTCCTTCCTAAGACACTGAAGGTGCTTAAAGAAAGAGTAGAAGCAGTGATAACAGTCTTTGACTCGAAGCAAGAGAATCAAAAAAGATTCCAAAACATGGTAAGGAAGATCGGGCAGTCCAGCAAAGTGAATAATGACAGTGGATACTCCAGGGCGTCCTTAAAATAAATGAACTAGCATCTGAATACCTAGATATGATTGGGTCCAAAGTAACATGGCTGGAGACCACGTTAATTCAAAAGTGCATGCTATTAATAGTGATTTCAGTAAACTGGACATGTTGTTTCATAGCCTGGAGGAGTGACTCTCACGTAGCTGCGTAGGCAGAATAAACTGAAACAACGGAGTCTGAGTTTTAACATACCCATGGTATGCTTGGACTGATCTGTATCTCCTGAAACTACTCCTTTGCACTGCTATGTTTTCATTGCTATTACTTCGCTTAGTGTTCTCCAGAACAAGATTTAGGAATTCGTAGTTTAACTTCCATATACTAATTTCAATTAGGAAAATGAATTTCTGTGCAACTATCCTTCCCCCTCCCTCCCTTCTCATGCTTCACTCCAGTGCATTTGTTTTCCACTTTAATTCTTTGTGAGAAAAGATCACAAAGGATAGACTTTAGAAGAGAGGTTCTCTGTCATACATCAATTCGAAAGAAATACTGTTTCAAATTATTTCAATAAAGGGTTGGTAATGCACTACATTCTTTTTTGGTATGATAAAGCTAAGAAGCTTGGGGACAGGGGCATAATAGCACATCAACCTATTGTACTGTATGCATTTAATGTTCTACTCTAAGAGATTAGTGAAGCTATCCCTGGGGCTTTCTATTCACATCAAATTAATTTGAAAACTCACCTCCCTTTAGTGGCACTGGTTGAGAAAAATAAGTTAGATTTACTTTTAATTGTCGATTTTCAATTACTGCTGTCTACAAGGTGCATCACCGTACTCCATAATCACTTCTGTTATTTGTTTTAGGTAGAATTCTGTGTTGATGACTGAGCAAAAAATAGTTTTTCAGTTACCAATGGGAAAGTTCCAATGCAATAGCATAAGATGAAAGTATGATTGGAAGATCATAGTACTACATTCTAATTCAAATGTCCCATCCTGAATCTGAGAGTTAGTTAAGATGGTCCTGCCTTGGAAAAGCAAGAGAATTAGACAATTGTATTTCCCTTTTCCAAGAATTAGATTTCCCTACTTTGCTGGCACTGGATACTAAAAGGGTGTTTTTTGTCAAGAGTTGCTCCATTACTCAGATCTTTGGACTAGTATCTGAGGCAAGCACATTGTGTATATTCTTTTGACGCAAATGTGACTATATGTGATATTGAAGAGCTTTCTATAATGCAGTACTAAGAATTACAATGATTTGCTCTCTTTGCAAAGTGCAAAGAAGCTACAAAACAAGCCTGCTAGCTAACTGAAAATGCATGAGACTTATCAAAGTTATAATTTTATTATAATTTGAATCAAGGTGACATTTTAAGAGCAAAGAAAATGACTATACAAGAAACTTATAGAACATTCATTTACATAATGGATACATTTTTACAGTTTAAAGAAAAAAAGCTTAGAACTCACTAAGAGATAAAGCACATTATTAGAATGATACATTTGATAATGGCAGATACACTGGCACCATTTCAATAAAAGACGGTGTCTAACATGATTTAATAACTATTAACACTGTACGATATAAAAGTACATTTAAAAAGTAGGCTTATATTTGTCTGGCTAAGCAGAAGTGGCAAACTGATGTCCTCTTCAAGGGTTTATTGAAATAGTTGTGGGACACATTTGCACAGTGTCTATAAAAACAATGGGGAAAAAAATAAGAAAGTGCTGGAATACATCAAGTGTTGGTCATCTACGGAGAGGGTGAAAGCTCATTTTGTGTGCTTAGTGGACTTGTACCAACTATTTTTAAGTTTTTAAACCTTTCTATTTAAAATCAAGCACAAGATATTACACCATTAAAAAGGTATACGCGGTGAAAGAAGTATTCTTTAAAAAAACACTGCTCCACGGTAATCTGGATTCAAGAATCATCAATAATCTTGTAAGGGCGCAACTTGCACAAACAAAAATACTAATTTTTAATACTTGCTTGTGTGACCAACCCAGGCACTGCGACCAACCATTTCAAATATGTTTTCTCAACAGCAGTAAATGCAATATGCTGTCCCTCTTTGAAGAGCAAAGAATTCATAGTCAGAGTGTGATTAAACAAATAGTACGAAATGAGACAAAATTGTCACACAGACATGCTGTTTATATTTTGATGTTATGAGACGTTAAGGTGTATAAACCTTAGAGAAGAAAGAAAAATTTGAATTTGTCATGTTTAACAAAAATGTGAGGCACTTGCTGTGGTTGCTTCAATAAGAGTTTGGTAATGGTGTGGATGTCATCCATACACTGCTGGTCGCTCAAATAAGCCAAATCTAAAATTCTTAAATTCTCTGTATTCTGACATTTCCCACATATTCATAAGTTATAAAATAAACATTGGTCTCTGTGTACATAAAATGGTGTGTTCGAAAAACAGAGAAGTAGTAATTCGGAACATTCTGGCTTTGGTATTTTAATAGCAGTGTTTAGTTTAGAGCATTAAATGGAACCAACTATGTTCTCAAAAGAATGCCTGCAACAGTGCACACACAGAAAATATAAAAGTATTCAAATGAAATTGGTGATAGCCAGATTTATGTCTTTGTCTATTCTTACACAACTTGATGCACTTTGCAGATACTAAAATAATCTCCCATTCAAAAGCCCAGATGCTCCAGGAGGGGGCATTAGAAATGCTATGTTGCTTTACACCTATATACCATGAATATGCGATGTTACAATGAATGCGATACAACGCATTCCATTACAACACGGTCGTTACAACGACCGCGTTGTTACATCGCATACCATTACAACGCAAGTCGTTACAAAGACTTGCTGTAGGGGGCGCTGGATGTTGGAATAGTATAATTTACTATTCCAACTCCAGTCTGTGCAACAGTAGGGAAGGTGTTGGATTTTAAATCCAACACCTTCTGCCACCTATAGCAAGTCGTTGTAACGACCCCTACAGCAAGTCGTTGTAACGACTTGCGTTGTAATGGTTAGCGATGTAACAACGCGGTCGTTGTAACGAGCGCGTTGTAATGGAGTGCGTTATATCGCATTCGCTGTAAACGATGTCTCCCATATACCATCAGTGTGCACACGTTTTTATGTATTCTACAATTACGTGAGTTTATTATCACAATAAAGAAGTCTTTATAGGCAGACCAAATCCTGTTTAGAAGGTTTTCATCGGTGATTATGCCAGTAGAGTTCACACACTTACCCAAGGTTTTTCTCATTCTCAGTTGTGGTCCCTGAAAATCCTGACGGAACAATGAGGAGGAATAGCAACATAGAGCAACTAATACATTCAGTAGGAATTAAAGAACCAGGGGCTTATCGTGGATGGTTAAATGCCTTCACTCCATCATGATCACTCATAACAACCAGACACAATTTCATGGTAGTCAACAAATTTAGCTCTTACTCTTATGTACCAACGTTTGGACTGACTGTCCTGGAAAGGCATGATATTTGGAGTATGCTTTATGCTGGCAAACATAATAAAAAAAAGCCTAATCACAGGATGTTAGAAATTGGCTGGGTACTCTAATAAGGTTATTTTTACTTTGCTGAAAACACAATTCAAAACTGGAAAATTTACATCAACAATAAAAAGCTATCGGAAATTACAGTGAACACACAGGAGATATATTAACACTTAATGTTTAAGTGAGTGATTCAAATGAATGGGAAATATACTTTTATATTTGCTTTTGACAATACAACAGAAATTATACAAATTAATACAAAAATATAAAGAGGCAACTGTTAACCCCCACCAGCTGTAAGTAAAATATAAAAGGCACAAACATGGTCTTCTTTTTAGCGGACACTTTTAAACTGTCATGGTTTAAGGTGAGAATAGAAAATATGGCACAAGTGATTACCTCGTCTATACAATACATAGCTTTGGGAGGAACAGAAATGGGAAACCCATTTTATTTGATTTAACATACATTTCCACTCACTTTACTTCCTTAAAATTGAGCTTCTCTAAAATCAGAAAGCCCCAGATCCACATAATTCCTTCTCCTTTCACAATGCACTTTACCTTTTTTCATCCTTTAGCAGCCTTAGTCGCACACTACAAGTTCCACCAGACATAAATCTAACAGCCAACATCACAAGGTTCATAGATAAGCTCAGCTAACCATGTTTCAAAGAAAGAGATCTCATCAGATGTTCATGCTAAAAAGATATTCTGCACAGTGCTTTATGGTGTTACCAATATGGAAATAAAGGCAGGCATACAACACACCACATGAGACAACTGCAGTCAATACAAGTTCTTTTTGGAATTAAACTACTATGCCATAGAAAAAATATTTTTTAATTATTTGGCCAGAATATCATTGCTTGCCTGTGGCACAGTCCACAGGACTCACAGAATACAAAATCCTACCCAAAGCAGTGGTGGAACATGGTCAGTGTATGCTTGTCCAGATTAAAACTCTCTTCACATTTCCTCAGTAGAATCAACTTGCACATACCTTCATTATCTTACATACTGAATCTTGCTAAGAAGCTCCAATAGATTTGCTTTCACAGCAATTATAAAAGTGAGAGGAAAAGCAGAAAAATCAAAATACATTAAATTGTGACTTCAAAAACATCCAATGTGGTGATATCAGTTTGTGGCGGATTGGTAAAGCATAGCCTTCACTCTTTGACAATCATCCTTGTTACATTCTTAAGGTAACCCTTTGATGGACAAGGTGCCTACTGCCGTAAGGTAGGCTTAACAATTGAAAGTGTAGACATGATGTGACTCATTTAATTATCAGAATACCAATATTTGGTCCACTTCTGCGCATTTTGTCTTCTTTTTGCTGTCTTCATACTATATGCAAAATGGCACCACAGCTCAAAAAAACCCAATCAATTTGGGGATTACACTCAATTGAACTAGCTGTGGTGTAATTCAATCCGGTCTTTGCCTCATACTTTTTCTGTTCCTGTGTCACCCAAAACGTCCTGCAACATTAGGACAAGTCATTTGGAAAAAGTATATAAAGTTTATATGCCCTTGGATTTAGTTTCCCTTTCCACACTCTTTCTCTTTTTCTTTATACATCATAGAAAACTGCCATCTTGAGACCAGTGGTCAAGTGTCTGACACACCGCGCTCCAGGTGAGAAAGGCAATGAAGTGCTCTTTATGGAGTCTGCACATGTAATGTGGGGCAACGTCAGTTTTTCTTCTGAGAACCAATCATAACCTTTGATACAAAGTTCACAATGGCGCTGGCAGGTTGCTCTGGATCATGTTCTGCAAAAAGGTGGCATATGTTGTCGTTGGCACTGCCTTGCTTCCTCGCAACAAAGCCAAACACTCTACAGAAGAAAATAAAGAAATATTACTTATCAAATTATGGCAAGCTTCAATATGACTAAGGTAGAAAACGTACTCTTACAACTTACTGACTGATGCTCAATAAAGACTTTCAGTAAAGAGGAAGTCTTATACAAGATATGGATAAATGTCTCAATCACCCCTTTCCAAACAACCTTCACTGAGCTCTTTAAAAAAAACCAGAAGGTGCAGAAATACTGTGCTGTAGACTCCAATATTCTCTCCTATGGCTGTCATCTTGAGGGATGTAAAAGGACATTTGTGGCATCTCTCCGCCCCTACACCCACAAGACAGAAATGTAAGGAAAACTCATATCATCTTGTTTACTCTTGACCAATCCCCTGCCTTAATTGCATTCTCTGAAATGTGAGAGGGTAGACTGTCACACTGAAAAGTGCTCTTAAGGCCCTTCAGCAACTCTTATGAGCAGCAGCTGCTTTAGGTGGAAATAATTGCAGGTAAAGCAGCATGAATTCTGCTGACTTAAAAGCAAATAATCGGCTCTCCCAGACCAAAGAAATTAGAAAATAGGTCACTGGACAGATGATGACTGATATATTAAGCTGAATACAGCTCTTTTTACATTTTTACGCTATTTCAGCTATTCTAGTTCCTTTACAAGAGGGAAATAACTAGGTCACACACATACACACAATTAAAACGGGACACTTTGGAGCTACTTACTTTGCTGACAGTCCATCTTTTGTCCATCTGATTTAACAGGAAAAAAAAAAAGAGAATAGAAAAAGACAGAATAGGTTAGGTGTGTCACTTCTAAATTTGCATCTCGAAATAAAAGTACATTTTGTCTGCAAATTGAGGATAGTGATGGCTACGTTCACTCCACCAGTTAAGCAACTGTTGTGAAATTTTATCCTCCACAGAATCCAATTGTGGTGAAAACAAAGTTGTTAAATCAGTATTACTTTTAAGTATGTACAAATAAAATCGTTAGCATACCAGAAAAGTTGCTTAAGAATGTCTGATAAAGATGGAAGAGAAATAATATAACTGTGGAACAACTGCAGCATAGTAAAATGACTTCTTTCATTGTTAGCGTATAGCCAATTCATGATCCCTTCAAAAATAATGAGCAGTTCCTTTACTGGTGCTCATTTTGGGGTAAAGCAATTTTTTAAAGAGATGTTCACGAATTGGTACGAGAGATTACCTTTGGCCTCAAGTAAGGAGTCTTTCTAAAAAGTGACAAGAGAACCCACGTTGGAAAATAAAAGACAGTACCAGTAGGTTTCAAACTTTGCATTGGTGCAGATCTCAACTTTTTGCAATTCACTAAAGGTTCCCAAGTTACGACAGGAATCCTACAACAGTTGTAGGTTTCCTGGCACACTCAAGGGAAATTCTAACGAATACTACCTGCTTATGCAAAAAACACATGAGAAAATCAACAGCACCAGCGCAATGCAGTGTCTAACTTTTCTATTTTAATTTTCTACATTAGGGAAAAAAATTCTTTGTATGAAAAACCCTTCCTTTACCTTTGTATAGTGAAAAGGGATTTAACAATGCCCTTAACAACAGTACATTTTCGACCCCTACCAGGGTGGGAAGAGGTTGTAAAGTTTGTGAACACCTAATCACGCACACTTTTGTGAGTGTTCACAAACTCAAAACCATTCCCAACTTGTCACACTCACTCCTGGTTGTAGGTTTACTCAGAAAAATCTTAGTGTGGGTAAATTCACTAGCAAGTGCAAACCTAACATCCGATTTAGAGAAATTATTTTGCACACGGAAAAATGACTTTCCAGGGTTACATCTGAAATACACATAATTAGCTCAGAGAACGGGGCACTTTCTCTTTTGTAAAAGAAAATCATTGAGTGTGAATTTGCACTGTATTTAATTCGGAGTCAGGTCCCCTTCAAATGCCAAAGTTTAAGTTCAGCTTCATAGACAACTGGCATGAACCTCAGAAACATCAAACTCACCTCATAAATAAACCCTCATGTAATTAGTACCTTTATTGGCCTTACTTGGTAGGAGATCCACAGACTGGTTGAAGGTTATCACTGAAGACATTCTGTTAAAGCCTTGGATGTATTTGAAATTCAGGTTCTTTGCCATGCCACATTAATGTAATTATGACATTTCAAATAAGTAGACAGAAAGGAAAAGACTAATCAGTTAAATCGAAACATACTTACTTTCTGTCATGTGGATCCAGGGCACAAAAAATTACAGTGTTGACAGGATAATGCCTTCGGAAAAAGAGCCTGGGGACAAGAGATAAAAACAATTGTATAACAATCAGTACATGATTTTGGCATAGTCAAAACAGTTCCCAAGAAACCAGAAAGTAGTTAATATGCAAAAACAGAGGCATAATATGTGTCCTAAAATATTGCGGGCATCCTCAGGCTCAAAAAGAGTATACTTCAGTAAGAAAAATAGCTCATTACAGAAGAAAATGCATTCATGTGGACATTTCGTTCCAACAAACAGTAATGCCTGGGTGTGCAAAAATTACAAAACAGTAATATCTGGAAACACAGGATAAAAGGACCTCTTAGAAGATATTTATTGCTGAACACAGGTTCCCTTGTGAGATTTGCCCACAAGGGTATGTTTTTACAGACCTCACCCCAAGGGGAGATGGAGTGAGTAGCAACCAATTCACACAGTGACAGGTTTCTAAGACATACACTGGTGCCCCCTCCTCCTTGCCTATTTTTGGGCAATGGACAGAAGTTGGGTCAAATATAGATTGTCAATTGGAGCACACATGTTGCTCCACTGGCTCGCTGACAGTCACAAACTAAGGTTCCTATTAGGAAGACAGTTCCACTATCAAAAGCCTCTTTCCATCACTGCGGACCTTTGCATATTGGGTAGGTGGCTCCTGTATTCTCGCCTACTACCACACTCCCTTTTTAATGAAAACCGTAGACTTTAAAGGCAAATATCTTAAAATACGATATTTCAACACCAGCAATCAATTATGCGACTTTGCAAATACCAAACCTATATCCTTACAAAATAGGGTCTATTGTGGGTCGGAAAGCAGAGGGTCTGGAGAGACTGAAGGGAAAGGAGGGAAGCCTTTACTGGCAAATGATTTAATAAATGCTTGAAGGCTCGTGCAGAACATTCAAGATGATTCTGGGCCATGGATGTATCTGCACATAGAAATAAAAAACAAAGAAGATGCTTCAGCACCATCTGTCTATTCAGTAGCATTTGCGTGACCTACTTCCTCTGATTGTCAGTCAGCGTGATCCCCTGGGCGGACACCTTGAAGTGCACCACAGTTGAGATTGGTGGTGGCTCCTGTATCTGTGTAATGCTCAGTGCTTTCTGCACTGCTTGATAGCCCGTGAGGGACTCCATTTCCACCGAGTTCAGATACCAGACATTGCATGCTGTGGGGGGAAAAACAGAAGAAAAAGCAGGAAAGGTATTTAGTTCAAGGACGTTTTGAAATGACCTGTATGAAAAAGAGTCAGAGATTTTGAAAAATGTACAGCATACACCTAACCTTCAATATTGGGCTATTAGTTTGTATAAATATAATGTGTCTAATAACCTTTACAGATCGCAGCCATATATGTGTGCTAAAATATCCATGAAACTAAATGTAACCTTTCATGTAGTACTATTTGCATGATGCACCGACCTGGCCCAATCTACCTTTTTGGATAGGTACAACGCAAAAAGCATTGTTTTAAGACTCCAGGTTAAAAAGAGCAAAACATCATGTTCTTTTCAAACACTAGAAGTTCACTGTAGAATTATGAAGAATCTTGCCAGCTATCATCATTGCATAGATGTACATTTAAAGAGACAGTTCTATAAGTGGAGTATCCAGCCTTAACAAAGGATGACCAGTGGTACTAAATCTTTAACATTTAAATGATCTCGTTTCACGGTGAATCTTATCATTTGAGTCATAGCTCTCCCGAACCGAATAAAGTTGAGGTAGCTGTGGTCAAAGACATCTGGACCACCATAGATTGCAGTGTTATAACCAATCAGACATGTCAAGAAGTCAGGAGACTAAGCCAGGACAAAGCGAACAGCTAAACTACCACCGTCCTAAGAAAGCACAGAGCAACTAAGGTTAAACAGCACTTCATTTTCCTGTTCAGACATATGCACCCCTTCCAAGTTCACACAGCAAATGACTGCATTTCAAAACCAACTAACTGGTTTTTCCCTCATCAAAAATGTATTTTGTTCACATTAATATGAATGGTTGTCTTTAAAAAAAAATCTATCAAACAGCGTATGACAACTTTATGTGCATTTGTCAGTCTGAGATGGAAATACTCTCGAGAGGGTGATTCTCTACCTATGGACATCTTAAGTTTAGCACTGAAATCCAGTAGACATTATGCTATTCATTATTCAATGATTGCTCAGAACATAGATTTGCATACAGGGCTTATTAAAACACCTTTTTACTTCCAGTAACACAAATGCATTCAATCTGCTGTACTTGCCTCAAAAGCATCTGTCCATATTCTAAGCCACTCCACAAATCAGGGCATTTGTTCACAAAAGGACATCATAACATAATAGGGCAGGCATTTTTACAATGTTTATGCCACTTTGATGGCTGTAGAAACTGCTTAGTTTAGGAAAACCACATACAAAATAATTCTTCTATTAACAAGCAAGAAGTGTTTTAAATGTTTCAGTAAGGACAACAATTCATGCAGTCCTCTTGATTTTGTTGAACTGTATTGTAGCTTTTGTATTGTGCCTTACTACCCCTTACTCAAGGATCCAGGGCCTTCTTGGTGGCTATGTAAGTAGGTACTCAGTTTCTTACTCATGGCTGGTAGTGTGTTGGTTTGAGATTAGTCCGAGAGCAGTACGTTATGTGCCTTGCATGATGTGACAAACTCCACAATGAATGTGATTCTTGGTAAACAGCCCTTTAATGAGTTTAACTACTTTAAACCTAATAATGTATTATGAATCAGATGAGAAACATTCTTTACCTCTTCCAACGATTACTCATTTCCACTGTGAGAAACGAATAAAAACAATTTCTCACCCTCCACCTTAAAGGACGAGAATATACTTATTCAAAAGAGGTTTCGACTTTGATTACCATCACAATAAAAGAGTAAAACCTCAAAAGACAATGTACTCCACCAGAATGACATGCCTCCTACCCATAATTGCTTTTGTGGGTGCACCGTAAGATAGCACAATATATACAGCTAGTAATATCTGGCACGGGTACCAACACTTTCTCAGAACAGCCTTGCCAGTCCCAACTTGTCCTTGCCACAACGCCGACTGGAATACCGACATCCAATGACTCACTAGGCAGTCTTTCATAATCAGAGTCATATTTTAAGTGGGGAATTCCTTCAAACTGCATGTATTACTAGATGGATGGGGAAAGATCTGTAGATAAATAAATGAGCTGTATGTGCAAGGCCAATCAGTCACTTGGACATACATAGGACAGATATTGGAAATTTTCACTGTAGCTTTACAGCGGATTAACAACACAGAACAGGAGGTAGGTCAGGAAACAAAGCCCTCAAAGGTTCCAATGACGTAATATAGAGGGCCAGATACCTAACAGTAGTTAGTGTAGCTAAATGTAAATTGTCAATCTGGCACCCAAAATGTGTCAATTCTTTTGTAAACTGGCCGGATAAAAAAGGGGCTGGTTACAAGTGAAGCAATGTTACAAAAATGCATCCATCTTTAATAATACAGGAAAAAGAGCAACAACAATGTTGATGTGAAGCAAATGTCCCTGACCATGACACTCTGTTCACTAATGAGGTCTATAGTTAAAAATGTGTCCTCTTCTATCCCCCACCCCCAAAGAGACAGTTACTGATGATTAAAGTTTGAGGTATGGTGGCCCTTTTGTAAAATTAGCCTTTCAGTGGATTCCATTCCAATGCTCACCAGGTAACAACCTCAGAAGATAAGCAAAAAAGTATCACCTTAAAATCACATTCTTGCTTTTAGATCCACTGTGGTGTTTGCTAAAGCAGTAAGTCTTGCTTGCGAAACTACAAAATGTAGAAGGCTACCTCGCCAGGAGTATCATGTGCTTCCCCTGCTGATGAGGGTAGAATTTGAAGAAGTGGGGCTCTTTGAAATACCTGGCCTGGGAAGGGGCTGTATGCTTTATTCTGTGTGTGAGAAAGCCTCTGCAGTTTGTGACGGCGGCTGGTACAGTGTCGACTTCAAGAGTGGAGAGATTCTAAAAATAAATGGAGGTTAAGGAGGCCACTGATGCTGCTGACAGAAGGGCTTTGTTCTAGTAATGCTTTCATCCTATCGCATAGCCTAAGAACTTCAACAGTTTTTTAAATTTTGAATGTTAAAATACATATGCTGAAGTTTCACATTGTGGGTACCTTCTAGGAAGCAAGTCAGGCCTAGTTTAAGTCATGGTATGGACAAGCTTATTTGAACTTTGGGAGTTGCAGGAAAATATGAATAGGCAAAACAGAGAATGAATCTCTGTTCTCCCCCAAAGTGAGATATTGAGAACAGAATGCTTGGCTTGTGTACACTTTTTAGGTAGTTTACCAGATTCCTGAATAGCTGAACAGTAAGTAGCAAGGAGATCTGATAGGTTCACCTGCCAGCTTGAACTACTTCAAATACACTTACTGATGGGCATATCTTAAGTGTGTATTTCCCTACAAGGAGACTGGAGTTATTTATTCTGAATGAAAAACTTATTTCAGTTCCTATTAGCACCAAACCATTTAAGAACCCAGCTTCAACAAGTTGTACTTCAAATTCTTCACAATACCACCTTTTAAGTTACCCTACACTGGGAGTCAAAATGAGCTAGCAAGAACAGTTTCATGTAGGTGCTTTGGATTTGCAGTAATGTAGCTATTCAACAACACTGAAAACTAGAAACTGTAGTAAAGTATGCACTTTCTGCTTCCAAAGGAGCACTTGTGTGAACACGCCAGAAAAATTAGCTATTCTCAGAATAGGAAGAACAGCTTGAAGACAAAGAGAATATATTCCTTTATATACTTGATACTAGTAAATGTTGGGATGTTCGAAGCATGCAAGCCCGGTTACTTTTGTGAATGTAGGTATATTCAGCAATTGCGGTCTTAGATCTCCCTCTTCTAGACAATCCTGTTTTGAAGGGAGGTGCAGTTGTCATACATATAATGCAGAGCCCTAGGAGGTCAAATATGTAGATGTGAAAACGGCAGGACTTGAAATCTTTAATACCAGTCCTACATTAAATTAGAGCAAAAAATGGTTATGAAAGGTGAGATTTGAAGAGAATCCTGCAGAGGGTGGAATAGAGAATGCAGGAGGCTTCTGCATTTTTGGACACAATAAATGTAAACAATATATTTTCTCTTTCCATCTACACACTTGCATTCTCACATGGTAAACATGGATGAAATGGACGTAGAAGTACAACTATTCATTGTGCCAATAATTACAAAATGTCTTTTTACAATTATCTTATCATTAAAGACAGTTGTATATTATCTAGAGAGAGACAGATGCACTGACCTGCCCCTTGTTTCAATAGTTCAGCAGCTGAGTTTGCAGCATTGTGCATGGATGACTCGGTCATATCCTCCAATGGATCTACCATAAAATATTAATAAGAAAAACGATTAATGAGGACATACCAAACTGACACACAAAGACACTGCTGGCATATTGTTGAGTGAATACATTATGCACAAAATAATATATTTAAGGCTTAACATCCGCTTCAGTGTACTTGAGTCATTTAAAAAAACAGTCAGGTTTTAAGCACGCCAGTTCCAAAGAGGAAACTGAGTGGCTAAATTTAAAATTACTCTCTCAGCTAATACATAGTTAATTTTATTACATATTGTGCTCAGTTGAACTAAGTTGTTTGCCACTGAGGCTCATTACAAAACCTAGCAACGTTTCAAAATGCGTGGATAAGCATGTACCCCTGGTTTTGCCTCCTTAAGTTGAGACACTTAGAAACAGTAAGCGAAGGCATAGATGTTCAGGTAATTATTCAGTCTGCTCCCAATCCCAGTCTGCAATAGGCATCCAGATTTTCTGTTGCTTTCTCAACACAGCAAAATGACTGTCCAGTCACAGTGATAAAACATGCAGAGGATCAAACAAAGCAGAAAAGAACCCACAGGAAGGAAATCAAAGCTTAATAAAAGAAATACTCCAGTAAATACAAGTGTTTTAGAAATCCTTTCTGATTTCCTATGTTGTAAACACAGCAGCATACTTAAAATGCACATATATACAAACAAAACACCAATGGTTCCACAACTCTTGCAAATTATGATTGCTGGGGTCTCACAGGGTGTGTGGATGAACAATATGTGAAGAATCATAGTGCGGTGGCGAGATCTCAATGCCTTCTATACAGCACATCTTGGAATCATGATTATATCGTACTGGATGAATCCACCCTGTTGTGCTGCGGGCAGGCAAAATGGATCCCATACAAGAATAGAGAAGGCCGGTGAGAAAGCCATCTTTCAAAGCAAGGACTCAATAATAACAGGTGCAACTAAGAGGTCTATACACATACTGTGAATCATTCAGCAGTGAACTTGCCTTCTGGTAGCTCTGATACAGAGATATGGCTTGTCTTCATGTAAAACTATAATACATATTTGAGTTCATAAATCACATTTTGAACATCACAAAATGCACAGTCCCTTGGAAAGTTTTTAATTAACAAATGTTATTTCTACTTTACAGAGAAATTCACATTGTATTTGTCTGTGATGAGGAAAAGATTAGCCCTACAGTGTACCAAGATTGTGACAACATGCTGGTTGAAACACAAACACAACACGATCAGCAATCTGACTAGAATACATACTATGCCGCTCTATAAATTTACTTTCGCTAGTATCTTTTTTGGGGGTGACTCTCCTATAGAAAAAAACACTGCACAGAACTGTTGCACAACAAATAGCTTTAATTTAAAGATCTCTCGCTGCAAATTCACTTGCTTATTTAAACAGATTGCAAAACATGTTATTAATTACTGCTCTCGAGTCAAACATCACTTTACTTCATTTCCATCATTTGTGGTTAACCAAGCATACCTCTGTCAGGGATGAGTAGTTTGCAGGGCAGTGCCAGTGGAGTGATGGAATGTTGATACACCAAAGCTGTCAAACTTCCTGTGGTTAGAAAAGCAAAATGAAATATGGAGAGTCGTTCCTTGTGCCCGAGAAAGTTTAACTTGCCTTTATCATCAAGTAACATGCAAGATAAGAGAAATATGCTTAGGAGAATTCATTTATTATTGCGGTTTGTAGGTGGAGTCCAAGCAATCAGAGCCCGAATAAATAAAGTGTAAGGTTTCCCAAATGTATATTACACCTGCAAACAGAATACACTGCAAAGATCTTGCGAATTCACTTTTAAGAAACCACACGTGAGCATGTATCAAGAACTGATGACGGCATACACAGTTCGCACAATTACACATAAGAATTGTCTTCTAAAACGCAATAGGTCCAAATCAAAAAAATAAGTATATATTAAAACATGCGAAATTTTGCATGGAGTCTATCAGATGTCAGCTCTGTTTTCCCATGAGAGTTTGATCTTAAGTCTATTTTACTTTGCCCGTGCGATGAGTATTCCCCACAACCTTGGCTCATTTTCTATTTTTCTATACGTTTCATCAACCCCCTAGACGTAAGTATTTGGTACCAATCTTTAAAAATCGTGTTTTTCACCAATATAAGCCTGCACTTTGTTTTCTTCCTTTGCTGCCTGACTATTCTGTGTGCCATTCTGTGGGAGCATTTTTTTAAAAGCGCCTTACAGTGAAGGAAGTCTATTGATTTTTATCTCTCTTACTGGTCTAAATGACTTTTATCCTCTTTTTCTATTAGAGGTGCTTTTTGAATAATTGTCGAATATGCAATAAATTGAACATTCTATTTATGTTTAATTTTATTCCCTGCACTGTTGCGTCTGTGAAAGATGGCTGAATTATATAAGCATGTGGTCAACATGGTATGATCATGTTCTCATGAGGCCCCTATGTAATTATTATGGATTTTAATGAATTTTATGATTATATGCCTATAATCAAATAAAGATTGAATTTGAACATACGATGTTATGCGTATGCATAGATGTAATTTATACAGCTAATTCATAATTTTTTCTGGCTTAGTCATATATCTAACTTTCGTAAACTGTAAATTCTCTATGAAAATGCACACAGTTCTATAATAAAGCTGATGCATGCTTGCTTCTTTAACCCGACGTGTATATTCCACCCACTGGGTACAGTGTCTATGAGTATGGTAGGGGGATTTCGGAAATTGTACATTTTTCTTTTGATTGATGTATTTTTGAGACACGTGATTTTACCCTTGACTAACACTTCTTCCTAGAACTACTAAGCGACTTGCACCTATCTTTTCTACAACCCCTGCAACTGGATCAGTCAGTGATGTACGTGTTTAAAAGTGGGAACTTTTAATTGCATGGGCGTTCAGAGCATTCACACAAAATTTCCATGACAATTTCCCTTTCACCACACTCAAGCCACTTAAACGCCCACATGAATAAAGCAAGTAGTCACGGGCAATAGTATGATGTTTCTATTTCTTTGTTCTCAATGCTTGTGCATTTCAAAACCTTTAAAAACCTTTTTCAAGATTTGCATATTCTATGCATATTACATGAGTACATGTGTCCCTCCACATAAATGGATGGGTTTGTCTAATGGTACCAAATTCCACCAGACAATGCTACTCAAAGTCATACCATTCCTTTAATCAAACTATTCTGTTACTATAACAAGATTGCTACTCGTTGTCTAACCGACTATTGCAATAAGAGCTACACTGGCCCATTCAAGATATTCATGCACAGGATGCAGGTATTCAAAACGCAGTCAATATTTCTAAACTGCGAGAAACATGACAAGCTCATAACTGCCTTAAAAGAACTGCAGGAGCACCGTATGGCAGCCAGGACCATTCACAAAAGAATGCTAGAACATAAGCCAGAAAAAAATTTAAAAGATGTTTTTCCAACACTGAATCTCAGATCAGTAAAATCAAATAATGTATACGGATAGATGTTCAAAAGACAACATAGGGCAGATCCTTGGAAACACAGGTGCTAAAAGCTTTGGAATACATTGCCTGAGTCTCGCACAGCTGAAATATTTACATTTTAAGAAATTACTGAAAGCCAAACCTTTTAGACAATCGAATAATTGAGGAGTGAAAATACAAAGTACAGTAAATGCTTAATACTTTGTCAATTTATTTGATCCTGTTTGAGATATTTATATAGCATAATCAGAGCCCTAAAGGCTTGAAGAGCATTGTCCATAATAGGGTAAGTAGCCAATATGTGAGGAGATGCTGGTAAGCTTACATGGTGAACTGAAGACAATAAATATACGCAAAGACGGAATGTGAAATATGTCATCACAGTGAGTGAGGGGAGAGCGATACAGTTTAGGATGCTAGACAGATTATTAAAATGTGAGTTTTGAGATTACTACTGATTTGCACCAACGAAGTATCAAGTCTAGGGTGCAGGAAGAGACTTGTTCCAGAGGAGCATAGTTACTCAAATTTTGTCAGGGGTCAAAAAGTGAGGTGTTGAGTGTGACTGGTGACAGCATTAGTTCTGCCGAGGGTTAGTGGGCATTAGAAAATGTGCATGGGGGCAAGGAGTCATGGCACACGTTTCTTAGGCTTTATTCCACAATGCACCCCGCACCCCCCTCAAGTTAGGATTCTATGTGCATTAGGAGATATAGATCTGACCAAACACTGAGGTTTTCTAGTGTGATTATACTGTCATGCTTTATCTTTGGTGGGATCCCACTTTTGAACTCCTTGATCTAGCCTTCAAAGCTCGCTCTCACGCCTAGGAGAGCCAAATATGCAAGCCTTGGTTATTCAATTGGTATTTAAATAGTACTGGGACAACAATGCCAAACAACAGTATTCAATGTGGATGCTGCACAGTAACCACCTGGTGCTCCAGGACAAGTGAAAAGGTCTCACTATCTCCTTCCGCCTTTTTATTCCCTTACATGCAAACAATGTAAATGCATTAGACAAAGGTTCAATAATGGGAGTGAAATATATTAAGGGAAATGCAGTTTTATCATAGGATCACCTTCTGGAGACAAGAAAAGGCTGCAAGTAGATGTGGTGGAGTTTTGCTTAAGTACTACAACAAAGGATAAAATCGAAGCAACTGATCCGGAGAAGGTAGGCAAAACTGCGAAGCAAGTTTATGAAAAGAAAGGCAAATAGAATGTTTACAGCTACTTCCTAAAACAAAATGTCCACTCACTTTTTCTTAAAGACCACACAACTGCTCACCACAGTAGGGAAAGTACTTAGGTTAGGGGCGTTTGCAGCTAACCTCTGCTGCAAACTACCAACTTGGTTGCTAATTGACATCTTAGCTGAATAATAAATTAATCAGTTCAGGCAAATATTTTCAGGCACCTCTGAAAATAATAGGAGGATGACAGTCAACTTCATGTGTTTTTCTGCGTTTGAGTTTCAGTCATGCAAAGCCACAACTATCTGACGATACTTTCTCTTTTGTAGGCATGTGATTGGAGGGTCTTTTTTAAGTTAAAAAATATTTAGCATCCAAGACATAACGAAACATGAGATGCCATGATTTGCAGAAAAAGAAAATATGATATTTCTGCACACCACTCACATTCCTCGCATATTATAGATATTTAGTCTTAAAACAACGCTCTGCCAATGCGTTCCCGCGCAGTGAACTTCACATGAACCCTACTCCCGTAATACTAGTGATGATTAATCTAACACGCCCACAGTTCTCAATAAAAATGCATGATACTCTATGATCACTCTGAAAACTTAGACCTCAGAAAAATGTGCAGGCCCTGGCAAAGACGAGATTACAAGAGAATTTTGTTGCATGCAAACTTTCCTCTTTGCCAGAGGCTGGCTGAGCAGTCATCGATTAACTGACTAAATTAAATACATATCTGAGGATAATAATTTTCTCTCCACTTTGAGCATTCCTTCATTCACGTGACTCGACTGGGAGTAAATGTTTTTTTCCTTTGCTAATCACCAAAGAGCTGGCTTTAGGACCCTGTCTTTATCTTGTCTCTAAATGACAACAATTTTCCTCCCCATGCTCTAATGCTTGCCCACCCAGCCAGATCTTGTTAAGAAGACACATAGAAAATGGCAATAATTTAAATACAACAGTGGAAGATGTGGGTTTGTTTACGGAACTGATCCATCATGAACATTCCCATTACCTTTCACCTAAGATACCTACCAAAATATGGCTCGTTCGGGCATCCTTTCAGTCGTACTCCCTTGTGGGTGCATTCAATCAGAAAATGTCGAACAAGTTCATTTGTTAAATCTCCAGCTGTTTTGATAATATAAATAGAGAGTCAGTTGACCATATCAAACATAGCTAGTGAAAATTTGTTGTCCAGCATTTACATTTTGCTAATACAGCTCAACATAGCACAAATCAATGGCCTGTAGAAATAAATATTTTCGTACCGAATGACAGTTTGAATTCTTAAATAAAATATTAGTAACATTGATCGTTGATGTTGTATGCACTCACTTTAAAGGCTGTCGTAGATTTAGGATTTTGTGCCAGGCACTCTAATTAGATCTGTAACAAAACATGCATTCACCAAATTATACTTTCACTTTTCCTATTCAATGCTTCCCATTCACTACATCTCTTAAACTGGCCTAAAACAGCTCAATCTGGCTCTCTACATAGGGATCTGCGCCTACTATTCCACACAGGGGCAAATCAGTGCCACAGGTATTGTGGCATCTCTTGCCAAATTTAAATATTGTGTGTTGATTTTGCCCTAACGACCAGTGAATAAATAAGTTGTCCAGTATGGCATATTGGTCTAGATGATAAACACACTGACGTGTGCCACACTAGATGTAACAAATCAATGTGGGACTGATTTTCCTGTCCTTATGTTGTGCACTTCACTCCTAGCACTGAGAAGTCGAGGCCAGTGACAGCAATGGCTATCAGTCAGAGACAAGAGACACAGAACACTGACTTACATTGCTCTTCCAATTCCCTCAAATTATAAATGATGCAATTTCAGAAAATGCATAGAAAGTCAGAGTCCTGTGAAAGAGACTGGTATCACTGATATGCCATTGTGCTTCAGTAACACAGGAGCCTCCAAGCAATTTGCAAAAAGATATAACGCCAATTATCCCTACTGACTGCCGAGCTGTCAAACTTGGTTATTTGTAATGATAAAATTGTAAGTAATGCCAGAAGCAACCTCCAAGCAGACTGTGCTTACCTGTACTAGAACCATGTATGTTGAATGGTTTTGCAATATGCACTGAAAAGAGGTCATTTCACAAAAACCCTCCTTATTGAACAATAACAGTCAGAACATACCACTAAGGCCTAAAATGTAGTTATCACGACCAGATTCCGCAAGCTGCCCTAAAGCACGAATGAATTAGCAGTACAGACATACCTAGCCACAAAAAGTAGCACTCAAGAAACTTAAGCCAAAAAGATACCTCACAAAATGTCTGAGGTACTAACACAGATCATAAGAATAGAAACTATCAAATTTAAAAGGATTTGCCTAGATGAAAATAATTCTCCTGAATGCATCTCTCAAAGATTATGCAGTCGGTTTCAGAGGAAGCGAAGGCTGCAGAATATTTGCCCAGGCCAGGACTAACCAGTTAAATTGAACAATGCAAAGCAAAGAGGACAGATATAGCCCTGTGATAAAATTGCAATCGCAAATCTCCAACACATCTTATACTTCTGCTCATCCAATCTAAGGACCATTTTCTTTAAGGAAATTGATAAATTATTCATTACAATTAACTACCAAGAGGTCATAATACTCTTACCCAGGTCCACAAAAAAAGCAAAACATTTATCTTCCTGATAATGGTCCGACAATATGAAAATCAAAAATGTAACCTCCATTAGCAACCAACATTATCATCATAAGACAAAAGTAATTGACAGTCACTTTAATAGTTCCCTTTGAGTTGCAAACCTAAGAGGCCAAAAGCTAAAAACAAATTATTGAACAATTCTTCTGAAAGGGCGCCTTCTCATGGATCGGACAAATTAAGCCCATTTGCTTGATAACCTGGATAACCAGCCCATGGTCTTGTTTAGAATCCTGAAATTAAATTTCTGACTTAACGTATCACCTAAACATAAGCAAAAATGCTGCTAGCATTCCAAAGAAGCAGAAACTACAGTAAGCACAGTATCCTGCAAAAACACAAAATAGTCATTAAGCCTTAGCTACAGGATCTAGACATGTTGTTTCTTTTGGGCAGTCACCGTAATTTCCCCGTAAAAACTCAGTAATGTGTTAAATATGCTTTACTCTTGTGAGTTTTCCAGCAATATTAATATGAATAAGCTGGGCTATTCGTCATGGTCCACAAACAAAAAATTTCAACTTTTCTCATCCTGTCATTCCACACAGTGCAAGAAACTTGTGGGATGCATCTGTGTTGAAATTGAGTCACAAGAATGGTATGCCAATGTCGGTTTCTAAAAAGTGGCTATTGCAATACATTCTGACCACGCAAATGCCTTTGTTTAGATAGAACAGCTGTGCTACATTCTGTTCACGATGTACTCTGTGATTGCAGGTAGTTCACTCCTAGCTTTATAACACACCACTGACTGCAGCGGCCTAATGGTGCGCCTAATTCAGGCAATTTATAACAAAGTAGTCAGTCAAGAAATAAGAGGCACATGGAATTTCATGCTAACTGTAACACAAGTCTCAATGATCCTCAAGTCACAATACACCAGTGCTGTTAAGAAATGGAAAGAACATATTTTCTTCCCAGTGTTTTCCTCTCATCAACACCGGCCATTTGACGAGGGCCTCCTTCCTACTTGTTTTAATGTGCTCAGATGTATGGCAAAATAGGTAAGCATTCTTCACCCATATTCCATAAGTAATATTAGAATTCAGAATCAGAACAAGAGTAAAATACACGAGAGCCGAGACACAGGGCGTACTTCCTGATTAAGGATAGTCCTCCAAAGATCAGAACTAATTACCACCTGGCAGGGTACTGCTGCAAGACGGTAGACAAACGAAGGGGTTACTCAACTAGGAACACTTTGAATGCTAAGCGGGTAAGCATGTGAGATTTTAACCGCTTTGCCAAGGCAGTATAGATCTTGCAGTCATTGCATGTTTTTACACTCATTAAAAACTGTTGCACTGACTTCATACACCACAAGGTGATTCTCTGACATTGTTGTCCCTATTGTCTGCTTTTTGAGGTCAGCTTCCCTGAGACATTTCAAGATATCGAGTCTGGGGTGTGCAGCTTCACTAAGCACACATGACGTGCGCCTGCACTGGGTTGTGTATCTTTAGTACACACATGAAGATCTTTAATGTGTTTGTATTGTTGACCATGTTCGGAGGACAACATACTTCAGTAGCTAAATTTCACGTAATTCAGTTTGAGATTTTCTTGCTAGTAGTATGTACACACATGGGTATTGGGTCACTATGTTGCACACCAAATAAAGCATCACAAAATTATGCTACTAGACCAGTCTAAGCTCTACACCAAATGGGAACTCTAATGAAAGTGGATGTGGATTTAAGAATAGTAAGTCTACACTTACCCTGTAATGTAGTAGCAGGGAGCTATTTAGTGGTTGTGCTATTTTGTAGGCCAATAGTATCAACCTCGACATCTTATCATTCAACCACACGTATGTATGCAAGGTATCACGGGTATGTCACTACCTAGTTCTATGACCCTTTGTATACTTCCAAACTCACAACCTAATTTGATTAAACATTGCTATCACTCAAGTTTTCCGTTGGCTCCGTGTTCCAATAAAATAGTAGCCAACTCACCTGAATGTATATTAGGGGATGAAAGCTGCCTAAATTTGCTTTTTAAACACACAGTATTCCTTGTGCATTCCAGTAAGTCACATTTGTGGGTCAGAATGGGACAAACTACAGTAGGGACTTTACAAACTATTGAGGTTATGATGTCACTGCTAAAATGTCAATAGGTGTATTCCTCTAATCAAAGAGTATTCACATGTAATTCACATATTAAGATTACCTCCATGTCCTACTTTAATCCTGTGAAAGTTGGCACATCTCCTTATTTTGTTTATAGGCCCCAATGGAAACTCTTACCTGTAAGTCATCCACATTTATTCTAAATTCCAATATACATGTTTTGAGCAAAAGAAGAGGTAGTACCTTTCTTGTTTTGCTGGATCACTGATGGTGGCGGTGTTGCCACCTTCATGGCCAGGCCGTATGCTCCCCTGAATGAGTGGCTATCACGAACAACAAAAGATCCTGGGTCTTTGTCCTTCAGCACTGTGATGGCTGCAAGCAGATAAACACAAGTTATAAGATGCTAGTCGAAACCAAAGACAGTGCTCAACTGTAAGTCTGCAATTTCCAAGCCAATATCAGGTCTACCAACAATTGGCCGGTTATGAGATATACAAAGCAGAACAGTAAAGTAATTTTATATCTAACAGGAGGTCTTCCGATCATTCTGTTTTTCTTGAAGCACACAGATTCATATGATTTAGCTCGAGAAGTAATTTGGGAAGAAGTGGATGACTCAGAAATTTAACAGGATACATCTCACTCATACAATACAAAGAAAAGAGTCCTGTTCCACTAATCTCGTTCATGTCTACAATGACTATTTCCGTAATTGTCATCAAATAAACATATTGATCGTCTGTAGATACAGTACATCTGTATAAAACATTGCAATGTAGGATCATTGCTGAGTGTCTAGAGTACAAAGTACTCTTTTTGAATAATACTTAAAGTTTACAAACAAAATGTTTTTTATATTTTTGGTTTGCACAATTGCATATGCTGATTCTGCAGGGAATGCGGTAAGAGCTTTCAATAAGAATAACCACACACAAGTTTCAATATATACAAATTTAAACTATTTTTTTTGTTTTTACTTCTGGGGTGCTATTGTTGCATATTAAGTTTGAAACTATTTCTTTTTTACTTGAAGTCAATTTGGTTAGGATGGAGTGCAAAACCTACAGAGCACCCTCCAAGTTCAGTTGTACAATGCGCTGCTCAGCCTATTTTGACTGGATCTGTGCTTCTGAAGCGTTGAAGCCTCATATTATTTAATACCTTATTTTGTGGACGAGATATTCCATTAAAATGTGATAGATATCCCATCCGCCGTTATGCAAGCGCCATAAGCTACAATGCACATGTAATAAGGCAGAGAGGTCATCCATCAAATTTGTGATGGGAGTATTGATGGAGTATCCCATCTGCTAAACTCTAAGTAAGGCCCTTCGTTTTGTGATAGCAGCAATGTTACATTGTGGTTCATCTCAGGTGTGTTAGCAAAGGTTCATGGGAATTGATGACAATTTCATAGTCTTTGTGGATCACAGGTGGGTTAATATAGCAAATCATAAAAAGACCCCCAATACACTACATTGGTGACACTATCATTGCTTATGATTTTCCCTAGATGCTGATTCTCATGGTCATCTACCAAGCCACACACCCAAAACATTTACATGATACAAGACAGTTTACTGAAAATGTTTAATTAATTTCCTTTACCTTGTTCTCTTGAAATATCTGGCTTATACCAGAACTTGGAGGTGTCTTGGACAAATTTCACAGTAAGGTGTTTATCGACTGGATATTCTATAGAGAAAGAAAACACCCATGAGGGGAAGAAATAATTTAATCGCTCACCACTGGTCACTGATCTCAAGCTCCATACTAGTCTAGGAATTATGTAAAACACACAAAGTTATGCCAGGAAATCAGGAAGTATTTTATGAGTATTAAAAGGAAGGGTGCACTATTAGTGGTGAAGAACGCAAACATGAGCAGAACAAGGAGAAAGACAACGAAGCTATTTAGTTAGAAATTGGAAGAATGGATTGATATCAATGACAATAATTGCTTGAATCATTTAGTTCCAATTAAATTCATGAAAAACCAATAACTTCGAAATGTAATTTGCAACCAATGTTATTTTACTTAAAAGACATGTCAACTCTTAGGAAGTATAAGAGAAAATTCTTAATAGTAAAATAGCTTTCTAGAACCAATAAATAATTAAAACTGGATAAGAAAAGAACAAAGAACCTTAAAAAGATGATCATACGCAGAGCCAAAATAAGCTGCACTGTTTTGCAGCATTGGCATTAAGTTGCAAAATTCAAAAAGTACAGGGAGGCAGTGATTGCTCTATCAGGGAGTAGCTGTGAGAGTAAGGGAAAAAAGGGCATTTGTAAGAGAGACCATGGGGGAAAGTAGGGGAATGTTCTTTCTATGTTGTAGGTTCAAAGCTAGAAGTTAAACAGGCTTGAGAAGAAGAGAACGTAAGGAGAGGGAGGAGGAGAGATCAGCAGACTCACTGTCTGGCATATAAAGGGAGGGACGCCCCCCCATCACCCTCATTAAGAAACAAATTTGTGGTTCGGAAAACGGGGTTAATATAGAGAGTAGAGAAGAATGGTGCAATAGAAGATGACCAACATAAACCCAACTGTGAAAAATTTGGAATGAGATAAATTAAACAACTGAAATTGGAGAAAAAAAACTTTTGCAAAATTGCATTTCTAACAAATTGACTAAAAACACAGGTGTGGCATGAACACGTATATCTACAATAGTCTCAGTGAGAACCAAGAATAATTTTTTGATGGCTTGGGAGTGCTTCATGCATACATTTCAAGTGAATATCTCTCCCGGTTGTAGGATAATCTGCATGGAATGTGCATTGCTTTTGCACACTTCATGACAGCATCCTAGAATCTGCATCTTCTGTGAATAGACTATATGCAACATTTGTGTGATGGTCATCTAGGACTTTGTTCTGCATTTTAGGCATAGCTCCTTTAGGCACTGTGAGGAAAGGTTACTCACTTCGGTGTGGTTAGTAAACTTTCCATTATTACAACAATCATATAGCCCATCAAGTTTCAAACATAACTCGTTAGAACTGGGACAACTGTATGCCTTAAAGGAAGGAAGTTGGTTACTGTAGTGATGTTATGTGCTAGGATAAGTCCTGTGGAATACTGTCTCACCAGATTACTGAAATAAACAGATGTTAATGCCTTTCACTGAGTGAACAGGGATTTAACCCATCTTATCTTCCAGAGCAAGCTCCAGGCACAGGCTCTCAAAAAACAGAAATCCATTTTCTTTTTGGGTGCTAGCTTGTATTTTAGAATGGCATTACCACCATTGCTCATAAGGAGGAAAAAATAAATTTGTGATAACATAAGAAAGCCATGCCTGCTTCCAACTGAACAGGATGATGAGAACATATGATGTTAGGAGGTCAGAATTGTCTCTGGACATCCGTGCCCTAGAAATGTGCATGTGAGTGGCGACAATGATCAAACTCTAAATCAGTCACATATGGTTTTTTAATATAGGTGGGTGAGCATATGTCGAAACCAGATGCACAAAACTCCTATTGGTAAACTATCTATAACCCTGCAATCCTGACACTGAGAAATTAAAGATTGGTTAAGAACTGATGTACAATTAACAGAGGTATTTAAGTGTGCAATACTGCATGCATTTCAATGCGGTCTACAAGCATGTTTACAAGCACTGCAGCATAAGCATAATGGAATTTCTATATTGATTCTGCATTATTAACCAGAAAATGATTTATATTGATTGAGACATATTTAAAAACATTTCATAAGTGTTAACATTTAGATGACTTATTCACTTAGACGTTATTCTTTTGGGTCCTCTCATGATGGTTTGCCTGCTTCATGCTTCTTCTCTGCCGTCTGTGGAGAACTGCATAAGTAGCTTCTCTAGTTAGAACTTGGATAAAAGTGTACTAGCTCATAAAAAATACATGAAGAAAAACTAGAAACACAACAAGCCAAAATGGGAGAACAACAAAGCCATAAAATTGAACCGATTTGATTTTCCAATTGTATTCAGGCACCCAGGACAACCTCAATAAATTCCGCCTTTCATTATTAAAAAGGTATATATTTTATAGAGTGCATGAAAATGAGTGTAATTTGCCTGTTTTTTTGGCACTCAATGATATTTTAAGGCACCCAAAAAATTTGCAACTCCAATATCAAACGCACCTCGCAGAGCAGAATAAAGTGCTCACCTGGCAAAGGAGAAGCGCTCAAAAGTTTTGAAAAATCAGGAAGGACATTTGGAAACGGAATGCTAATCGTACTGCCACTGTGTGGGCTGGAGAAGCCACTGGAAGATGGGGAAATTGACCCAAAAGAACGCTCTCCCTCAGATATCCTCTTCTTTTCAGGCAAGGGGGGCTGCGGGTGAGTGTTTATTCCAGTATGCTGCAGGACCGGGCTGCCCTCGCCACTTCCTGCTGATGCCATCCCAAGGCTGTGCTGCAAAAGGCCATTGTCCATTATGCTCGACAGCTGTGTGCTGTTGACAGTTTTGGCAGAGCCATTGGAGCTAGCCAGAAATAAACTTTGTTTGTCATCCCACTGTGGTCCACCAACAGTGCCTCCAGTGGCATTAAAGTTCAGGAGCGTTTGGCCAATGGAGGAATGTTCTTGATGCCCTTCCGTTGGAGGTGAACCCTCACGGCTCTTCATTGATGCAACCTGTCGTCCTGATGATGTGAAACGTGATGAAAATGAGCCATCTTGTGTGGAACCCGAAACATCGTTTGAGCCCAGGTAACTTCCGATGGACCTGCTATTCCCCATCGCAGACGACTGAGATGTAACGTTGGATTTGGCATTGTTTTCCAGCCAGAGGTGCTCAACTGCAGATGGGCTGTTGGAAATAAAGGGAAAAAAAAGATTACTCAGAAAATTTTATACACGACCCGTATTCCATTATACACCAATGAGTCATTTGTTTTTAAAAAGAGAATTTGGCAAAATGTGTACAGCACAAGCCATCAAATGTAACAAGTGTAGTTTGTTTGGAAAGCAAATGCTCCCACCTGGAACAAAAGACTTGTCACTGCTTCTTCATGGAGGTGGGATTATTATATTTCAACGTTCCACTAGAGAGGATCTCTTTAGAGTTCCCCTCCCCTTCTCACGATCAAGAAAAAGGAATTTTAGCAAAAAATAAGATCTATTTGGGCGTGGATCAGCACAGTTGGGTGAAGTTCACAGCTAATGAAAACATTCAAATTATGCAGCTAAGTGTTTAATTCCAGATACTTTAAACAAGTTTCAACTCAGGAGGGTGCACAAACTTACTGTCAAGGTTGGAAATATCAAACAACTGTCAATGGAAGCACGGTTGTATTTATAAGGCAGAAAAAGGGAAAGTGAAGACAATATGCCCAAAAAGAGCAGAGTGGCAGAAAAAAGTTAATAAAATAAAAAAAGTTTCATTTATTTTTATACACAAGTGAAAAAATACACGTACACCGAGTATACTGCAAAATGAAAACAAGTCATACACATCACAGAAGGAAATTAAGTGCGAAAGAGGAAAAACAATTAGGCAAGTATTTCAGCTGCATAGAAGGAACCTCAATGTAACAAACAGGAGAGCTACATTACAGGCCTGATACTGTGAACACTTCAAATTGTAATTTACAGGGCACTTTCAGAGATGCAGTTTCAGATCAACTCAAAGTTCAGTGTGTTAAAAATAAGATTTGGCTTGCAAAGCATCTTAGAGTTTCTGCTACATCTCTTGGAACGCAGATAAAAACCGGATTTCTTTAGTTAGTAAGTAAGTTAAATGAATACAAATCTCGTACTCACGCCTAGGCATCACCTCTTCACAGCTCCCCTGAGTATGCTCTTGAGACAAGGGAATGAGGCATGCAGAGAGAGGGCCCACTCGCATCATGCCAGGTTAGCCAATAGAAGGGCTAAAGCTTTGTAAAGGGGTGACATCACTGGCACTTGAAAGACGAGCTTGTCAGTCTGGGCGGGCATATGCTAATGAGCCCATGAGAGTTGAAGGAGAAGGCATTCTGCAGCGACCCACGAATGTCAAGCAACGCAGTTCCACCGAGGAAACAACAATTCCCCCAGCGTGGGAAAACCGAAACGGGAACGAGATTCCTTTATTAATAAGCCAGGGGAGCAGGTCTGGGGCAGAGGCGTGTGAGAACACCATGGCCTTGATATATTTTAATTGCTTTTAATCAACGCAACACTCCCTGCGCAAAACAGTTCCTGTGCTGCTGTGACAGAATACAATTTCTGGGATGGTGGCGAAGACACTGCCGTGCCAGCATCCCAACTACAGTTTCCAATGAAAGTACTTACAGACCCTCAATGGATCACAGACATGCGAGTGGGCACTCAAAGCAGTGCCACAACATGCTTCCTTAGGGTGCTGAAATTAAAGTGATCAATAACAGCAGTCGTTCGAGCTGCCAGCATAGAGATATAAATGGTACTTCAATTCTTGACACCCACGTATTCAACCTCGAGTTTTGGATACTTAGAAGAGTCTGTTTAGCTGAATGATCTTCGAAAGTTTGAGGACAGTATCCTAAGTAAGTTTCAGTGTTAATTCAAACACAGTTCTACAACCCATCAGCACTCAACATTAGCACAACCTCCCACAGAATACTATAACTTAACTCACAAGGCTACAAGCCCCCAAATTTGCTCATTTGGTTTGCCACCTCAAAAGAATATTCTCTTGCATATATCTACCCCTGCATAAATACAGAATGGCATAAAAGCTGCAAAATTATCAACAATGCCTCACAAAGTAATATCCACCTAAAGCCAAACAAACAACCGTACACCTCAGCGGAACGAAACAAACTCTAATGTCCTTTTAACACATACATCCAATAAACACAATGCTCCGCACACAGACCTTTAAACGATTCAACATATTCCACTACTAACATAACATGTGCATTTGTAAAGCGCACGTTCACCCAAGGGTACATTGGTGCTGAATAACAGATGTTTATTTTTACCCAACTCAATGGCACTCATTCAAAACAATACAGTAATGTACTCCAGCCTTAAAATGCTGGGAATGTGCAATACAAAAGCACGCTATTTAACACAACAAAAAATATCTTCTTTTATTTTCCCCGGTCATGAATTGCGACCGAGATCTAATATCGATCCCTCAGATGAAAACTGTAGTGAAAAGTAGCAATTTTCCAGCCTTTCTTTCCCACAAGATTCCATCTTTGCTGCAAAGTGATCACTGTACTGGAGTTACCCAGATCTTCCGAGATGGCCAGAAAGGAATACAACAATGTGGTCTACAGCGGATTACCCAAGAAACTCGTACACAAGTTATTACAGATTACCCAAGAAACTCGTACACAAGTTATTACAGATACAAAACCAAGCAAGAAGATTAGCCCTCAACTCGAAGAAACACAAACACCACAAACCCACTCTAAGATATGCCACAGGCTTGCAATGGAGGTAAGGGTCAAGAATGGTATGAATACATCCAAAACTAGTCATAAACTAAGTTCTAAAAGGACTAGAAAGAGCCACGGTGTTGATTGGCTGCCAACTAAAATTCATAAGACTAAAATATATGAGGCCATCACTGGATGCAAAAAGCAAAACTATCTGAAATATTCTCCCCCAGGTCTGGATGTTGTAGGCAAATTATCTTCTCCTCAGGAAGCTGCTGAGAGATGAACTACTCAGAAAATCGCATATGAGAGAAAAGAGACCTTCATATATCCTCGAGACAGTAACAAGTATTGTTAGAGGACAGGCTGATAACTGTGGACGAATAAGTCTAAAACCACACCAATATTCCAACGATTAAAGCACACCCTTTTATCTCATAGGGAAGAACGTGCTAGGCTTAAGGTCGATCAAGGAGAAGAGCACTATAACAATCCAAGCCATACTGATCATCACTCACAGTATGATGCTTCCAAATTATATTTGACTACCACTAAACATGTTTGCATTTTACGGCACTCGAAAATGGCCAAAAAGTGTCATGTTGGGGAAACATGATTCACAACAATAAATACATAAATAAGAATTTGTTTGCAGCTATTCAAATATTTCTGCCTGTCTTCAGTAGTAAAAGTGTTGTTTTTCAAAGACACAAAGAGTAATTTACTGCATACCAAAAAACTCCTGTAACTTCTGAGAAAAGTACTTTTGATGTCTTGAAACACAGGTTTTGGTGGGAAATCCAGATGTGAGAAATATGCTTTGGGACTTATTTTTTGGAAACTTCTTTTCCAATACTAAAAAAGATGAATTTTAGACTATGTAAAGCTCGGATGGTGCAGTTACGATTTCTTGGAACCTAGGGCGTTGAGAGGCGCTAATGATATTAGAACAGGAGTGTGTGGATAAGTATCCTGGACCCACTGTCCTCGCTCACTGCTTGGTACTAATTCAATGTTACCATGCTGCACTGGGGGGGTTCCCGGTAGCGAGTGCACGTAGAATTCTATCCTGAGCAGTCCTCTTCCTATGTCAGATGTTTTAAACAGAAATCACAATCTCTTCATAACAACAGACCCCAAAAACAATAACAAAGGCAAATATGTTTGAACAAAACAAGTTAAAAGTGAGCGTGATTACCGCCGACTTCGAAATCAAAATGAAACTGCAGTGGACTGTGAAGTCATATTTATCAAACTTGCAGGAGATTAAAAATATATGCAAGTGGAAACCAAAATCTAAAGTGGATAGGACATTGTCCTTAAGGTGGCAGCAGAGAATAGCATCACATGGTGGTTTGGAAGTCATATGAATTTAAGGCTGCAGTCAATGTCATCAGCAGTCAGTTTGATGGACTTTGCTTCATGAGGCTAAAGGAGACTTTACTGGAATATATAAAGTTTTGCAATAGATTCACAAATAACCCAGATGAGATGAAGTAAGGCATGGGGATAGAAAAACGTTCCACGCTATAGAGGAACATTTTATTTCTATGCAATTTAGAGATGATGGAGTGGCAAAATCAATTATAATAGCATTATGTGCATCAATTTCACACACTCTCAAAATAAAGACTTTAACGCACTGCGAAACTGCTATGCAAGGCTAAAAAATGCATACATCCCCTGAAAACGTTCACATTTTTCGGAAGACTGACTGACGCAACTACAAGCTTATACAGAAATTAATTTAACAGCGCTTCAAAGAGATCTAAACTGCTTCACAACACATTATTACTTTCACAACTTCCCAGAAATCGGTCGGCTTCATGCCATCTCACACTGTGTGGAATGACTTCGAAGGGACAACGAAATACCGGATTCAAAGTATTTGAGGTTGAATCAGCTTCTTCTTACCTTTCTACTCTGGACGCGGGACTGAGGCTTGATAGGGTGCAAGGCGAGGCAGAGGCTCGCTGACAGGAAGACGCAGACGACACTTCCGTCCTGAAGAGGGCAGAGTTCGCTCCAACGGAGCTGTCCGACATTGCGAGGGTGTTGTTGAGGTTTTCTGGGTAACTACGGGTCTCTGAGGCTGAAGAGCGAGAAAAGAGTGCTTTTAAAACAAATGCCATCATTTTTAGGAAGCATGTTTGTAATTTATATTAATTTGAACAGCTACATGTTTCACTGGTGTATGGTTACATTAAAGTAGTTTTTACTGCTCAAGTTATGGCAGGCAAGCGCCGATCTTGAAACATTCACGAACTACAATGGTTTATACGATAGACAAATTATCTACAAGGAACGCCTTTAGTTATGACTAATTTGTTATACTTTTTAATTGTCAACATCCTCAGTCCAATATGTTCCAAAGTAATACATGCATTTATTCCCGTTTGTTTACTGCCCTACAGGCATCGACCTCATGTTCTTGTGAAGATCTAGAAAAGAAATAGGAAAATACTTCCCATATCCAGATCATATACCGGACAATTTTGTTCTGGTGTGAAATATTCATATTCACATACAAAACTGTCGTACAATGTTATTTACTGCTACCTTGTACATCAATCATTTTTTTTTATGTGGAAGACAAACGCCTCAAGAGGAAAAAATCTACATGCAACTGGCCACTGATACACAGCAGAGTTAAACAAGGAGTGTGGTCACAGGTGATGTGTTGGAGGGTAGACGATGCAACGAGACAGATTAACAAAGAAGTATGATAAATATACATATTTACAAATTAGTGAAGAACATTCAGCTTGCATGGAGTGCTCAATGAGGACAGACTCATGCTTAGGACAAGATTAGGATTTGATGCATGGCAAATAAGCAGCTACTCCCTGGCTCTTCGAGTTCAGATGGGAGGTAGCTCTAGTGTAAGGGCCAAGCAGATGGAGTGACAATCCAGCACTCGGCAGTGTAGACACTGATAGGAGGGGAGGGTTAAGAGTAAAGTGACGGAGTAGCTGATATATCTAGAGAAGGAACCCGCATATTTAGGAGGAATACACCGGGCATTGCCGAAAAGAAACAAAAACGGAGGGGCTTAAACAGGACTGTGCTACTGGCAGATGATCTGCCCATTGTCAATGATGGGGGAAAAGGATGCATGGAAGACTGTGGAAAAGCTAATATCTATGTCAATGGGTGAGGTGGAAGGAAAACGTCAGGGGCTCCACTAAGAGGCTGTTGCAGTAATTGACCTTACAGGCATTAACAACTGATTTGACATGGTGAAACGAGAAGTGAGTGCTCGTCATTTTAATACTGAGCAAAAGGATTCTGGCAACGGTGGGACATATTCATGTATTTAGGTGCATCCGAGAATCAAATGCAACTCAGGTGTTATTGGCTGAGAAGGAAGATGCAAAGACTTCTGGCGACAAACAAATATTGAGGCTTAAGTGTGAATGACATATAAGCATGACAGATGATATGGTAACTGAGTGACAGATTAAGGTCAGGCATAGGGGAAATAAATAGTCCAGAAGAGTGGCTATTTGAGAATAGAGGACTAAGAAGAAAAGGGACAAGGAAGAGCATCAAAAAACATGAAGAAATGAGAGACAACATTCGTAATAATGCAAGGCAACACCATAGTTTAACAGATAGAGCCAGCATAGTTCAACAAGACATGCCACCGAAATCAGTTGTACTGGAAACCGACACAATAAAATTATCAAGCAAAAGGCACTAGCCTAGTAAATGCACAGCTGGAATCATGTGTGTTAAAGGGTAATCAAGTAAGAAAAATAGTTACAGGTTCTTCAAGATCATATATAGGTTCAGATCCCCCACCTATTTGTCTTTACCAGTTGTTAACTATTGTTGGCACGATCAATTCCACTGACTAACAGCCATGTTGTGTTCTTCTGGTAAAAGCACTGCTCTCTCAGATCCTCTACTTTTAGCCCAGCCTGATGCATAAGTTGTTTGTTTATTTCAAGTTTGTAACATTTTGAACAGAAGTTTACAAAAAACAGCGTTGTGTTATGACCAAGACTTACTGCAGGACATGGTTGGTATACTTGCCTCTCTGACCAGTCGAGATATAGATTCAACTTAGTACTTCTGGTGTGGACCAACATGGGAAAGTCATGAAGTGCCAATCCTCAGTACTCTGAGGTGACATTAAATGTTGCTTGTGAATTGTGCATTTGGTACTTGGCAAATATGTGCTGCGCTTGCTAGACTGAAATGCTTATTTCTTTAAACTGTTGCATGATCTCTCTGTGCTTCGGAAATTACTCGAGTATTTTTATGCTGTGCAAATCTTCTGTGCTGTGAAGCTTGATCTGCCAGGTCAGCTTGCTCTACCTTTCCTGTTTAATCTTCCCCTTTGAGCCTCCAGGTGAAGGGAGTGGGGGTTGTGTCTTCCCTGTGTGTGTCTGTTGGGCCCAGGTGGCTCCTGACATTCATCACAAGAAAATACTTCCCTAAACCCATTCTATCTTTTAGTTCGGCTAATCTACTAACCACTTTCATTCCACAATAGTATCCTACTACCAACTCTATCACTGCAGATCTCAGAAGCCTGCTCAGATTGCTCCCTATAACTCTTGGGCTGAACCTATGAAGCATATTATCTAGGTATCTTGTATCTAGGACATGCCTGAGTCGCTCTGCTGTCACTTCTGAGGGGAACCATGCAACATGTTACCCAGGATGCCTGTGGAGAGGACATGCTGGGGGGCGCTCTATAGACCATTTGCCATGCTGACTGTATGCATGGCATGTCATGGGCTACTCCTGTGTTAGTCTTAAGTGGACTCTAGAAAGCTTATACCATGGCTGCCCGTAACCTGTGGCTGCTATGGAGTATTTGGGCTTTAACTTTCTTATATTTCTGATAATATTGGATTTATTTGTATGTTTGTCTCCTTTCTCGAGTTTCATTTGTGTGCGGGTACCTGTGATATATCATAACCTCAAAACATGGCTGCCTGGTCATATCTAGAGCAAGCTTGGGGCATGCTCCCCTGTTGCTCCTGGTTAGCTATCTAAAGAGAATGTGCTATACCTGCATTTCTCCTGTGCATGCCTGAGGGTTACATCTCTAACACTCATGGACTGTTTTTTTAGGTCGCTTACCCTGGTTACTTGCAACTATCTCACATCAATGGGATGATCCTCCGTTGTTCCTGAGCAGTCTCTAAAATGCTTTTGCTCTGACTGTGTTTTTCTCTTCACTGCTGACCGACAGACTCTTCGGACTGTTAACAATGTCTGCATGCATCCAATGCATGCCTGTGGGTAAATCATCTGTCACGAGTGAATGGACCAAAAAGAACACTCAATCCTGTGTTCAGTCCACGCCTGTGGGTCACTCAGCCAAAACTCCTGTGGTGACTGCCTACATCATCTGCTATGACTGCCTACATCCTGGACATGTCCTGGGCTTTTCCTCTGTTATGCCTATGTGGACTTTATAAAGACCTTTCTAACCAGACACAATCAATTACTGTAAAGTGCATGCATGCCACCCCTCACTTGTCTTCCCTCGCCTTAGGCGCATCAACCTAAGACAGGATCTATTTATGTATTCATTTATTGGTTGGTTTAGTTATTTCGTTACAGCAACATAACATTTAGATAAGAGCTTCACTCTGGAGAAGAGCACCAGTCTAGTACACCATGCACAACCTCAAACGATGTAATTCAACACTTCCATCTAAGCAGTCCCTCAAGACATAGCAAACTAATGGTTGGCTAAAGCCCTTTTGCTCCTCATCTGGGGCCATATTATGCATTGTGATTGTTTGCACCCGGTGCACCTTTCAGAAGGTGCGCCGGGCGCAAACAATCACAATGTGCCCTATTATGATGCATGCGCTGCCCCCAGGGCAGCCGCGAACTGGGGGCAGCGCATACATGTGAAAACACGGAGCAGCTGCTCCGTGTTTTCACAGTGCAGGCGGCACCTGCCTGCACTTTCAAAGAGGATTAGAGATCCCCTTGCAGGCGGGTGCAGTCAGTGACTGCACCTGCCTGCAAGGGGATGTCTGGGGGGTCCATGGGACCCCCTTTACCCCCTGCTGAGGGCTGCTCTCAGGGGGCGCTCTGACAGTGCGCCACTTTTTAAATGGCGCACTGTCAGTGCGTCTCCTGAGGGCTTCTTTGACTCTGCGCCCACGTCTGTAATATGGGGCGGGCGCAGAGTCAAAGGAATTCCCTCATTTGCATAGGGCACGCCCCTATGCAAATGAGGGAACACCCTCTGAAGGTAGCACTGGCGCTTTAAGTGCGCCAGTGCTATTGGTATTATAGATGGGGATGCACAAGCGTCTGCGCCCCCTTCTATAATACAAAGTGCCCCGGGGGCGTGCAAAGCAGGCGCAAACGCCCCTTGCGCCCCCGGGGAACTTATTGTAATACGGCCCCTGGGCAGCAAAGCACTATTTCAAATCTACTATAATACAATAAAGAAGTGGGAATGACCAAAGGTGTAAGCTGGTAACAAACTGCATTGACAATAGAGCTGTTTTATGTACTTCAAGGAGGTCGATTAGTTACTATATTTGAGTGCATTAGATTCATAGCATTAGATTCATAGCATGCACAAGGCAAATTGGGAAACTCATCTCTCTGGCTCATTTAAGCACTCCATGTCTGCTCTTGAATTATAGAGGCTTTTTCAATTATCTCAGATTTCAGCCACACATTCACATGGACTTTTGGTTAACACGTGTGTTTAATCACACTCATGTGTCACCAAGCATCTGCCACATTTTTTGAATACTTGGGTGTGTCGTTTCCATCCAAATAACCCCCACATATGCTGAACAAATACGCGCAAACAAATAAAATGTTGTTTACCTCCCATCAGTCTTTAGTATTGGAACCACTAGTGCAAAACACGTTTGGACACACAAGTGTGTATGAGTGTGTAACATCAGGCTTATGCACTATGCCACTAAATGATATGCATCTTTAAAATGCAACCGCCAGAAAGTTGGCAGTAGGTGAAGAGAGAGATGTAAAGGGAGCATGCACCAACCACAACCAGAAAGTAGAATTGTGCCTCAATCGACCTCTTCCCTTTGTGAAATATTCACGTTACCCATGACATTGTGCATGTTTGGTTCCATTTCATGTGAATCATGCCAATTTAACAGCACAGTAACTATACGTTATCTTTCATCACTAGGTGATTAATCAATTCAGTTCAAGTGCAGCCTGATCCTGGCCCTTTGCTGAATGATCTCAAATGGATTTTCACGCTGAAAATCATGCATGAAGCAAACTCATTTTAGCTTATGTTCTGGACTTGAAAGTTGGCTTGAAGAGATTCAAAATGGGATTAAGACAGATTATTGCTGCTGTATTAAGTATGTTTGTGTATTTAGAGACAAGACAGACAATGAATGTCAGCCAATGTCAGAAACCAGTGATTATAGTTCAATTATGCTCTAATGTAAAAGAAGCATGAACCTCAAAACCAGTTGTGTGGCTCTTATCCCAAGTCTTTCAAAAGCACAGCTCATGTTGGCATCAACTTTTGTGCATGGATAGGAGAATAAGATGATAATGGAGACAGAGGTGCGCGTCTGTGAATGTAAACACTATGTTTGACACTTAGAGCCATCTTGTGTAAGGACAGTGCACAGGCATAAAGACAAGGAATATCAGAGGTTGCACATTATGTCCCCTGCTTCTTTTACAGAAACAGATGCGGGAAATGGAGTTACAGCACTGGTGGACTTACTATTCGAGATGCTACACAGGCATCTGCACAGTCAGTTCCCCTAAAACTAAAGCAAGATGCAGTGGGCTCATGTTGTAGGTACCAATAAACTTCTGTCACACAGACTGAGTGCATTGCAGGTATATGCATCAGATGCCAGCTTGAGAAGGCGAATATTCCATTGCTGGCTTAAAAACAGAGTAGAGCCCCCCTTATAAATGACCGGGGAAGGTACACACCTGTACACAGGCATGTGTGTTCAGACCACACTGCAGCATTGAGACAGTCACCCTCCAAGTAGTAGATGACACCCTCCTTCTAAACGACAGGAAGAAGCCCAGTGTCCTGGTCCTGCTTGACCTCTCTGCAGCTTTTGTATATAATTTCTTGTAAGAGATTATTTTGCGAAATAGAAATTTACACTCTTAGAAAATAATCTCTTATAAGAAATTATATATACATAACTGCATTGAAGAACGCTCTCCGACAAATCACAATTCATAAATATAACTTGTTGCAGATCACCTGTGAAAATTACAAACCTACCTCCAAATCTAGAAGCAAGCTCTTCCAATGCCTTCATTGTGTCTGCTCCTACCCACTTTAGGACAGCCTGAACCAACAGGCACAAGCCTGTGCAAATAGCCTCCACAAGAGCTCAAGGAAACTCCCTGTCTCCTGTGGAGTACCCAAAGAGTCCATCCTCATGCTCTCACCATCTTGAGTCTCTTCATGGAACCCAATCATTGTGGCAGACAGCAGTATCAAGATCTATCAATACGCAGATGATACCCAACTCTACTTAAAATTATACTCATGCAATGACATACAGACTCAAATACTGCCTCAAACTTATCCAAGACTTAGACGGCTCCAACTCTCCCTCTTGAAGAAAGTGAAGCTGTTCCTCTTGGAAGTTGAATTTCACAACAACTGTACAGGCCTTGGTCCTCTCCCATTTGGATGGGGCAATGCCATGCTCATCAGTCTCCAGGATACCACCATAGCACCCTCTAAGGCATTGTACATGCAGTGACATAGCCCATCAAGGGCTGAAAGAAATTCAACCCCATCACTCCCATATTAAAAGACTTACACTGTCTCCCCGTACCAGCCTGAATAATTTTCAAGACCAAATGCACCACTTATAAAACCTGCAACAATAAGATCCCAGCTTACCCGGCAAATAAGCTAGCTCTCGAGCTAGGTTTGTACAAATACCAACACATACATGCATACATACAAACAAATACACTGATGAGCTCTGAAACTCCAACAGTGAGGGCACATGTAAAACTGTGGTTGCATTGAGTGAACTGGCTTGGAACGATCAAACTGAGCCCAGAAGAAAACGCATGTGTAAACTAATTCCAAATTTACAGAAATTACTGGAAGGCTAGGCTCAGACACTAGAACCAACTGAAGCTGGACTAAGATAGCTCCCAGTTTGTAGAGTTTATACCGGGACCCTGTACTTCTAGTCACCCCACAATGAAGGAACAGACAGAATGTTTCGCACAGAAACTATTGCTGATGAGTACACACTTGTTTGCATCAAACATCCGTAGCCAAATCCCTGATGAACCTCAAAATATAAGAAAGTGCCATTTTAAATGTAGCTTTTAAAGAAAGATGTCTCTTATAGATGCCCAGTTTACATGTGTTGATTGCAGTGAAGCTTGAGGATGCCTCGAAATAAACAAAGTTTGATTTTAACAGGAAGTAAACAATGGATTTACAAACCCACTATTCACTAACCTAAAAATACTTGAATGTGCTGGGTTTACGAGTACAGACTTGGCTAACTGATAGGTGCAGAAAATCAAATTCTGGCTGTAAGGAAAGAGTGGGAATTTTTAAGTTTTATTTATTTGAGAGAATTATTTACAATTAAACAAATGCTGCCCTGGTCTTACATGAATATTCTTAAAAGTCTCTGAAAACAAGGTGCAAATGTAAATTGGTCCAGACAAGATAGAGAGTGACACAAATAAAACCATAGATTTAATTTTTGGCGATAGAAATAAGTATTAAAGTAGTAGAAAGAAAGCAAAGAAGTAGCGGAAATCACATTTAACTGGTCTGTTGACAAGACAAAGGATTACATTCCAATACCCTGGTCCGATCATTTGCTGATCCCTTTTTTCTGGACCCCCATCTCTGTCACTCCTTCATCTAGGCCAATAAGAGTTCTGTCACGTCCCTGGCCCAAACTCCCCGCAGAAGAGTGGGTACGGAGTTAGAAAACACTAAGCCGTCTACTGATATTGATCCAATTGCCGCTAACGAAAGATTCAATAACTGTATCGAGAGCACTCTAGATCAGATTCTCCCGAAGAAACCTACCCAACTGAAAGTAGGGCCCAACAGAACACCATGGTATTTCCCCAAGCTCCGGGCGCTAAAACAGACGTGTAAGAAATTTGAAAGAGCCTGGAGAAAGGATTTCTCTCCAAACAAGAAATCGGAATACAGGGAAGCCATAAGATCATACAAAGCTGAAATCAAATTGGCCCAGGCCTCATATTATAAGGAAAGAATTTCCCTGGCAGCCAACTGCCCCACGAAACTTTTCGCATAGCGAAAACATTACTTAAAGCTCCCTCACCCCCGGATACACCTGATGCCACTGGCCGACGTTGTAACGAACACGCAGACTACTTTTATAATAAAATCCAAAATATCTACTTAACTTTCTCCCCGGTGGAGAGCCTAAATAACGCCCACTCAGAAGATACGGATCTGCGTAGCAGAGGTCACTCCTTTGAGGCATTCCCCTTGATGGACCATGAATCACTCCAAACCACCTCAACGCTTGTAAAGAGCGGGTCGCCTAGAGACCCAGCTCCACTTAACATTCTGAAACAAGTGTCCGAAATCGTTTTCCCGACCATCCTTAACTTGATTAACGCCTCACTCGCCTCTGGGGTGGTCCCACCCTTGTGGAAAAGAGCGATGGTAAAGCCTCTCCTGAAAAAACCTGGTCTAGATCCAGAGCTACTGAGTAATTTCCGTCCTATCTCGCTCCTCCCGGGGATTAGTAAAATTGCGGAGAAACATGTCAACGCAGAACTCTCGACATATTTTGAATCACACAACCTCCTTCACCCCTCCCAAACCGGCTTCTGCCCAGACCAAGGATCTGACACTGCTCTGTTGGCAGTGGCCGAAGAATCTAAAAAGATCTTCCACGCCGGAGGTTCAACAGCGATTATTCTCCTGGACCTCAGCGCAGCCTTTGACACGGTCAACCACCAAATTCTGATCCACCGACTCAGAAGTTTGGGAGTGACCGGAGTGACTAACATGGCTACAATCATTCTTGGAAGAGAGATTCTTCCAGGTTTTTGAGGGTGATATCAACTCAAAACCCCTGCCTTTCCATTGCAGAGTCCCTCAGGGGTCGTCCCTTAGTCCGCTCCTTTTTAATGTTTATATGACCCCGCTCGCAGAGAGCGTGCTCCCTTTTGGGGTTCATATAGTGACTTATGCAGACGACACCCAACTGGTCGTAGCTCTAAACAACGCTGAAAATGCCTCTATCGGCCTTCGTCCTTGCCTGGAGGAGGTAGTCAAATGGATGAATCAGTCATACTTAAAACTAAATGGTGACAAGACCGAGTTGATGCTCCTTGGCAATCCATCCCTATTCAATGCAGATGCTCTATGGCCAGCCTGTATGGTGCAAGGAAGGTCGCGGCTTCCTGCTACGGCATCCTTAGGATGCTCCGTAAAGTGCTTCCTCTCCTCCCCTTCCAGGCGAGAAAGCTTATGGTTCAGGCACTCATTCTTTCCCGCCTGGATTACAGGAATGCCCTCTACCTCGGAGCTCCGGTCTCAACCTTTAAAAAACTCCAAACAGTGCAAAACTGCGCTGCGAGGATGCTCGTGGGGCGCTCGAACCGGCAATCTGCAAAGCCCGCCTTGAAGTCCCTCCATTGGCTCCCTGTTCGGGAGAGAGTTAACTTTAAGGCCATGTGCATTGCCCACAAAATGTTAACAGGGAATGTCCCTTCTATCAACAATTCCATAGTCCAGCCTTACGCGGCAAACAGACGCCTGCGCTCAGCTGATGTATACCTGGCTGCCGTTCCCAGGATTAAGAGGGCCAGAAGTGGCAGTCGCTTATTCGCTTACAATGCTGCTAAGCTGTGGAATTCCCTCCACCTCTGCCTACGGAAGGAACCCAGCCATCTTGCCTTTCGGAAGCTACTGAAGACTTGGCTTTTCCCCTAAGTGTGCTGCAATGACCTCTTGTTACTGTCACACTGCTGGGATGCCCACGGGTAGCTACGCGCTTAATAAATGTTGTTTCATTCATTCACATCACTGTGAATGTAAAAGAAAAACTATACAGTTTTTTATTTTAAGTGCCCGGTCCATCCTTGAGTCTACCACTTTGTGATCTCTCTTGCCCAAAAAGGGTTTGACAAAGATCAGAGAAAAAAAATCTATAAATCAAGTATTGCCTTAGTAAAGTCCAAATTTCTGAACAGTAGGAATTCCAAAGATAACATTAGATAAAACACACTACAAATACCCATAAATCATCAACAGCTCGAAAGGCATAAGGAATTCAAAAGAGTCAAAACATTGCAAAAACAGATAAAGAAACTTTACTATCCTGAAGCATACAATAATGTTGAAGAAAAGCATTTGCTCTTGGCAAAATATGAGAGAAGAAACTGCAATCACGCCATAAATCAGCCACTTCATATATGGTTAAACGCACATGTTTTACTATTACAGTTCATGTTATAACCAGCTTCCAAGAGCTTCTTCTGACACCAGTTTATAAATACGAGGAAAGCTGGGACAGGTGACAACACCTTGGATGAGGGAGAGGAGCTGGAGGAAAATGCTCGCCATTTTAGGCATTGCAGCCCATCACCCTTCAATCACAAAAAATGACTAAGTGCCAAAAACAGTATCACAAATACTTTCAAGTGGCATTTCTCGCTCAAAGTGCTCTCATGGTTGTGCCATTACAAAACATCTGAGAGGTTTTTATGATTTGATTAGGGTTACCACCACAAATGCCATTCATAGTATCACGTGATGTATGATGTTAACATAAAACTAGAGGATTTTAAATAAGATTGTAAGGCCTCACAATTCTGGTGTCTTTAGTATTGTGTGCTTACTGTGTGATAACTTTAACAGTTCTTTGAATCTTTTCTCTGGCTCAGGCTGTTATTTCTAAGTAATATACTGTAGTAGTTACTGTTATTCATCACTGGTGCCCACGGGCTTTAATGTTATTAGGCCCAAATGTGATAAATATGCTATTTCCTTTATACAGTTGACTCTCCAAGGCTAGTTACATTAAGCAGTCATGGCTTAACTCAGAAGATGGCAGTAGGTTCGGAACACAGATATAAAGTGACACAGTAATATCCCTTCACCATTGATGGATTTTGCAGCTGAAAAAAAGTTTTCTCCACAAAATATATTTATAAAATGATGTTCAAAAGCAATCTGCAAACGCTCCTCATTAATGGTTTGCTCAATGAGTGTGAGGCGACCTGGTAAGGTTTTTGAGGTTATACTCAGTTTGGTTTCTGCCAAACATGCTGTTGTGTATTATATTCAATCAACTTCATTTTGGCCTCCTATACCTAGACGACACTCTTGGAGAAGTCTTGTCGTTCATTCAGGTGCTGTTTTGCAAACCTAGGCCATGCAATGCAACAATGTTCTTTTCGCAGCAAAGAAGCGTTTTTTCTGGCTTCCGTGCCATAAAAGCCCTATTTGTTCAATCTTTTGATAATTGTGAATGATGAACTCTAGTGATTACTGTATTGAGAGAGGCATGTAGATCCCTGGGTGTCATGATTTAGTCTCATCTTAGAGTGAATTTGCTGGGACAAATACTCCTGGGCATCAGGCAACAGTCATTAACTTTCTTGAAAATAATCTTTCTCACTGTGGAATGATGGACTTCATATTGATTGGAAACTGTTTTATAACCCTTCCCAGATGGATGAACAGCAACAATAATTTCACAGAGACGGTCAATGATGTCTTTTAACCTAGGCAAAATCTGTTACCTCATACCTGAATGGTCCAGATCAAACTGACAATGTTTCACATTTATTTACTGGTGGTAACACTTCCTGATGATAAAGTAATCATGTGCACTTGTACAGTACAACCCAACTGTAATTATCTCATTAACTAATATGAAAGCGGTAACGATGCACTTACTTTTTCACACAACGCTTCTGGATATTGACTTTCTTTAATAAATGATGACAAAGTGAAATTTGGGTGTGATATTTTCCACATGATGTTGGATCATGCATTTAATATTAGGTCTTAGAGGATTAGATGAATCTCAGATGTATATTAATATGTGAAACCACAGACTTTTTTGTTTCATTGTAGAACAACTTCCAAATTATTTGGCATCATTCAGCAACAAACTTTTTCTGAGTTGTAGGGTCATAAAAGTGAAATCCATTAAAACACATATGGACTGTACACTACATCATACGGAAAACTCAGGTCAGTGCCAACAGTTAGAAAACATGCTAAGACACTGCAAAAAGTCATTTTGCAACTGTCAGACAGTTAAAGCAGCGTAAAGGTCTTTGGCCAAGGAGTGTCCAGGTACTTCTCTGTCACTGTGATGACCGGTATAATATTTAGCGTAGTGACACCTTGAGGCAAAGTGTCTCCTTTAAATTTCCCTATGCCAATTTTCTATGATTATGCCCTTCTGGGAATTTTATGTGTAGGCATCAGCTCTTGGGGGGACAGTGTAGATACTTCACAGCATCATCACCGTTAAGTTTCAATTTCTCAGAGTTACCCATAAACATATCATTAAAGTGCAAAATCATGTACAAATCAGACCCATCTGAATAATTACTTTATATTTGAAAGTAAAAACTAATCCTGCAGCACAGCCACTGCGAAATGCATCATACTATTTTTAACTAGGCAGCACCACTAAAAATCTTTAATTATATTGTTTAGCAAGCAAAACAAAAAGTTAATTACTCCCACGTGCCACACGAGGTCATCATTTTTCAAGTTTCTCCTCCAAGACTGCACTAATAAGGCAAGTGTGCTGTTTGCTTTCAATTGTAGTATTTAGTTTTTAATTTGTCAGCTTTTTTCATAGCAGAATCTAACTCACTCCAGAACCCACCCACACCAGGAGTCCCACCAATGGAAGGAGCATCTGGATCCTGACATTTCAAATGACAGCCGCCATACGCACACCTACACAGCTAGTGGCAGTGCTATTAATAAAAGAAGGATGGAACAGGAATTTTCCAATGGTGTGGGTGTTTACATTTAAAGGGTACATTTCTCATACAAGAAGTTCCGATCTTAAAAGAAAAAATAATCACGTTTATGCCATTCTGCAAGTTTTCAAAAGCAAGTCAGTAATCTTAAGAGAGTGAGAGCAAGTTGCTTAAAGATTTTCTTTCCAATGTTAGCACTCTCCTAGTTATCATTTCTTTTGTTGTTCTGTTCTTAAATGGCAGAAACCCAAACCCTTTCAAAAGTATGAAAATAAAAAGTAGAACTACGACACATGCTCTCCACCGCATAAGATTCACCCCACAACAGATGGGCAAGCCAAAATCACAGCTTCACCACTGAGTCAGTGGCAATTAGAGTAACGTATGCAGAAAGTATATATCTTTGCATATACTTATATTTTTACTGTGCGTTATACTCTTTTTTCCGCCCTTGTATAAAATTGTATTTCAATCAAAGGTACTGAATGCAATATTTTGATCAGCACAGATTCTGAGGCTGAGTAACAGGGAAAATGACAAACTCTCTGTGCTGGAGGTGGGCAGTAGTGATAGAACAGGAGGGAGTGGTGCATTTCAGGACTTTCTCTGAACACTAAGTGGTCTGAAAGTGTAGTAAGAAGGTCTTGTCTCAGCACTACGAGATCTATAAATTAGAACATTTGCGAGTCTTTTTCGTTTTAACGTTTTTTTCCCCTGTTCACCAGTGCTGCTCTATGGAGAAAAGATATCATTTAATGCAACCATATACAAAGATAAATACATAATAAATATATAATAAAAGGGCCGTTTTGAAGACACCAAAATCAAGTTTAATAGGTTGCTCAAACAACAGCTAAAAAGATCATTACCTTCTAAATAGCATAAGAAACCTTAATGGTAAGAAAAGCTACATTTGGAGACGAGGGGAACGTCACTGTGTGCATTCCTGACATTCCAAAGTGTGGAGGAAGGACGATGGAGTGCAACACCATCTCCAAGAATGTCTCCTCCCCTTCTGTTTGAGTTTATAAAAACGGCATATGTTGTTTCTATCTGCTCCCTATCTTAGACATCGTCTGGGTCTGTAGTCAGATAAATACCTACCTGCGGAACACAGAAGTGGTATGAGCCAACAGCCAGACGTGCTCACTTTAAGAAATGCAAACAAACTAGGGTGGAAGAAGGGTACTCGCCTCCCCTGTGGTACAGGGGGAGCTCCAACAGCCAGGAGGTGTTTAAGTATCTGTCAGATGGTCTTGTTGAGTTTTTCTCGTGTTGACAATAAGAAGGTAACAGATGAAGCTGTGACCTCAGAGACACCTTGAACATATTTTCCATTATTGCAATTTAAATGAAGTAGGCTAAGAAACGATTTATTAAACAAGCCGTGCATCTTGTAGGTAGGTTCAACATAAACATACAGTTGCATAACTGAACAAAATTTATATGTGCATTGACACTGTCTCGAAATGTGTTCGTTCTCCTATTAGTTCCTTCTGGGAGCTGTTCGACCTCACCATAGAAAAGGTTCTCAACTTCAGAGAGCCAAAGATTCTCAAACGAGGCCAAAGCTGAAGACCAAAATGAAGTTTCTTCAAAGGAAGCGGAAACTGTGGCTGCCAGCCAGATCTAGGACTTGGCTTTCACTGCAACCTCTCACCAACTAAGGTATTGTGAAAATAGATCCAAGAGACAGGTGTCTGGAGTACTGTTTGGCATCAGTATCTGCGACAGCAGAGACATTTCTGGTGCTTGTCTCACTGCTATTTATAAAGGGGAGGAAAAATGTGAACAACAAATGCATTCACTGGCCTGTTCTAAATGCAGACGATGGAAAATGTGATCCCGCGCAAATTATGCAGAGTCCTTACAATGTGCCAAAACTTGTGAATAGCCAGAAGTGTTTCATCGGAGCAGGCACACTGCTTCTGACCAAAATATTAAGATATTTTCCAAACTTGCATTCTCCCTATCGTCACATGATTCGGATGAGAAGATGTGCAATTCATCGATGGAAATAGAGCCTCTCCAGCTCAGTAGACAGAAAAGCCAAAGATGTTGGAGAAACTGGAAACCCTAAAAGAATCCGGGATATGACAAAAGGCCACGCTGCAGGTGCTGCTTTCGGAGTATGAACATGGATTTCCATCGCAGCAGAGGTAAACATTTGTGTTTTTTAAAGTTTTGTTTAGAGCACTATGACGAACATAGCTTCGGTAAAAAAGTACACTTCAATTAAGAGATGCTAAGGAAGTGTCTTAAGTTAATATATTTCTATGATTTAATGCCAAACCGGATGCCCCGACTTGCATACTTTTTTTTACTACAAAGTGATAATGCAGTAACTCTTACACAGTTTTACATTGTTTGGAAACGGGTACTGGTGTTGATTTATCAACCTCAACAGACGAAAAGTTGAGTTGAACTTGCTTGGATTTTAACTCATGGTCAACGGGTCAAACGTGTTGTCTGCAACAATTGCATAACATGCTGAGCCATCTTGCCAGAAGAAATCTGCCAATGCTCTGTCTGTAATTTGTATAAACATACTAGTTTCAGAAGCAGAGGGAGTCTTAAAATATATATTCTTAGTCCGCAATTGATGTGCATTTCGGATGCCAGGTGCCAGATTCAAACAGACAGTTCAAAGGCCCATCGCAACCACTAATATATACTGCATCCAGGAACGTTCTATGGATGGAGGCAGGAGAAACCTGTGTCGAAATAAGGGTGTTTGTTGGAAGCCCGGACTGGAAGGCTGGGATGCAAATAAACTGCTAAAATAAAGTTATTCATTTAAAGGGATTCTAACTCTAAAGGTGTGGGGTGCCCTGCGGCTGTACACTGCCCTGAAGGAGCACCGGGTCAGGTGATACTCCCTGATTAGGGGCCAGAAACAGTTTCCTAAAGACTAGGGCATCAATGTACAAAATAACTGGCCAGAGAAGTTATCCTGTTTAGAGCACACATTTAAGATGACACCTTGCTGGTGGTGGGAAATTAAGCGATATTGCATTGTGACGAGGTTAGCTATATTGTGGGATGAGGAGGGACTAGTGCCCTGTAAGTATGAGCCTGTGTCATGGCTAATATTTATCTCTTGGACCCCTATTACTGATAGGGCATACTGTCCTTGTTTGCACCACAGCACACTTTTAAACAGGTGCACCAGACACAAACAGGGACAGTGCGCCTTTCTATGAAGAATGCGTTGCCCTCAGGGCAGCCACGAACTCGTGCATTCAGTGAAATACGAAGCAACTGTTTGAAAGTGATTCTCTGTGCAGGCGGCAACCCGCCTGCACTTTAAAAAGGGGTTAGATATGCCCCTGCAGGCGAGTGCAGTTAGTGACTACACCCACCTGAAAGGGGATGTCTGGGGTGTCCATGGGACCCACTTTCCCCTTTCCAGACGGCTGCCCTCAGGGAAGGCACTGATAGTGCACCACCTTTTTGTGATGCACGGTCATTACGCAGTCTAAGAGCATGTTTGCTTCTGAGCACACATACATAATATGGTGCAGGCACAGAGTCAAAGTGATTTCCTCATTTGCATGGTGTCATGTCTCCATGCAAATCAGGTAATTCTATCTAAAGATAGCGCTGGCGTTACATGTGCACCAGCGCTAACAGTACTACAGATGGGGCAGCACAAGTGTCTGTGGTCCCTTCTGTAATACCATAGTGCCCTGGGGGCGAGAAAAGCAGGCGCACGCGCCACTGTGCCCTAGGGCACTATTTGTAATTCAGCCCCTGATGTCTCAAGGCTGCACATAGAGTAATTAGGAAGTAGCACGGTGGTGGTTTAGAAAGCAAACATGTGAGTCTCAGCTACCAGGGGCCTACATCCTTCTTTCCTCACTTCTATGAGGTACTACTGGTGGTGTTATTTTTAGTATAAAAACATTTAATCTGATGAAAGCTATCTGCCCCCTTACTTCCTTTACCCTCTTGCCCAAAATGACCACATATTCTCGGATTTGCAACACACAAGTCACAGGTTTGAATCCTGACATGGAACACTCAGCATTTCATCCTTCAGAGATAGACCAATAACTAGCTTCTTTATGTCGTGATTCATATTGCACTTCTTATCTAAGAGCTGAACATAAGAGGTGTTTCTATTGCCCATTTTACTGGTACACAATCAATCCATCTCTAAATGATGGAAAGCGGGGTCAGCTTTGCTGAGCAGGAAGTTTAATTAGTGACCTGCAGAATATTGCATGTTTCTGCGGCAAATACCTAACTCATTGAGCCATCCTGCTTGTATAAGTGCCATATTGAGCACAATAAAATTGGTGAAACAAACCCCTCTTATATACCCTGATGTGAAAAGACAAAACACTGGAAGCAAGCTTTACCTAAAACACAAGTTATAATTGTTTTACCACCTCTGCCAAGCTCCAATTTTCCAAAACCCACTTTTTAAATTTCTCTTGAAATATCCCCCCCCTTAATGGACTCCCACATATGACTTTCCGTTGCCAGTTGGGCTAAATCAGTATGGATTCACTCATGGGAAGGGGAATCTTATGAGGAGAGTCGCTGTGGGGACCTGGACAATGAGTCCTAACCATCCCGCCACAATAGCTGACTTCCCTTTAACGTTGTACCAATTTTGAAGCTAGACTTAGCCTCAATTCTCACCGTGAGTCACCCCAAGCGAGTTAAGAACGGCTGACACAGTGACTGAAGGAGCTAACAATGTCCCAGTAGGATGGAACGTGCTCAGGAACATTCTAAAATGTATCTGTACACTTCTTTTCCTTCCTTTTGGCAAGCTATAAATGGTTCTATCAGGAGACACAGAGCCCCTTGCACGTGTGCTCCCATGCATGTAGGAGAAAGCGCTGCTACTGACTTCAGCAGCACCTCCCCGGGTTAGGAATTTGGTCAGCTGCTCAGGCAAGTCTCCAGGCTGCACGGGTCGCCATCCCCACCTCAGACATGACCCTTCCTAAGGCATTCCTCATTCCAAATCATGACTGTCTTTCAGCTGTCGCTAACAGTCTGCTTTTAAAGCAGGCCTTTCTCTTGGAACTCCTCAGAATAAAAACAAGCATTTGCAATGCAATAGGTCTCGCATTTGCTAAATTTTAAGCTATTGGCATTGTAAATGACAATGCCTTTTATTTATCTGTTTTCAAAACCAACACATAGATAAAAGGTTTGTCATTTACAATGCCAGTAGCTCAAAGTCTCGCAAATGCGAGACCTATTGCATTGCAAATGCTTGTTTAAGTTAACCATTGCCATCAGATGTCTACATTGCCTTCCAATGTAGACATCTTGTGAGAAAGATCTTTGTTGGAAAGTTTAAATGCGGGTGGTCTTGGAAAAAAACAAAAATGGAGTAAATACAACTTTTGATGCAGGATTTCACTTAAAACAGGCATGTTCTCACTATGGGCAATTCTGCCAGTTTCCCTTTACACCCATCAAAAAGAAACCCTTCCATGCACAGACATTACAACTGTACAAAATCTGATTTATGGACCATCTTGCCACCAAGCTGCTGACATCTCACTGGACGACTGCAAAAAGAACAATTGATGGACAAAATGTTGAACAATGTCAAACATTCATCCCAGTACAGAGATCTGGGCCTAAATCCATCGGTTTTTTGCTCCCCATGCCATTCCAGGACAACACCATCTCAAACACTGGATCCAACTCAAGTAACACCGAAGAGTTATGGAGTAAATTAGATCATACTAAACAGATAAAAATGTTACTTCTCACTGATAATCAAGTTAAAAGCGTGTTGTCTCCTATGTATATTTAATCCTTAATAGATGTCACCTCATTGTTTAGTGTATCGATCCAGGCTATAACCCTATTCTAACTTCATCTCCAACACCTTTTCTCCTCTTTTAAGCGTGTTATTACTCGATTAGCTTTTGGGTTTTTCCTGTTATATGATATTCGTGGTTCCCAATATAATGACTCAAAGTATTTTAGCTCAAGTATTTGCAAATAGGAGACATTGTTAATGCACATTATCAACAATGCAGTATTGTTCTCCTAAAAATTATTATGTTGATGTAGATTACACTTATTAACCAAATATAATGTACCACTGTCTCTTTTATTTTTATTTTGACTTACATTCTCCTGGTTTATTGAAAATAATAAAAATTACATTGAACAAAAAAAAAATCAATTACCCATCAAACATTTCGACCATAAAAAGATAAACACAAGCAAAACGCACAATTGACAACTCCAAACGCCCGGGCAATTTATACATCCGTCCCACCACCCAAAAATACACAAAAGGGCAATCTGAATCAACTTGTTTTAATAAAGGAAATAAATAATGCGCCCTACCTGCATACATGCACACATACACACATTTTTAAAGGTTAGAATCCAGGTGGCCTCTGTACAAAAACACAAAAACCTTAGACCCTCGCCACAAATTATTCTCAAACGGCACCCCAAAATTAGCACATGCTGTCAAAATACAGGCCTTCCTTCTAATCATCTCCCTGCTCAGACACTTCTATAATCGCACACAGAGTGGACATGCCATGCAGAAGATAAAAGGCGCCAACCACCAACCTCAGGCTGCAGGACACAGAGAAACCAGTGACTACTCCCGCTGGGAGAATGAAAACAACGCACACCGTAAAAATAAACATCACATGCCCGCCGGGCGTAAACACGTACCTGTTCACAGCTTCCAAAATCAGTATGGAAGCTTGGCTCGGCTCTGCCAACGGAGGTCTACCCACACTCCCACGCATGGAGTCAACTCCACTGAGAGACGGCCAGCGACTGAAGGTGCAAACCTCAAAGGCGGCAGGAAAGCATGGAGGTTTGGGTGACAGACACTGTCGGCCTACCAGGAGAATGGTGTACAACATGGCTGCATCACGCATCTGAGGTGAACGAGTGCAACGTCACCGACAGCTCCTGTGAGGGGAGCGGGGCATCACAGATGCTCTTGTGACAGGAGAGAAACACTGCTGTGACAGGAGAGAAACACTGCTTCTAATCACAGCGTGAACCCGCCAGCTCAATGCAAATAAGGCGTAAAAATAAATAAATAAACGGAGCGCAGTGTCCCTAAAGCCAGCGCCGCCTTCCGAATTACAGTAAAAATAAATAAATAAACGGAGCGCGGCCGCCATGTTAAGTCTGCAGTGGTCTGGCGCATTAAAAAATATATATATTTAAAGTTAAATCACGACGTCGCAGCACTTACAAAAAAAAAAACACATTTGTTCCGGCACGCGGCTTAAGCATTTGCAAAGCCGAATGAAAATAAAATAGTGCTTACCCACTAATGGAAGGAGACAGTATAACGCCACAAGTAAAAGATCCAGTCCGGGTGGGCAGGGCGGTAACAAAAAAGCCTCATTTTCAATCGGAGGCCAGCGTTTTGCATAAATGATGACGCCAGCCAATGGGAATGATGGGCGGGGCTTCAAGTCCCCTTCTGAAATCGTATCGATGACAATAAGCCTCGCAGAGTGAGGAGCGCATGCGCGCTCCAGCGCTAGGTCTGCGAGTCCTAAAAAGGACTGTCAAGGAAACATTTATTTTAGTAAATGAGCGACTCTCACACGTACAATCACGTGCACACGTAGTAGTGGTATGGTTGTTAATATTTTAACCTAAGTAATGAAGACGCTTTTACAAGCAAGAGAGAAAAACTTGGTCAAAGGTCAAACAAGAGTTGTTCTAATCCAGGAACCCGAATGATACCCTTCGAGTCCACAAAGACCTTTGGAAACTCTAGCAGGGAGCTAATACAACATGCAGTGTAGGGCTTCGCTTCATGTCGCTCTTGAAGGAGTGTTTTTAGATATTGGTTAAGACCAGCAAGTCCTTGCACTCAGCACTAGATGTTTGACAACTCACCATCTTTAAAACACTAGTCCTGATTAGATTCTGGGACAATCTCTGCTATTGCAATTAAATCCCTCCCTGCTCAACAGACAGGTTCCATCTTCCCAAAAAAGATCATTGAAAACACTGGTCAAGAAGTGTCTATCAGTCCAGAAGATATCGCTACAAACATGCGTTAAATTCTTTGTGTTAAGACACATACTTTGCTATCTATCCCCACGACTAATGGCATAGAAACATTTCCCAAGTCAAACCAACACATTAATAAATATAGGGGGTGATACTAGACAAAAGCCATGCCTCTAGCGCAATTATACTCAAAGTACGGACCGGGGCTTGCGGCCCTCTTGACCTTAACATGTGCTCCCACCCCCGGTGAACAGCATTTATTTGCTGAGCACTAATATTCCAAAATAATGTTAATTTAACAGGCAAGCATTTATGTGCAGGTTATTTGAAGTTATTAAGGTGGTGCCAACTTTAGGAACACGTTTATTTTTAAAGACATCTTGCAACAAATGTATAAAAATAGGATTATGTTTTGTCAAAATTCAACAAAAAGTGTATTTCATTAACATACAGAAGCGTTTTACCATACCACTGCAATGAGGTATTTTTTTAAGTGATAGTTTTCAAACATGAATTTATGCTTCCCCACCCCACCCTAATAACAATGCCAATAGTGAACTAAGAGGCAAGTCAGTTGTCATGTGCACCTTCTGGGTGGCCTAGGTTGCTAATATACGTGGACAACATTATAATCAAACACAGGAGAAGGTTTTGTATAGTGCACATTCTGAACTCATGTATTTTGAGGTCCTCTTATATCCATGATGAAGAAAAAAGGAGGCAAAGTGAAAAAAAATTACTAGAGCCACACAGTTTGGTCAAGGGGAAAGCTGGGATTGATCCCAGGTTTTCTGGTTTCACACTGTGCAGTTCAGCCACTAGATGTACATGCGTCACTCCCCCTACAACCACCTTACACAATACCGGACACAGCCGGACCCCCTACCGCCACCCTACTGGTATCGCTGCGGCCCTCCGTCACACCACAGACCATACTTTGTGGCCCCTGGGCTAATGTTTGCGAGTACCCATGCTCTAGCAGCACAAATCACTTTTAATGTTCAGGCTAACCCATTTCCTCTATGGCCGTTACCACATATTGTCCATTTCTGACCTACACCCAAGAAGAAATGGCCACGGTTTCTCTGGTTTTACTAGTGTGCATTCATTATAATAGCATAGTTATGAGCTCTTGGCTTAATTTCTTGAAAAGTTGCAGTTTGTGCAAAAGACAGCCGCAAGGCGTGTGCCTCCTTAAGTGTAGGCAGCCACCAGGATAACAGTCTACTGACTTGTTTTCTACATATTATAAGGTGATCACTCACAAAAAAAGCCACAGATTAACATTCATAAAATACAATTTATTAAGGCTTTCGCCTGCAGCAATGTAACAAAGCAACAAGTGCCTCTTTTCAGCTGGAAATAACCCAGGAAGCAGCAAAGAGGGAGAAAGAAGGTGATGGTGGTGTTAACTTTCGACTGCTTAAGTTCTAATGTGTCAGATGCTACATTGGGAAAAATACAATTATGGTTCATTCGAGGGTTTGCATTAAGAGACATTCACTGCCAAAAATTGTGTTGAATGGACCTTGCCCTCTAAAGGATATCTAACAACTCCGCTGTTTAGAGAATGTCTTATTCGTTATACTTCCCATGTACAGTGGCATAGTGTTTTGAGTTTTTGTTAGAACCCCAGAGAACCTTCAGCTGGCAGACCTCGGTAACACGAGACCATAGATTTTTCCTGACCGACAGGGCGCTGGAGAGTCCAGCATGTCCAGGAACCATCCTAGTATCCGGTCCTTGGCCCCTTCACAGTCGTTACTTATTATCACTGCCAACAACACCATGCTGCTGCATTCTTCCTTTCTTTCTTGTCTGCTTTTAAAAACACTCCTTTTCCCCTGTGGCATGTTCGTAATGATGATCCTTTTACCATGCAACAGAGGACCAGTCCTTAAAAACTGTAACGCAGCATAAAAGGATAAAAATATACAGCTGTACTTAATCCACTAAAACAAGCCATGCACACAAAATAAAGGGAATGTAGGAAGGGAAGCATAAACCTTGTATCGTTCCTTAGCAGACAAAGAAACAAGAGAGAAGCAACTAAACTCTGCACTCTAAGAAGAGCAACCAACTGAGCGATGGAGGACTTGTCTATAGTGCCCTGAATGGTCAGTCTCATCAGAAGCAAATGGTACAATGGATTCGAAGAGTCTGATAGATCAGAAAATACAATTGTTTAGTGCCTTGTAAAGATTTTTGATGTCCGCCTTGAACTGAATGTGGAACTCTTTGGAGGGCATTGCGGAGAAACAAATTATGCTTGCAGCAAAAAGGTGGCCATGTTTGGCACTAACTAGAACCACCGCACCAGTCTGCCTGCGAACTCCACCTGTTGTGCACACAAGCATGGACTAATGTCCCAGGCATTGACCTGGATATAGCGATTGGTAATACCCGATGACAATAAAAAAAACACACACTAGACCACAGCTGTAATCCAGATCCACAATTCCCGTTCTGATCAAACACTATTCTAAGGTTCTAGAGAGGAACCATACACAATTAATCAGCTGAAGCCCAAATGCATCCTAGCCGAGCATCACGCTGCTCTAAGATTCCAGCATCAGTTTGCACCTTGTTGGGAAGTATCCACGAGGAGTTCTGATCCACCGCAGGGTTGATTTGGTCCAGAAAACAGAAACGTATTTGAAACTAATCTCAGGCATCCATGAAAAAATCGACATCTGCCTCTCAGTAGCACACATTCTAGACTTACAACCAAAGATCCTAGATTGTACCCTCTCATTCCCCATCTCATCCCAGAAGGATACTATGTTGTGCATCCCTTATATGTTTGTACACTTTTATTGTCCTCCGTTCACAGTGCAAATATAGCAGCATGCCTCAGTTTTCTCGCATGTTGTCGTTTTACCCTATTGTTATGTACACCACTCGGATGCACTTATAATTAATGACCTCAAATATTGTTTGTGCGGCCCTAAGTCATGGTGACAAAAAAGATGTATGTGGCAGTCCAAAACTGAAGGGATTTCAAAGGGTTGGGAAGGGACACATCATTTTTCAATATGATCCCTTGGGTCTTAACTTGGACGTAAAGCAAACCCAACTGAAAAGCAGCTGCAAAGGAGTTCACTTCAGGAGAGGTTTTACTGTGTCCCTTACAGGGACTCAGTCTCTGAAAAGGAAGAGATTCCCGGCACTGTCTCTTCACCACTGGCGCTAAAGGCACAGAGGTTGTCTTTTGTGGTCACATTTACAGGACATCCAATCCATTCACGTTGATGGCTGCATCAGAACTAAGAGCAAGGGAATCGAAGGTGGGAGCTACTAGGATTAACAGTTGGGTAAATAGCATGCAAGCTGGGACATAGCTTATTGACATTGAACGATAGCGTCTCACTGAATCTTTCTTTGCATTACACATCATTAAAGCGCGCCCATACTATTCAAACTTCCTTAGAGCCCCTGGGCAATTCTTATGCGACAAGTGAGAGCAGCGGAGTGCTCACCACTGTGCAGCCCGCTTACAGTTTATGTTTATTTTGATTTTGTTAAACAGGAAAAGGAAGCGGAGAAGATGTTTTCCTTTGTGAAAAAATTCTAAAAACATATGTTTTGCATTTTTTAAAGTCAATGTTTTTGGCCTTTTCATGGGAAATAAGTACAAGAGGCGGGAAGGGATATAAATAAATACAGTCTAACTAACAGAAGGAGCAGGAATGCAAACTTTTAAAGTTTTTCATTCCCAGACCCAGAGAGGAGATTCTCGCCACACTTTTAAACTAATATTTTCAGCAGTTGGCCATTGATGACTTACAACCATTATTACAGCTGACCCAGATTTTAGGGTACACTATTCAGCCCCTGACCGAAGCGCCGCTCTCATTCGACTATCCTCCCGCTTGTGCTAGGTGAGGGGACTCGGCCAGCGGGTGCCAAAACTATAAAGTACAGAATATAGACTGTGCCTACACCAGGGGTCTCCAAAAAGTAGCTGGAGCTACCAGTAGCTCACCAGTTTCATCAAAGTAGTTCTGAGAGTTGAAGTCAAGTCTAGTATCTCATTCAGAGAATCTGTGCAAGGCCCTTAGAGCCAAACCAATGGCATGGCCTTATGCTAACCTCTAACATACACACTGTATGCACCTTCCAGACTGGACCATGTTAGCGCTATCCTTCATTTGGCTTGTGAGGAGCTCGAGCTTCGTAGCATTCAGTTCTAGAGAAGAGGCAACAGTAACCTGGCCTAGCATGGTTTAGTACATGTAAACAGCAAGATTCTGCCAAGGGTGGATAATCCAGAAAAAAAACCATTTTAACAAGGGGTGTGCAGAAATTTGCATAATTTCCTTTTGTGCAACAACCCAAAATTTCAGAAACATTTTGCAAAATGTGAAATGATAATGTGGCATTTAGCGCTATATTTTTGCATGAAATGTGTCCTTCCATGTGGTTTTGCTCGCTTTCTGTTCATTTGTGTTAAGCGCGTGCTCCTGCAATAGGATTTTTACCAGAATGGACTTGAAATTACACAACAGGCCATAACGGCCTAACAAGCATAATGCACAACAATGAAAATTACGCCAGATTACACCGGTATAATGAAACGTTTGCCCAAGTCTACTTATAACCACTGCCTGCCTTACAGCTGGGATGAAAATGAAAACTATTGAGTTACAAAAGCACCTTCCAGCAGAGGTTGACAGCAAACAGTCTAACACATACACAGCTTAGAGTTGGTAGGACCCAAGTGTGTGCCCTTTAACAAAACTGAGGTCAAAGTGACCACTTTGTTGCGCTCTAGCATATAAAGAACCCTATCAATGTTTGGCAAGTACTCAACGAATCACAAGCTGAAGTCTCTCAGGCATTCTTTAATTTGTCAGCTTTCCCAAGGGCAGGGAGGGTCACACACACACCTCCAACCAATCTACTTGCTATCACCAGTGAAGCCTCAGGTAACAAGACTTTCCAGCGCATTCCCTGACACTCTGCATAGGCATGCCTTAACACCCACATAGCTCTCAAAGACTTCAGGCTGAATCACTGGGCTTTACAGGGCCATATCCTTTGGCAATTTGTACAAACCGTTGTTTATAGCTGAATAAATCTAAAAAACCCTTTCTGCAAGAATGGTACAATGCTCATACTCACTTCATATACAGCTCTATGATCTGACTGTACATAAATATCTGATGACAGTTTTGAAAATAACATTTCTGTTCCTCACTGGGGCTATCATGTTGTAGGCTAATCTGCTTACAATCAATTGCCATTTATATTTGTTCTTGAAAGAATGTCTAGTCACAGAAAATATTTCTTCGTAATGGTGTGTCTCAATTTAATTTTAAAAGCCGCCACACTTGCATTTTCTTTTTTTTGCAGAAGGGCAACCTGTGTAACATCAGATAAATAGCACCACCATTACATGAACAGCGGCAACCAATCTTAACCAAAAGGTTCCACATTGTGAACTGAAGCCTGCTAACGAGAGGGCAAGTGGACATGGTGACAAAATGGAGCTATATCTAATCTGCAACAGATTAAACAGTTTAGTAACAACCCATTTTCAGCCCCGCACCTGAGAATTCTGCGTTTCGGTGGCCAGAATGGGGAATAACAAGTGGCCCATGAATTACGGGCCCTATCCTGCATGCTCATTTCGCCTGCTTCGAGCAGGAAGAACCTGTGGAATAAAACACAGAGGAGGAAGGGAGGGGGGGACTGGATGAGAGTTAGAACCGGTGAACTCAGGATCAGGTAGGGTGGTACCTCCCAGGGTGATATTACACACAGACTCAGAATCAAGCCCTTTGTAACAACATTTCTGAAGCAAGTGGCTGTGCAATCTGTGAATGAGACAACACATTTCAAGATCTTGATCTTGCACTGATCTTGCACAGAAAACTGATTAACAAAGCAATAACAATATTGTTTGAACAGATGAAAAATTAGGCCAGGGCATTACATTTCAACAGGAAATGTCATGTCTAGCTGCAGGAACTGTACTTGTTCTTTGTAAAACTCTTGGATTTTTCACAGTGCCTTAAACTTCAGTGATGTAACATTGATGGCAGCACCCCCACTCTGAAAATTGCTCCAGCACCCCTGCTCAGAACTGAAGGAGTGCCCATGGAGGCAGGCCACGCCGGACCCCATGAAAATATGGAATGCATATCTGATGGTGCTGGACAAATTCTTAGGTGTTAGGCCCCCTTAGATTCCCAATAGCTACACGAAGAATCATGCTATAATCCGCTATCTGTATTCTGAGAGCTTCCACACGGGTGATTGGCCAGGTCGTTGTATTGTGCACAGCTAAATTGGTAAAGCTGTTCGCATATTTTACATGGGTCATACACTCGGAGGGCTGGAGTCGCATAAGCAGTGGGATTTGCAGCATAGTTATGAGGGTACGTGGATGCTGGAACTGGAACGTCTGAGGGCTGTGTTTGGAGATCATTTGAGGGTTGGGAGTTTATTCTAGTGCTATGCACAACAGTTCTAAAGGTGGCGCTGCCCTACATAGTCTGCAGTTATAGAGGCACTATTCAGGTTCTTGTGTTTTCTACTTATTTTATAAAACCAAAAAAGATAATAAAATGGTATGAAAAAATAATACAGCTGATAAATTATTACGATAGCGTGGCAAAAATAAAAACTGAATTGAGGCTGGGTGTGGTGCTAAAACTCAGACTTTAATGTTTATAAAAGATTTATTTTCAAAAAATTTAAAATAACCAAGAGAAAAAAGAGATAATTATTTCTGAGTAACGAGGAACTGAAAGTGCCCAAGGAGAAAATAAATGATAATTGTGTCAAAGAAACACATGTGGATACAATATCCTTAATGGAGCACAAAGAGAAACCAGGGGGTAGGAGACACTGAAAAATCAATATTCATTTAATATATAGAGTAGGATCTCCAGAGACATATTGATCCAACTCCACCACTCCCAAAATCAAATTTTCAAGGAAGAAAACTGAAATGTGTGGATGCTGCACTTTCAGGAAGAAACAGAGTGATTTTGTGGAACAAATCCCTTGAGCCTTACAAATCAAAACAATATTCCTGTGAGAGGCAAAACATAAGTACCAGAAGAAAACATCCTCAATCCAGTGTCTCAGACATACAAATGTAATTATTTATTTTTCTGCTCTGATCTTTATGGAATGCTAAGATAGCTTTTTGCATCAGTACTATGGATACTGAATACCAACTGCTTCATGTTCCTTTGCCCTACGAACCACTACACTACTGATTCAGTTGCAAGAACGGTGGTGTAAGGGAAAGCTCATCAAAAGGACAATTAATTATACTTCAACAAGGCAACTGTATGCTTTGGGTCGCATCAGCTGACAGATTCTTTAATCCAACATTGTGAAATAGTGAACTTTAAAATTGGAGAAAATTGTTGATCTGGGATACCTTGTGCACGTGCACAAGACTGGCTACAATGCACTATTAGAACAAGTCAAACACCTTTCTGTATTAAATTCTGTGCCCTATTCCAGGGTATCTGACATTATTCTTTCGAAACAGAAAACTTACATACGAAATCACTGAGGCCACAATTTAAAAGTTATCCAGTACGGTATGCTGTTGCCTCAGAGATACATTCTAGCCTGCATTTTGGTGAAACCATTCTATGAACCTTCTGTTTTGCTTTCAAGCATAATGTACAATGTGTTTTCTGCTTCCTATATTACAGAAGACTCCCAAATGTATCTGACCATGCATCAAATACTGATATTGACATGACAGGAGAAAATGATATCTGGCTAGAGAAACTTGAGAAACAGACACAACTGTGCTATGCCAATCTACGCGAACGGAACAACTGCCATTTACTGCGTACTGTGAGAAGGTTGTCCTCTGATTTTCAAATCCTATTTTACATCACACATGCAACAAAAAAGAATCTCTCTCCTATCACCTGGCTAACTCTTGGACCTTTTGTTGATATTTTTAGGCTGCAGGAAAGAGATTTTATTTTTAAATTGCTGGAAAACCCTGCTTATGAATGTCCATCATTGATGGTATTTACACTATGTATGGCATCAGATCAATAGGTGTGTGTTACCAGAAAAAGGAAATGGGTTCCATGGAGGCTTCTCAGCCAATCCCAGAGGACAAAAATAGGTGGAAAGCCTGCACTCACTTTCTAGTCAGAGGCCTGGGTTGCCACAAAGTAAAGTAGGGACATCAAGCCCGAAAAACAGATCTGCTGTTCAACCTCTGACTTGAAAAGCATGTAAATAAGATGTGCATGAGCACCCGGCAAAGGAGTATAAAACACTATATAAATACTACAATGAGGTACCATTTATTTATGAAGAATCTTCCCCTGGCAAGTAAAGCAGAGGTATCTGCTAGAAATGCGAGAGGTTGCTGCCCCTTCAAGGATCATACTTTGATACTTATGGTTGTATCTGCTGACAGAGAGGTCAGACTGAGGAAGACCCATACACTGAAAATTTGCAGAGATACCCGGGAGGTTCAGATTTAATTAACACACTGCTTAATGGAGTTTCCAAGTCTAATGAAATGCAAAGATTACACCGCAAAAGAAAAAGCGTGACAACAAAGATGTTGGGAATGATCCATTGCTAAGATTTCATAGGCATAAAGCAGCTTGGTGGGACTTGGTGAGAATGAAAACAGCAACATGCTTGAAAATGCTGAACTTTACTGAATTCAATCCCAATCTGAAAACCCAAAGGTGGGCCCCATAATACCTTCCATACAGCCAGCCACAGGCCTGTTGTATAAAAGGAACTTCATACTTTTACTATCAAAGCATTTAAAAAGCTGAATCATTTCACATGCTTGCACTGTGTTGTTCCTTTCTTGGTGTCCGCATGGTAGCTCAAGATTAAAGGGAAGTGGTGCTGCCCAGGTAAATCATTAGTATCTTCCCTCATGCCCAGAGGGACAAGGAGTAGGCTTCAAAGTCACACTGAGGTCCTAGGCTGAAGCCGTCAAAGAGCCTATCAACTGTAGATGGGAAGGGTGGCTTACAATCCTATCAACTGTAGATGGGAAGGGTGGCTTACAATCCTATCAACTGTAGATGGGAAGGGTGGCTTACAATCCTATGGACTGTAGATGGGAAGGGTGGTTTACAATCCTATCAACTGTAGATGGGAAGGGTGGCTTACAATCCTATCAACTGTAGATGGGAAGGGTGGCTTACAATCCTATCAACTGTAGATGGGAAGGGTGGCTTACAATCCTATGGACTGTAGATGGGAAGGGTGGCTTACAATCCTATGGACTGTAGATGGGAAGGGTGGCTTACAATCCTATCAACTGTAGATGGAATAGGTGGCTTACAATCCTATGAACTGTAGATGGGAAGGGTGGCTTACAATGCTATGAACTGTAGATGGGAAGGGTGGCTTACAATCCTATCAACTGTAGATGGAATGGGTGGCTTACAATCCTATCAACTGTAGATGGGAAGGGTGGCTTACAATCCTATCAACTGTAGATGGGAAGGGTGGATTACAATCCTATCAACTGTAGATGGGAAGGGTGGCTTACAATCCTATCAACTGTAGATGGGAAGGGTGGCTCACAATCCTATCAACTGTAGATGGGAAGGGTGTCTTACAATCCTATCAACTGTAGATGGGAAGGGTGGCTTACAATCCTATCAACTGTAGATGGGAAGGGTGGCTTACAATCCTATCAACTGTAGATGGGAAGGGTGGCTTACAATCCTATGGACTGTAGATGGGAAGGGTGGCCTACAATCCTATCAACTGTAGATGGAATGGGTGGCTTACAATCCTATGAACTGTAGATGGGAAGGGTGGCTTACAATCCTATGAACTGTAGATGGGAAGGGTAGCTTACAATCCTATCAACTCTAGATGAGAAGGGTGGCTTACAAGCCTATCAACTGTAGATGAGAAGGGTGGCTTACAATCCTTTGAACTGTAGATGGGAAGGGTGGCTTACAATCCTATCAACTGTAGATGGGAAGGGTGGCTTACAATCCTATCAACTGTAGATGGGAAGGGTGGCTTACAGTCCTATGAACTGTAGATGGGAAGGGTGGCTTACAATCCTATCAACTGTAGATGGGAAGGGTGGCTTACAATCCTATCAGCTGTAGATGGGAAGGGTGGCTTACAATCCTATCAGCTGTAGATGGGAAGGGTGGCTTACAATCCTATCAGCTGTAGATGGGAAGGGTGGCTTACAATCCTATCAGCTGTAGATGGGAAGGGTGGCTTACAATCCTATCAACTCTAGATGGGAAGGGTGACTTACAAGCCTATCAACTGTAGATGGGAAGGGTGGCTTACAAGCCTATCAACTGTAGATGAGAAGGGTGGCTTACAGTCCTTTGAACTGTAGATGGGAAGGGTGGCTTACAGTCCTTTGAACTGTAGATGGGAAGGGTGGCTTACAATCCTATCAACTCTAGATGAGAAGGGTGGCTTACAAGCCTATCAACTGTAGATGAGAAGGGTGGCTTACAGTCCTTTGAACTGTAGATGGGAAGGGTGGCTTACAATCCTATCAGCTGTAGATGGGAAGGGTGGTTTACAATCCTATCAGCTGTAGATGGGAAGGGTGGCTTACAATCCTATGAACTGTAGATGGGAAGGGTGGCTTACAAGCCTATCAACTGTAGATGGGAAGGGTGGCTTACGTCTGAACGAAAACAGCTTCTTCTTTGTTTGCCAGGCTTTCTCTCTTTGTACAGTACCTTGCAGCCTGACTGCAGCTACTTTTGCCAAACCCACCCATTCTACAGGTGCTTACTTATTAATAATAATAAATTATTAAATTGAGGAAAAATTACCATTTTCAACAGATTGATATGATGTGGGCTACTGGAGCAGGACCAAGACTGGTTTGCATATGGCGGGTCTCTGTTCAGAGTGACTTGGTGGGTGAAAAACTATAGTCTGTATTTCAACCTCAAGTGATCACTGGTGACTGAGATCAATTCAAGATTCATTCCATCACTTTTGTTTGTTTCGGGCAGATGTCTTAAGTGTGATAGGTAAGCCCAAACATGGATTCCATAACCACTGTGCGACAGGACCCGAGCCATACCTCATTAATGAGGCCCAGGTAGCTGGAAACCTGTTTAAGTTTGCTTCTGTTCCCATTTGGAGGGGACCTTGCCTGGCAGTTCAGACTGAACTGTTCGTATTGGACCGAGACCAAGAATGATTTGTATATGGTTGGTCACTGTCTAGGCTGGCACGGTGGGCAAAAACAATGGTCTAAAATGCAGCTCTAAGAGATCAACAGTGTCTGAGATTAAATCAAACATTCCTTACAACACTTCACTATGTGTTGCAGGAGATCAACGTGGCTTCCTTGAAATGGATTCCGGGAACAGCTAAACAGGCAATTTAAAAAGGGTCCCATCTGACAAGTTTGGAAATAGGGGATTTGTGAACCCCTTCCTTTAGGAGCTATGCGGGATTCTTTATGGACACCTTCTGTCTACAGCTCAGCAGACAAAAGCTCAAAATTAACACAATAAAGGAATACCAGCGTTAAAAGCAGAGCAAGCATGAGCAAGGAAGAACAAAAAATGGGTATATAAATAAGGGAAAGAAGAAAGGAATATTCAATGGAAAGAAAAGTGAAAGAAAGGTAGGAAGGGTGATTGGAAGGATGGATGTGTGGGTGGATGAATGGGTGAGAAGATGGATGAATGGATAGGCTGATTGACAAGTGAAAGGATGGCAGAGTTAAGAGAAAGCTGAAAGGATGGATGGATGGTTCTGTTGGGGGATGGGTAAGTCAAAGGATGGATGTATTTGTAAATTGATGTATGATGGATGCATGTATTGAGAATGGATGTGTGAATGATCAGAAGAATGGAATGGCCGATGGAATGGAGAAAGATTGAATGATGGATGTAAAAATGAATGGATGACAGAATGTAAATGTGAAATAGTGGATATCAGTGGGTGGATGGAAGGGCAAATGAATAGACGCTCGAATGGAAGACAAGGGAGCTCTTGTAGGGAGGGGTAAGGCTCTCTTGCTTCGTTTGCTTGGTGCCATCAGAGCTTTGGTAAAAAGTTGGGGGCATTTCGATGTTCTTACTACTCCCTTGTTTGGACATTAAGCTGAGAAACTTAGCAGCACCACCTACAATACAGGGAAGGCTGGAGAGAGGGTGCCCTCAACCACTTCTCTCGCCTACTGCTATAGACCTGACAATGTTAGAAAACAGCAATGGCAGCGGCTGCATCTGATGTGTGAATAGATAGATGTACACAGGTTGGCAGCATGGGTTCGACTGTGTTCCTGAGAAGGCATTAGCATGCTGCATGCCTAAAGATATCCAAACTATCATGCGTATATATATGCAGGAGCCTTTGGCCGATTTACTTAAGGAATAAGACCAGCACATCTTAAATATAACTTTTTAAAACCCATAAACAAGAATTACCTCAGCAAGAGAGCTTTTTTTAATTAATGGGATTTGCCCAGAACCTAAGATTCACATAAAAGACAACTACATTCAGAGCAAAGTTCAATGCTTGAAAATGTTGGGTTGTGGTGTTTTTGTAATGTTGACAGCGGGTTTCAGAACCTTTAACAAAGGCGGCCCAGTACGCTTTCTGTCGTTTTCACATTCTGCAAAGTTGATGGGGTAAGGAAGTTGAACCAGACTTTAAATAATCCATCTGTCTCGCCATTCCACAAACCTATGGCAAGATTCCTGTGCAGTAAAATGGAAGGCCGGCGCTCTCAGTTGTAATCATCATTCCCTGCGCGGACTGGAGTTCCCTTGGAGCAGGCAATCACAGGGTGAGTCATCTAATTGAAGTTCCTGGTGCTGCTGACTTCTTATTGGACGAGCTCGTGGTTTTACAAAACCTCTTACAGACAGCACTGAGTACCAGATACACAACGTGGACAGATGCACCCACAACGACGGAATACTGCATTACTTAACACTTTCTAGGTTTTCTGCACAGTATCCAATGTAAAATAGGGAAAAACACAAACACACTGAGGCACATGCAGACACGTCAGTCTGTCCTCCAGACGCCAACAGTCTACTTTTCAAAGTAAATGGCTGCATGGTATGTAATGTTCAATAATTGTGCATCACAACATGCTGATGGCAAGCCGGATAAGACACCGGCACATTTCTGCCTGCCTTTCCGCCCACAAAGATTGCATTCCGGCCGCAGCTGTGCTTTGACTTGTGGGAACTCAAGACAATAGGAGCGCATCGAAAGAGCCGAGGAAATTGCATTTAAGAACCACCGTGAAGCGTGCTGGAAAAAACTGCACAGGGCACGGATCACAAAGGCGACGAAAACCCCCAAACACAAAACACACCTACCTATGGAAGAAGTCATAGCCGGGCTCCTCTCGCTGATGCGGGTGCTCTTTAAAGCTCGCCACAGGACGCGGGACAGAAACGTCCCGTCAGCCTCCCCCTCTCGCCTCCACTTCAAAACGCAGCGCCGCCTGCCTGGCAGCTGGAGCGAGTAGAGACTGCAGGCGGGAGGCTCCCGGGACTGCTGGCCGGCTTCCTCCCCTTCCCACCCCTGCTCTCCCCCCGCCCGTTACGCACACACGGCAAAGGAGGCAGAGCTCAAACACTCTCCAGAAAGCACCGAAGGGGAGAGGGATTTCCTCCAGATAAAGTAATTCGGCTTCTGACAGCGGGGCACCGTCCGCTCTCTCCGGTGGGCGTCGAATCCACTGAATGTTTCTGTTGGTTTTTGCCTTCTCCTGTCACACTCACACTCCCTCCATTCACGCTCTGCTGACTCCGCCTCTTCCGAATGTGACTTTTTGAAGCCCCTCGCCCCACTGACACACGCAGCTTTGTTACCGAGCTTCCCAAACTACTGCCGCTGTGTCCGACAAAATAAGAAAGTAAAAGGCCAAATGGCAGGGGGTGGTCTAGGGAGGAGTTAGTGAGTGCCCTGCTCTCGTTTCTTTCTGTGTCCAGCAACAAAGCCCTCGGGTGTCTTTTCTTTCACAGTCTGACCCTGGCCTCTTCAGTCGCTCCATCTCCTTCGAACTCCAGTGCATTATCAGATGAAGGAGCCATGCTGGAAACAGAAGCTGGAGGAAGAGGAGGCTGTCAGAAGTGACGCAAGAGGGCCGCGGGTAAATGCTGCAACAAGGATTCGGAGCTTTCTATTAACAGAACTAGGCAAAACCTCTGAAATAAATGCGCATCCGCCAAATGGCTTTGAAATCGTCAATGCAACAATAATAATCATGTTCGTGCATGCTTAGCTGTAGCGCTCCCTGGCAGTTTTTGCCATTTTGCAGCACTTACATAGCAGGTGTTACTGTCTTCTCAATGTTGCTCGTTTGGTATCAGAGGGGTTAAAGACTCGGGTGGACTGACCTGGACTCACACCGATTCGAATCTATCACCAGTAGTTTGCACAATAATTTCAGCCGTGGGTGCTCAACCCATTGAGCTGCTACAGTGGACCACAATACTTTACAAGCACAGAAGACACGTCACCGAGACCTGATTAGAAAATGGAATCGTGTGGGGCCCATTTTCCTTTTTGATGTCAAAATCTATGAGGATCACCATACAAATAGCCAGGCGAGGCCCCTGAAATGCCTAATGCAGCCACACCTCAATGAACCTCAAAGCACTTCAATGTCCACGCAGGGTGACATGGAGTTGAACCTTTGGAGACTCACTGGCAAGCTAGTGTCCTCAGGTTTACCAGTGGCTGCGATTAATTCAACCAACCCCCCCATTGCATTTTTGTTTTCATTAGTGCGACGGGTAGGCCCAAATGCGGGACCTGCTCACAGCCCCATGGGACTGAAGCTTCACCCTACTGAGGAGGTCCAAATAGGCAAAACCTGGTTGCTTATGTTCTGGTTTACAAGGGACAAAACCTGACAGCTCTGGCTGGACTGTCCCTACTGGGGCAGGACCAAGGTTGATTTGCCTATGGTTGGTTCCCGTCTGAGGCGGCTTAGTGGGTAAAAAAAAAAAAAACGATGTATTTGAATGCAGACCACAAGAATTACTAGTAGATGAGATTATTTCAAACAATTCACCCATCTCTTTTTTGTTTTTCTCTGATGTTTGATGGGCACTGCCTGGACTCAAGAAGTGGTCAATTAAGTTACACAATGTTAATCTATCAGTAGAAAAGTATAATTTATTGCAAATTATATTGTCTTAATACACATAGTTATCATGAAAATGGTTTAAGAGCAGCAGCAATACACAGATCTATTGAGAAAGCAGCCCGGTACTATCGCTGCATCACTGGAAATCAAGGGCAAACCCTAAGAGCACCCAATTTGGTGATGTTGAGAACATCTATTTTTATCCTTTTCGAACCCAGTGCCCTAACTCTATTCCTCTTCTTCCAAAAGCAGAAGCCTGCATTATCCTGCGCCATCGAACGTCTGTATTTTCTTCTTTTCCAAATGCATTTCACTGCACAGGAAGAGCCTTGGGAAACAGTTTACTGCAAATGATGTACGACCCGTTTCCTCTTAAAGTTGTTCAGAGGTGTTCCCCAGAGAGGAGCATGGCTCTCAGAGAGGATGTTGGAAGGAAACGACTCACAGTACTAGCACAGGGCATGTCAGAGGTGCCCGACACGCCCAGCCTGCCAATAGGAGCGGGTCATGCTGCAGACAGTCCTTTACGATGAGAAACACCACAGATGAAGGGTTCTTTGCCTCTCAGTCTCTGCGCGTTCAGAGACCTCTAGTGATGCTTCAATGAAAGCGGCATATGTGTGCCCATAAAGGCATGCACTTGCACCCTGGCCCTGGCTGTGGGAAGAGCTGCTCACACTATATTCAAAAGCTATTCACATGTGGATGAACTGAAAGGGGCATGATCACTTTTAACGACTGTTGCAAGTAGGACTGGCCTTCGCTCAGATAGCGCCCTGGGCAGAACCAAATTTGGCGCCCCTTAGTCCCCTGCTTTTCATTCTAGTTGTAGCCTGTAACTTGAGATATACAAGGAGCAAATCATTATCTCCATTAATTTAGCAAATATGAATTTTCTTTGCATCCTGGTACTTGAAATCTTGTATTTATAGTGAGGCGCAATAAAACTGCAATGGCTACAACCCAAACAGAAAAGGTAGAACTAACTCAACAAAAAACCACTAATCGAGTAGCACAATAGTTTCCTATTTGTCAGCATTATGTGACCAGAAATATATAAGATGTTTCATGTTTAGAAAACAATTAGAATTTGGTGTTATAGAGGTTCCGCTGCTCCCGAATGAGACCTTCACTGCCTGGTTTTCTCCTGTCCTGTCTTCCCATTTCTTCCATGCTGTTTCTACTAAGTAAAATGTGACCATGGGGTGGGCAGTGTGGCATTGGGGGATCGGACTATTGTTTTCAAGGTCAAACCTCGGCTGATTACACAAACTTGTCCTCTCCTCTCCTCCCCCACTCTCACCTGAATCACCCACAGCTCAGCTCCTTCCTGCGAGTGCCAAATTGTAAATGAGGAGGGGTAGAGAGTGAGGAGATTGGAGAACGAGAGGATTATAATGAGGCTCTTGCAGCCTGTACAAGACAAGAAAAAGAATGATTAAAGACTGTGTGGGCTGGAGCCATTTCAGAGCGACACTGCTGCATGAGCTGGACGCAGGGCTTTAAGTGGACCGGGTCTCACCGGTGCTGAGCACCAGCAGTTTTTTAAAGGGGGCCACAAAACGGGTCTCTATCGGACATCTGTTTTGTGCCCTGGCACAGGCGGTTCGTTTTTTTCCGGATTGCAGGGCCCACAGGCGCATCATTGTGCGCTGCTCACACTGCTCACTTCTCACTAGTGGAGAAGTTACGGCATGACGTCATGCCAGGTGAGCATTGTAGGGGAAGGGAAATCCTTTAAAGAGAGTCATTTTCTCTTTGGATTTCCCTTCTCTTTTTGAAACTCAGGAGCAGCAACATCGTTGTGGTGTCCCCAGGGCTTTAATGGAAGCTTTTTCAATATTATATACAAGCCATAGTTGCTGCTTATTTATCTTATGCAACTAACAACCATTGACAAAGCCAATAGTCCTGACTTGTAGGTATGATGTTACTTGTTGTATCATATAGCTGGATGCAATGACAGAAACAGCAAAATACAAGTCGGGCAGCACACTATGCTAAGCACAGATTTCTACCTTACATGTTTTTAAGCCACGCCCTTAATTACATTGGCCATGCCCCTTTGAGAGACCCCCAGTTTTTCACCCCACTTAAAGCCTTGGCTGCATGGAACCAGCTCCTGGCACCCCACAGAACGTCGATGCCCTGAACACGGGCCGAGCTCACCCATGCTAAAGGCCGGCCCAAGTTGCAAGAAAAGCAGATCCAGGATGCGCTCATGTGTGCTAGCCCTTGAAAGCCCCCAGCCCCTTACAAAGCTGGCCCGGAAGTGATGCTGCCAGGGCATGCCAGTGACCAAGCCCAGGGCCCTTTCAAACTCAACCTGTTGGCCCCTCCTCTAAAAGATGTAGGAAGCAGATGGAGCTGCTCAATGTGACCCTGTCCCCTTATATCACCCTGCATGCGACGTGGTCAGACATTCTGAAGGATCTTCCAAGTGCAGATGCAAACACCAAAGAGATGCAGGATGCACAATACTGTGCATCATAAGGCAGTGTCCTGCAGGGGACAAAAAATAGGCACGGGCACCAAAATAAAAGTGGCCCCCATTAGCGAACGAGATAGTTAAAAAAGTGGCTCACATTTACAAATCAGGCCGGTTTTGAAATTAGGAAGACACCCTGTATAGGTGTTTTGCGCATTATGGGAGACTGCATGATTTGTGTTTGCTGCAGGCAATGTTTGTGGGAATATCAGGGAAATCAATAGTAAACACCGGCCAACCTGGCCATAAAACCGCCCAAATACTGTTAAAAAAACAGCCCACACACTGATCTCTCTGACCAGCCCATCGTGCACTGCACGATAGGTCAGTCCAACTTTGGTGTCCAGTAAAAGGTTGAATACACATACAACAAACTTTATCTTGCTGTTTTTTTGTGTGGGAGCACACGTAAATGATGTAGCGCTCCCTTTGTATTTTTTTCCAACCAAGAAGAATCTGAAGAGCTTTAACAGACATGTAAACAAATAAATGCTAGATTTCCTCAGAGGTGAAGGGTTTAAATAATACCTTGTACATGGGCGAGGCAAAGTCACAGTTTTAAGAGAACATACAGTGCATTAACCTGTACAGTTTGAGTAGCATGGGATAAAATTCCCAAACACCCTCCTCTAAAATCCAGGGTTAAAACAGAGGTGATAACAATAGCTGCCTGGGGCAAGACAGAAGTTTTAAGCACTTCAAGATCCTCTTGGTGTAAAACATTGTAATAAGTACTTGTCCACTGCGGGAATCATTTACTTTTCAAAGGTCACCTCGCGGAGTCCACTGCGAGAATCATTTACTTTTCAAAGGTCACCTACCGCGGGAGCTTTGATGTGTAAACTGGTCATCCATTTATTAATGCTCTTTGTTGTGGGGCTGGCGGGTTGGACGTAAATAGATTTTTTATGGGTTAAGTTTCAAGTTTATTTTTGTTTCTTTAAAGTATATCATTGAAAATTATCCTAGGGTAGCCAACACCTCCACAGAGTGTGGGTAACTCTTTTAGTTTAGGTCACAGGGATCAGCTTAAAGGACCACAATCATCAATTAGACATCCGTTAGGCTACAGAAAAGGCAGCCACACAAATGATGTGATATTTACCCTGTACGCAGCAAGTTGTTGGTGTAACAATGGAAGGGGTTCAGTTGCGAACTAAAAACACTACTTACACACAGTCCCTTTCCCTTGGGATGGGACACCAGGAGCGTGGCACGCGCTGTTTCTCACACATAGCGCCCAGAGGGCAACTCCAAGGGAGTTGTCATTCATCGTGCCATTTGAGCCAGATGACTTTAAATGCTATTTTTTAACGAGGCGCGTGCCTTCCCACTATTCTCCAGGTTGAAAGTACCAGTGACCCACCTCACTGCTGGTCCAGCAGGAAAACAAATTAATTGCCCATCAATGGTGTACTGTCCACTGACCATTAGCAGGGGGGCGTCACCTTTCGATTCCTCTACCTCTGTGCACCCTCCCAAATGATTCAATCACATTAACATCCATTGCTCAAATAAACGGAAAGCCCAGTAATTGAAGAAAAGCCAATTTATTTAAGTGGATCGTTTGTTAGCATAACAAACCCGAAGTTTGAGCTCAGGGGAGAACTGTTGTTTTACGTCGATTGCAGACAGTGACACCCATCAATGGCCTTCAACTGGGAGCCTGCTGACCAGGCTTTAATGGCGTGGTCCGCATTTTTATCTGGTTTATCCGGAGACGGGATTTGTGTCTAGAGCTCTTCAAGTTGCTGGTTTGTTTTAGCAGCTCGGTCGCTTCAGAGCCAGAGCGTGTCAAGAGTGCTCGTCGTTTCATTAAAGCCTGGTGGGAGTCGGGCTTTAATAAAAGTGAAATTCAGCCACCGAGAGCAAACGGACCGATATTGGCATTTGCTGGTTGTTTAGTTATCCTCCTACCCCACCTCATCTCAGTACTACCCCAGTCACTGGAGCATATTAATATACTGAAAGAATGCCACCATGGTACTGATAAGCAGCGTAGTTTGTGGCGAGACTGGTCGCCGTGTCACTCTATCCAAGTCTGACAGCATAAAACACACTTCTCCAACAATCACAGCTTCGACACAACTACTGGCACGCTCTGATGCTGCACTCGGCCCTGCTTGTCAGCACAAGCAAACACCACGAAATGCAAATGTTACAGAGAAGTCATGGTGCAGAAAAACCACCATCCTACGTGTCTCTACCATTGTGCTGCACAGGAGGTTCTTCCAAGACTTTATAACCAAAGCAAACTTATTCAATAAGTCCCAGCTTCAGTGTCCAGGAACTAAACCAGAATATTTATAAATATATGTCTAACCCACTTCCCACTACACCTCTCCCCAGTTAAATCTTTAGAAAAAGCACACTGAAAGCTGCAGTTAAGTCCTATCAGTATTTTAAATCGGGGCATATATTTACAAGCAATCACATTAGTATTGCACCGCACGTGCCAGCTCATGGCTTTATTATGGACACAGGTCTACTTACATTATGGCTCAGACTGCAGTGGTCATTTACAGAAGCAACTGAATTGAAATTACCACCAGAAGTCATCACATCAGAGTTTTTAAAGTTTGGCAGGTATTACCCCATATGCAGGATTACAGCTTGTTCAGTGAGAGATGCAATAAGTCTGCCAGAATTTACCAATATATAGGACAAGTGGAGATAGCTAAGACAAGCTTAGTCACCAAAAACCAAACAGTTATCACTTGTCATTCTCAAAGAAACCAACAGGAAAGTCCAGACAACTTGCATTACTGTGCTGCTGGTAAACTAATGTCATAACTGAAGTTCTACATTTACACTGGCCAAGTAGTGGCATTTTCTTTCATTTTGCACGATTATGCACCAAATAGTTATTGGTCAGTGTTGCAAACCAGCATTCCCTTATAATTGGCTACAATTATGTCACTTAGCACTATTAACAAGGGCACTGCCACCATTGGCGTGGCATTCTGCCACAACTACCGTTAGAGGGCAGAGCCAAAATGTGTGTTGAAACACATGCTTATATCACTATAATGTCACTGCATGATTTATCACAGGATTTAACACACTATTTAGCATTGTCCCCCTGTGATATCAGAAGCATTACCACACCTGGTATTCCTCAAATAATTAGCCGCTGACTCCAAGTGAGGGTGTTAATGTAATATTCTGTGAGCTACTCAATGTGTTGATTCCACTATAGTGACATGTTTCCACTATATATATATATATATATATTATATGAACTGTATACAGGCAATACAGCTCACATAAGGATATGCTTGTGCAACTCGGTTGGTAAGGATACTATCTACCCAGGAATGACATTAAGATCGAGTTGAAGTTTCTTGGTCCAACCTCTGTGACTGATGTCACACAAAACACACAAATTATGATTTAAGCAGATGATCAGTTGCGTAGCTAATACCTGTGACACATGTGCTAATAAAATAAAATACAAAGTCATTAGGTTTTCTTGGGCATAAAATGAAATATTATTAGCTGTATAATACGGAGCTATACAATTGTGTGAATGGGTAGAAATCTGTAAAACTCCTGTCTAACTTGATAAAGAAAGGTGGTAGCAAAGCTCTGCTGTTTCACTATTACTACAGAAGTGACTATTACACCCGGTTATTTACAGTTCTTAATCAGGGTATTTTTTAAAACTTCACCTATAAGGTCCTGATGATCAAAATCACATAGTCATATGATGCCAGTGGGCCCGTGATTGCAGGGTACATGAGAACAATATGGAAATATCTAGTTATGCACAGCAGCTATGTAACTAATACAGTTTAATCAACAATTCAAGTTGAAATGTGTATATCTTTGAGGAAATTTTCTTCCCAGACACAACCAGTTTCTTAGTGACTCAACAGGATGCAAGCAGGCAGGACATCGGCAAAACACTTGTTAGTGCACCGGTGCAAACCAGTATGGGTAGATGGAGGAAAGGTGTCCATATGTAGAACGTCACCAGCTCTTCCTATAAACGACGAGATAGTCTGTTTAGTTCAGCTGGGATATATATGCTAACAGTTCTGGTGACTTGGGAGTGTGGGCCACATATCACATCTTGGTGGAGTTTTCTTATTCTAGATCACAAAGATCAGCCTGCACATTGCAAAACAGTTATGCACCACAATCTTATTCAATGAGTGATTGATCTGGAGTATGTCATTATTCATATCAACGAAAGCCATCATCAGAAACGGTGGTATGTCTAATTTGAGTACATTTTTTAGGGGATTCGACGACCTGCAGATATATAGGCCATATCTTGGGGCAAATTTAAAAGACATGACCCAATGCGGCTTGCCCTTTCCGTGAGCATGTCCCGTCACCGTTGCAATTGTCTTCTAAATCTGCTACCTAAAGCAACAGAGGCACTCAACAGTTCGTCTTATTTTGGATGCCTCTGAATCAAAGTCAAAACACAACCTTGTTCTGCGTTTTTCACACCTTAATCCAATTCCCTTTGCGTACAAGTGTCACTAGCTATTCTGCCCAGCTTGTCGAAAGAGAAGCGCTGTTTAGCTGGTTGGACAGGTACCAGCCGAGATAGAGTGGAATATCCAAGAGTGGCTGCTGCTAAATTAGTAGGGGGTAACAATCTTGGATATGTGAAGGGGGTAGCTTGCAGCATAGTGAACAAGTTGTGCTTTAACAAAAGAGTTGAAGCATGTAGTCAGTAGGCTTCCTTTAACTCCTGAAAGAGGATCATAAACTTACAAATTCATCGTACACCTTTTCATTCTATTTGTCAAAGCATTTATCCACAGAGGAGGATAACTACTGTGGTTCAGGGGAGAACCCTTCCTCCAAGAGGGTTATGATGATCTCAAAGCGTTAAAAAGGCAAGAAAAGTTGACCCTAAACAACTCGAACAAAAAGAAGCATGAAAAAAGTGTTGTCTCCCACCAGCCCTTAGGATTAAGACCCTAATGAGCTCTCCTTTGACCTTTTGACCAAAGGCATTTTAGCTGCTCTGCCACATGTGATCTTTAATCACAAGCCACCCTTCCCCTTTTAGCTCATAATAATACTACTCTGAATATGTGCTTCTTACCCTCCCAGGAGAATTTGGAAAATGTCCTGTCAAGTAGAATCAATTCTTTGAGTGGGGTGGGTTCTTTTATAGGTTATAGAGAAGTCTCATCAAAACAAATTAGTTTTTAGCACCTCGAGTCTCTGATAGGGACAGGGTAAAGCTCAACCGCCAGCCGTCTATATAAGCAAGAATCTGATTTATGACATTCAACATGGTTGAAGTGAGTTGCTATGGCATAGACATGCACTTGGAAACATATTTACACCGAGACCAGATCGCAGCCATTCAAAACTACTTTCAGCAGTGATAGAGATTCCCTTGGTCAACCGATGTAAAGTAAGACATTTTGGGAGATGTGAATTTAATACAGAAGGCTTTGATTTAATTAGCAGTTCGAAGAAAAGACTGAAGTTGTGATTTTCCAACTTACCACTGAGGTAAGTGGTAAATGCTTCAGTAGTGTTGGAACTATTCAAGCAACGAAGGTGTGAGCACCACAATGAACCCTGATAACCATGCCGTGTGCTTGAATTTTGAGAGTATATTTAGTTTTCTCAGCAAACAGCAGTGAAGATTCCTTAACTTGTTTAGCACTATGTATCACTATGCCACTAGGGTGATGGAAAGAAGGGTGAACAGCTTTCTCTGTCCCTGCTGCGCAGACTCCAGCACTGAGCATTAAATGCCTTACCATGCCCAAGCACCGACATCCAGGCTTTTTGAGCTTTCCTTTGTTAATAAATCGACGACTGCAGATGACCTTTTGAGGACTGCAGAATACAGTTGAGGCATTGACGCTCTTTACCAACTACCATAATACTAATGCAGATTATGTAAAACAATGACATGGCTGCTGCAGTTATGGGGACTAAACCTAGTGCCTGCAGAGAAAAAAATGCTAATTTAAGAAGTTTACTGTTGGCCAAGAACTGCAATGGACATGTAGAACAAAATTTGTATTGTTAAAAGCACATGCACTGGGGTGAACTGTAAACCCGGCTCAACGAAGACTGTGTCAGTGAGAGGTTTGACAAGTTTTTTGCTTTCCGCCATAGCATCAGAAAAAGCAATTAGTATCCGTGAGCAGGGCTTCGGAGCACACAATGTCTGCTCCCAGGGTCCCTTGGCTGTTACTGCAGCACAGTTTCAGCCTCAAAAGTTTATTACCTGAAGAATGAATGAAACAAAGAAGGCGCAATTAGTACTGAGACTTCATAGACAAAGGGGTCTTTATCTCTTCATGAAAGGGCTACATAATGAGCCTCTCTGTTCATCGCCTTCTGAACTACACAGGAAACTGCTGAAGGCAGCTCTCTCGCCAGTATGCTTGCTTACAAATAGACGGAATGGGAGGGAGGGGTGAGTAGGGAAAAGGGTGAAGTGTGTCCAAAGGGAAGGTTATTTCTCTGCGGGGAACAGGACTGTAAATACATGAGTGGACAATTGTCTTCACAGGTTTTCCACAACAAAATCTATTTACCTCTGTGAGACTTCACACCCAAGGACAGATCATCTTTATACCTATACACCCGGCTTCTCTAACAAGTAGCTCAGGAGCTACTGGTAGCTCTCCAGCTACCTAGAAGTAGCTCTCATCTATACAGACCAGCCTACTTAATTAAAAACTTTTGTTTGGTTCTATGCATCTCAAAAATAAAATTTGTGAATTCGCCATGAAAATGTGTGTAATTCAGAATTCATATGCTGCTAATTGGAGAAAAATGGATTTCAAAATATATTTAAATCTGATATTTGAGTGATAAATCATGCAGTATTAGTAATATTTGTAGCATGATGCCAGTGACATTGCAGCTATGGCTATCATGTATTACCCTTATAGAGACATTCCAAATTGGCAACACATTTTTAATTTCTGCTGGCAACTCTGCCTGATGCATTGAGGTGATCACTGCTGGTAATCTTGCATACGGTGGCCACTATGGTAATCTTCCGTGATGTGGTCACTGTTACAACACTTATAATATTAGAAGCTCAGAACACTTTTCAGTGAACTTAAGTAGCTTTAGGTACAGAAAAGGTTGGAGACCCCTGATATACACTGACATAAGAACTACACTCTTCAAAACTCAAGGCAGGCTAAAATTAGGTCCAGGTGAAATGTTTTTTACACAAGCAAAATCTTGCGTAAATGCTAACTGTTGGTTCTTGGGGATTTCATGTTATTTTTGTTATCCTCTTGTTAAACTGTTTAGCTTATCTCACCTGTGGGAGAAAGGTTTGAGCAGAAAATATTATCACCGAAATTGTGAAACTGATGTGTGCCACAGGACTTTTTGCTCCAAGCAGACTCCTTCTGTTGTCTTTTTGTGATTTTTGTAGACAAGGTATGCCCTTTCGTAAATTTTCACAAAGACTGGCAAAATGTATTTGACATAATATGCATAATTTTTACAAAAATCACATGGAGTACGCAAGTGAAAATTTTAGCCCACCCCAAAGTAAAATGAGACTAGCCTGCAAGATATGGCAAGAGTTCACATGCTCAGGGAATTCGGAAAGAAAGCATGCAGGGCCACTGGATGTTATTAATTTACTGTTGACTATTGGCACTTTCAGCACTTGCTGCAACCCCTAGTTATCCAGCAGACCCACTTATTTCAATTTGTACTTAGTTCCAAGTATTTATTAGTCTTCGTAATCTTGTGCGAATCTCACATATTGGGTTTCCTGTATATCACAAATTTTTGTTTTCTTATGTTTTTCGTGCAATTTTAACTCATGAGAAAGGTTTGAGCACTAACTGTCTAGTGGAAACTGTAAACTAGTTGTATGTTGTGGCTGCGTCCTGCACTAGCAACACTAACCATTTTACTTTTAAAACAATATGGAATATACAGTGAGCTTTCTTATGCGGAGACCACCGCGTGAGCATTTTATGTAACACACTTACATGCATCATTTTTGGGAAGACCTATGAATTTTGCCTCAGAAAGTTATGTGGCGATGACCATGATAAGCATAGCAGCAGGAGGCAGGGAGGTTCACGCAAAGGAAATCCTGCAGCCGGGAGGCACCCTACAAAAATGCACAGCGGAAGAAGAGCTCTTAGTTTACGCTGTCTGAGAACTGCCACTGGCAGGTGTAATTACGGTCATGAGAGAGCTAGAGAACTGGAGGCCGATGACGAGCATAGCTAATGTTTCTGGTAGAACCGAGAAGTGCCATTGGAAACCTGATGGAAGAGTAGGCAGTCCCACAGTAGGAGTGCTCATTCCAGAAAGCAGCTTTAGTTCCACTTACCAGGCTGGCGGAAAGAAATATTTAGTGGGAAAGAGAGTAGATTTGTTACAGAGGGCAATGCAGTAACAGGGCTTCAAATATCCAGACAGAAGTGAAAGAGGCAAGAGGCACTTCAAGGCTCACGAGATGAGTGCTGTAGTCAGATTGGCAGCACAGACACACTGCTCACTCACCCCGTTGGGCGATGAATTGAGGCCAGTAGTATTTAAGACCTACAGCAAATGCAAGAACCTGATCTTGAGCTTTGGTGCTGGATTCCAAAGTTTCCCCTAAAAGGCTGAAAACTAGCACACACCCCCACTTCACAATTTTGCCTAAACTGATCATCTCAGAGCGGAAGCTTCCTGCACTAATAATGGAAGCTGTAGTCCTCCTGACAGGCAGATTCCCGTTCCTGTGACACAATAAATGTCAGGAGCCAATCAACCCGTAGTATGAAAGCAGTTACCTACATTTGTAGCATTAATAGTTTTACATTCACACGTTGCGAGTCTGCCATGTAGTGGTTGGGTTGGAAACGTTTGCTTATAATTGTTTACTGTTTTATACTTTTTGGGCATCTCCTTATTGTGATTTTTGTGATAAAATCAGCTAATGGTCCACAGTAATAAATGCACTAGCCACACGTATAGATTGTTTTTTTTCCACCAATGTGTTCAATCGCGCAGGACAATGGCATAGGCTTTTCCACTGCCGGAATAGTCAAGGGTGACAAACTGGTGTTGAGGATACAAATTTTTTAGCATCAAAAGTCACCAAATGTTCACGAAATTCTCTTAAAAAATTCAAACTGCCACCAAATGTTTATGCACCTAAAAGTCATGAAGTGACGCACTCCACTACCACAAATCTTTATGGCAATACCTCAAACGGCATCATCAACTTTTCAAATCTTCATGAAATGACTTCAAAACAGAGCACATTTATTACACCGCAGTGGATCCCCAACTGACTGAAATTTCTCCAGTGCACTTGTGAGCAGTTTGTCATTTGTGATATTGATGTAAATGGCAAATAGCAGTCCGACATAATATTTACTTTCCAATATATGTTTTAAAACAAATCTGAAAATGGACTGATAAACCCTTGAATAATATTTTTAATTGAAAAAAAAGAAAATTAACTATTTCCGCCACTCCTGTCTCACAATCTCAAAATACAACTGTAGAAGTCAGATGTCCGTGGCAAACAGTTTTGACAGAAAATCATTCATTAAAGACATATTAAGATCACTTTACTCATTATTGTATTCAGTCTTTTTATAGTGCTTACTTTCAAACTCTGTCCAATACACCTAAATAAGTGATTCAATAACTGCAATCTATTAGTACACTCTGTCATTTCATTGAGTAGATTATCTTATATCTTGTTAGTAAACAGTGAATTCAGTTTCAATGTCGCCATATTAACTATTCTAACTGTAGCTAGGCTTTTCCCCAGCAATTGTACAATATCTTCCTCAGACTGGTCTTTTAAGAAATAGTACACTTCCTGTGGGCAAGGTTTCTTGGTTTTTAAATCTACTAATTAATTGCCATTTATTTGCATGCATGAATGTACAATAAACTAATGAGGACCCAACATAGGATCTAAAGGTGTGAAGATGGTGAATTTGTCTTGAATATTCTATTTAACATAACTACCCAATAATATGAAAAACTCCATGCTGTTTCTTACCCTAAAAGTATGGACTGATTTGAAGTTTGCTTCTGTGATCCCATAAGTTGATATTGTATTCCTCCTTTCCCAATGACAGAAGCCTTTCCCCAGGGATTATCAAATCCACATCCAGGAAGTTAGTGATGACTGGGACTGTAGGCCACCATTGCATTAGCTGGATCATTCAATTTCCCCCGCAATAGCTAAAGGTTTACACGGTCTAATGGTTTATATTATACCAAAATATTACCAGTTTAAGGAAAGTGCATAATCTAAATTTTTCAGAACATTTATTTGGTCACTAAAGAAAATTTCATTTATAAAGACTAGTATTATTCCAATGAGCTAGCCTCATCCTTCCATGTGCAATCTACTAATTTAGGCTGTTTAATTGGAATCTCAGTTCAGCCACAGGCCTTATCTTTCTATTTCTCCACTTTCTTCCTTCTTGTTTCTCCACTTTCTTCCTATCAGCATTGGGCTTCTGAACTCCAGTTGCTTCATACATTTGCTTTAGAGCCATTATTTTATTCTTGGAAATTATAAGAGTATGCAGGTGTTGCAGATTTACCCACTGTAAGTCTCAAATCCTGTTCGCACTTCAAACCTGTTATCTCTCTATATTGCTCTGAATACGCCAATCATCATTGCACACACTCATTTTATCAATTGTTTTAAAAAGTTTCCAACACCTGCCACAGTTGTCTCATTCTTTTTCAACCGGCTTTCATTGTTTTACCTTTTTGAAAGGGTTTGTTCTTGTTAATTGCCTCTCAATTTATCAATTCCATTGAACACTACCATGAATTAGTTTAATTTCCCAGTGTGCAAAGGTTACCAACCTTTTAGAAAAGATGAATTATGTGATATGTTATTTTTAGTATATTTGCTTTTTGTTTGCTTGAGTATTTGGGCAGGATTTACAAACACATTCTGAAATTTAAGGTAATAGAAATATGCCTAAACCTGTCATGCATTCTCACGTTTCTGAGTATTTATGAAAGTAAAACAGGGTGGACCTGGACAACCACAATCTTTGTAGTTTTCAAGGCTGAAGTCTCCTTTCCACTAAAAATAACATTTTCCACTAAACGAAAATCCACCAAGTTTAGGGTTAATTAAAAGTCCGATGTCCACTCTATTTTTGCACCACTGGGAGCATGTCCTTTCATGTGGTGAAACCCCTTCATCTGCATTTCAATATTGTTTTGGATGTTTGTATAAATGTACGAGTGTTTTGTTTATATTTTACAAATGTTTTGTGGAAGCCAGGAAGTTCCTACATTATGAGAATTTCTAAATCCTTCACATGGTCTCCTCTGGATAAAACTCCTTTTCTCCCAGTTTTCTTGATCATTAACCGTATGTGTATTTTCTGCTAATAATTCCCCATTAATCTAAATTCAGTGAACCAAGCTAAGACATTTATTAATGTTAATTCATTTTCCTACGTACTTAAATGCCACTCGGTGCACAAAATAATTTATGAATTGGAGCCATGGTACTACCCAGGGCAGCAATACACATCAGGACTAACATGAAACCAGTGGCAGGCATTCACAGGGTGGTATGTTTGAAGACCGGGCTAAATGTACAACAATATTCCCACTCTAAAACCACAAAAACCTCAAATCTGACCAAACAGTGTTCAAACACGGGCACCATGCCAGATCTGAAACCTGCAAACTGATTTTCACGAGGATGAAAAGAAAGGCTGGATTGTCTGCGATATGGCAAATAGATGAACTTGCCTTTAGAACTCTTTGCTGGTTGACACATAAATACATTTTGAGCGAGAACCCCAAGTGATTTCATGGGAAATAAGCCCTGCACGAGTCACAATGCTTCAAACTCAACTAATGATGGGACATTTGAAGACAGAGCACACACAGAAAATCTGCCGAATTAGAGTGAACTACATTGTTTTTAGTTTTCCTCGTTAACTCTTTTTCATATAGTCTAAAGAAATTCAATTCTGCAAAGGTTGAGATGCATTTTAAAGGACCAACTCTGGTATTTTACAACAGTGGAAACATCTTCAGAGGTTAAACTGTGGCACTTAAGTCTATTTAATCCTGTACAGTTTCAAGAACATGTCTAACGAGAAGAAAAATGTCTTAGATTGGGCTATTTTCGCATAGCACGTATAGGGGCTCCTTTTGGGATAGGGAGAAGCTGATATAATAACAGAATATTTTTAGCACAAGAAATCAAAAGCTCTTTCAACGTGTGTAACAGCACTATGAGCCAATTTCGATAGGCCTAGGAGGAAGTGAGAAAATAAATGAAGACTTTTTCATCATCCATACAATTTCATACCGATATGCCGCAAACTAATAACTGACACTTTGTACTGAAGATGGCAACACATTCCACCCCAAAAAATAAAGTAGTAGTCCCTGGAATCCTCTGGTCTGCGTTGGAAGACTTTTCTTGTCTGCCACTGGCCTTCTTCCATCGAACTTCTATGCTACCAAAATTATACTACCCCACTACCCCCGGACCAAACCTATTTCAGAAAAATCCAATGCAAATTAAATAATATGGCACATAATGTAGTGTTCTCACAATACAGCAGAGGGTCTATACTACTAAACCGGACTACAAAACAAAACAAGCTGAACACTTAGGTCTCAACCTGCATTTGAAGAAAAGGCTTCAATTACATCATTTAAAATAGAGCGCATCACATCACATCACATCACCCAGCATTTAGCAAGCATTCCAGGGCACTTTACAGTACTACACTTTCCCCAAAATTCCACTAAGCTGTTTCACTTAATTGTGTGCACAAGGGATTATTTTAGGTACACTTCTTCAGGAAGGAAGAACTTTTTCTTCATACCAGTTCTGTTTTACTACGAATATTAATACAATTGTCAAATATAATAGGATAAGTTTTTGATTCAGTCACTAACTAGGACATAAGAAAAACAGAAAAAGCATAGTACTTCTGAACTGCATGACAAACAGAGTGGGCAATGACATATACATTATAGTTTTACTCAAATGAAAAGGAACAAAAAGATGTGTTTCAGGACACAGAATGGAGGGCTCATGGTGAAAAAACTAATGAGCTAAGGCTGATCAGCCTGGTGATAATGACTATCTCTCACCATGAAACCTATATTGATAACACTGAGATTGATGATTGTGAAATGCGCAAGAATTATGCTCCTACCATGGCCTGTTTGGTACATCTGAGGGGAATTAAACAGCGGCTGCCCCAATGGAGTCATCTGGGAGAAACTAGCTGGGTTTTTCACTGTAGGAAAGAAAGAAGCCACCAAGGTAAGTTGATTGCATCAGTACATCAACATTTACATACAGTAGATGAATTAGAATGCAGATTTTCTTCTTCTTACCATACGGGGTCTCAGGCGACACAGGAAAAGCCGGAGTGGGTGGTACTGAATCATTGCCATTCTTAGTCGGTGAGAAGATGCTCGAGTCTACTTCATCATGATTGCCTTGGGAGCCGCCGAAGCTCTTCTAAAGTAAGTTCAAATACACCCATTAGTGAACTATAACGGAACACGTGAAACCAAATCATTAGCCTTCCCATGTGAAGTAATGGAATCAGTCAAACATGCACTCCTAGTCATGTGTGAATTCTAAGGGTAAATTGAAGTGAATGACTGATTTAGAAAATTACTTATGGCCAAATCAGGCCTTTTTAGCAGAGATTTTCAAGCCTTATTGTTTTTAGTTTTCCTGTAGATCTAGTGAGGCCTTATTTTAAGAACCCTTTATGTAAATGTATGTTTAGGCTTACATTGATTCAACTACCTGGTTCTCAAGATCTGATTTCCATGTAACTGGCAACTTGGTCCTTAAAATTGGTTTAAGGCATGTTGGAGACTTGAGAGACCTTTACTATGACATAACTATAAATGTATTTACAGCAGACAGGCTAATGATCAGAGGTGGACAGACAGAAGACGCAATGGTGGTATGTGGTAAAAATATTTAGAGAAACTGTTTTGTTAAAAGTGGGCCACAATTGTAGGGGTAGATTCTCTTAAAAAGGGAAGCAGATATTAACATTAATTAGTTATCTGGCATGCACCACAACTTAATTTATCAGTAGGAAAATAGAATAAAATTAGTACCAAACTATTATTACCTGACAAAATGATACCCATGAATAGTCTTTGTAAGAATGAAAAGCTAAATCAGAACTGCCAGATGCAAAGAGGCATCCTTGCTGGAGGACAGTGACAATCTGCAGTGCCTCCATTAATATGGCTACTTTGGGGGTTTTCCCCTTAAAAAATAATGGCAGTCTTTACTAAGACGTTCTTGAATGAGAGATTTTTGATCCCATCACCTATTTACTTTTCGACTGGACTGCAGAATCTTCGCATTTCATTTCATGGGTTATTTAGGCATACAGTGCATGAGGCATACCAGCAGGAACTGCTAATGGTACACACTATTAACAATAATTGACTGCAGACTGGAAAGTGCAGTTCTGGCTTTATCTAGTTTCTGGATGTCCTACACTCCTGCCATTTAATTTCCGTAGTCCGTATCGACTGCCCCATTTACCCCCTTATGGTTCTTTGTCAAGTGCTACTCTTATTTTACTTGCCTCTCATCATAATGATGGCCCATGACTTATGTATGGGTCGAAACATTGTCAACTATTCCAGAAACTATGACTGCGCATTTGACTTGCCCTCACTGTACTTGGTTGGCACCTATTTGTAGGCAGCCAGGCATGCGTAGCAACTCTAATGTCCTTCTAATCCTCAGAACAGATTGCCGTCAATTGTATGCCATCTTAGTTGCTAAGGTTTTGGGTGCCATTTGGATACTCGGGAGGAAGGTTTCCCCTATTAACAGGAGAAATTGGTCTTTTTTGCTATATACCTGCTTCCTTAAACTGTGTACATGCTGTGCATTTTTGGCTTTTTCCTCTGTCCTGTATTCTGTATGTATTTACATGTTCTTGTATTGTTTTAAGCATGATTTTTAGCTGATAATTTAAGATGCCTGAGTGCATCGCTTACTGAGATATCAATTTGTTTTAGGTATCTTTTTATCGATTTATTATGTACTTCTTTTTAACTGTATTTGCACATTAATGGCCCTGGTGGCCGAAATAAAGTTTTTTTTTTTTTAAACTTGACTACGAATATTGAAATACTATATATTTGATTAATGATTAATTCTTACTTTGTTGATCACTTACAATAGTCCAGAACTAATCATTGCTTGATTGTTTAATGCATGTACCTAATGCAGAGTTATTGGTCGACTCCTCGCTGAGTGCCCAAAAACTGCATGAAGCAGGTTCTACCTCTTTCTTCAAAATGTTTAACTCTTTAAATTTGTAAACACAGCACTTTATTATTCTGGTTGTATAAGTAGTGTAAAAGGAAGATTGACTGTAACTCTTTGGTTAACTTGAATGTTCTCATTTATCGTATGAAATGATTACCTTAGTGGAAAATTGTTGTATAATCTGCATAGATATTGCAATTTTTTATACATTTATTTTTTTTTAAACTTTTTATTTGGTACACTACTTACAGCAGTGACATTTGCAGTAATAGAACTAATGTACGACATTTCCATGCTTCAGTTTACATCATTTCCATCGACAGGTATATATTGTGTCATGCATATATCTTTAAAAGAGGTAGATCGTTTACTGTCATATTATTTATCAATCATCTTCGGATAGCGATCCTGTAGATGGTAAAGATATTGCAATTTTTTGCTTTTAAAATTACACCACATGGCATAAGAATAAACATGGAGACTCAATTTATTTAGCAGCTAACCAGTGAATCCTGTCGCATTAGATTTTAAAACGCTACCAGACGTCATCAAACAAAGGGACAATATGGAACCTTTATTGTTGTTGATTGTATACGATTGGGTAAGAGGACACACCTAGTCTTGTCCCTGGATGCCCCCCTCAATCTAAACTGATGATGAGACAGTCTGTACCGTAATCACAGGACCATATAAAATTTGCTCACTCGTATACACTTTGGAACAATGTTTTGTTGCTATGCTACCAAATTTACTTTTTGTGTCAATATGGTTTGACTCTCACCATGAAGAAAAGTCAGAAATGTATCGCATAGTAGGCTTTTCAGGCAACCAGTTATTTCAGCCACACTGATGTGAAACATGTTCTCTATTCGCATTCCACTCTGCTATTTGAGAAAAAAAATCGTAATCGCTTGTCTTTTTACAGTATCCGAAAAAACTGTTAACCCCTTCTATGCGTCGGACGCACGGGAGCCGTCCGACGCATAAGTGCTCATGTGCGTCCGATGGCTCCCGCGCGTCCGACGCCATGGCACAGGAAATCCCTCTGGTGCGGGCACCAGAGGGATTCCCTTTACCCCCCAACAGCCTCGGGAGCTGGGGAAGAGCTTCCCCAGCTCCCGAGGCCCCCCCGCAGGTTTCCCTGAAATGACGATCAGCGCGCACGTCGCGCTGACCTCATTTCAGTGAAACCGAAACTGAAATGAGCCAAGAGGCTAATTTCAGTTTCACTTTCCACGTGCTCAGGGGGCTATCTCAGCCCCCTGAGCACGTAGAAAGACGGGAGAGGTATCATTGGAAAGGGGAGAATCTTGTCTAGTTTTCAGAAATGTGTGGGTTTGGTAGGTTTCCCTAGATGGCCGCCGAGCCCGGGGCCAAAAACTCATGGGACCCCCCCCCCCCAAAACTAGGTAGTTTTGTTATAGGTAATTTTGATGTCGCCTCAATAGGTTTTGGGCCCTTGCCTGTCGCGGGTACTTGACCCACCCATGCGAGTGAGGTACCATTTTTATCGGGAGACCTGGGGAAAAGCTGGGTGGTAGGAAATTTGTGCATCCACGCAGATTCCAGAACTTTCCCACACAGAAATTTGAGAAAAAAGTGATTTTTTCAGCTAAATTTGAAGTTTGCAGGGGATTCTGGGTAGGAAAATGTTGGGGGACCCACGCAAGCCATACCTCGCTGGACTCCCCCGGATGTCTAGTTTTCAGAAATGTGTGGGTTTGGTAGGTTTCCCAAGATGGCCGCCGAGCCCAGGGCCAAAAACTCATGGGACCCACCTTGCAAAACCAGGTTGTTTTGTGATAGGTAATTTTGATGTCGCCTCAATATGTTTTGGGCCCTTGCCTGTCGCGGGTACTTGACCCACCCACACAATTTAGGTACCATTTTTCTTGGAAGACTTTGGGGAATGCGGGGTGGGTGGAATTTTGTGGATCCATGCAGATTCCAGAACTTTCCACCACAGAAATGTGAGGAAAATGTGTTTTGTTTGACAAATTTTGAGGTTTGCAAGGGATTCTGGGTAACAGAACCTGGTGAGAGCCAGACAAGTCACCCCATCCAGGATTCCCCTGGGTGTCTAGCTTTCAAAAATGTATAGGTTTGCTAGGTTTCTCTAGGTGCTGGCAGAGCTAGGGTTCAAAATCTACAGCTAGGCACTTTGCAAAAAAAGGGTCAGTTTTCACTGTAAAAATAAAGTGTGTCCACGTTGCGTTTTGAGCCGTTTCCTGTCGCGGGCACTAGGCCTACCCACACAAGTGAGGTACCATTTTTATCGGGAGACTTAGGGTAACACAGAATTGTAGAGCAACTGTTATTACCTATTGACTTTCGATGCATTTCTTCCTTCCAAATGAAAGACAATGTGTAAAAAAGAAGTCACTTTTAAAAATGTCCTATAATTCTCATGCTAGTATGGGTACTCACAATTTCGGAAATGTGCAAATATCTACTGTTTCTAAACTCTATATTTTGTTTCAATTTCAGAAATACATAGGTGTCTTTCATACCGATTTTTCCATGTATATATTTTCCCAAATTAATTGCTATATACCCGGTACATAATAAAAAACCATTGCAAGACGCTGCTCAGTTATTGGCTCTGGGTTCGTCGGGTTCTTGGTGAACCTACAAGTCCTATATATCTCCACAACCACAAAGGTCCAGCGGATGTAACGGTATATTGGTTTCAAACAGCTGTCATAATTAGAAGAAGTTACAGGTGAAAAGGTTGGCACAAATGGCTGTTTTTTTCAACTAATTTTCAATTTTTCCTATATTCAACTGTTAGTTTCTATAAAGTAACCTTGAAGGATCTACACAAATGACCCCTTGCTGAATTCAGAATTTTGTCTACTTTTCTAAAATGTATAGCTTTCCAGGATCCATTATTGCCTTCATAACCATTTCTACCGTTAACTGGAAGAAGATTGAAAGCACAAAAAATAGCAAAAATAGGCTATGTCCCAGTAAAATGCCAAAACTGTGTAAAAAATGTTGGTTTTCTGACAAAAGTCTGTCAGTCCCTAAAAGCTGGGAAAATTGTGATTTCAGCCCCACAAACCCTTTGTTGATACCATTTGCAGGGAAAAACCAGACGCTTTCATTTGCCGCACTTTTTTCCCATTTAAAAAAAAACCAAAAAACAATTAGCTGTATTTTGGCTAATTTCTGGCTCCCCTCCAGGGTAATTCACAAACCCTGGGTACCTTTAGAATCCCCATGATGTTGGAAGAAAAGGACGCAAATTTGGCGTGGATACCTCATGTGGTCAAAACGTTTCAGGGGCCTAAGCGCGAACTACCCCAAATAGCCAAAAAAAGGCTTAGCACAGGGGGGGAAAAGGACTAGCAGCGAAGGGGTTAAAGAAAGACCTCTACTGGTAAAATGCGAAACTGCATCAAATACAGTGGTTTCTAGTGACCCAAGAAGTCCCACAAATGAAAAAAAAAAAAAATTTTATACATACTATGTAAAAGAGCTTATGGATTTTGTGGTATGGGGTATTGTATGTATGGTTACTGCAAAGGAGCATAGCCCTTGCTGGTAGAATTATGTTAATCTATTCTAACCTCGTAACATCAAAATAAAAATAAAAACAACCAACAGTCCCAAAGTTAACTACATTTCATGTTGGATTAGGAGACATTGTTAACCATCCTCTTTGAAGCACATTGATTCATCCAATGAAAGCAAGAGTCTAGGCCACAATTTTTAAGAGCGAGACAAACAAAAAGATGATGGAGGAATGCTTGAAATAATCATCGACAATTACTCTGGGCCACGTTCCAGCCCATCAGTTGTTATTGCTCATTATGACACTTTAGAGAGGAAAATCTGCAAGCAAATCGGACGAGTACAGCCTTAACCACCTTCCGAACAAGAACCAAGCAACAAACACCAAACAGGCTCCAGCCATTTCGGCCTCTTCAGTGAAGTGCAGTTTGATTCCAATGGCATGGTGAACACAGGGCCCACGTCTTTGGCATACTCATCACATTTACATCATCACACAGAGAAAAACAAGAAAGTGATGGGTGAAACACTTGAATTATGCCTCATGGTCTGTGTTTGGATGGCCCCTCCTACACCAGACAGCTGTGCCAGGGGGCACGGTAGGAATAGAGGGGGCAAATCTCCTTGATGAAAGTGCGACAATAGGAGGCGCCCACCCCTACACAGACCATGAGGCATGGGGCCTCTCTGGATTTGGGCATCTTACCTTTGACTTAACAAGGAAACGTAGGCCCTTTCCTGTATATTTACAAATAGAATAACATAGGGATCCTAAAAACCCTGATCAATACTAAAGATCTTTATTTAGGCAAAATTATGGGCAGAAACATGTCGGCACCACAGATGTACCTGAAGGCTATGACACCCAATACCATCCTCTAAACATACTCTACTAGTATTTTTTACTCATACCAAGGGTACCACCTAATTAAGTAATTCTTGTGGTTTATCCCATGGTATTTTTAGTTGGGAAAACTGTGCCCCAGATAAATAATTTCTAAGGACTCCCTCAATACCATCCCCTTTGAGACTGAGTCCACCCTGGTAGCATCATCCTATCTATGAGGGATGAGGTGGCCTATGATGAAGCATGTCACATTATTTGAGCCCACCTCATCCAATTATTGGAATTTCTCAGATTTCGAGTAGTTAGCATAGGTAGACAAAGAAGTTCTCAGAGTAGGTACTAACAAAACAGAACTGTACCTATCCAACTGACTACCACATCTCTGTGTGCTGTGATGTAGTAAGAGAGGTAGGGTCTAATTTAGCCTCTTTCTCACTCCAATTGTTAATGATATACAACCACTGAGCCACCTTTGAAATGTGCAGAATTTATTAACTAAATCTGTGTGGTTAAAGTACTTTCTTTTACTTAAAAGGCTAGCTTTGGGCTGGAGAATACTTCATTGCATCTGTTGTTTGGCGGTAGAGTTCTGAGCTCTTGCCCCCCTCTACCTCACTGGGAGGTCTGTGACTGTCCACCCTTGCAACCCTGAGAGCCAAAGGGTTATATTTGGCCCAGGTTGCAAGCCATAGTAGGATGGACTTCCGACTCCCAAACAACAGTGGCAAATGACCTGAATCTCCACGGTTTGGGCCCAGTAACCTTGTCTGCCCTGTGACCCCCAGAAAGGGATCTGGAACAAAGATAGGCCTAGTACTCATGGTATATCAAATAAAGGGATGGTGAAATGTACATTAATAAATTATAGAAAAAAATCTAACGATTTTAAAGAGGATTTAGAATGATATTGACATAAAGTTAGTCTAACTGGAGTTTTCAAGCAGCCACACAACACCAAATAATGCTATGTTATAAGTCTATTTGCACCGAGGTATGTTGGCTCTATATTCATTTTAAACTTTGTCAACTCTCTATCCTGCCTGTAGAAAGATCATGGTAGAAATTTCAGGTTAGCAGTGAATGTGTAATTTATGCTGATGGGGAAACCCTGCAATATTAATACATTTCCAACTACACATTTACCAAAAACACATGTATGAAGTTATGATTTCTAAAATATGAAGTGAGGACTAGAGCGGAAGAAATTTCAATCCCAAATATGGCTCCCAAAAATATATATTTGCTATTATTGATATGCATTTTAAGCATTGCACTGAATTTATGCAGGGGTTGCGCAAACGGCATGAGTCTCTGAAGTAACTTTTAATACAAGATCTTGCTATCCCTGTTACAAAAAGGATGCAAAAGAGCATGAGAATACCCAAATAGAAGAGAAGTTCAATCATCTTCCATCAATGTTTCATTATTCCATGACTGAAGTAACGACTGTCTCCTACAGCCAGTTTAACATAGTTTGGGGAAAAAGATTCTCAAAGTGAGCATAACAGTTTTCAATGCTAGCTCACATTGTGCTATATCAGGGGATATCACATTATGATACACCTTGTATCTGTGGTCACTATTACAAAGAACCCTATAATGCCCATGGTTTGGCGTTTTGAGAATGAAAATGCGTGAACATTTTTACCCTGTATGCAATTAAGAAAAACTGTATTGTCTATGGTCTGGTGACTCTAAAGATGTAATTAAGAAGAGTTACATATTTTTGGGTGAATTTAGTACAATTATTTGTTAAATATTTAATTGGGATGGATAGCATTTTAATTGTTGGAGACTGTTCTATTGGCAACAGAAATGTAACCATCTAAACTGTAAAGTTTTTAGTAATCTAAATAATAAAGTTAATTTAACACAAATGTGTATACCCTATAAATTCAATATGGATGTTTCATTATTAAAACTTTCAGAAATAACATTCGAGTTGAAATTGAGTGAGCCTAAGGAAATTAGAGAAATATTGGTGTATGTTATACATGGCTAAAATACACAGAGAGATGCACACAGATATGGATGTTATAAAGCTGTAAAGTACAACGCATGACCGGTTAGCAGTTTTAAGGCACATGAAGACAGATAGTCAACCCAGGAAGGTGGAAAGCAAATGGTTCTGGTCACTGACAGAAGAAAGTGTGGTAAATGGGAAAGATATGATCAACTAATATGTACCTATCAGATGAGTGGAGCATCAAAGATCATAATCCTACATCATTCTATGAATGCTTGATTCCTATATGATGCGGCAAGCAAGTAGGTACCTTTTTATGCGCATATTTTCAGAAGGATTAGAAGGCCTATTTGCACACAAAAAACGCAAGTTTGCATTAGATAAAATGATATAGTCATTCAGACATCCCACTGCAAAGGACGAAATTCCTCTTTCAGCTTTCTTTAAGCTGAACTGAGGCTGTTAGCAAACCAATAAAAATGTGAACATAATTGCCATTAATTTTGAAACAGAGTCGTTTGAAAGGCACAACCTTTCCAACTCTGGTCATCCTCCAATGATACCTAACTGGAAAGCAACACATTTGCCCCTTGCTTGTCCAACATCCAGAAATGGCAGGAGCGAGCTATAGGCCATGCAGCTGTGTTGAATGGATTGTTAGATTACAACTTTTAAACTACCTCTTTGGTCATCAGAGCAGCAGGACTTGAAGTCTGTTCTGGCAACGTCTTCCAACCATATCTCGAATATGGCAGCGGCTCGGTGACATCGTTATCATACTGCCCAACACTGAGCTTCCTGTTCCTCCCACCTGAATTACTTTCTTTTAAAGATGAACCTGTAAGAATAAAAAAATGAGAGAAAAATCAGAATATTTCTTTAACCACTTCTGGCATCTTCCAAAATGCAATCTGAAACCGATGGTCCCTATTATAATCAGCAACATTTACATGCCTATCATCAACTTCCAGGCCTCAATACAATGCAAAGGGCCCCAACATATATTTCTTAGTAGTTCTGTAAACAGAACGTTAGAGCCAATCTTTAATTTGAGATAACTCTATTTTCCTAATACTCTGCACTATCACACTCAGGAGGAGATATAGTAAGTGTAGGGAGAGGGGCTAGGGGTAAGTAAAATGCACAAAATATAAATCTTAAAGTTCATTAAACTATACTGTGAGTAAATGCACCTGGTGCGAGTGTCCATAGAACATAATAGATAGACGGACAATAATAGGAAACATATTCCTCTTCCTTCTACATCAACAAAAGTATTCACATTTATGTTATTTGATGCTAGACGGCTAAAAAGAGGCTCAGGGTCTTGTAATTTAAAATGTTTTTAGACTTACATTAAATGCTATTAATTATAAATATACTCGGATCAAGTGTCATTTTGATTTAAAACCTCATTTTTAAAATAAAAATTGGGTGACTAATTAATTTTACGATTTTGGAGGAAATTACTTCTAAAATGAAAAATCGACTTACAGACCATGTTAGAATTGCAGCACACTTTAACTACAGCTTAAACAGCTGAAGAAATCTTTTCACATAGAAAATGACACGTATAAAAATGTGCTTGCTGCATAAACGTGAACGAATCCTTTTTAATGCTGCAAATATATATATATATATATATATATATATATATATATATATATATATATATATATATTGAGGAAAGTGTGTTTATTAAAGTGTATATAAAATTATGTAGAAAAGGTTTGTACTAGGCAACCATTCTTAAATGTGCCCCTTTAGTAAGGCCTAATAGCCTTTTTCTCTCAACTCATGCTCATAGTTTAATAAACGCTAATTTAGAACACTTTGCCTAGCATCAGCAACTTGCTTAAGAATGTGCTGACTTCAAACTTGTGTTTCTTTATTTTCCTCACACCATATTAGATCACCTACCTAAATATGAGCTTTGCACTGACTGCTTGAATAAATAATGATTGACATATTTTATGAATTCTTCACAGAATAATATTGCTAGTTTGCCCCCATCGTATCAGACTTGCTTTATATTCACAATGGACATAGAGCGCATCTTTTAGCTTAGGTAAGAAGGTTCTCATGAGAACTTTCCTCCATGTAACAAGGTCCTGAAACAATGTTTTACATTATATTGGCATGAATTTTTACTGTGGGAATCGGGAGAAGAAGCATGAAAGTTGAAGACACCATTGGTTTGAGCGTTTTCCATTGGATGAGAGGAGCTAACGTCTAATAAGTTTCTATACATTATTGTGTGATTTTTATATTAATGAGTGTTACTAGCTAGTTAGGAGGAGACTCTCTAGGACTCTGATCCAGATCGCTTTTTCCCTGCCTTGCGACTCTTCTACCGGAGAGTTGGTCTTTTACTTCTGTTGCCGACAGCTACTGATAAAGGTGACTTTATTCTTCTTTACCCAAAGACCCTTTTCGGATTAATGCTACTGCAAAGATCATTCTAATATTGATGGTTGCTATTGCAGCTGTAGGGAACTCGACTTAGTTTCCAGAACAACTCTTTATGGGTAGTTCATCTTATATCCCGAATCTTGCTCTTTTCCGAAAAGAACTCATGGGTTCCATTTAGAGTAGGTTAAGTTGCTTAGCTAGTTTAGTGACAATTTTCCTTTATGGAACACTTTGTATTGATTTATGCTGTCACTAATCATTCTTTTATTTTGATGTTATTGTAAACTGGCTAATCTGAATAAAGATGACCAATCAATATAAATCTTTTAAGATAAATAAGGGTGTTGAAACTTCATCAACCTCATCATTAACTGTACATTAATTATCTGATTGTTGATGATATATGCATAGTTTATGTCTTCGTTCTCACTCCTTTCTAATATGGTGGCAAAGGTCCATTGACCTTTTCAAGAGCCATCAGGATTTCCCAAAGGATGAAATCTGTAAGTTGGGTATTTAGTCTTAAATACCATTCTTGACTAATCCTCAGGCTCTTGCAATTTGGACTCAATGGACAAGCTTATTTTTTGGTATACTTTGAAAATTCGAACCATGGCGTATTATTGCCCTTGCGCTTGTATAGCACTTTAATGTCACTGCACTGTCTTTGTTACTGCTGGTCTCAGACAGTAAGACTGCAGATACAGGAACAATAAGTAACCAGTACACTAAGAACCAATTTTACTTTTAGTCATTTCTGCTACTTCTCTTTTACCTAAGCTCGCAACACCAAGTAAGTTTATTAGCAGCTAGGAGGCTGGTAATAGCAGGACAAGTGGTCAAACTTGTGATGTAACAAGAGGTCACAGGGAGTGTTATGTCACATCCACTGCCCATGACATTTTGATGACTCAACATACAGGCATCGTATAGTGATTTTACATACTCAAACTGCAATAGTTGATTTTTCCATAATTCACAGAAATTAGTGAGGCCCCGGCTCCACAGAATACCAGAGTGGCAGCAGCTGAGGCGAAGAGTGCAATGACAGAGTCCGCCAATCCTGCGAAAGACTACCCTTTATTTGCAAAGAATGGTAAGGTAACCCAGGGGGTAACCAAACCGCCCTTTGCGGATCAGGTATCCCCTGGCGGGGCAGCGCAAATCACCCTGGGCATGGTGTTTCCCAGTACTACGAGCCATGATGGCCAGGCTCTACTAGAGAACGACCCCGAGGGGCCTTCACAGACTGCTTTGGGGGACGATGGTGGTCCGCCTATTCAGGAGCCAGCGACACCAAGCGACCTTGGACTTTCCTCTCCCTTAGTATCCAGCGGTCTCCAGCTGAAATTCTGGGCCAAAGAGCGGGATCCACCCATTCAACAGGGGGATGCAAGTGTAACTTCAGCTGCTGGAGGAAGTATTACCACACCCCAATCTCCGATGGTCTCGACAGATCAAATGCATAAGCTTTTTGAAACTATCTTGGGTGAAATACGCGATTGCAAGTCCTCACAGGCCCAGGAACTATCTCTATTGCATCAGAGATTAGATAAAATATAGTCTATGGTACAGCAAATACCAGAGCGTTTTAGAGAACTGGAACAACGTGTATCAGATATCGAGGATCACTCCCTGGTATGTGACTCGAATATTGCTTCTCTCCAGAAAAAGCTGCAGGCCGCACAGCTAAAATTGGACGACATGGAAAACTATGCAAGGCGATCAATCCTGCATTTCGCAGGGATACTGTAGGATAGTGAACGTCTAAATGGCCAGTCCAACCCTCTAGTCTATATAGAGTCAGTGATCAGAGACCACATTCTTGATAAAGCGCCAGAGGACCTTACTATAATGAGGGCCCACAGAGTCCCCTTACAGAGACCCCCGGGAGCCAAGTGCCCTAGGACAATGATTCTTAACTTTTCAGATTATCGGATTAGAGAGGCTATCTTAACCAAAGCAACAAAAAAAAAAGAGACATTGTTCTACCAGACGGAGCCAATTTGAGCGTTCTCCGATATGTCAACATCTGGAGCACACAGAAGGAGGGACTTTGTGGGCATGATGGGTCAATTTAAGAATGCAGGAGCACAGGTCTCTATCGTCCAGCAGTCCAAGTTGAAAGTCCTATGGAAAGGAAAGTTCCATCTCTGCTCTTTTCTAGAGGAAGCACAAGAACTACTACAAACGATTACCCAAGCGTGTGGCAAATAGGGGAAAGGGTCGCTATTGGAGCAGAGTATGACCCTCAGGACTTCCGAACTCTGGGACTATAATAGCAATGTGTACTTGAGATATTTCTCAGAGTTTGTGGCCTCTTTTTGGCCAGCACTTTAGGCACTTTATGCACCTTGTTCACTTAACTCTTAGCACTTTATGATCGTATTCTGCTCTCTTCTACAAGGGTCATGTATATGTTGCTACGCCATCTCTCTGTGTTTTAAGTATTCCCTGTTTTCTAGGGGGTAATCCTATCGTATTTGCACTTTATGTACTTTACGCACGGTGTTCACTTTTACTATGGCACTTTAGTTTCATCTCTGCTAGATAGAGACATGGCAATCTGTAGCGGCAGGCGGGATAAGCTTGTGGTAATTAATTTCTGAATAGCTATGGAACTCCGCAAAGCTGATCCCTACTTTCTTTCGTATGACTAAGACGGGTAGTTTCGGGAATTCTTAGTTTTTGTAAGTATTACAGATCATGGCCAGCAGAACCAGTGCAAGTGGGCTCAAACATAGATTTAAAGCTCAAGCACTTCCTGTGTTTTGAGAAGGCTAACACTTCATGCACTTTAAGCACGGAATACTCTTTAAGAGCTACCCCGGGGGCTAGCAAAGGGAACTTTTTTTTATAGGTCACCGGGGAGGGAGGATAGACGCGCAACCAGGCACCAAGTCAAGGCGCCCTAGCACAATGGGGGTACTGAGGAGGCAAGGAAAGGGCTACCTCCTCCCTCAGGTAGTTTGGGGAGGGCAGAGGTGGCGGGGTTGGGGGTTGAAGCATAAACAAAATGGGCGCAGTAGTAGCAGGCAAGTAAAAAGTAAGAATAAGAATCAGAATCAAGTTAGGAATGTAATCAAGATCGGTGAGCAGGGAAGATGTGGCGGATGTTACACCACTAGGCAATGCCGGGCAACTCCAATAAGAGTGCTGTGTTGCGAAAGGAAGTATGGCAAAGGAGGGAGCATAATGTGTTTTTGTGGGCTTCGTCAAGGTGTTATGCGTTAGTTAGATGGATGTCCCAACCAATGAAATTAATTACATGTAATGTAAACGGTTTCTCGAATGCACGGAAAAGAGGAGCAATGCTAAACTGGATGGCCTTTTTTTCCCCGCAGGTGATCTTTCTGCAAGAAACCCACCTGAAATCTAATTCCCCTAATTTTACACTTCCCAAGAAATATGCTCATGCATATTTTGCCTCATCACATTCTGCGGTTCGGGGGGTGGCGATTCTACTCTCTTCCGCTCTAGATTGGGAGCTTGGAAAAGTGATTCGAGATGCAGGTGCAAGGTGGATTTGGATTGAGGTTTCAGTTAATAATGTAGACTTGGTGCTGCTGAATTACTGTGGGCCAAGTTTTGACGATATTGGGCCTCGGAATAAGATATATGATCTGTTAATAAATGCCCAGGGTATTATATTAATGGGAGGCGATTTTAATTTTATTCAAGACCTGGGTCTGGATACCTCAAATAAAACAACGAAAACCAAAGACAGCTAGACTGATAAGAACTATTAAAGAAGATTTCGCCTTAGTTGATCCATGGCGCTTTGATCACCCAGGCCTTGCTCAGTTTACTTGTTTCTCAGCTAGATATAAAACAGCCTCCCGCTTGGACTTTTTTTTGATAGATAAACAACTGGAGAGAGGCGAGTCTATTATTTTTTCCAATTCTTTTTCAGATCATTCATTAGTCTCTCTGGTTATATATTTACCCTCCCCAAAAAACACATAATAGTAGATGGTATTTTGATAAAGCTTTGCTTTCGGATCAAAACTGGATCACTGAAACTCGGGAATTCATACAATGGTTTTTTGAGGAAAACATCAACACAGCATCGGGTTTTATGGTATGGGAAGCTTTTAAGGCCACATTTTGGGGCAGGGTGATTTCATACAGGGCAAATCTTTATAAAACTAGACAGCAGAAGATCCAAGAACTTCAGAATGCCGTAGAGCAAGCAAGGTCAGAACTTATGTCTAAGGCCTCGGGGAACTCTGAGGATGAAATTCCGGGGCAGGATTTGACAAAGGCAAAGGAGCAACTTGCATTTTTTTTTTTACCCTGGAAGAGATCCAGGAAGTAATGCATTTAAACAGAAGGTGTACAAAGAAAGCCAACACATAGGCAAATTCTTAGCCTGGTCAACAAAAACGCAACAGAGGAAGCAACTAATTTCACAAATAAGGGACCACAGTACCACCAATCTGATTACCAACAAAGATAGAATTGCCGAGATCTTCATGGCACATTTTTAGAAAATGTATGCGGTGACTCAGCTAATTAGCACCCATGCCCTCGAGGACTATTTCAGCTCAGTCCAACTACCTAGGGTTACTGAGGATGAGTGTAAGGTTCTGGCCGCACCGATCATATCTATAGAACTCAGGGATACTATAAAAGAAATGGCTAGTGCGAAGGCAAGTGGTAACGACGGGATACCAATCGAGGTTTATAAGGTGTTCATTGATGAACTTTCCCCCATGTTAGTGTCTTTGTATAATCAAATCATGGATGGCCTGCCTGTCCCTGATAGATTTAAGGAAGCAGTAGTGATCACTATCCTGAAGAAAGATAAGGATCCGACGGATCTAAGCCCTTATCGTCCAATCAGTCAATTAAATGTGGACTACAAGCTTTTAATGAAAATTTGGGGCGAAGAGGATCTCAGGATGTGCGCAACGAGTGATACATGCGGACCAATTAGGGTTTTTACCTGGCAGATCAATGGTGGCAAATACTTTCTATCTGATTGAAGTCATTGACTATTTTTCAGCCAGGAAGGACAGTGCAGCTATTTTAATGATGAATGCGGAAAAGGCATTCAATCTGGTGGATTGGCAGGCCCTTTTTTTTATTCTTCAGAAGTTTGGCTTTCCATCTTGCCTGATAGAGATGCTAAGGAGAATCTATATGGGAGCATCTGCGAAAATAATTATTAACGCAGAGCAGGTGGGTGAAGTACTGATAAGACGGGGGACCAGGCAGGGCTGCCCCATTTCCCCCCTATTATTTTCGCTTTTTATCGAGCCACTGGCAACAAAGATCCGAGCTAATACGTCAATCGTGGCTCCCATACCAGGAATGATAAAACTCAAGCTCTTTGCTGATGATCTGATTTTATATTTAAACCCAGGGAGGGAAAATATCCAGTTGGCGCTCAGGGAAATTCAAGCATTTACAGAATTAGGAGGATATAAGGTAAATCAGTCCAAAACGGAACTTCTCCTAATTCGCCAGAGGTCTATCTTCCTGAAGGGCTAAAAGTTATGCTATTAAGACCTATTAGATATCTGGGCCTACTTTTCACGGCAGATTTTTCGCAACTGTTTAATTTAAACTACATAAAAAGGTTCAATAAAATTAAAAATCTTTTGGAGAAATGGTCGCTTTTACCTCTGACAATAGTAGGCCGAGTCTCTTTAGTGAAAATGTCAATCCTTCCCATGCCAATATTCCTGTTTTTAAATCTTCCTTTAAAAATACCAATTTTTTATTTTAATGAAGTAGACAAAATTTTACGGGAGTTTATATGGGCAAAAAAAAAGCCCCGGATCAAGCTCTCTATTCTTACGTGAGCAGGGGGGGACTTGCACTACCCCACCTACTATCAAGCTACGTTGATTAGTTAATTAACGCAGCTGGTGGCTCCTGCATCGAAATTTGATAACTTTTTTTTTAATCTGATGCTAATAGAAAGCGCAATTAAGTTACCAGCATTTCTGCATACTGCGAAGTTTCCCAAAAAAAAAACAAGTTTAAGGTTGTAAATATAATTGCTAACCGTATACAACGGTTCCATAAAGCGTACAACATTCCATTGTGCCACGCATTTATTCCCCTTAAAGACTGAGTTGTGGGGTCTCCAGCTTTCACAAAAGCTACTGCAGACTTATAATAGGCTAGGATTTGGTAAACTGGGTGACTTCTACAATGACACTAATCTGATATCGTGGGAGGCATTCGCACTGCATTGTGCACCTCAGAGGTGCAATCTTTGGTTAAGTTTTAGACAGATAACTTGTTTTCTCTTGAATAAGTATAAAATAATCAACGAGAGGGAAAGAATAATTCTAAAAGCAGCCCTCAATTTGAATCTAAGTGGTATTGGTAACTGGTATTGTTTACTGCGACAGGGCTCGAATCAGATTCTCGCTGAGGTAATGCTTTCAAAGATCGCTCAGGAAACCAACTGCGGTTTAATATAACGGAATGGCAACGAGGCTGCGAATTTGGGAATAAGGCATTGAGGGCGGAGAATTTTAAGAGGATGTCCTTTTTAGGTCTCGCGCCTAGCGTTGCAGCGAGAGATTTATTGGGGTAGAGGGTTGGTTTTAGGGGGCCCTCCTGTGCCCGTTGCAGTTGGAAGGGTGCGTGATACTGCGGGGATGGCTGGAGGCCGCCAGCAGTTTCTTTATAGTGCGGAATGTGGGCGGGTTGCTGCCCGCAGCCCGGGGTGACCTTGCTGCCGCGGTGACGGGGTTTGGCTTGGATTCTGGCCTCGGAGTAGGCGCTGTTTGCCTGTCTGTCCTTCTCGTCTTGTAGTGAGCCTGGTCAAGTCTGAATGTGTCCCGCCAGACCGGGATAGCAATGGTGACTGACAGACACCGATAGCGTGAAAGCTCGTGTGTGTGTGTGCGTCTCCCACCCCTGTGTTACCGCCCCCTCCCGACTTGTCTTGTGACTATCGCAGTCTTCAGTCGAGTCAGCTCCGTGAAGATATATGTACCTTCGTTTATAGGAGAGACTGCCCAGATCTGTCTTCCCGCAGATCTAATTCTCAGCCCGGCCAGTGTTTACTAGGTGATCACGTGTAAACATCTCTGCACCTCCTGGCTCTCTCTGCTGACCGTGGCATCTGTATTACCTCCCCTTTTCATTACAGCGCATAGAAACCCCCCGGGTGGATGTAAGCGCTTTACAGGCGCGTTAAGTGCCTTTGCTTCTCACCACGCAGGTCTACCTCCATGGTTAGCCCCTCTTTTAGAAATTCATACCACGTCTATATTGAGCGTGATGCTTGTTCAGACCATTCAAAACCTTTCTGGAGTTTCTTGTTGACAAACAATATGTTCAAGCAGAGGGTGCATCAAAGTAAATGTTCTTTATAATACTGGTTTATCATGTTAAGTTTACTCTTAGTTTTTTGCCAATGTCCTTGTCAGGTTTAATCTCTTCTAGTTTTCTCAGTGTACTTGTCATGTTTTCAGAATATGAACCATTTTTCTCTGCTTTTTTTCTGCTCAAATGGAGATACAGTTCTTCGGTGTACCTTTGCAAATGCCAACACGTCTGACATGTAACACACAAAAGGCTCAGTGTTTTACATAAACCTATCCTTTGCCAAAGGGCCTACCCAGTCCTCTACACTCTCTCTTTCTCTCCAAAGCCACCTTTAACTCTTTATTCAAAGTCTATACAGATGCTATTCCTAGTATCTACTGTTAGAATTTTGGACCTTTTAAAAAATTTTCACCTCCGAGGCAAATCAAAGAACCATGCCCCAGTTTGGCCATTTTAGCGCAGTGGTTTAGAATCTTTATGTATGGTCTGCCACAAGACTCAACCCTGCTTTCCTTAAAGATAAGATATTTGTCCCATTGGTGAATAAAGCTAAACTCAACTCTCTGACCATAGCCTGTTTCTGTGGCATCACCAGCCTCACCATTTTGACAGAAATCATATAAACAACCATGTTCAACCAGTTAGTCTTTCTTAGTCAATCTCTCTCTCCAGCACAAGCACAACCGTGTGAAGAGCAACTGTTGTTTGTGCGTTTTATTGACAACTCCTGTATCTTCCATTGAGATGAAATACCGCCGGTGCACGGGTCCCTTCATTTTGTGACAAACGATGTCTGCTTTCAGGTGAAGTTGCTGTCCGTTCAGTATTCTGAGGTGCTTTCATCTGCGCCACTCGGGGTGTTTGCTCTTTCACCTGATATATCTAAAGCGCCCTTTCTGTTGGTATAGATGGTGAGGTTCATTGCATTTTTTAAGCTATTAGCATTGTAAATTACAATGCCTCGTATTTTTGTTTTAAAACCCAAAACATAAATAGAACGCATTGTCATTTACAATGCCAATAGCTCAAAATCGTGTGAATGCGAGACCTATTGCATTGGAAATGCTTGTTTTCAAGGTGGCTGGCGTATTATACCCCCCTCAGACTACACCAATGGTTTCCAGCACTTTCGAATGAATGCTTTAGATGTAATCTGGCGGGGACAGGTGATTGGGTGCACATATTCTTTACATGTACCAAACTACAACATTTCTGGGAAGAGGTGTTTAGGTTTATTAGTGATTGTACGTCTATGGCTACTTTACCTTCTTCACCGATGGCCCTTTTTGGCTTTTCTCATGCAACTAGCCAGCTGCCAAAGTTTAGGCAATATTTTGTTTTTGCTGCTATAGCAGTAGCCAGATCTCTAGTGTTGCAAAACTGGAGATCTCAGAAGGTGCCTACAATGGGACAATGCTTTCCAAGTTAGCCCGGACCTACCAATTTGAAGAGGCATATGCAAAAAGGGTAGGGGCGCTTCGTAGATTCAAGATAACTTGGTAGGGTTATGCTCGGATTTCACGCTTAGATGCAAATGTGTAAGGCAGGATATCTCCTTGGGCAAAGAGAAATCTGAGGTTTTTATTTTATATCGTGCCTGCTTTTTAATTTTAATTGTGGATTCGAGGCCGGTCGGTAGCATGTGTTCTTCCTTGTGTTGGGCTTTTTAGAATGCTGATTATACTACATGTGAATCTATCTATTTGTGTACTGCAATATGAAATTGGGTACTATGAAGGTTATATTATATGTGAATCTAATTATCTGTCTGCTGTAATATGAATTTGGGTATTATGAAGGTTGAGTCGGGATTTTTAGAACGTTGGTTATATTATATGTGAATCTATTTATGGTCTACTGAAATATGAATTTGAGTATTATGCAAGTCTGTTCTCTTCTCTTCTACCATGTTTAACATGTCTACTTTGTCTGCTATCTACGCTCAAAACAAAAAATAATAATAAATAAATAAATTCACTGAAATTAGGTATACAAAGCCTTTAGAATTACGACAAAGCCAATAATTTCCACTCAGGGCTCACTTGTACTGAGAGACAAATACAATCATCTGTAGTTATATTACAGTATCCATTTACTGCAACACATTATGTCCTCTATAGCTCCTCCATGTTTACTAGTAATAATTAACAAATAAGCATTTCCTCAAAAAACTGTAATGCACAAGTGCAACATAATTCATACACATTATGGATTTCTAACCAAGTGGACAACAATATTTTAAAAATTCTATGTTTTTTATCCTCTTTCAAACGTGTTAACATATTCATGAAAGGCTGGCCTATTTCTCCAATGAAGATGTATATCACAATGATTGCAAATGTACTTTATTTTTATGGATGTCACCAGAAGGCACAATACTTCACCGCTAGCTTTTTTTATGTACTTTAAACTTACAAGTATGATATTTAAGGTCTGTTGCTACAGCTATTCTTCCCACTCTACCACCACTGTAAATGTGTTATGTGTAGTATCTTTTTTGCTTAGCATTAAGCGCTTTGCTCCTAAGATTAATGAAACGATTCCCATTGAGTTGGATAATAACACATAGTGTCTAAGTCCTAAAAGACATTCCATTTTGAAATTTGTGCTACGTAAAGTGCTAATTTTTTGTTTATATCTTAAGGGAAGGGTGGAAGTTCTCCTCAGTATGCCACTTTTAATAACTTTTTATTTAGTGGACCATGTTTTTTTAAATCAAATTAAACACTGTAAACAAATATATCCAAGTGCTTCAGAATACAATTGATCAAAGACTTCATGGCCTGCTGATTCCCTAGTTTCTGCTTGCTCTGCCTCGGTTGCCCACTACATAAATCCATCAATACTTGTTTTTGTTGCAAATGAGCAGGAAAATCCACTTTTCACAGTATTTCAAGGTCACATTTCACGTTGCTCAAAAGTTAATTTCATGATTAGAACAAAGCACATCTGATAGCGCACAAAGGGGTAATTCTCTAGCAAATGGACACAGACGAAAACCACAAATGTGACTGATGTATGCTGAATATGCGGCAAGAGGTTATAAAGACAATTCATTACATGATGTTCCTTGCATAGGACAGGATGTACTGGGCTGCATGCAGCAAGCCAGGCTATTCACCACAACATATCAACTATTACTGAACTTTCAAGTTGTTCTTTTACTAGAAAATAACTTCGGCTTGTAATTACCGCCAGTAACCGGCCCACAGTGGAATGCACAATCTCCTCGAACTTTAGTTAGGCAAAAGAAGTAAGCACTGGCAAAACCAATAGGTCGGCCATGAATTTTAATTCCTGACTAAAACAGTAAGGGAGAAAAAAAAAAAAGAAAAACGATGAGGTAGCGAATTTAACTTGTAATGATGCAAAGTACTTTAGAGATATAAAATAGTTCCTCCGGCATTGCAGTCATGCCCTCCATAGTAGAATAAATGAAGCGCTAAACTGCCAATAGCATGACGTGAGAGAGAAATGCTTCCCTGTGTGTTGCTAAAACCCACTCTATGTATGTATGTACGTATTGGTACCATTCGGTGGGCAGACAGCTGTGCTATCAATCCAGACCTAAACTCCCCTGTGGCCTCTCCAAGGCAGGTAAAACAGTCTTCAGTCACACAGGCTTTCAATTTACATTTTAAAGAAAATAGGTTTCTTTAACTTTTGTGAGGACCAGTTCCAGGTCAGTGGTTAATCCTCTGTCCTCTGAAATTCGCCTGCAAATGTAGCCAAATAAAGGATTTTCACTCTCTGCCCACAGTGAATGCCTTGTTCATTGAACCACTAACTTAAAAGAGTTGGCATAATATAAAAATACACAGAGTGGGACAGGTGGCACACATCGTGCAGCAGTGTTGTCTGCTGTCTACATCCTCTACATGATGCATATTATCAATCCTCCAGCCCCCCCTCCAAATCCTGTCAGAATTCCAACGCTTTAACCTAGGTATTAACCTTTAGGACAAACCATGTCAATTCAAAAGCCTTGACTAGCTGCAAAATCTCAAATAACATCCATGTCACACATGTGGGCTAATAAAAAAGAGAGAAATATCTTAGGATATTGTTCTCATGTTTCATTGTACAAATTCAACATCCCAAAAACTTATGAGAAATATTTTCACACCTTTCCTAGGCTGGAAATCGTGTACAAGTATTGACAGGACCAGTAGATATGGCATCAAGGGTTATCCTTTTGACTTTGTCAATGCGTGTTTTGTTTCGCCATGGTTTTTGTAAAACTTTGTTGTTGGGGGTGCTGTCGGACCCTTGTCAGTATATTAAAAAAAACATTGGCTAAAAGCAAAAATATTCTTTGGCCTCAAAAGCACACATTGCCATAGTAATCCCTGGCATTGAAGAGAACTACTTTGTGTATTCCTTGCGAAAGAGCAGAATGCCGAAACTCATAGAAGTTAGCCAATGGCTGAAGTGGGTGGAAGAACAAGCGAACAATGCGAGATCTATCGACTTTGTCAATGTTTGTTTTATCCATTTTGTCAGCAGCTGTGCAACATGGTTAAAAGTTAAAAAAAGCACTATGATGTGGCCAGCGCTGGCTGCATTATAACACTTATATTTTTTCGTAGGGTGGGTGGGCAACTCGGACAACGTGAGGGAGGGTGGGAGGGAAAGGGCAATGGGACAGTAGAAAAAAGAGCACTATGCGGTACCAGCCAACACTGGACGTGTAATAGCTTTTTTCTCTTCAACCAAGCTGCTTTACAACACGGCTAAAACAAACATTGACACAGCCAAAAGATCTTGCAATACTGTGACCTATTGGCTTTGCTGATGCTTGTTTTTTGTATTGTTTTGAAGCACAAATCATATATATTGTAGCATGGGGTACCCGGCTTCAAACTGTTTTTCAGTTGGGGTCCATAGAAGTTACATATTTAAGAACTCAGATCTGCAGAGAGGAGCCAATATGCATATAACAAAATCACATTGTGGCAACAGCACTGAGTGGTTGGAATCAACTCTGAGGTAACACCCCCTACTCTAAAATGAATAGTACTTGTTTTCAACAATCAAAGTGGGAAAATGTGAATCAAATATCAGCAATTATTAATTGACATAAGAAGTCTCAACAAGAAAACGCACTATGTAACTCATCCTGATATAGCCGTAAGATCTTAAAGTTGCGCTATGCCGTGCAGGGACTGCGATATAGTATGCAGGGTGGGTGGTCATCTAAATGAGGTTATGCAAAGTTACTGCCTTACGTTATAACAAGAGAATAATCTGTACCCTTTGATGCCAGGCAGTTCTGAATGCCACTTCAAATTAATGAGCTTTGTTTAGTATAAAATAAAAGACGAAAAACATGTAAACAATATTTATAAACCAATAGCTTTGGATTGCATTGTTCAGCAGCCAAAAGTGTTGAGAAGTTTGAAGTATGTCACAGATATATCTCCAATTACGCTGTGGGCAACACAGAAAACTGGAGGGAGGATGGGAGGGAATGGGAAATAAAAGCGTTATGACGCGGCCAGCACTGACCGTGTCATAGCTCTTTATTTTTAGGTCGAGCCTAGCAGTGCGCATGCGCTGCTCTGCGAGGCATGGAGTAGCTACTCTGGGTGCATAGGCCACGCCCACCGCTTGCCATTTGTTCTTTCCTTTGACTGTGAAAATTGCTTTATTTTCATTTGTTAAAGGCTGCTCGTTATCCCACCTTTAGGTGGGTTTTAACTTTGGTGGCGGCTGCCCCTGCCACTGTCCCCTTACTTTTGTCTTTTCTTCTTATGTGTTTGGCGCACTCTTTTCTTTTTTACGTCCAATTGTCCTCTGCTGTTTCTTGTTTGCCTGCGTCTGCTGCTAAGCACCCCGCTTCATCTTTCTTCATGGACACCAGACGTCACGGATACCAATCAGTGTCGGTCATCGAAGGCACCATTTCAAATTAGTTTAAAAAAACGCTGCCTGTGTTAAGCCCCCCGACTCTGGTCTTGTGGTTTCAGTGCTTTCACTTTCGTGTAATGGGCTATAAATAACATCTTGGTGAGAGAACAGCATTTAGTCGTGCATTTGTGCATGTTGCCACTACTTCCGCATTGGACTCATGATCCCAGTCCTCATATGTTTTTTTTAATGATTTTAGACAGCTAATCTACAGAGCTATATTTACTGAGAAGCCCTTTGTAAAACTTGCTGCTAAAAGACTAAGGTAGGACCGATCAAGGCTTCGTCCTTCCTAGGTCGATAGCATGAGCATAGCCCACCACCCAGCTCTATGGGAAATTCTAGTTTATCGAGTGCGCGGTATAATGGGCCAGCTTCATTGAATAACATCTGCAGCAATAAGCCCAGCGTCAAAGTTTACCATGAACTCGATTTGCAAAATTTGCGTCCCATATAAATAGCCGACCCCACCCCTGGGTGAATGTGCGTGCTGCGCTGGAATGCACCAATAAACTCGTATTCCACATCTAAGCACCAAAAAGGAGGATTAAACAAGCGGGGAAAAACTTCATTTGGCAGCCACGCCGTTCCTTACGTACGACTTCGTCCTGTGCCACAGGAGCAGTGCCTGCCCTGCTGTCCAGCCCCTGCCTGCCCTGCTCTCCAGCCCTTGCCGGCCCTGCTGTCCAACCCCTGCCTGCCCCAATGTCCAGCCCCTGCCTGCCCTGCTCTCCAGCCCCTGTCCAACCCCTGCCTGCCCTGCTGTCCAGCCCCTGCCTGCACCGATGTCCAGTCCCTGCCTGCCCCAATGTCCAACCCCTGCCTTCCCCGCTGTCCAACCCCTGCCTTCCCCGATGTCCAGCCCCTGCCTGCCCCGATGTCCAGCTCCTGCCTGCCCCGCTGTCCAGCCCCTGCCTGTCCCGCTCTCCAGCCCCTGCCTGTCCTGCTCTCCAGCCCCTGCCTGCCCCGCTCTCCAGCACCTGCCTGACCCAATGTCCAGCCCCTTCCTGCCCTGCTGTTCAACTCCTGCCTGCCCTGCTGTTCAACCCCTGCCTGCCCTGCTGTTCAACCCCTGCCTGCCCCGCTGTTCAACCCCTGCCTGCCCCGCTGTCCAACCCCTGCCTGCCCCGCTGTCCAACCCCTGCCTGCCCCGCTGTCCAACCCCTGCCTGCCCCGCTGTCCAACCCCTGCCTGCCCCGCTGTCCAACCCCTGCCTGCCCCGCTGTCCAACCCCTGCCTGCCCCGCTGTCCAACCCCTGCCTGCCCCGCTGTCCAACCCCTGCCTGCCCCGCTGTCCAACCCCTGCCTGCCCCGCTGTCCAACCCCTGCCTGCCCTGCTGTCTAGCCCCTGCCTGCCCTGCTCTCCAGCCCCTGCCTGCCCTGCTCTCCAGCCCCTACCTGCCCCGCTGTCCAACCCCTGCCTGCCCCGCTGTCCAACCCCTGCCTGCCCTGCTGTCTAGCCCCTGCCTGCCCTGCTCTCCAGCCCCTGCCTGCCCTGCTCTCCAGCCCCTACCTGCCCCGCTGTCCAACCCCTGCCTGCCCCGCTGTCCAACCCCTGCCTGCCCCATTCCCTGTAGCAGTGGGGCCTGTCTGGGGCACTTCGCTCATGGCAGCAGCACGTTAGTGGTGAGACTTCCACTCTCTGATTCCGGCAATTGCCTGCCTGATCTGGCTTCGGTCTCAAGACTTAAAATGGTATATAGAAATAGAACTATAGAGCGCACTTTAAAAAAAATTTAAGAAAGGAAATCTCCTGCAGTATATTTTTTTATGCATTGGCACAGTTGATGTCTTGCACTTTGAGACATACCCGTGCAACAGATTTTAGCGATTCTGTTACAGTTAATATCGGAAGCGGTCCTTTGATTTTACTCGCATCATATGCCGTTTTAGACTCTTGTGATCACCTGGCACGTTCGCAGGCATTTGTTCACTTCCTCTGATAGTGTGACTGTATCCGTGTCACATTGGCGTGATTTAATTAGTGATAGAGTATAGATAGCGCTGCTTTACAATACACATTACATCTTGCAGCCTTAGATGGAAATAGAAAGTGAAAATAGTGACTATCCCTACTTGGAGCCGCATCTAAATGAGAAGTTGTATACATACGCAGTTGTGAGGTTTCTAGCCTCAAAAGGGAGGGTGGCACCAGTACTGCGAGGGATACGGCCTTCCTATACACTATTTGGGCACCAGGCACTTTATTTATTTATTCATGTATGTATTTATTTGTTTTTACTAATCACTGGGACTGATACATATTTTTGTCAGAAGGTGTGTTTTTTACTGCATGCCGAAATCATTTTGTTCGCTTTCAGTAATTGCCTGTTGTATGTCCCCAGGCTGGGTGGTGGTAGTAAACGGCTCAGCTGCCTTCTGCAGACAACAGTTGTTAAGAATATCAGACACATCCCTTCACAGAGTGCGTGTGCGCGCACAGGAGCTCGCTGTAAATATATTATTAATCAGTATCATTTGTGGTGCATGGCTTTTTATTACATCTGCATTAGTTTTAGTAGCAGTCTCCTCCGTTCACAAAAAAACAAATGAATCCCGCAAACTGTTTTCCAAGGGAGGAAAAAAGTGTATAACTTAAATGTAATGCAACAGTCACTGCTACTAACATTCATCTGTTTTTTTTTGTTATCTGGAAATTGGTGATGTAAAGGGTCCAGGATCCATGAAAATAAGATCAAAAGGTCACAGTCTATGGTGCCTTTTATGCCACATATGTACACTACACAAATTCACTCCACTTTACACAATTCCATGCCACAATTACACAACTAACAATTCCAGTCCCACACACATAATTCCACTCAAACTACATACATCCACTCAATAATATAAGGGTAAAAGACATTCACATTTACAATGCCGATAGCTCTAACTCAAAAAAATGCGAGACCTATAGCATATGTAATGCTTGTTTTCTTATGGCGAGTGGGGTACAACACAGACAATGTGAGAATGGGGGTGGAAGGGAATAAGCTACACAGGGGTGGGAGGGAAGAAGTAACAGACAACGGAGGGTGGTGGGAGGCAAGGAGCAACATGATGGGAAGAAAGGAAAAAAAGAAAAATAGTACCTCAATCACAGTGCGAGCAGCAGAATGGCACTAATCAGGATAAAGCAGTCAGTACTTTGTCCATGCTCCCCATGAAAGAAAAGGAAGTGAAACCGGCATGTGTTGGCCATCTATGAGGCAGAACAGAAGCGTGACAATGAAGCCAACAAATGGTCAGCAGTGGCCGGGCTCTAAGCCCCTTGTAGAAAACAATATCTCTCGCACACAAGAGCACATTGTTGTCACAGGGTAGGCCTAAAAATTGTGAATGATACAACTACAGATCGATAGATGAAGAGGGCGGAGCAAAATCCACATAAGAATGTTTTATATATATAATTTTAGTAAAATCAAAGAGTCTTGGCTAACACCAGACTTAATGAGGCTACTTCCCAGGCTCCTGTTAATATTCCAAACACTCTACATACTTTGTCCCATTTCAGCCGCTCAGTTTTACATAAAAACAAATTGTTTTTCTGTGCAGGAAAAAAAAAACATAAATCTGTAAGAGAGTACCTGCCAAATGTAAACATCAGGGAGGTCTGACATTCCCAGGTACCTCTGTGCTGTATAACTGAAAGCACTTGGAGGCTGGCCTGCATATAAGATGAGTATAGCTTTGTTCATCTTGGAACAGACACCTGTCTCAGTTCCGACTCGGAAATGCAGTGGGCTTCTTTCTTACTGAAGCACAATATCAAACGTGGTACTCTTTTTAATAATGCTACCACCGCAGTTTGGCATTTGAGAGTTGCTATCTGCTGCAAAAAATACAGGGTAGCATTGAACTCATCCACTACTTCCATAGAGTTGCTTCACTCCAGGATGACATCTGACTAAATTTAGGAATATGGAGCAGACAGTATCCTTACCTTAGAAAGGTTTTTAAAAATTGTGCTCTTTGAGAATCTGGAATATTGCCCTCACTGGGACTATGTCCTTCCCTCAGAAGCAAAGTGTAAATATCAAGATGGTGCAATATAGAGAGGCAAAAAAAATTGCTTTAACTTTAGAAAACATAGTGCCTGCTCTGAAAGACATCCAATGGGACCAGCAGATGAATTAAATGACTTCAAGAACCTGTGAGCCACGCATACAGCCTACAGCTGGAAAAGTCCCAAGTACCTCCAGAATCTGGCTCTCTACTATGTCCCTGTCAGAGACTTTGGGTGCAGCTGGAACCCTGAACTTCCAATCCACAGTGAGATGAAAAAACAAGGACACTGAAAGCAACGGCGGCACAGCTCTGGAATAAACTTGATCTCACACTCAAAGTCCAAATGTGCTGAGCATCAGGAAGGACACATTCTTTGTAAAAGCATCAAATCAAGACTCCTGACTGCCAACTACTCCCCACCTTCATCATCACCACCAGCCTTTCGATCCACAAAGGGATGCAGAGTAAAAATCCCCACACAACAAATGGTAAGCTCCCCCAATACCTTGCATTGAACATAGTCTTTCATTCTCACCTGACTACAATTACAAAAGAAACTTTGCATCAAACCAACGGGGACCATGGAAGCAACACCTACAATCTTCTGAAGGCTGCCACAACATGACATGGACCAAGGGAGGCCAACCTACTCAGACATAGCTAGAATATTTTTTTGTTACCGCATTACAAAACATTAAACAAATAAATATCACTGGTCGGAAATGGAATGATTAGCCAGAAAATCTCAGTTACTTCACTCGTTGCCCCATAGCAAGCAGTAGGATTCTTTCCAGTGTGTGCTATCCTTGCTTTGATTCACTGGCAAACCTAAATAAGGCCCACTGCTCAGGCAGAGGTGGGAGCTGGTGGCCAACTTAAAAACATCAATGCATCGACTTGTGGCAAAAGTCTCTCTAGTCCATGCATTTGGCCAGCAATAACTCCTTTGATATGTGAAGATTACACACCGTTCCAGTCAGTTTATGTCTACTGTGATCTAAGGAGGGGGAAGCAGGGTCAGGGCACTAACAGAGGTGAGTGTGCGTGTTTAGCAACCGAGGCTTTAGATCCATTCTACCTAGTTTTTGTGCACCGTCTCTTCCACTGGATTACATCCAAATGAGTTTCTGAGATTACTTTCACACCACTGACTGACTGTCTGACTTGCAGGGCCGGATTAAGACCTTTAGAGATCCTAAGCACCCATATATATCTATTTCAAAATATAAACAATACTAAACCATAAAATAAAAATATATTTTTCGAAATGAAACAAAACTTACAGTAAGATGGAAAATTTATTTTTTAATCCTTCCACTTTATTTATAGGTTCAGCTGCACCATTTGCAGTTTTGCACCACATGGCCAATGGTAAATCCAGCAATGGAAAATGTTGGTGGTGTCCAATTTGCCTTGATGCCCTAAGCACATGCTTATTTTCCTTAATGGTTAATCAATCCAGCCCTGCTGACTTGCCCAGTGAATGGGCTTTTGAGTTACTCAATCACAGTTTTGATTTCCTCTTCACGTCCTTGAACCACCTACCTCGCTTATTTTTCCTGGATCTCATTCTTGACTCCTTTCAGTCTAAGTCAGAGGTATCAAATGTCAGGCCAAAACCATGGCAGATCCTTAGCATACCACAGATTTATATACATTCAATTCATCTAAACTTAAAGCATTAACATGCATGAAACACAACAGCTATGTTCATGATTTTCATTTATATTTAGTTTAATTATTTATCCTGAAAATTTGGCACCACCTTGGCTCTTGAGGACCAACGTTGGTCATTCCTCGTTCTGACAATGCCTTTGGTTTATTTGTTCTTGCCACTTCTGCAATTAATACTGGCTGCTTTGCATCAGTCCTGGTTGGTATTCTTAAACACACATTCCACAACCACATGTGATGCTTCTCATGAATGTTGTGGAGCCAACACTGAGTCCCTCAATCTGACCATTTCACCCACATGAATGAGTGCTTACTTAGGCCTCACCTCATGACATAAGGAGGGCAGAGCCTACCCGTGGCAGGACAGCAGAACCTATCCTTACTAAGATGATCAACCTCAAACACTGCATGGCCCTGATTACCTGACATTATCGAGAAATTAGTGGATGCAAAAGGCTGTTTTAGTAATAGTTCACAGACCTCTATTGTTAGGAATCCATCATTGCGGGAAATGAGGGGATCCAAATGGATCACAGATCTGACAGATATTATTGAGTCGGATCAGGGATTTAGACCAGTCCCAGTGAAATATGGTGAACTTATGCCACAGTAATTTGCCAACACTGAGTCGCATTCAAGAGTGCCTGCACATTTTCTGCTTTCCGTTCACAGCAGCAACCTGCAGTCACTGATGGGGCTTTCTTATTTTCACTTCTTGCTAAGCTCAAAACAAAAACCTGATTTAAAGGGCCGCCAGTCCTTCTTTTGTTCAAGTATCATTCTGTGTAGGAGCTATCTGGAGCCTGCTATCTGGACACCAGTGCAATGGAGGGAAAAAAAGACACCTCAGCTTGTTATCACTTTACAAGTACTTAAGAGAAATATTAATTTGGAGGACGATTTTTTACTTTTTTCAACCGCTGTATGGAAGAGATGTGCATGCACTGTAAATGTTACGTGTATTTGTCTGTATGAGTAATTACTCGAATACTGATTTAAATAGCACATACTAATGTATTTTTTCATTTCATTTTTGTAGCATTACTCATCCCAATGTAGGTTGTTACACAATACAATGAGCGTTACAATGTGTAAGAATCCCATATCGTCCATACTGGTAGGCATTATATGTTAAGACTGCATGGTCGGGGAAACACAAAGTCAGGATTTAAAATGTAACACATTTATTGGGGTTGTCTGTACTTATAAGACTATATTACTACCCAAAGGAGCCCTTTTTAGTAACCCCTGAATAACGAAAGACTGAGAAAAAAAGTTTTACACCCATTAACCAAACCTCTATGCTGCATTATAAGTCAAAGCTGTTATCTTACCATCAATATTCCCTGAAAATTGCTGCACACACAAAGATCAATATAGCAGGTACCTTAACCTGGTAAGATACTTTAAAATGAAGCCTCTTTATGTCTAATTAAGCCAGAACAGATTTATTGTCACATTTATGTTTATTGGCAATTTATTTTCCGCAGAGTTTAACATAAAGTATAAATTGACTGTCAGGCTCTGCTTTTTATGACTCCTCCCACTCTCGTGAGTCCACTCCTTTCCCACTGCCACAGCATGACCTCATTTTATGGACACTCGGAATATACTTTTTCCATTTCCAGCACTGCAATCCATTCAGTATGACTAAAAGAAACACGGGGGCATTTGCTACCAAATGAGATGGTCCATTCAGACTAAAGATTTGGCACGGAATAGAAAAAGCAAGTGGGTACCTGCCCTCCTTAGGCGCAAGCTGGGTGCCAAACAAATGTCTAAGTAATCCCAACCATAACAATCAAAACAGAGAAAAATGATATCCCACGAAATATCAATATTTCTTTAACGGATTAAAGGAATGTGATGATAGTTCTTTAGATAAATACAGACTTGCTCAAAAACAAGTTCACACCGGTTCCTACTGAGGACCGGCCTGACTTCATGCACTCAGCAGAGGACTTCATGCTTCGGTCATGAGTTCTTCCATCATAAGTTCAGTACTAGGGAGTGCACTATTTGCTGTAGGATATTAACAATGCCAATTACTGTAGCCAAAAGAAAGGGCCACCCAGATTGCACAATCATGACAAACAGACAAGCACAAGTATTTAAACGTGCAAAGTGCAGGTGCTGTGACAGGGGAGTTGGGGGAAGAAACATTAAAGAGTAATGGCCAAGGGTAGATTGAGAGCCAGCGATACAAACTTCTACATACTTTAAATTCACAAATATTTAATTTTTCTCTAATGCCCGAACTATTGCGAGATCACGTTTAAAGGATGACGTTTCTGGTAAAAGCAAACCTAGTGATTTCTGCCTTCTTCTCCATTACCGCGTGCCACCATTCTTTGGGGCACAATGCAACACTGCCACAGGGCCATTCCACAAGTGTGTGCCCATTCCAGACTTCAGGTACACGTGTATGGATAAACAAATAAAGAAACAGTAACGTTTGTGTCGCCTGTCCATTGATAAGCTTAACATTTGTACACGTCAAAGGCATACAATGAACGAAGGTAACCTAAACATTGCTAAAAAGCATCTTGGCATCACAAATATTTGCTACATTTGACATTTCTGGCAGTTGAATCAGAATTCACGAGTTTTACTATAGCCTTATAGCCCGCCGTAGCGGGGTATACCAGCTATTAAAGGCCCGGTCCAGCGTTAAAGGCCCGAGCCGAAGGCGAGGGCCTTTAACAAGGGAGCGGGACTTTAATAGCCGGTATAGCCCAGCTACGAAGGGCTATAAGGCTATTAGAACATTCTGCCACTAGAGGGCAGAATGTTCTAACAAATAAAACAAAGGCTTCAGGGAGTGCGAGGGATTGAAATCCCTCAGGCTCCCTGAAGCCTTTGTTCACAGCCACAGCTGTGAACAAAGAAACATTGGAATGTTGGAGCTACGGGCTTATACCAGCCATTATAAGCCCGGAGCTACTCCATTGTTTTCAATGGAGCTCCCAACATTCCAATGTTCTAATATATTATAAATTATTAAGAGGAAAGGTTCAACAGACAAGCAAACAAATATGGAGGGAGAAAAATAAGGGTGGGTGGGAGGACCGGGAGCAAGGGTAATGGGGTGGGGGGGGTGGGGGTAACAGCAGGGGGAGATAAGGGAGAACAGTAAGAAAAAAGATGAACAATAGAAAGGGATATTGTATATACAATTTCAGCATGTAATTTCATCTACAAACCACCCACACAGCTCGCAGTTTAGTGCTGTGATTAACTCCTTCAGGCTAAACTGGCTCCAGTCCACATTAGCACTCACACTCCCTCAATGACCCTAGACTCTCGGGAAAAGGGATGTTTACCAGCAATCACTTTTCTTTTTTGGGGGTATAAAATTCATCTATGAGATACAGAATTAAATCTATGATGATTGATTGTACTTTTCATATATAATATAGTCCCTCATACATTTCAATACAACAGATCCATAGGAGGCGGAATGATGATCTTAACAGCAAATAGCATGAGGTGAGAGAAATACTTCTCTGGTAGGAGCCAAATGCCTCTATATGATTATTGTACTTAACGGGTAGCAATAAGTTTACAAACAGCTGTGTAAGACTTAAAAATAAATCTGTGGATGGAGGTCATGGGAGATTGTTTTAAGCTCAATGGACTCAAACTTTAGTACACTACCACCAAAATGATATTGCAACTGAAAAAGATAAAGACTTCTTTTTATTTTTGCTGTAAACCTGGCCAAAGGACATTAGAGCGCTTTACAATATAAACAATTTACATTACACATTTTATTTTCTTATTGTGCACAGAGAGATTACGTGCTTTTTCCAGAATCACAGGAGGTTGTGCCCAAGCCAGGGTTCAAACCTGGTTTTCCCTGTTTCAAACATGGCAGCTCTAGCCCATAGGGCACATCTTGAGCATTTGTATTTAGGATGCCCATCGTGGAATGGGAAGACATTACTGACACTATGTCATTCAGCAAATACCAATGGGTCTCACGTCTGTAGAATTACTTGCTCTTGGATGTATTATTCATGGCGGATGCAACCTGAAGGACTCAAAGCGAAGTACCCATAAAGGCCACAGGGTGGTGGTAGAATGACACCAATGATGAGATGTTGGGAAACAGTGGGCCAGAGGGAGCCACAGACGTGTGTGCATGGGAGCATACTTCAAGTGTGCGAAAATATAACGTCCAGATGGAAAATCCCTAATTAAAAGAGGGATCGGCGTAAATTTCTGCGGTCAATCTGCCATGATGGCGGATTGTTGGCTGAAGTAATGCTGAGACTAAGCGTGGGACGGCGCGTTTCAGTGACTAGGTGGCGGGCTGTAAAATTGCAAAAGTTAGGGAACAGAAAAAAAACGTGCAGGTTGTCTCACCCCATTTAAAGTTATTTCTGAAAGCAGAGGGAGCAAAAAGGCCTTTCCAAGGCTAAAAGGTGCAAGAGAAGTGTTCCTCCACCAATGGCAAAAATGATTACCGATGGCGAAAGAAAAGAAAAAATAGGTTTCATTTTTCCGTGCCATGCAGAACATAAAATGGGGCGTGTGCCTGGTGGCCAAGAAGCACATATGAAAGTCTACAATTGCGTCCATTTTGCGGTGTACTCAGAAATTCTATGAAGCTACCCAAAATGTATTAACCACGCAAATCCTCGTTCTAAGACTAGAATGCTGAAATGTATTAATGGTGCAAAGTTTACGTACTGCTATGACACAGTGACAAGTGCTTATGCCTTTGAAAAAAAAACTTTCCTAGTCAATAAAAGGCGGCTAATCTAAAAGAAAAAATCCTACTCTTCCTTCGTCAGATGAATAGAAAATTGATTTTTACGAAATCTAACATGACCTAGCTCGAAAATGCCACTCATCAGGTAATATGACAGCCACCGAATGTAAAAACATCAAAATACCATCATACTCGTCTAATTTTACATTAATTTTCTTTGTCTATTGTGCAAACACAGGAGTGCATTTGTAGCTTTTATTGTGACCGTGTGTGCTCTGCATATTGTTAATTCTAGAACTGATTAATTCACCTTCAAACCTGATCTCAGTGTCTTAACACAAATCCAACATGCAAAGACAATGAATACCAGGGCCACTGGAATTATGCGGCAGGGAAGGGCCAAATTATATAGCAGGGTTGAGTAAATTATGCGGCAAGAAATGGCTAATCATGAGACATTCACATTTGAAGATAGTATTACTTCATTTTGGCATTTTTACATTTATTAACACATTAGTTGCACCCTATTAGTATCAGTTTAACAACAACATTTTGAAATAAGCAACAGAAAAGTGATCAGTCAACCTTTGCAAAGGGACTTCCACTGCGTGGCACACGCATTGTAGCATTTTTAGTAACTTTTGAAATGTTTGAGTTAGAATTTTTTTTTGTTAAAATCTGCCGATTATGCAGCAGAGAATTGATTATATGGCAAATGCGACATATGTATTATTATGAGAAAAACGCTGCAGTCACACAATCGCATAATTCCAGTGGCCCTGTTCACTACCTACACATGCTGAATTTCGATTTACTCATACAGATCATATCTCATTTAAAAAAGCACACTATCGATCAAGAACACTCATCTGAATCGTGAGTGATTTAAGTAAACAAATTTAAAATAATAATTCTAAAGTAGTGCTTCCCAAACCTTTAAGATCCATGTTATTTACAGACAGCATATTTGCCACTGAAATGTCCACTATATTTGCACAACCATACAGTTTTACTGATGAAACTGTATTGCACACAAATGACAGATTGTGGAAATGGTGTTTCAGTGAACATTTAGCATGTGTGCATCACCAATTAAAGACATTTGTTTTGATCCTACAAAGATTTTGGTTCCAATCACACTTCAAAATTACAAAAATATGTGCTTTGTTTGTGCTTTCTAAACTGCTGAATGTGCACAATTTATTTACAGGTATTTATATTTGGTTGTGTGTTGCAAAAACATTACAATCTACTGCCTTTCCTTTGGCACTCCAAGTACAACAAGAAGATTGTCACACAATTCACTTTACTTTTCTTTCTCTAACTGCAAAGTGAGAAGAGTTTGTAATCACCAATCCCCTTTGTTAAGCAAGCATTTGCAATGCAATAGGTCTCGCATTTATGAGAGTTTGAGCTACTGGAACTGCAAATGACAATCGCTTAAATTCTCACAAATGCAAGACCTACTGCATTGCAAAAATTTTTTGTTTACAAGCGCCCCATGCCGTGATTTCACATTAATAGAGGCCATGCCCCATTCTTTAGACGAGCCGTGTCTAAAGACAGGTCTGCGGCCGCTATTAAAGTGAAAGCGTGGTATGGGGGACTTTTACCAAAAAAACCATTTGTTTGTTAAGTTGACAAACACATGCTTCTTTTGGTAAAAGCGTCCCATGCTGCGTTTTCACTTTAATAGCGGCCACAGATCTTTCTTTAGACACGGCTCGTCTAAAGAAAGGGTGTGGCCTCTATTAATGTGAAAGCGCGGCATGGGGCGCTTGAAAACAAGAACCAACAAGACTGTCCTGTCCCCCTCTTAATGGATGTAATCCTGTGGGCTCATGTTTTTTTCGCATTAGAGACCACCCAGCAGCACACTATGTCACACCAATGACAGCGCTCAGAAGCAGCCGAAAGGCGACGTGAAGCGCTATACAGAAATCCTCAATAGATACAAAAGTAACATGCAGTAATAATGTCCTTTCCATCAGGACTTAGTCCTCGCGCCTCATTACTCCCAACGCGGCAGAACGCTTCAACATGCAAATATATATAGTATTGTGCTGACCCAGAGGGAGAGGATATGGCTCAGCGGTCAGAGCTACCGACTCAGTATTCGAGCCAGTGTTCGAGTCTCGGCATCGGCTCAACATCAAATCACTTTATCTAATAATGTAAGTTTTTTTTAAAACAGCGTGGTCAAGTGGGGTTGGGGGTGGGGGAAGAGAAATTATAAGCAAAAAAATAAACAGACCTCAGAGAGGTGGTTGGGGCGACAAGCAGTGAGGGGGTGGGCTGTAGCCAAGGAGCGAGAGAGCAGCTGTTGTTGCAGGAAAGCATGTCGTGCCTGCAGTAGGAAAAACTCATTAAAGAAAATAGTGCTTACAGACTAAATAAGACCTACTGTGTAACAACAAAAGTAAAAGGGCCAGTCCTCATGGGAGGTTACAAATGAAGACAAGGCAGTATTAAGGAGGGACTAACAAGCCTATTAACCAATCAGAAGCCAGCGCTTAAGAAGAACATTGATGACAAAATCCACTGAAAAATATGGGCGGAGAGCGGGCGGGGCTTCAAGTCCATACTCGAATACAGCATGCCTCGCAAAGCAGCGCATGCGCTGCCCAGGCTCGACCTAAAAACATACGCAGCAATTTGTCAGAGGACATAATCGCACATTTGACCTCTGTCTTTGAAGAGCAGCAAATGTGACAAGACAAAAAGAGAAATTAAAGGCATCTTTAGTTATTGCTTAGACTTTCTTAACCTACCATAATCGGCTCGAGACCCATCCACAGTTTGGGAAACACCTTATAAAGGAAAGGAAAATGTGTGTTTCTCAACATTTTACTCATTGTGCAAAGTGCCATTTGTTTTCTTGTGATTTTTAGTTTGATCTCTTTGCTGTCTGCACCATTCATGGCAAACATACTGTACTCTACAGTAATTTTAAGGGTCTTTGGCGCATACTCCTTTGGTCACTGGCCTTTTTTGCACTGGAACCTTAAGTAATTGGTTTGATACATTGTCAATCGCTTCTTGGCTAAGTCCACAGGAGTATTTCAGTCTCACTGTTTATCGACTGTTTGTGTCTTTCTGTCTCCATTTTAATGCATGAGGGTCTCCTCCACTGTCATTTTTGAGGGTCTATTTTACAGTTATTGTGCGGTTTAGTTGGGATGGGCAGCGAGTACTGACAAAAGCATCTGAAAAATGCAAGCTACACAAAAGAAGCAACCCTTTTGAGGCCTCACCTAGTGTGTAGAATTTAAATACTTAGTGGACTTTGGGTCAGCTCATTGCTTACCACTGGTTCGCTTTCCTGTCAATCTAATGTATGTGCTTATTAGATGGCTTTTCTTCCTCATCTTATGTTTGCCCCTCCATTGCAGCACAGCTTCTTTTCCATCCTTTTGACTGAATGATTTGTATTCTTCCACAGCTCCACATCAAGAAACTATCTTTGCCCCTCTTTTTACCCTCTTCCAGCGCTCCAAGGGAGCGTATGTACTTCTCTGCTCTCTCCCTTATGTGCTGTTCTCCCCCTCAGATCCCTCTCTCCTCGCTCTAAGATGGACTTCTACCATCTTGGAACAGGAACTTAAAGAGAAACAATGGTCTCCACAGATTCTTGCCACATAAATGTGCATGGTGGTGTGCATGTGTCATCACACTAGGGGCACAGTAACATGATCACCCATCAATGTACATAGGTAATGAATCATGTCCCTATAGAAGATGGCATTTTTTCTTTTTTTTGCCGATGCTGTTCAGTGACATCTATCTGCTTTGCCAATACTTGTTTCTATAGCATCCATTTTTTAGTGCACAAACAAGCACTGGCAAAGCCATTAGCATAGCATTCATTTTATTGGCTTTGCAAATGCTTGTTACAACTAATGCAATTTCTATTCCAGTGAAAAGCTTCAAACAAATGTACAGAAAGGTAAACAATTATCCACATTACATCATGTACGAGTCAGGGGTCAAGAGTACAACTCAAGGTGCTCTTTTCCTTTATTGTAAACTGCCTTCATTTGGTGCAGTACTTCTAGTTGAATCAATGGATTAAAGGATTTGTAGAGTGTGATGTCTACTCTGAGGAGTGTCCCGGTGCTATTTCTAAAGGCAGAGAACTCCAATCACCAATTCATGATTAAACCATAGCGAACAGTCTTGTTTTAAGGAGTTCTTTGAATGAAGACTTGTTACTGGTGTAGGGCAATTAGACAGGTAGGGAGTTACACTGCCTGGTGCCAGAAACCTGAAGGAAGCCCCATATCTTGTATGACTTCACCTGTGGCGGCAGCGCATCAGGAGAGCATCAGGAGATCTACGTGTTCTAGAGGGACAGTAAATAGTAAATAGTAAATGTTCCATTTTAAATAGTTCAATTAAAGAAGGCAAGCTTCCCTCTGAGTGGAAAGCTGCCCAGATAATGCCTATTAGGAAAAACACCAAACTGCCCCCTGATGTAATCTCCAACTATCGTCCCATTTCACTTCTCCCTCTGTATAGTAAAATACTGGAAAAACATATCAACACTCATCTTTCCACCTTTATAGAATCATCAGACTGTCTTGACCATTCGCAGTCGGGATTCCGCCCCAAGTACAGTACCGAATCAGCCCTGGTCAATGTCATGGATGACATTCGAATGCATGCGGATGCCGGTCGAGCAGTGATTCTTATACTGCTCGACCTCTCCGCAGCATTCGACACCATCTCACATCAGATTTTGTTGGAGAGATTACGGGCTATAGGAATTCAGGACAATGCACAAGACTGGTTAACGGACTTTTTAAAGGGAAGAACACAAACAGTTAATCTTGGTCCCTTCAAATCTCAGACAACTATGGTAACAAAGGGTGTGCCTCAAGGCTCTTGTCTCAGCCCTTCATTGTTTAATATATATGTCGCCCCACTCGCCGCACTCTTAAGAAATATTGGGTTTACTCCCATCTCTTACGCGGACGACACGCAGCTCCTTCTCTCTTTCGATAAAAACACACCTAACATCAAGAGCATTTTTACAAATGGCATGAAAACTATTACATCATGGATGAGTAATAACTTTCTGCAGTTAAATGCAGATAAAACAGAAATAATGCTATTTAAAGACGCAGTGACCAGCTGGTCACTGTGCTGGTGGCCAGAAGAGCTGGGACCAGCACCATCCCCTAAAGAAGTGGTTAAGAATCTGGGCGTGCTAATTGATAGCAAACTTAATCTGGATGACCATATAGCTACAATTAAACGGACATGCTTCCACGCTCTCAGCCTGCTCCGTAAGGTTTTCCATCTTCTCCCTTCTTCAACACGAAAAACCTTGATACATGCTATGGTCCTTAGCCGACTGGACTACAGCAATGCCTTGCTGATCTTCGCTAAGACAACCGCCTTGAGCAGTTTACAAGTGGTCCAGAACACGGCGGCCCGTTTGGTAACCAGTGCTCCCCCCCGAACTCCTTCAGGTCCCCTGTTACGTAAATTACACTGGCTGCCCATACGTAAAAGAATAGAATTCAAAATTGGTTGTTTGGTATTCAAAGGCCTTAACAAAATGGGACCTAAATATCTAGCAGACAAACTGGTTAGATATACACCTTCGCGCACCCTTCGATCAACAGATAAGGGCTTTCTTACTGTCCCGCGCATAAAACAAACCAGGCTAGGAGGCAAAGCATTCTCCTACATAGCCCCACAATTATGGAACCAGCTATCTCTGGATATCCGCCAATGCACTAACTACCTGACTATCAGGAAAAAACTTAAAACATCACTCTTTTAGTTTCTCGTGCCTTTCTAGTCGCCCTTAGCGCGGAGATACCCCATCCGGGGTGATTCATGCGCTTTATAAATGACATAAATAAATAAAGCAAAATTCGATCAGAAAGATATTTAGGCCTAATTATGTAGAACACACGTGGTGGACCGTTAGAAGAGCTTTAAACAGAGTCTGCTGTTTTACTGGTAGCCAATGAAGCATTGGTGCGAGATTGGGGTGCGTTTAGGAATCTTCAAAATACTTCACACCGCAGCGTTTTGCATTATTTGCAGCATTCTACGCAGCCTGTCTGGAGGGCCAAGGTAAAGAACAGCAGTGTAGCCTAGCCTAGATGCAATTAAGACACCGACTACTATTTTGCAAGAGGCCAATGGTAAGAAAAATCCAAGAACCTTTTTGAAATTCAAAGCAGTGCTACACAGATGCCGACAACTGACATCACGGGAGTCTGGAAAGATAGACTACAGTCACATTTTGCTCCCAGATTTCTAGCCACCTTAACAGGCTGAGGCAGTGGAAGTAGGAATTCCAGCCAAAAATTGGAGAATCGGTTCTCCATATTCTGACCAGAAAGTAATATCTCTGTTATCAGAGTTGCACTGCAAGTAGATCTCCCATCCACTCAAAGTCCCTGAATACATAGATTTCAGAAGTGTCCATCTGCGTACGAGATGACTTTAACGACAAAGGACTCTATCAGGGAAGATAAAGGGGTCATATTGATGTTAAACAGTCAGGCTTGATGAAGAGCCCTCTTGCAGCCTAAAGGTTAAATATCTGTTATCTGTTGAGTAATGAATGGCCCATCCAAACAGCTTGCACTCTGTGGTCCAGTAGGGACATCATCTAGCCAAGCACCAAGCCACTCACCCGACTGTCTGCAGAGCCATGCAAAAGAATGGAATGTGACACAGCATCGAACAGTGATCAATCTAAAAGAATGGGGGCTGAGTTTACGAAAAAAAGCAATCTATAATTTTATGTCCTGGTACGGGGATTTTGAACTATGCCACAGGCAGGTTATCACTCCAGTGAACACAATGGTTTCCTAACGCACAAAAGGCTAGGGAGCAGAAGGGCAAATATGTAAACCATAAGGAGCAGGCTTATGAGAATGTTAACATTTCAGAACAAAGATATTCCTAACTGTGTTTTGAGCACCAGGCAGGTATTATATTAAATACGTAGACCAGTAAATTGTTAATATAGCGTGTGGCAGTAGTGTTATAAAGTGGTAGTAGCAAATACCAAGCACACTTAAAAATGCTCCTACCTAAAAGTGACGGGAACTATATTGATAAACATGGCGAATCAGCATGACTAACGCAATAGTAAGTTTATTGTCTATACAAAAATATATGGCCCAACTTTTGCTAGGAGAAATATTTCTGGTAGTACTCCACACAGTATCAAGTCGACAGTAATGAAATGGTGGACTAATCACCGTATGATTGCCATCAAATACAAGGTGTTAATATCACTATGAAGCAGCACTGAGAAGCACAGCTGATTTGGCTCTCATGTTGTGAAATGGTTTTCACATGCACCCCTCACACACACACACGCACACACACTTCAAGTATAACACAGGTGGCACCAGGAATACATGTGTCACTCAAACGAAAAATGTGTGCAGGATGGCCGGTGACACCACTTACAACAGGTTCAGCCGAGGCAGCAGTTATGCCCAGTCATATCATAATAGATAGAGTGCAGGTTATTACAGGCAGCAGCACTCAATTATTTAAACATACACACAAATTAAAGCACAAGCAGCAGCACAAGTCTGTCTCTCTCACTCTCCAGGAACTGCAAGTTTATCTCACACAGGATGTGTACAGGAGCACAGCAGTGTTCTTCGGGTACAGCACATGCAGCACCAATGCAAGCTTCTCAATTAAGTTGGGGACATGCCCAGCTACAGTCACATTCGCTTTTGATTATCTAGCATGTTCTTGCTTAGGCAGATAAGTAACATGAGCGTTTCTGGTTTGGAAACACTTTCAAGGGTCACTATGCTTATCAGAACACAAAGTGATGTAAGCCATGACCTGTCCGTGTGTAAAATTATTTTAACAGAACTATACCAGTAAATAATGTTGCCATTATTTTAAGATTCAAGGAAAACTAGTTGAATGGAAAGTTAAAAACAATGTATACAAACTGAAAACACTTTAGGTGTTTATAATTAATCTAAGGGCATGCATTGAGCAGCTGTACATACAGACTGAGAGCCCTAAGTATGAACTTTGAACAATTCAAGTGATTATAATTCACCAATGCATAATTGAAGCAAAGACAAAAGGCATCAGTGGGTTGGGAAATAAGTGAAGTCATCTCACAATTTTAAAAGGAAGAGCCAATGTTCGCAAGACACATGGTGACATGGCACAGAAAACTTGGTCCATGGTGAGATGCTTCTGAAAAGGTGGAACATTATAATTTGGTGTTCAGGGTAGAAAATGTAATCCTTTAGTGTCCTACCACAAGCATTCGTGCCAAGGATCAGAATGGGCAAACTTCAGCACGTTAGTTCTTTGAAAGTGCAGAGTATTCATTGCACAATGTTGAACAATATTCCTTATGTCATTTTTAAATATCACCAGAAACTCATATGTTCTCTTCCCTTTAAATGAACCGTAGCTCACTTTTTTGATGGACCTCTACCTCTGTAATTGTATTACTTTCCATGATACAAGTTATTTAGTACTTTTTGAGTTATCCATGTAAAGAGAGACTGTCTAATGCATCGGTGCTTTCATTTCAATAGCCTTCTCCATCGACCTGCCCCAACCTTTATGTAAAGAACGGTCCTCTACGGGTCAACCCAGGCTCACTCCGTTCTCCACCTCTGTGACAACTATACTACCATTTTCTGCCAATTCAGATGAAAGTTTGAATGTTAAAGCTGCTTGCTGCCTGTAAAAAACATCCCAACAATGCACATGGACTGAATGTTGCCAAAAGCTGAGAGTAGAGAGACCAAATCTATAAAACTAAGAACAATGTAAGAAAATAAGACACTGTACTAAGTTAAAGTATGAAAATTCAGCTGGAAGTATAACACGATTTTTATGAGTGCTTTTCCTAATGTAGGTTTGTTTACAGAGTACATTTTCAACTCTGGGGAGGGAGTTAGCCTAATACACAGCCCTGGCACAAGAGGCCTTATTCACTATAAAAAGTCATAAAAATATCTGCTTGAGTACACTTTACAACTTTTTTTTTAATCACAAGCATTCTCAGGCAAGCTGAGGCATTCTTCTGGGAATGTCACGTGACTTTTCCAAAACATGCTCCTTCACACACTGTGCGGCATTCTCTATAGTGGTGAACTCCTCTGAAGGGGAATGAAGCCTCCTATGAAAATCGACATTTTTTCCTCCGAAGGGAAAACATTTTTCCATGTGGACAAAGCCCTTCTCCTACACCCCCACCAAACGTGGGGGTGATCCATTCCCCTTACTTTCTGGCAATTTCCAAGGCAGGAGACGTGGAGGAGTTTGTAAATAAAAGTACGTTTGTCGGTGTTCTCAAATTGCCAAGGCTTACACCTTAGCACACCAACTTCCCACTTGCAGTGGAATTAACTACAGCAGATTTCTCTACATCTGTGGTATACAAATCTGAATAAGTAAAAGCATTTATTCCGGGTAGGAGTCTCTTTGTAGATTCCTGGCAAGCGTACAAAAAAAAAGAAGTTACATTCAGTCATAAACTTAAGTTTAAGAAAGATTTTACCTTAGTGAATAGTGCCTAGGGTGTTCAATTTCCCCTGGGTTGCCATTAACAGCCTAAAGTGAAGGAATTTGGAAACCAGACCCCCTAACGAGAGCTGTATATTGTGTGTTTTTATCAACTGCACTGTAAAAAATACAGAGATTAAACGTGGATTAGGGGCACAGGATTTCCACCCTTATAACCGCTGCTAAATGCACTGCACAGAGCCCTTAGATTCAAGGTGCAGCCTGTTCTCTTTGGGAAGATAAGAAAACAAAGAGAGACTTATGTTTTTCTTCTTTTAGAAGAGCACCTGCAGGCTAGGCTTTTGGAGCGCATGCTGCAGACGCATACGTGGGCGCAGAGATCAACTGATATCACATCCTGCTAATGGAGACCCACCTCTAACGCTTTCACAAGTAGACGGGCGTTAATGGCCTTGGCACAATCCGATGAGACCTTTCATGGGAGTCCAGATAAAAGTCTGGCAACCAAACCTCCTTCTTCTTATAATAGGAAAATAAACACAGGCAGGTGGTCACCCAACAACTCAACAGTGCTCCTGCGATTCATCATTCAACCATGATTTTTGTTTTTAAATCAATAAATAAAGTCATGTATTGACTTCATGACCCGCATGAACGCACTTGTCTGACTAAACAAAAAAAGTTTTAAGATTTTTATCGTAGTGAGGAAAATCAACCATCTGGAGCGGAGAGATATCTAGGACATGAAAAATGCACCGAATATGGAATATGTACTATATAACAAAGTTTGTACTAACAACTGTAAAGATATAGTTAAGTTATGTAGTCACTAGGAAAACCCTTTTCGTTGTCTAACTGCTTATAACGCGAGTAATGTGCATGAAGATTTAGAAAACAGGTTTTGGCCACCGTATAATTTGCGCTAAATTTTGTACGGACAGCACAAGAAGGTCAACAATTACACTCAGCATGGCAAAAACATAAAGGCTTAGCCCATCTTGAAATCATATGGCATCTAAGACTGTGAAAGTGTGAAATGGCCAACAGTTGTGAAAGGGTTCATTTTAGCTCCATCGCAAACCATTTTGAGAACCACATTTGCAAACTTTAATTCAAACCTGATATGCTGAAAGCTCTGTGTGTTTTGTCAACAAGCCACACTGGACCATTTATGGAGCCAATAACTTATTTTCGAACATTTCTGTGAACAAACCGAGTCTTGAATCAATTCCAGGTTGGAAAATCACACAATTAAAGTGAGTTAGAAACCTAATTCAAAACACCCCCAAAATTAACTGACAAAATTTGAATAAAAGGAGGTAACTTTTAAGTTACGTTATATTATCTAAAAACTTGTGAAATTGACCAAATATGGCTATCGTGTTTATCAAAACCATAACGTGCCTACAGTCAAATTTACAGAAGCATGGTTTCATCTATAAATATATATATGTATACATACATACATATGTATGTATATATGTCAGAACCCCTTTCAGAGGGCCACGGGGCACGCAAGGGTTACCGGGCCCAACCATGGCGGTTGAGGCCTTTTAATGCTGATGTACTGGAGCCCAACCTACTATGGCTTCTGCTCTACTGGGCCAATCATCCCTTCTGCGCTTGACTCTCAATAGTAGCTGTGGTCAAGCAGTTCAGGCTCCCTCGGAGGTTGGATGTAGATACAGGTCAGTGAACACGACTCATAAGTCAAAGTGCAAACAGTATGAACAATAAACCAGTGTACAGTCAAATACTTGCTTTTATAAGACAAAGTGGTATTTTATTTCTAACTCTACACTAGCAAAGTAATATGACATTCATAAGCAATAACGCAATCCCCTTGAGGTCGGGGCTCTAGTTATCAGGAAAATACCTATCCAACCCTCCTTCGCGTAACATGTGCGGGTTATTCCCCATTCACTGCTGGCCACATCCAGGGGTGCTCACAATTAGACTGTACTCAAGAGTTCCCCTTTGAGTCTTCTGGATTTTAGTAAAAAATTTCTTTGGTGCCGCAGTATCATTAACAGCGAGTCCCTTTGGACCCAACTGGTCCAATTCACATCTTACACGCTCTCGCAGCACAAAACAGTTCAGCGGTGCAGCAGGTGATTTCAACGTTAATCCGCGAGTCCTGCTCTGTATGAAGAAGTTGGGCTGCTTGCTGCCTACATGGCAGCACCTGTCGGCACAGGCTCGCTCTCCTGAGCAACACTGCCGGGGGTCTCTTAGTTTTCGGAGCAACTCCAAGCTTGCGAAGATGCATTACGTTTGGTTTTATCCTTTTACCCTACTGGGGGGAGTGAAGGAGCCAGCGAGGGTGCGATGGCATACACGGCATCTCCGGAAGTCCTTAGCGGTGAGTCGGGGTCAGTTCCCTCACAGTGTGGGTTTAACATGACAATCGTAGCCTCAGTCTATCTTTCGGGCTGTGACCCAACTTCTGTGGCAACACTGGTACCGGCAGCCTCTCTTGGCATATGTGGTTGGCCCGGTACATGGTATTACGAGCACAGGCCCTTCCAGCACAAACGCCCCGCCCAGACAGTCACAAATCTTGGGACTGCTCAAAGAACTAACTTTAGAAGTGGCCCCCTCTGGCATACAGGGTCACTGCAGCACAGCCTTAGCGAGACCCGCTCGTCGCTTGCCTCAGTATGCAGTGGCCCTCTCCTGGCATATGGGGCTCACGAAAAACAATCCTGAACATGGGCTACGGCCAGATCGGTGTTCAGCTGAATCCTCCCACCTTGCACAGGGAGACTTCACGGTAGGGCTCCCCAATGGACTTCTCTCCCTCTAATGCTCTCCTCTTCCTCACAGGGCAAACTGGTCCTGGCAAGCAGGCAGGCGCTGGTGCTCCAGGGCAGGTGATCCTCATTTTCTTGGATGACGTCCCCTCTCCCAGCAAGGAGACTAGCACGCTGTTGCCCCAGTCCTGGTAACAGGCAGCCGTCTTGCAGAGCTTCCCCTTCTCACAGAGCCCGTCTGGCTGCTTGGCAGATTACAAATCTTTGGGGTCTCAACTTCCCCATCTAGTCCATTTCCGGACACCAAATGTGATTTAGGGTTTAAGTTTTTGAAGTTTTATGTTGAGGTTCTGCTTCTTTTGAAGTGGATATTCTCTCTCTCTTCTTGCCTCATGAAAGATGTCTGTCACAGCAAGCAAGACTACGAAGCTGATTGTCCCACAGCACAATTCATGCGAGTGACCAGAGTTTACCCTGGTTTATCCCAGACCCCAATTCCTACTCTTTATGATTCTCTTATCGGCCCCACCTCCCTTCCTGAGATGTGTCAAGGCCCCTTTCTTGTGATCTATCACTGAATCAAAGAGCAGTCATTTGAAGTGTAAAGGGAGCCTCTTCCTTTTCCGTCCAGTGTGTGTCCCACCCAGCCCACAGGAATGCAGCAATACACAAACCTGCTGGGGGTGGGGGGGGGTTCCTCTCCTCTTCGTGTCTTCACCAGGCAGACCTGGGCTTCCTAAAATGGAACCCAGGGTCCTCCATGTAATGTAATACTGCAGGAACACTTTTGTTCCAGCACGGTTACCTCTATTCATTGTACCCTTACATGTGCACATGCATTTAGTGCACACACTCAGTTTCTGTGCACTGTCCAGCACTGAAGCTTTTATATCTTTAACCAGGGTGTGTTATTTACAAACACACATACTGCCATCACACATACTCACCATGTGCGCTACACAACACTTCACCCTTCATGCATTTTCCTTCCCGCAAGCACACATACACCCACTGCATGCTCCCATTGTGCAGCGCTTCACAGCACTACATCTTTCATGTCATGTATTCCTCACAGGCATAAACCCAGTATATGCACTAACCACATATGCAGGCCCGTATACAACCAGCGCAGTCACTACTCCTTTGCTGTGCAGCACACCACATCTCCCTGATGAAGGCCATCGGTAAGTTAAGCACACAGCAGCAGAACTTTTAAAAAGGGGAGTAATCCTGTAGGCCTCACTCCAGTGACACAGGGTGAAAAGGTTCTGTTCACTACTACTGATCACTACACAGTATGCTGCCACCACCACGGTCATGCTGCTCAACTCCCAGTGAAGGCAGTAGCCTTTCACCAATATGAGGGTAGTGCTTTGAGTGCCCCTCTCGGTCCAGCAAGACTGCTATCCATAAGGCAGGTGTATATCATGGCAAACACGTATGGTCCGTGTGTGCCTATGACCAAAAATAAAAATAAATCAGTATTAAGGATCCAGACAACAGCACAGTTGGGCACTCAGGGCAGGGGTACACATCTTTACTATGCAAAGGACTTTTCTATCCCAACAATATACAAATATATTATACAGTGGCGGTCACCACTGTGTAATTATAGTTAGGACCTAGTTACTGTAAGAAATGTATTTTTTAGTTTGCTTATAATACTTCGGCCCTGTTTGATGAATCTTCACAAAACTTTTATTAAAAACGTTCATCCACCTCAGCTCCTTCCTGGAAAGTTTGGGGGTATCCATCAAGCGGAAGCTGAGAAGAAGGGGGTCCAAAAACTTAATATCCTGATGCTATTTCCATAGGGATTTTTTAACAGAGATACCATGAAAATAGCGAACTAGAATTACACCAATTACACCAAATTTGACAGAAAACTAGATCTTTAATGAGAAAGCGTGCTTTTTATGATTTGGTGTAAATCCATTCAGTAGTTTTTGAGAAACTAAGGTTCAAAATGTATATATATGTGGACGGTTGTGTGTACAGGAGTCCTGTGGGCATGCAACTTCAAATAATAGCCGGGTAGGGGTACCCTTATTCCCTGGTCCTTCAGCGGGAGGGAGAAGGGGGCCTGGGGTCAAATGTAAAAAGTTTTTGGGGGGGAGGGGGGGCGGGGGACGGTCACAAAGAAATTCTATGCAGGGCAGGCAGGCTCCCTTGCTTCCGCAAAAGTCCTGCATGATCGGGAAACAATGGAAAAAAAAAAAGAGAGGGCTGGTGTCAGTTAGGGTTTGCTTGTTGGGGGGGGGCGGCTGCAGAGGGTTGGTGCAGGGACTAGCTGTAGGGAGGGTGGCATACTTACATATGGTGATAAAATTTTACTTTACGTTATAAAAATCATTGAAGTTCACTGAAAAAAATCAAAGATTAAAGTGCTGTTTTAGTTAGGTGAAAACGTACGTTTAATCATAATATTTTAAACAAAAAAAAAATGAAATTCACCAATTATAGTTAACTCAAGAAACTATAAATAGTTAACAAGAGGAAGTGCTACAGGGGTAACAATCATTGGCAAAGCCAATAGGTCTCGCCAATGCCCAAGCTATTGGCCTGGTCAATGTGAATGTCTTTTAGCCATGTAGTCTAGCAGCACATCTGCTGTTCAGCATGACAAAGTTACTGAAAGCTCAGAATCACAGGATGTTGAGCCGACGCAGAGTCTCTTCCCCCCCTATTTTGAGTTTATTGTCCTGCCCCTCCTAACACAAAAAAACGCTATGACGTGGCCTGTGCTGGTTGCATCATAGGCCATTTTAGTGACTTTCAGCCATGCTGAACACCAGATGTGCTGCTAGACAACATGGCAAAAAGACATTCACATTGACCAGGCCAATAGCTCGGGATGTGCCAAGATCTATTGGTTTTGCCAATGCTTGTTCGGTGTTGAGGGGGTCTTGCTGAACAAATGTGGAAGTGATATTGAGAAACAGTTGAGGAGCTTTTAAGTGAAGTGAGGATGCGGGGTAACGGTCAGAGCTGCCGACAGGGGAACCAGGTTCAAATCTCGGGGGTCGCTGAACAATTTCTGGGCAAATCACATACGCTTCCCCCTGCCTATGACAATAAATGTGTCATTGTGTAATGTAATTGGTGAGCACTAAAAGCGCTCCAATACCATTGACTTGAGTTTGCGCTAAAGCAAAACTGATGATGTAGCGAGTGCTCTAAAACCATTGGTTTGTGCAAAAAAAAAAAAAAAGGTGATGTTCATGTTTTAACAACTTTAAGAAATGCATTAGTTAATGTGCACATGCATGCATTTTAGTGGTATGTGTACAAGAGCCGGCCTGAAAACACAAGTACTCCTATGAACGGCTTGAAAACAAAGAAAAAAATAGCTCAGCAAACCAGGAGCAGTGTAAGGAGACGTACTTGGTCTATGCACTATGGGAGTGCAAAACAAAAGTAGTGGCATGTCTCCTGCATGCAATGACGAATGCCATCTAAAGAAAATGAGAATGACGCTGAAGTTTACCAATGGGAGGAAATGGGCGGCCTGTAAGCCCACAGTTAGAACACAACACATCTCTTCGAGACAGCGCATGCGCTGCCTAGCCGAGACCTAAAAATGACCTCATTTGCATACTGTCTGGTTTAGCCTCGCGTCCCCAATTTGTGCTTTCTTAGTTAAAAACAAATATCAACGTCCCAAACATAGAGCTGTTGGCACAAGGAATTTGAATTCGGGTACACACCCACCAGTTTAAACTCTCCCGTCTGCCACTTGGCACGTGTGGTCTATGTATTTAGCAAGTACATGTTTAGAGCCGCCCTTTATCTCCCTTCAACCTACGGAATGCCTTCAGCACAGCTGGTGTGAATTGAGCCCCCCCTCATTAAAATAAAAGACCAACCGAAGCATGGACTGGTATGACCAGGATATATCCACTAGGGAATTCTCTCACATATGTGAGACTCTTTCTCCTCAGAGACCTCATTGCCTCTTCAAAGTGCAGTGACGAACGCTGAGCACAGCTACTTAACTTATGTCCCTCGGTCATGTAAAATATAATCTGAAACGGTCGAAAATTCCATTATGCCGGCATAATATCATGTAATTTCGTGAATTTCACGTTGCGCATGTTACAGGAAATTTCCAAAATGATGCCTTTATGTCATGTGGCATACATGCACAGCGTTCGCAGGAAACGCGGGAACAATGCGAACAACCAGAACAGAGGTATCTTTAATCCACGGCACGTGTGTTTTGTGCGCTTCTTGTTTGAGCGCGAAACACGCCCTTGTGTCCTAAATTGACGCGAGAATGCCCTTTTAGGCTAAAATGTTGCCCAAAGTGCCGGTTGTCATTTCACGTTATTTTTTGCAGAATTTCATGTAATAAAACTAAAGCAAATTTCACACACCCCAAATAATGTCCCAGTTTATGTTATCTTTCATGGAACTAAAGAGCAGACACTTCCAACTAGCCAATCAAATCTCGAGAAGACTGGTAAGGAAGAGGTAGTTCCCTAGGCCTGTTGTTGACTAGAGGCACTTGTAAAATGAATATGCTTAGAACTCTATATAAACCAATTTTGCCCAGAAATGCACAACAAATAAGGCAGCACACAAGTGGGCAGTCAAATGATCTTGTAACTGGATTGGTTCCATTACTATATCACTTGAATTATGGCATGGGTGGCACGCTGCACAAACATACCCAAAACTGCTCTGATTTGTTAAGATGCAGGAGCGCTGCTTATCCTAAGCAAAAAGAGTGACATGGGACAGCTCGAGGTACCCCTTAGCCCTATCACCGTTACACTGAAAAACAATTTACTGCAAAGAGCCTTTGCAATCAGTTCAGAACAGGCTTCATTTTGAAACAAGTGGGCACCGACTTAACTTTTGGGCCAATACAGGGTTGTCCAACATATGTTCATAAGGGCAGGGTGCATGCCGATTTTCAGGATAAGCGCAGACAATGTAAATGAGTCCAAAAGAATAAGACTGTAGGTAAACGTTTTAAATGCGGGAATCTTGGTATTCTGCCATGGATAGTCTAACTGAAGCATGGAAAAGGCTTTTTTGCTTACATTCAGTGAAAGGCATTTCGAGGCAGGTTACGATCTGTAATGGTGTGAAAGAATCAACAGATTAATTTCACGGTGCTTGTTACGTTTCAGAGCATGAGGGAAAGGGATCTAACCTATAGTAGAACACACCCTATCATGATGTGCTTTGTTAGAAAGGGCTTAAACTGAAGTTCCTGATTCCAAATATAATGTTCCAGTTCATTTCCACCATGCAGCTTCTCAAATAGGACCCCTACACCGGTGTTACGTTAATGGAGAAAAGATCTGGAGAGACAAAATTATTGTATTGTAATTGCATGTATATAGCGCTTACTACCCCCGACGAGGCGTCGAATCGCCTTTTCTGAGAGTAGCACACTACTCCGGAACCCATGAAGAATTAGTGGTGAATTAGTATAGTGAAATAAGAAAGTAATTTGAGTGGTGGATATGTTAGTCAGTTATTTGGATTGAGAAGGATAGTGGAGGGATAAAAGATGGAAAAAGGTTTTCATTTATATAGTGCTTGCTACAGCTGATGGGGTGTTTAAGTGCTTTTTCGGCGAGTAGCACGCTACTCCGGAACCCATAAAGGATTAGTGATGAATTAGTATAGTGAAATATGAAAGTAATTTGAGTGGTGGATATGTTAGTCAGTTATTTGGATGTTGGTTGTTGTAATTATTATGTTCATCATAGCAGTGTGACCACTTTATTTAAAAGTACAAATTGCAAAAACCTACAACAATGTATAATATATATGAGACACACATCGTTATATGGGCTGCCAGTGCTAAGCTCCAGTGACATTCTCGCAGTACTGGCTAGAAGGCATTAAACATTCCACATACAAATACATGTCTCAGATAATGTCAGTGTTTCACGTGGAATATGAATGATTAATTGAAAGGCAAAGCTATTTTTGTAATCACTTTTTTTTTTTTGCTGGAGTGGTGGGCGGGATGCACAGACCATGCTAAGTCCCAGCCAATTAAGGGTGCTTGCAGGTAAAAAGTGATCAACTAATGGGGCAAATATTTGGATGCAAGATTTTTAGATTCATCATGGACGGCAGTTGACACGTCAGACCTTAGATGAATCTCAGTAAGGATGCCTTAAGCCTGAAATAGAGAGAGTTTAAACCCCAAAGGATGGAGCTCTGGGTTTATGAGGTTCTCTCACAAAACTTTTTCTTTCCAGCTGGTGGGATGGCAAGTTGGTTCAAGAAGAATGACTAAGGTGGCTGGTCAGCTTGCAGTCGATGCAGATCTTGGTGCTGTATTTGAGGACCCTGAAACGAAGGTGTTTATCATCAATGAACAAGTTCTTGAGTTGGGTACTTTCTTGCAGAAGCAGCAATAGGGATCAGTGAGATAATGGAGGATAAAACTAGAAGGGATACAGTTAGTGCAGATGGAGGAATAAGCTCCTGTAGACGGCTCTGACCTAGGGGATGCAGTGAAATTTGGACACAAGCAGTAAGTGCCCTGCAGTCTCTAATTTATATGTCTGTTGGGCTGAGGGACCCAAGGAACGAGATAAGCTAATGAAAATGGACGTGGTGGCTGTAGAGACAAGTAGCATCTGGTACATCCATTGCGGTATTCGTGTGAGGCAGAATCTCAGTTGTAGACAGTTTCAGAATCTTTCATGTAATTTTAAGTGATGGGGATAATAACCGCACTTGTTCACAAAGCAATATTATGGGATTAGATGATTATGGTAAGCGGGCACAAAAAACATTGAAGAGGCTAGGTGATGAGGCTAATCTTTTCGTATACTACACGAGTGATGGTGACTGCCAGTACAAAAAGGATGCCACCTCGGCCTGGTGGAACCAACCAGTGCTCAATTAATTATGTGAATGACTTGAGTGTCTGGGCTCCAAAATCAGCATGTTTGGCTATACAGTTGAAGAGTAAGATGCAGCCGATGGTGCGGAAGAGTAAGGGAAGGCCTGTGTCAATGAAACAGAGAAGTTAATCACAGCACATCGAAGGGAGATTTCCATCCCGTGTTGAGGTGGATGCTGAACTGGAGTAAGTAAGAACAATATGGGATTCAGGGAGTGAGGAAAATTGCCTAGAGCACACGGTCTCAAGGAGAAGGCCCGAGAAAGGAAGGCCAAAGATGAATCTGAAAATGGCTTGCCTGAAAATAGGTATCCTTTATGCAAGCCACGTGAGCGGCCCTGCAATTTTGCTTCTTAAAGACAGCTGTTTTTATATCATATCACATCCCACCCACTGAGCCACTTCACATCAATAAAGAGTAAGGGATGATTAGAGTTTGCAATGAGAGCTGTACAAACCGCTGACATACTCCGCAAAGGAGTAAACAATCCGTGGCTGTCAAACAATGTAGATCAAAATGTCCTACTAGGTCCGTGAGCACTTTATTTTATTATTTGTTTTGGAAGGAGAGTATAACAAGTAGTAACCTGCCTATTAATGATTCTCCAAAGCAAATGTAAGACAATGGCTCCAAAACAAGAGTATGCAAGAAAGGGGAAAGTGCAAACTTCTTATAAAAAGTATCGAGTTTGGGGATAAACATTTTTTGAATGTGAAGTAGAGCTTCATTCAGTCACTTTCTGAAACATAGACCCTCTGTCTGGTCAAGGAAACAGTGCATTAATAATGAAATAAAATAACACCTCTAAGTGGCATAACATTTTCTACCTTTTCCCAGATTCTAAAAAAACGATTCTAAAAAAAACATTTTTTAGGTCTTGTCAGGTTAAGTGTCCTGCAAGGCTCGTGTTTTCCAATTAGGTGTGGCCTAGTCACAGCTTTAGCGGTTGTTTGAGCCTCATGTTTTCCAAAATATTGACAAAATTCATACATTAACCCCTTCGATGCGCGTGACTAGCTCAGCTCGTCATGCTGCGCGGTAGCGCTGTGCGCATGACGGGCTCAGCTCGTCACGACCACACCCGCGATCGGAATGTCCAGCACACGAGCGGAATTCCGATCGCGGTCAAGGGGTTAACATATATACAGGGACTTACGGTCAGCTCTCTTCATCTATTGGTCTGTTCACGTGTCATACACATTTTGATTTCTCCTGCCACAGCATGGTACTATGGGTCAGGCCACTTCCACCTGTGACTCTCTTGCACTATGAGTGACTGCCTTTTGCCTCATCATAGGCACAGCTGCCTGAAAAGGAGTGCACTTCAGTACCAGGGTCAGTGCCTGGGCAGCTGATCTACTCGTTTATTTTTATATCTTTGCTTTTTCTGCATATTACTTATGTTTGCCAAATAGAATGCAATGCATGCTTGCCAAAGTCAGACCTGTTAACTTTACCAATGCTCGCTAGCTGGTAGTATGATTCTGTAAAGGCATGGCACGTTTTGCATAAAGTGTTTACAGACCTGAAGACTGATTTAGGAAAGAATGCCTGCCTCTAGGTATGCGTTCCAGTGTTGGAGTACAGGCATCGGGCCTGAGTAAGAGTTGCTCATTATATTCCGACCTGTGTGTAAACCCCAAGTTTACGCATGGGTCGGAATTATGAGTTAAAAGGTATTCAAGGCATCCGATAATTATCAAATGCGTCAACTGCCTCAACCTTCGTTAAATTTCGTCAGGTCACACCTGTTAAACTTAACAGGGGAAATGTGTTCTGTTTTTACCGTACCATGCAGATTTTTTTTGTGTTAAAATCCAAAATCTGCATGTTATTTATCAGTAACTTGTAACAGGAGCTATTTATTGCACCCGATAAAAAAAAACGCAGGGTATCGTTATTTACCAGGTGCGATAAATAACACTGATACTGTAATCAGGCCCTTGGACAATGAAATGAAATATGTACTACTCTTCAATGTCTAACTGTGCTTGAGAGGGTGGAACCCATGGCCATAAAGAGGGTGTGGGGTTACCCCAGTGATAAAGTTCCAAGACTCAAGTCAGTACTTATCAGTCCCACTTCTAGTCAAACCCCTCTAAGTACATCCCTGTGCTGAGTGCAGTGTAAGCATAACCATTATAAGGGTGGAAAAGGGGGGTCTTGAAACTGGGGATTCAAAGATCGTGAGAGCAAAAAAAGTAAGGCAATGGAATGATGTGAAAGACCGAAGCAGCAGTGGGACTTGCCAGTCATGGGGCGAGCAAGGGCACGGGAGTCATGGGACGCGAGGGAACGAGCAGGCCTATCAGCATCCTGCGAAGTGAACTCCGCACCTTGACATCCCAGCAGAGGAATGCTTGCGAGCATTCTGTTTCCATAACTACAGCCAGGATCTCATTAATCCCGTGGGAGCAGGCGTGGGGGAGTAGATGAAAAGAAAATACCTCGGCTCTGCCATTCACAGGCGCACACCAACAGCTGCTGGGCACCTTGGAAATCACAGAGGTCAGCAGAGAATGTGGAGTATAAATATTATAATTACTTCCAAACGTTGTGCTGTTATAGCACAGATGTAGAATATGGGAGCCACTTTCAAAAGGGTGTACAGCTTCTTATCACATACCAGTCACATGCAGCTGCATGTGGTAAAGAGTACCCAAGTACTGGCATATAACTGGGAGCCTTTTAGCCAAAGTTTTAAAAAAAATGGATGCCAATGGGGGTAGAATGGTGTAACCTGCCTCAGATAAGAGGCTTTTAAAGTCTAGGCTCTGTCACCGATACCCTACAGGATGGCCAGGCAGTCACCCGTGGTTAAGACACTTAAGCTGGGTTGACAAGTCCCCAATGCTCTGGGGTCATGGGACAGAGGGGTTCTGTAGATCCTGGACTTTCAAAAACCATCAAGTTCACGCTCGTCAGCATAGAGTCTCGATACAGGATTTTCTAATCCATACGTTTACTTAAAGCAACCTCTACGTTAGCTTAAGTGAGAATTATGATTTCCTGTTTTAAGTCTTTTGTGTAATCTGAGCATTGAGCAAGCAGTGTTGGTCTTGGAGTCCTCCTCATCCTGATGCTCAGACCCGGAAAGGAGAACGCTGCCATGTTTGTCTGCAGCTCTGGTAGGGCCCTTTGTGCACAGTTTGCACAAGGATCTAAATAGCATTTTGTATAAAAAAAAGTAGTCAGTAATAACTTCAAAACATATGCAGGGATTTCTAAAAATGTGAGCAGGTCTTGGCACCAGACAGGCTAACTTGATGTTATGTTTTCTTTTGCAATATCGTGAAATTGCTAGACTCGGCCACATTATTGGCATACCCCTACTTTGTGGCAAGAATAATACAATAAAAATATCTGAATCACAGCCACAAAAAGAAATACATGGTACTGCTAGGCGTAGCCCTTTCATCACAATGTAGCCACAACCTACAAAGAGTGTCTTCTGCATCATTTCAGCAGAGTAGGATCATCTACCACCTTGGCACAAACAGCCGGGCTGAATGTGGATCTTCAGATTCACTGCTGTGCCCACATTTAATGTGGGAATTGATTAGCAGTCCTTTCTACTGGTCCAAAGTTATTTCTTCCATGTGCTTCAGCACCAAATTTATGCTTGCGTTCTGATCACAAGTTGAAGCTGACCAAAAATTCCAAAATTTGTCTTGTTGGGAAATTCAGTCAGGTTGGAAGAGAAAAGTTTTAGAATGCGCTACCACATTTTCCATTTTTGTGTAACTAGCAAAGCAGTTTGCAAGACCATTTATCTACTGCATAAAAGGTAACACAATGTTTATAGTGGTTAATATTTCATGAGTGACACGCACTGAAATGCTAACCTTGAAATATTTACACCCGATTGTGACCAAAAGTTATCACAGTCAGCTGTAAATGTTTCATAGCTTGGCACATTGAAATATTCATGCCAATTGTAAAGCGCCTGGAAATGTCCCCACTATCTTTTTATAATGTCTCCAAGTTCATCACAAAATCTCCCAAACAATGCAATTAAATTCAAAATGCATCACAGAATAATTCCAAATGCCTTTTGACAAAAATCATGAATTTCCCAACTTTTGCTTAGTGAAGTCACTGACAACAGAGTGATGAACCCATCCGTTGGGATCACCCTTTCACGCCTCCACACTGGCAGGCCCCAGTCAGACAAAGAAAGCGGCTGTAGCCACAAAAACCTTCTGTGCAGAACATAACTGGAGGCAGGGAGTTCTTTGTGATGCCACCAGCCAGTAAGCATGCAGACACAACAACTGAGAATGAACCACTTTTGATGGCCATTTAGTAAAGTTAAAAAGACCAGATCACAAACACCGAAATAAAGGAGTTCACATTAAATGTTCTGCCCATTTGGGCTGCATAATTTCATCGTCTCTTGAACACAGAATTGACTGGAAGTTTGGCTTAGTGCCAACAATAGTGACAACATACATGTTTCATTTTTACTCCACGCGGAAGAAGACCGGCTCATTACTAAAGCGCTTACTCCAGCGATAATGGCCATCATGCTGTACACGTTCATCTTCCCGTAATGACTGGAAGGTGGCGCAAGGTAAACAGAAGGGATGTGTAATCTCGGTAAAGTAGGCCACTTGAAGCACTCTGATTTAATACAGTGCTGACCTATGCGAAAAGAATTGATTAAGCCACTACTTTGCTCAATTGGCATTCCAGACATGAACCGATTGCTTGAAATGTCTCACCGGGCACAGGTCCAGCGGTCTCACAGGCAGAGGATGCTTCTGCATTTTTAACACTGAAATAAAAACCTGAAAATAGAAAAAGTGGCTGCTGATTATCCAGTTAAATGTAACACACCAGTGCTCTAGGAAGCCGATCAAGGAGGAGGCAATACTGCCTCAAGGTCATTTATCATGCCACACAGTATTGCTATTGTATTACTCTGCACACCCGCTGTGCATTAGTGTATGCTCTGACAGTACCAAAATAAATTAGCAAGCATAGTACTGGATATTGTAGGCCTCTGAGTGAGGTCATGGTTTGGCGCGGGACTGGTATTCCCATCAGTCTGTCTAAGTGAAATGAGCAGACTGTCTCAGTAATCTCTGCTCTGCTGGGATTACATTTCCTGGACTAATACAAAACCATAATGTCAACATTGTGCCTGCAAATATAACAATAATATGGGTCATGGTGCCAAGTCTCCCTGTTGACTGTGCCACGCGCTTCATTACTCTGAGGAGCAGGTTGTTTCTCCTATCACAGCGCCATTTTATGAATCGTCTTTCCAAATGCACTCTGCGCTACCAAAATTCACTAGAAATACCAAGTTTCCTTACAATATAACTTTTTAAATAGTTTGTCTGCGTAGCCCCACTTCTTCCCAATCCATCCTATTTGGTGGCAGGATGTGCATTCGTTCCATTATAATGTACCATATAAGTGTATCTATCAGCCAATCATACCAGCCCATTGAAAAACTAAGGTACACCTCAATAGTTCCCCAAATTAAAGGCTGAACCAGCACTACTTCAAAGGTCCCTGATTCCTGTCTCCCCAACGAAGTAAGGTTCGGCATTCATGTAAGATAGCGGCTGTGTAGATAGACAAACTGGGAGGACAGGTGGTGGAAACATGCAACAAATTGTTTTTGTAGGAAACAAGCATGTGCACAGAGTATTTCCGCTAAGCCCCGAGCTTGTAAAACCTCACTTGTTTTTTTCTACTTTGCAGGTATTTGAACATTTAAAAAAAAAAATTAGTCTTTTCGGACTTCTGAAAACTAATCAGCTTCATTTATTCCTGTTCTTTTTGTATGCAGTAAAACAGCTGCTGATTTAAGAGCCCTTAAGGCACTAATTTAAAAAGCACATTCTCACATTTTCCATAGAACGTGTAAATCAAAATGACAGGGAACCGAATAACAAATAATACATTCAGAAGCTCATTCCAGGCAGCTGACTGTCATTCAGTGCGCCAGAGGTTCTGTTCATCTACTAACTAGTCTCATAAATTACAATCCAAGCATTTCACACCATTTGTAATTTAACTTTATGGAACAAAGTTGCTGATCTTATCTGTCAATACAGATGTCTGCCCAGGGGACGTCCATCTATGCTTGTGAACAACTCTGTGGTTGAAAATGAACAAACAGCAAAAAGAACAAGCATTTGCAATGCAATAGATAGTTCTCGCATTTACGAGAGTTTGAGCTATTGGCATTGTAAATGAAAATGCCTTTTATTCATGTGTTGTTTTTAAAACAGATAAATAAAAGGCATTGTCATTTACAATGCCAATAGCTTAAACTCTCGCAAATGCAAGGCCTATTGCAAATGCTTTCGTGCTATAATTTTTTTTTTTTTAAAGCGTTAGGAGAGAGTGACAAAGCTATTTGAGAAAATAGTGCTTGGAGGCTGTAATTAAAGCCTACCGAGTAACAACACACGTAACGGGTTGTCGCCATGGGAGGTTACAAAATAAGACAAGGCGGTACTAAGGAGGGATCACTAAGCCTATTGATCAATGAACAGCCACAGTTTACAGTGGGCAATGACACAAGCCAAGGAAGAATATGGGCGGAGAGAGGGCGGAGCTTCTGTTAAAAGCAAAATGACAATTATGAACATTACCTGCGCCATCTTGTCTGGTGAAATTCTATGTGCACATAAGTTACAGTCATTTTAATCTATCACAGCCATTTTGTACTCTATTGGTCACCTTTGTTTCACCCTGCCCTTACTAGCATCCCTCTGACCGACCTGGTACTGTGCTGGGGGCTATAAACTCTATTGCCACAACAAACTTCAGCGCCACTTGCTGCCACAAACTCGTTTTTCCTCTCATCCCCGTTTTCAGACAAGCTTTTGGACGCTCTACCCCTCACTACACCTAGTTACACAAACAGGTTCCAAACACCAAAGACTCTTGCAAAATGATTTATTGCACTGCAAACAGCAAGACTTGTTATTACCAACAATGGGACCTGTTTTTATCAACAGAACGGACTCTTAGATCTGACCGGTCTCACATGTTTTAGACCCTGAAGCAAGGTCCAGCTGCAAGATAAGATTGTCTGTTTGACCTGGGTGGGAAGAGAATTACTGTTGGGCTTGTGTGGCAACCTGCCCGGGGCGGGGACCCCAAGCTTTTGTAACCATGTTGATCAAACAAATGCATTGTGTCAAACCTGTATAAAAGGAAGAGCCAAGGGAGTTGTCAGCAGAACACCTCCCTGAGACATCCCGGTGTCTCAGTTGACGCGATCTCCTCATGAGAAATAAACCATTTTCTTCTCTTCCAGTTTCCAGCGCCTTGCCTCATTATTTTGATAGCGAACCCAAAGTGAATTAGAGGTGGAACCCTGCACCGGGCAGCATTGAGGGTCTTAGAAGACTCGCTGCCTTTCACAAATTGGCGCCCAACGTGGGGCCCATCAGCGACGCACGGGTCCGGTAGAGAGGTCCTAACGACGGAGTGAACAACTAAACGATTGGGGTATACCTGCCTGAGAAGACCCTTGTCTGGCTGCCGATCGACTGAACTTCACCAGTTCCGAACGGACCTCTCTCGAGTGACCCGCGGTCCTGACTGGGACCTTAGAGGAACGCCGCATTGATTGTTGGAGTGAGAGGACAACCAGGCGCTGGAAGGGGAAGACTAAGAACTGTCCATACGGTCCGGGTAAGGTTGTGAAAAAACGACTTAAATTGATTGATTGATTGAATAGTTTGATTGAAATACTAGTATTCCTTTTTTTTATATTGAGTTATTTGCGACATTTCCCTGCTTGCAAACAACAAAGAATAGGAATATTCTCTCTCTTTGCAGGCAGCGAAGGACAGGTAGTGCAGACTTTTTGTCTAAATTGATTGATTGAGATATTTATTTTGACCGATAAATACGTCATGCCTGTTTTCTCTAGATTGTTTGATTGTAATTGTTTTGGACCAGACCGTTTGTTAGAGGTCAGTCAGCCGGCACCGCCGGAAGGCACCCCTAACAAGGACATGTACGTAAAGTATGGATTAGCCACCGTAGCTTATAGCAAACTATGGCATAAATACACTAGGAAGGACCGGGTAAATCAGTGGCCACTGACGGGATCTTTCGATCCCGCTAAAATAGAAACGTTAGAATTAGCTCTCCACAAAAAGAAAACTAGACCAGCCATGTTTGACAGTTTTGGTTTATGGCGAAAAGAGGCAGCTCAAAGAAAGAAAAGGGACGAAGCTAGACAAGATAAAGAAACGCGAAAATCAGCTTACCAAGCCTGTAAAAGATTAGAAGAAAAACTAAAAGAAAAGGAAATTGATAAAAAGGAACAGGAATCAAAAATATCAGATCAATGCCCTGTTAGAACGCCCTTGACTATTTACCCCAAGTTACCAGCAAAACAAAGGATAGATGATGATTTATTGTTAGGTCCCCCAATCATATACATGCCACCCCCTTACGCCCCTACTCATCCCATAGTACAACGCCAGGACCACCAAAGTATAGCCGGAGATGGCACGATCGCCTCAGTCTCCACTGCCTCTGCTCCCACCGAGTCACCCACACCAAATGCCTCATCAAAGGATACAGTAGTAGAGGTAGGATCAAAAGAAACAGGAGCGCCCAGGGTCCCGCGATTAAGTAAAAATGAGCGAGCAGGCATTGATAAAGTAGTTAAATCCCTCATAGATAGGAAGGAGACAGAAGAGCATGTAACTGACATATGCAACTCCTATGTTGAAAACCGCAAACGATACTTTATTGTACGTCTCTGTTACCACACTCTTACTGCATATGAAGAATACAGCATGCCTCGCAGAGCAGAGCAGCGCATGCGCTGCCCAGGCTCGACCTAAAAAACAAAGTGAAACTTGCCTACTTTTTTACCTTTGTATTAAGTCGTGCACATGACCTTCAAAACAGAATTATTGGGAACTCCAAGAGTCGGGCAGGAGGATCAGAAAACTCACTAGGTGCTTCAAAATTATTTGACCCACATGACACCCTTGGGCACAGGTCCGATTCCCTATATTGACCGCTGCATCACTCATCAGTGCAACACAGACCCAGAGCTGACTGTGAGATGGAGTGTGGACACTGGCATAGAAAAGGAGTTTTTTGCATTGTTGTCATTGCTACAGGCAATCAAATTTCCTTACTTTTACATTGAGTTTCTTCACGTTGCCATCTACTGAGAACAGAAGAGGCCATCAAGTTTATTAGTAAAAGCAGAGAAAGGGACAACACTGTGTTGCGAGATTAGTTGCAGAGTAGTGTCCGAACTATGCTTCCACACAGAGTGCATGATACTTTTAAGATGCCATTTAATGATTTTTATGCATACGAAATCAGTGGCACACGCTGACATTTCAAAGTGGTGGTGCGTAAAAGTTGGGGATGAATTTTACGTAGCGGGCAAACCTGGCCTCCATAAGGGGTACAGCCCATGCATCATCCACCCCCCTTTAATTCATACCTTTCCATCATCCACAGCATTCATCTGTTTATCCATACATTCATCCATCCTCTTAGAGACTCTCCCATTCAATCATCCACCCACCCATTCATCCATGTATCCATTCACTAGAAAATCATGCATTTATTTGTAGATCATATGGACCATTCATCCATACTTTCATGTATAGATCCACCCATCCATTCCTTCATGTATAGGTCCACCCATCCTTCTGGACACAATCTCCTGTAACTCATCTGCCCACACATCCATGCATCCATTCACCACTGGTGAATCACCAGAACATCCAGCCACACCAGACAATCTCCCATCCAGCCATGCACGTCCGTCCATCTTTCCATACCCCAATCCAGTTAGCCTCAATCCATCTACACATGCTCTTCCATCAAACCATCGACTCAGACTATTATATCGAAATGATAGAGACTTTGAATTGTCTTGCCATGTATACATTTCCTTATTTTTTTATGGAGGTCACAAGAAGCTTGCAGTTTGAAGCGCACCAAGTGAAAAAAAAAACCGAATGAGGTACAGGGATAGTGAGAGCCTTCACTATGGTCTCAGAAACCCCCCTGCATGCAGGCTATTCATACAGAATAATTCGACAAGAGTATTTAAAATACAGAAATGGCTGTTGAAAATGAAGGATGCGTTTAAAAAGCAAAATGGCATATAAGTGCAGACAACATAGCCGTTTTGTCCCCATACCAGCTGCACAGAACAAAAGCAGGCCTGTAGTATGCACACCATATTAGCCTGACTTCCGACCAGAAGAGGAGGCATATAGAACTATAATGCCGGTCTGGCTGAAATGGCCAAGTACAGTTATGTTCCAAATAGCCAATAATATAATGGCAGGATTAAAAATAAATACTCTTCAGAGATGCAACTTTAGTTACTGCTCGAGGACTCCAAACGAATTTCAGAGCTGCAATAAGCATTTAGGATGAGCCGCAACACTATTAAAAAATCTCCCTCGTTTCCGTGTTTAAATGGCTAAAATTTGTGCAATGCTATATATTATATATACAGCATAATGCACCAATGATGTTATGACCATGAAAAGACAAATAATACCCTGCTTTTGCCACGGATCGAAGACTAAATTAAAATTATATAAATCATGCCTCACTGGATGTTTGTCGGGACCGGAATGCCGCAGAGTCCTAAAGTACAGGCTTTGACTGGATTCACTCATGGATTCACTCAAGGACTGGACTCACTCAACCACCAGGCCTGCGTGTAAACCTATAGGGGAAATGTCAAAGCAGAATACTACTGCTATTCCCAACTCCCTTTATGCACAATGCCGTCACTGGCACTGTGCATGATAGGGAAAGCAGCGCCATCGCATCACCATCTAAGAAACATGACCAATCATTGTGTGGTATTCAAATAAACTCACTGGTCATGTCTATAGTGATCCCACCCCGTGCTGCCTTCAAAGCCCGGGCTGCAGGGACAGGCTCGCCTTTTCTAAATCAATTCAGGCTTTGCTCTCATGCTTTTTATACTTAAAGTTGCATGAGAGCAAAGCAAGGATTGGTTGGAACAGGAGAACCCAGCGCTCCAAAGGAGACCAGGAGGGCTGTGCTGTGTTGCCCCCCCAGCTCCATAATAAAGAACTGGTTCAAGGCCTGAAGTGTGCATGTCAGGTTGGCTGCGTTTCGAAACCTGTCCAACCCGACATGCGCACTGAATTTCAGCTGCCAGCATTGCCAATCACCCTTGTTGGCCATACTTCTTTGGTTTGTTACACCACCCCCCTGAGGCTGCAAGCCTAACTTCCGGATTGAGCATCCAAGTGCCCAGTGATTGTAAAGGACATTTCTAAAATAAGGCACTTGGCACCTCACATGGTTGAGCAACGCCCCCACGCCCCCTGATGAGGAACCGCCCCTGTATGAAATGTGTAGCTCTACTACGATGTGGGTGCATTGCCTCCATTTTGTGAATTGTGCTGTCATTGGAGAAGTCAGTAGGATAATGTGTTCCAAGAATGAATATCAGTTTTCAAAGAACAAACATTTCCAAACTGGATTTATTGCCCATGCATCTCCAATTGATGTGCTGGGATTTTTCAACTGGCTGAAGAGCACAATAGTTACTTCATTTGCTGTGTCCACCTGCCTCGAATTTGAGTTGTGGTGCCTGCTTAATGCAGGAATGACTCAAGAATCTCAGTGGACAATAGGCTGGTCTTTCTAGAATTAACCACTAAACTCTGGTCAAACATTGCCCTTGTGAAATGCCATCCTAAACAGCACAGCTTGCTGCTAACTTCGACTTCCACTTTTAACTCAACAAACTGAAATAGATAGCCATGGGATGTTGTGTTTGCACTAGACAGCAAGCTGACATTTCCTGTCCCTTTTACAAGCTTTTTGGAACGTGAATCACGTAGCAGAAAAATGAACATTTGGCACAGCTCATAATACCAGTGTCAGAAAAGTCTGAAAAGATTTTTCCCTCGCCAATGAAATACACAAAGAAAGGGAAAAGGACTGATGAAAAACTATCTGGATGAACTTCAAAGAACTTTTTCTCGTACTCCCAAACATAGCTCTGATGATGTTCCAGGCAACTGTATCGAGATGTCCTGCTACTTCACTTCTGTTCTCTTCTAACATCCACAGGGATTTAATTTTACACAACTTTCCCAGTCGTTTCAATGCATGCGATGTATTGAACATTGAAAATTGCCAAAAAATGCATAAAGCAATGTTCTGTTTAGAGCTGGAAAATATCAAACTGCCTTCGCACCACCTCCTTTTTCCCCCAATAAACATATGCTTTGCTCCACCTGTGATCGATCTGAGTGCAGTCTTTTTTGGTAGGACTAACAGGATAAATGAACATTTTTCAGCATTTATTTGATTAGAAAATCAATATTTTTCTCTGTCAGCTGGTATTACTAAACCTCTGAGTTATATAAAATATCCAAGACTAATACATTTGGTGAATCGAGGACCCCTGACCTCCATTTGATTCATGTTGGTTAAAACAGTGTTGTAGATCGGACCATACTTCTTGAGCAGGCAAATGAGATTACATTTAATGGTTGCAGAGTGTTGAGGAAGTGGCTATTTTTAATGGTACATATTTAAGAATATTATTCAGAATTTTGTGATGTGCTTCGAATGAAGCAAAAATCACCTTAATATTGGAGCAGTGGTCACAAGAGCACTGTTCCATTCGTCCCCTGGCATCAGTAGAGTAAGCAAAACATCAGCTGCTCATTGATCCCTAATCACATGTTCGATGCCAATTTAGATGACCTCTAACCCTCCCATAACCAGCCCCTCTAATTGCTATTGGACAACAAGTTCATCTATAATAACCTTTTCTAGGCACAAATAGCTAAAAAATACACCACCACCTTTAACATGCTAATGGGCCACACGTTTATGATTGGCTTTTACTTGAGCATCACATGCGTTTAACAGTATCCTCCGTAGTGATCGTCCTCCACAGGGAGGAGATACGAGGGGAAAGAAGGAGGGGAATACTAGGTAAAGTAGATCTGTACTCACTTTCCAGCCCAGACATTAGTAGAGCATGAACGGTGTGAGGGGGTGAAACTTCACCTCAGGAGACTAAGCAGGATGGACAATGTACAACAGGGTGTTGCCACTCTTTCCCCCATCAATAGAGGACATTGAAAGGCAATTACTATGTCACACTGCCACAGATTTCCTCTCCATCCTACATGGCAATGGGGACCATAATATAGGTGCAGGTAGAGTCCTGTGCTCTCTCTGATACCAACTTGATCACACCGTTAGTCTCACTAAATACTACAGTACAAACTGTGGAAAACACCACTAAGCACCAACTTCACAAAATTGTGCTTTGCGACAGCATCCAACTCGCCAATTGTATTGCGGGTTCAAACTCATACATACTGTAGTGTGGTGCTGTTCCCCTCTAGCAATCACTAGTGATACATCCATACATAACAGAGAAAATGTGTCCTATTCTTTAGAAGAAGCACCCCATTTACTCTGATGAGTGAACAGGTGAAGGGCAAACAGGTGATGGGTTCCACTCACCACAGGGGTTTATAACTCCCCATAGAGCCCATCAACATGTCAGTATCACTGCAGCCATACCAAACAGCTCTCGGTGTGCACATTTTCGTTGCTCAAGAGCAAGGTGCTGCCAGGATTACAAGTGTGCCACTCATTCTAAGCAAACCTCATTACTTTCTCCTTATTTAACCAGGCAAAATATTTGTCAGCTTTTTTTTTCTCAAAAACAATTTCCCAATATCAAACTTGAACTTAGCAAAGAGAGCTTACGGCTGGCATTTGTACCTGAAGTGTTAGCGTTTGATCGAGTTTATCTCACAGTTTCTTTCATAATTCAAATTCTGTACATTCTTAAAGTTCACTCTAAGTATCTGAACCATATGTGAAGCCTCACTATTTGTATGCAGCGCTGATTAGTGCCCACACCTAGGTCATCTTATTAGGATACCTGTTCTCTGTCCTCATTGGAGTAGGGTTCCATGATGTCATGCAGCCTGATGGCAGCATAAAGACCGACTTCCACCCACAAGAGCGGAAGCAGGCAGGACACGCAGCAGCACAGAAGCCCATCACAATGCTGCAGACTCTCCCCGCATAATGGGGAGAGATCCTGGTTAGGCTCATCGCAAGGCTAGCAGACAGCATCTTTCACTGTGATGAGGTGTGTAATGGCAAGTCCAGTGTACATATAGTTCAACCACTTGCAGATCTTCCAGAGACTCTTGAGCAACACAAAGTTTGGTAAGGGTTTACCTCTGACATTACTGTTTGTGGACTATATGAGCTTTCTCGGTCCCAGGGCACATTGGAGCGCTGCGACAGGCATTTCTCTTAGGTAATCTTAGTTTTTCCAATAGAATGACAAAGAGAATCTCCAGTTTTCTCTTGGGGAAGGAGAACACCAGGAGCCCACCTCAAAAGGACAAGAGAGCAGGCTAACTAATTTAGTTCTTGACCCAAGGCTATCTTGAGTCTGGAGTAGTCCTTGGAAAGGTGTAACATCCGATCCCTCAAGTCCTCCCTTATGTTCTGTAACCATGCCTACTTTTGATACTGCTCTGTCTTTTTGTAGTCAACCCTTTCTTCTGGCCAATTGCTCGATGATGCATCATCTCTCCCTAGCTTTTTTGTGTTTTGGCCCATTTCCTGCTAATTGTCCTGCCATAGCCCTGTTTGTCTCTTTCAACCTGCTAATTAATGACTGTGTGCCATGCCTCCAGTGCTCCCTCATCTGAACTTCATCAATTCCGCTCAATTTTCCTGATGCATTTGTCTCTTCAAAGCTCCTTCATATTTGCCATTCCCTTCTAACTGGATGCAGTTCCACTAACTTTGTGTGATATTCCTCATTCTCCTTAGTTTTGACGCGTCCTCTGAACATTAACAATCCCCCTTCATCCATCCTGACCTCACAGTTCCATCTTTTACTCCCACTGAAGTCTCAGGAGCTGGCTTGGGAGTGGCTATTGGGATCATATGATGCAGGGCTCTTACCAGACTCTCCTATAACATGGGAACCACAGACTCATTCTTTGGTGACTTGTGCCTACCTACCTTTTCTAGTTTCAACAAATGTGACTCTATCCCCTTCCTCCACACTCATCTCTTGTAATTTAGCCTTTTGAAGTATTTTCAATATTCCTTTAGATGTGGCCAATCAGAACTGTTAATAATACCCTTTTCTCCCCCCCAAGATACCTAACCCTCACGTAGAGGTCATAAGATCTGGAATAAGATTGGCTTCCTCTAGATTAACTGAGGAGAATCACAAGACCATTTAATGACAATACCATACGGGTAAGGCTGTCAAATAGAGTGTCCAGTTGCCCAATATCCTCTGATGTGTGGAATCTAAGATATAGGGTGATCCCCATGTTTGGCACAGTTCAGGTCCGTATGGGCCTAGGTCCACAACCTGTACACTGTAATGACCAAGCACACCCCTCCAGCAAGAGGACACAAAAATAGACCACTTTAAGGGCTGTGCTAGACACCTCACATCTGCCTTCTCCTCAATCTATGGGGTTGGTAACACATTACAAATGTTTCCCTACATATAACTTTGCTACATCTGTATATGAAACAACATGCATTGTCGATACGTTCTGCTCCATTACCTGTCCCACCATACCTTTGAAGGTAGTGAAGAAAAAATACAGGTTCTTCACTAATAACCTCCTTAAGGACTAAATAATTGTGTTCTCTGTACATCACATATGGAAAGTGTCTGCTTAGCAACTGAGCTTAAATTGCTTGTGAATCGCTCCAGGGTAGATCATCCAAATCCTACATCGAGAGTTAAGAAACTCTTTGGTCTTGATGTCCAGCTTCTTAGTGGGCTTCTTAAATATTTTTCATGGGAATTCATAAATCTGGAAGTTCCTTTTAACCCACTTCTGCATGGTTCTTCCTCTTAAACCTCTTCTTAGAAACGGAAACCCTCTAAACTAAACTGGTGATAGCATGCCTAATAATACTGTGCCTACAATTATATTTCAGTTCAACTGGAAAGCTATAGCACATTACTTATACTCCTAATCTACACTGGCACCCACCAAACACAGAACATATGGAACCTCTAGTCGAAGTTCAAGGATTTATACAATTTCCCTTCTGGCTAAACAAAAGGTTTTGTACTGCCCTTGTGGCAGAGTTACTGCTCTGCTACTAATAAGTGTGTATTCTCAATCATAAAGTTTGTGCTGCTGCTATATTCATGCTTATTTTACATCTACAACATCTATCATCCCAGCCCCTCGACCCCTGGGGGCACCCTCGCCATCACTCCATGACACAACACGTGCTCTTCAGCACCATGGGATGGCTCTGCCTGACCGAAGTATCATTGGCTTGCAACATGATGGGAGGCATGCTGGGTCACAGCACAGCCAGGGCCAAGAATGTCCTACCCTCACTCACAATGTTGTGTAATGTACCATCTTACTTGTTGTTCTAGCTTAATTAAATGAATATTATGCAATCCACTCAAACCATGAGATAACATATATATTGGCATGTGTTACTATCTATACTATAGTAAATACTCACAGTAGAAAATAGAGAGCAATGAATGCGCAGACATTTATTTGTTCAAGCTTCTACCTACAGTAGTGTGAAAATCAGCTCTGATTAGTGACAAAAGTAGTGATGTAAGGAAGGTGCTCTACTATTGTAGTTACTTGATGTGAAGAGTGTCTTTCAAGGTGAAAATACATAGTTCCATTTTTGTAAATTTCCAGCTACAAATAAAGCACTGCTCAGAGAAAAAAGATGTACCTGGTGTAAAAAGAAAATACATATTATATTCTACCTGTTTAAATATATCACAAATGGGAATTTCATAGGAATTCATTTTACATCTAAACTTCTAAAAGTAGGAAGCAGAATACAGTCACGTCCAAATCATGTCAAGAATCTTGGATGGACCTATAAATGTCTGTAAGGCCAGTACTCTTTTGACTGTATGCTTTTCTCCAAAATAATAGTACTACGTTAACAGAATGTTATAAACACCTCGCATGCATCCAGCATTGCACAAAAGACCATTCGGTCAGCTATTACAGAACTCCAGACAACACCCAAGTCCAATAAGTTGACTAATCATTGCCACCTCATCAGCACATCCATATCATCTGACCAATAAGACTCAATAAGAATATAAAGGGAGCCCAGACTTCAAAAGCACCATAGGTCCATAGATATTGTAGATGTGTGCTATACATATGATAGTAACATAGCATAACACAACACAGTATATTGTTATATGAAACAGCAAGACTAATTGTTTTAGAGAAAGGATGGGTACTAGACTACCATTGTTTCTCTATGTACAGTGATTTGGTTGGCATCACACAGAGACCGTGTGTGAATATTTTTTTCATCTCAATGTAGGCAAAGTATTAAAAAACATATTGTGATCTTTCATAACATTAGGGTCACCTTTTGGAAAATCTCAGATATCTACTTTCTGATAACATTAGGTATACTGTCAAATACACAATACATAATAATAATACTGTCAAGCATTGAGGGTGACTCAAAACTCATGTTGAGCCACAGCCACTGCAACATATAAAAGAAAACACTTTATAAAACGTAGAGAATATTTTTTTTAATTTGTATGAGCTTTATTATGGAAAGCGAAAAAGGCTTCTTAGAGAAATTCCAGCCTCCACCCTACCTCAGCACATGCTTTTATATTTAAATAGTTCTATTCCAAGTTATGAACAAGTCTATCCTGAGCTGCCTCAATGTCTACTCCACCACCACTGACCAGCAGAGGGGTAACAATTTGCTTTGTCGTCTTTCATGAAAATGTAGCTCGTACAGGCAGGTACAAAGGTCTAACTTAAAACCTTACTTTCTGTTTCCAACTCCATTTTGTGAAGAAACCTAAAAATAAGAAAAAGTGAAATGTGCACCGTGTCTAAAAGGCAGATATGTGCGTTTTAAACCTAAAGTTAACATGGTTCTTTCAGTCACTTGTATTAAAATGTGGTCAGCATGTCATCATTCATCGAGTAGAACACATTGAATCATGAAAAGAAGCTGGGTTTGAGCCAAATGAAGCTTTTGTAATGTTTCATCCAGGCACTGGACAAGAGGTGTCCGATGCTAACCAGGGAGAGTCAATTCCATACAAGACTAAGGGTTATGCTCCATGTTAATTAATTCCACTTAGACTCTATTTTTTTGTAAATGTAGATTATATGAATATCCTGCAAACTTTGCGAGGGATTTGCCCCTTGCTGCTCAGCTGCACACCCCTGTGTTGGTAAGACACATAACTGTGTATACCACAAGTGGGGCATCCTTTATTGTAAATAACACTAACTCACAGCACTCTGGCCATCCGAGGGCTAGGGTGCTCCTCAATGCCAGAATTAGGAGAACAGGCATATCACAAATCATTAGTTAACAAGTGCCAGTAAAGCCCTTCCTCCTGCTACATAAAAATTAATTAATGCATTCCCGCATTCCATCAGGAGCCCTAGTGCTGTGATCATCTGTATTTGAAGTGCTGGATTAGAGACTCGAGCTTAAGAGTACACCTAGCCATCAAAGACCCTTACCGTGGACACACACTAAAACAACGACAGTCATGTAAGCATGTACGCATGTTTGTAGTTGTTTTCTATACAGCAAAGCTAGGTGGGGAGCTACAAAATGCTAAATGAGCATGGAGCCCTGGAAATATGATCATTTAGCACCTATTTTCCTGCCATAGTCACCCAAATGTCCACCCATGGCTTTCTCCTGGCAAGCACAAGGATGTCAGTGGGCCAAATCATAATAGAACTAAACAAAATCAATCCCAACCCCAATTTTCTTCAACATTTGCAAAAATTAAAAACGGGCCTACTCTATGAGCATGGTAATATTACATGGATTCATGTGCATGCGTGAACATACAACCATACAACAAGAAAACAACCACTTAATGATTGCAAACAAATCTCTAGTCTCACAACCTCCACCATCCTTTCAATCTGGATCTCTAATAAGGTGACAGCAATGACACTAAGATGGGGTCATCTTTGAGCACTGCTACCCCAGCAACCTGGTAGTCTCTGAATGATTCACTGAAAATGAAGTACTACAAGAGGCTAAGCAAAGAGAAGGCCTTTTGTACCACAGTAAGAAAAAGGTTGAACTGCTTTCTGAGAACTACTCTAACCGTATTACTTGACTCAGAGCTCAGAAGACCTCCTTTTTTAATTATATTGCAGGCTACCTTTCTCTATACCAGTTTATTTCACATGTATGTTCTGTATTACACGCCTTATTCTTCCCGCCACACTATTTTGAATTCTTAACCTGACCATTCAAGACAATCTTAATATACAACAGTTATTACCAAGACAAAAGCACTCAGTGAACAAACCAGATGACATTTCAAAGAACAGCCTCAGAGTAACACAAGCCAGACTTAAAGGACCAAAATGATAAACATCTGCCAGATGTGTCACTGTTTAATTTAACAGTATGTATCCCTCCCAGCCTCACATCATACCACTGGAACCCTTCCTCCTCTTGTGCAATAATTTCACACTCACCTTAAGAGATTTACCAGCCATTGAGGAGGAATGGAGAATGCCCCAATATCCTGCTCACTAAAGGGCAAGTACCAGTACCAGTCCACCAAGAGATAACCACATTCCACTAAAATGAGACTGAGTTTCCATCACGAATTACAATGTTCCTAGCATGTGGCACAAATTCTCATCTACTTATACAACTGGAGACCACAATGAATAGCCTGTACTTTACGCATTGGTTTACAATTCATCCTCCAGTTTCTATGTAAGGCCTAAGGTCGGTGCTTGGTACTCCTGAATCCAAATCACATGCTACCAGAATTGTTAAAAATCAGCAACATTTTCAAATGATTGTATAACATATGTCTATTTTAATTGTTGCATAGTAAATAATTTATGTCCATTTAGAAGCAAACATTTTAAAGTTAAATCCTTGTACAACCACAAAACAGACAAGTGATATGTCCCCTTTCAGTCGCAAGCGTACACAAACACTGTTGGATTAAATCAAAATAAATATGAAAGAGGAAAATATGCGTAGCCTTACCTTGCAAGGACACACTCCTTGACACCACTTCCCTTTTCTCCTGAAAGCGAGGGCTTCCTCCAAGCACACTCATGTCAATGTCCTTTCTTCTAGTACCATTCATTTGACTTGTGTCCCTGATTACGCTGTTCATGCGAGTTGGGATGGGCTCAAAGGTGGGGTCAAGCTCCAAGATTAGTTTGTTCAGCTGTTCAATTGATTGGTCAATATCAAGAGTAGGAGACGATGACGTGCCTTCTTTATTCAATTCAACATCCACACCGTTTATGTTGTGCTCAAACATCACTTTTGATCCAATTGCCTCATCTCCCTGAATCTCACGTGCTTGGCCTATGGATGGCAAGCTTCCTACACCTCGCTGAACAGCACTTCGACTGCTTGTTCCCCTGGTTGGCGAATCAGGCATTTTGGGCTGGTTATCCAAACTGCTTGAATTGTCTATTGTACAGTGAATACCAAACCTCCCATCAGTGTCAGCAGAGTAACTGTACTGATGCGCATTGACCATTTGCTGCTGACGTACCCAAGTCTGGGTCGAGTAATTGCTCTGGCCGAAGGCCTGTTGCTGAGGGGACACAGGGGGATTCTCCTGTAGTTGCTGGCTTTTCTTCAGCTCACTTATAACAAATGATCTTTCAAACATAGGGTCCACAACTATCCCAAGGTCGGGTGCCAATGCATTTAAGTGGTCCTCTCCAGGGTTACTTCCAAACCCATCTGATAACAGGGAATTCTGACTACTTTTGTGACAGTTGTAGTTCCCATGGTTGTTGGACGGCTGGCCTTCAGAGGAGGACAGGGTGCCTATGCTGTCCACACTGTGCAAATCATGGTTCGGCATTTCATCATCTAATATGTCTGTCTCTCTTTCCTTCAGCTTGGAGTCTCCGTTCACATGGACCTGAACTGGCACTATGTGCCGGGTCCCACTGTACTTGCTTCGCGCATCGGTCATATCCTTCAGAGGACTGACCGGGTTTGCTAAGCCAAAGCCACTGAGAAGATTGTCCAGCTCAGCCTTCTCTTGGGGACTTAGGCAGCGGTTGGGGCTTTGGACCACCGGTTCCTCTGTCCTGTCTGTCTTCACAGAGGCTGTGGAGTGCCCAGAGTCGCTGCTGACTGAAAGCGTGTGGTCACTGTGATCTGGGCTGCTGCTTGAAGGGACACCTGGGGCCACATCGGACGTGCTCTTTTTCCTCACTTTGGCATACAAGCTGCCATCGATTGGTCCTTGGGTATGCAAAACTGGAAGATGGAAGAAATTGGGGTGAGGGGAGAGAAAACAATGTATTAGAATTCCAAGTATGATAAAAATGGTGCAGTTAAGATAAGAATGCAGGAATCAATACCTCCTTAGTCAGTTGGTAAAGATCACACACACTATTCCTAAACAAAGAAACATACATCTTGCTCATTTTCTCTTCCCTCAAGCTGCGCATTTCATTTATAAACACGCCCATGCAGGCTAGAATGTGGGACCCAAAGGAAAATTAGCATTCTCTGCAGCCCACCACAGAGATCTATAGGCCAATAAACAGACTGAAAAATAGAGCTTCTTATTCTCCCCTTTCTTGGAAGTTAAATTACAAGCCTGTGCTCAGAAGGACGATGTTTTGGTTTGTTTGAAGATTCACGCTATTAAGGCACAGGTATGTCAGAGACAAGACAAGCGTGCATTCCTCAAAGATTTAACAAGGGCTTCGTCAATTCCGGAGATGCATGTTTTCAACACGGTCCTTGCAGTTCCCCATCTGTCAGTCCATAATGAATACACTCTCATGGGTCAATGGCTGTTTGAGATGACAGAGGCTTTATAATAAAGGAGCCTTTTCAAGCTGCATGTTGGATCATATTCTGTGCTTGCCTGTTAAAGACCTCAGTACCTAATGGCATTTAGTCTATTGCTCATGGTAAGCATGGGTTACAGCTAGAGCAGTCAAGGGGTTGGTGGAACATTTAAGCCCATCATGGGTGGTGCGTGCCCCAGGGATTGCCAATGGCTTTTCAAAGGCAAGCAAAAGGAAGCCCGTAGGGCAGCTACAAAATGAGAAAATAGGAGGAAACTCTTTAAAAAAAAATCAATGTTTTATGTGCCCTGAGGTGGAAACTACAATACATTCTCAAAACTATGTGCATCCTTTCATACACCTGAGGGAAGTGTAAGCGGGCAAGCAGAAATGTAACTCGTTATCCATCCACGTCCTGTGCACCCCTAGAAGACAGTCCCAGCAAGACAGTAGAAAAATCAAAAACACAAGTGGGTACATGTATGACAAAAAGAGCAGGTTGTGCTCTAACTCTAAAAACACCAGCCTTGCCTGTGCATTCAAATTCAGTAAGACCATACATAGTGCATTAATGCCGCTGTGTACATCCAAATAAAAGGTTGAAAGAAATGGTTACACTGATTAAATTGAAAGTTCCTCCTCTGATAATCTGTACCTATAGTACCACTTTTCTTAATACATACCACAGTATGTTGCCAACTCAAAGGCAAGACTTCACACGTGATTGTTTTTAAACCTGGTTTCCACATATCAGACTTTACTTTAAATCAAAGTCATTACCCAGTACTAGTTGGTAATGGAGTATGTGTGTACTACACAAAGAGTTCTCTGAACTGTTTATAACCCAGTGATGTTAGTTGTAATATTATGTGCCAAATTATAAATAGTTCATGGGGCGGCATTATGATTGGAGAGCTTACTGTAAAGGGCGAATGTCTGTGGTCTGGTTCCTTATCCACAAGAGCCGAGTCTTCTCTGTTTTTGATTTCCAAAAGAGGTCGTAACAATGATCTTTCCAATTTAGGTAAAATGAAACCCCTACTCACTGGGAATCTATACTCACCCAGCTCCACCCCACAGTATCACATAAAAATGTGGCTGCCGGTGGGGAGAGACAATTATCAGGCGGCAGTGGAGTGCTGAATTACCATGGCACCATACCCACCGCAACCCCTTTCCTTCTCTGGTCTAGAGACAGAGGGAGGCTGCAGAAAATTGGTACGCCAACCCATTTCCTTGTTTTCATAATAATTATTTTGTCAATTTAAGTTACGAGTCATGAACTTGTGTTAATAAGTCTGGATTTGTTGCTGGTCTATAGGATCAGGGCCGGACTGGCCGTAGCGGGCACCGGGCGTTTCCCCGGTGGGCCGCCATGATGGGGGCCGTTTTTGTTACCGGGGGCCGGCAATTTCGGCCCCCTGTAACAAAATCGGTCGAAACCGGCTCTAACAAACAGCTCGGCAGCACTCCCCCACTCCCACCTCCCCTCCAGGGGGGCCGGCCGAGCAGTTTGCCAAGGTCGGTTTCGGTTCCCAGTCCGGCCCTGTATAGGATATCCGTGCTATGCTGTAGACAATAGCTTCTGGTCGCAATAATTCACAGGCCAATGACCATTAAAATCTAGGTGTCATCACTGAGTCATCTATTCATACTCAACAGTGCATAAAGCCACTGAAGATTATTCATCCACCAGCCAACGGTCCAGAATACTATTTAAACTTTTATGCACTCATTTTCTAAACTGACTTTTAGCCGGCACTTCCTGCTACAGACAAAAACCAGGACCCGATTTCCTGCCCTCGCTCCCACACAAGACTTCAAAATATATATTAATTACTTACTTATGTCATAATAAAGCGAGGCACATGTGCCACTATTATCATTAACAGATGCTCTGGTTACAAACGGTATACTGTAGGAAAAAAACTTCATTTGGAAACAGCTTTATTAACATAACTTGTAAACGATTTTAAACAAGCACTTGCAAAGCCAATAGGTCCCACCCGTTGTGCCATATTGGTTTTGCCAATGGTCTTCAGCCACACTTTACAGCAGCGTGGCTAAAGTAAAAAAAAAATTTTTTAAAAAAAGACTTTGATGCTGGTGCTTTCTGCTTTTTAGTTACTGATCAAAGTTGCACCGGTAACTAAAAATAAAACCAGAACCAACACTGGTATGGTGGGAGGAACATCAAAGCAACACAGGTGAGGGGTGGGTGCCACAGCAATATAGGAGGGAATGTGAAGGCAACAGGAGAGGGAGTGCTGGAGGGGATGCAAAAGCAACATGGGGAAGAGTGGGAGGGGCGTGGAACAACACAAGGGTTGAGGGAAAGCAAAATGGAGGGCGTGAGTGGTTCGCTCGTCTTTCTTGCCGTGAACTGTGCCCTCAGGGCAGCAGTGGGCACGGCAGACATTGGAAGGTCAAATTCACTATTGTAACTCCAGTTCAAGAATATTTGAGGAAAGGGAAGCTTTCTCCCAAATATTCCCGGAGGCTTATTTACTATTCTAACGCCAGTTCTGGAATATTTGGAGGATATTCTAAATTCCCCAACTATTTGTAGGAAGGGTTGAAAAGTAGTAATTTTGAATGGGACAAAGTGCTACACTGAGGGCTCAGCTCAGGGCAAAAAATTAAGAATAGCGTGTAGCTAGGGGGAAGCAATAGGCAGAAGTACACGGGTGACCGCAAGATGTAGGGTAGGCGGGGAGAAATGGAGACGGAGAGCAACACAGAGTGCAGGGGGAGAAAAAGTGGACGAGGGAGATCGCTGGAAACACACACAATCTCATGGAGTGCTTAACACTAAAGGGAACAAGCATTGGCATAGCCAATAGGTCTCGCCTTTGGGACCTTATAAGTGTTTAGCCATGCAACAGTTGATGTTGTTGCACCAAGGATATTGTGCTGCATAACTAAATACTTATAAGGTCCCAAAAGCGAGACCTATTGGCTATGCCAATGCTTGTTTCTTAGGTCAGCAATAAAAACGAAGCAGATGAAGAGAGCAAAAAAGAGAAATTCTGGTTAGAGGATGGACAGTGTATACATGTCCACTGACTTGTTTTTTACTTTCAATTCTCCTTGAAGCTAATATCAGATATTGTAAGCCTGCTTTTGCTTTCTTGGAACAACTTGGCCATGCTCAAATACCCTATGCTGTTGTTAATTTTATAAGATGTTCACTGGCAGTTAGGAAGAGCCATGGGGACTTGTCCTGAGGGCATTTATCAGTACTCTTAATATTTTTAATTTTCTGACTGTATTGTTGTCATATTGATGTATTTTATGTGTGTTTTAACTTTGCTTTTAAGGCTTTTTATAGCAGAATAAAGATTATTATGACCGACTGAAATAACATTTCCTTTTAACTGGGATACACTTTGGGCACCATGTTTACCCTCCGCTATTGTAGGCAGCCTCAAAGGCAGGACGAGAAAGAAACATACTACAAACACCTCAGCATTCACTGGAAAATATACCCCCAACCCTTCAAGGAGTACAACCTACGCCCCAAAACAGAAACTGTATTTGCGTGCTCACACACTTTCACTGGGAGACATATTTTTGCTTCAGTGATTCAGAAATAAGGCAGTGATTGTTCAGCACATTTGAGAGAAGTCTGGCTTTGGCTGCTAATAAAGAAATGGTAGCCTGGGTCAGGCCCGTGACACGCAGCGCTCTGTAAATGCTTTGCATTTTCTTTAGGGTCACATGGACACATTTTACCCATTCCTTCATGCGTGGTAGACTCCACTGTGCATCTGTTTTACTGTAACCCAGGAGGGTAATAAAACGAATGTACAGCAGGTGGTTATAAGCAGCATACAGATTCTGAATCGTGGATAGCCTTGGCATATAAGCTAGGGACGGTGGACAAATTCCCAGACTTGTGAGATTCTCAGGTCTTCTCCGCATACTTCATAAGAATGTGTAGGGTTACTTTTCCAATCGGCCCTTGAGAGGAATAATGTTAAGAGAGTTGCTGAGTGCGTGTGTGAGAAGAGAGCGAGCGCACAAAAAGTACACACTAGGAGCTGTCTGTTCCACAAGACTGATGTTGGTGGCAGTGAGTGACTGCATCTCATCATGGCTGCGCTTGCAGTCGTAGACTGTGCAGTGCCTGCAGACGGGAGACGCTGGCTTCCCGCGTGCTTCCTCACTGAGGCTGCCTCGGACTGTGAAGTCACTTGCATCCCTCGCTGGAGTTCAAAGCGGCCTCGGTGCCAATGCTTGGTTTCTCTTGCCTGAGCTCATCACTCATGTCTATGGTGTAAGAGTGGAAAAGGCGAGGGGGAAATGAGGGCGGCGCAGCGGGAGATGAGCGGAAGAGAAGCCGAGCGCAGCCTGGACAGTGAGCGGCAGCGTAGAGGTGAGGCGAGTTTAGAGGTTGGGAGCAAAGGCAGGCTTGAAGAGGCACGGGCAGGGAGACAGTGAGATGAAACAAGAAGCAGACGTAATGAAAGAGCGAAAGATGGGAATGAGAGCGCAGAGATGAGGAAAGAGCCCAGATATGAAAAAAGAGCAGACAGGGAACAGAAGTAGGTCGAGGGAGTTAGGAGGCGCCAGAACACACTTGGGAGAGAGAACGGAGGCAGGGAGCGAGAGGGCAGGGGTAGAGAGGGAGAGCGAATGCAGAAACAGAGCAAAGGCAAAGGTCTTTATATTCTGTAATTTGGGAACGCTGGCTGAAAATTCACAGCCCGCGAGTGGTGCGCGCGTGAGAGAGAGGGGGGGGAAGCAGGAGGTGAGCCCGGGAGTGGTGCGTGCGCGCGTGCAGTCTGCTCATTTTCAAGCACTGCACTCGTGCTTGTGGCGCGCCCCTGCTCGCTCCCGCAAGGTGGATGCCGCCACAAGCACGAGTGTGTGCTTGAAATTGAGCAGAGCGACGGCTAAAGGCCCTCCTATGCAGCGCATGCGCGCTGCGTAGGCGAGACCTAAAAAAAGTAGTGCTTGAAAAGCAAGCAGTGCAGCAGAGATGACAGCCAATCAAAGACATTGCAAAGCGGTAATGCCCCAAGGGAGGGACAAACACAAGACTGACAAGCAGGGACACAAATGAGAAGCAGGCAAATAAGTGACAGGAAAGCCAACCAATGGCAAGCAAAGGGCGGGCGCAAGCCCCTCTATGTTCTTGTAAGCCCTATATGTCTCTTAAGAGACAGCACTTGACCTGTGTAGTAGGCTTGACCTAAAAAGGAGTACCCTGAAGCAGGCATAGTGACAAAATATGTTGCTGTGTACATGTTAATAAGCAGGCATGACAACACAAGTCACGCACCAGTAACATAAAACAGCACAAAATTGTAATTTCATCCCCATTTATTAGGGCTGTACAGCAGAATATACCATGTTGTCACACAAAAAAGTTACTGGCCGGTAGTTTGGAGACGTGTGGTGTGTAAGATATCAGATATAACAACTTCCCAAGAATCTCTTCCTTTGCAGATGGAAAGACATTTGGACATGTGATACATACACAGTTTGGCCAAACCCCAATTCCCCTACATTTCACCTCAAGCACCACTTAACAAGACAATCGGCTATATTTAGTAAATATGATTAACAGGTATACCCAATACCTGGGAATGCAAAGCCCTACCAGTCCACCTATTTCCTGCCTAAGCTTCTGGTACAAACCCCACATGATCCTTAACCTCACCATAACTGTTCTGTGCTCTTCATGCATATGCCAAAATCCTTTAGTGTTAGTTATTTTCATCTCCATTTAGGAACAGTTTGTTAATAAATAATTTCTACTGTTGCTCTTGGTCCTACTCCGGTCGCAGAACATGAGTTCTCCATCTGTAAATACGTTGACGCAAAGGTCAACATATCCTCCTATCCCTCCAGTAAAAACAAACATGTTTACATTTTAGATCCTCTAGGACTTGTGATTAAAACAATGGACCATTCTGGTGGCACATCTCATGATTTTCCACACCCTGTAAGGCGTCTATTGACAAGCACAGTGGACAGACGCCCTACCCTCTTCTGTTTATCCCTCACTCAATGTTCTTCAACTCGAGCTTGCCTTGTCTCATGTGTTAACACAAAGGCCATCAGATGAGACAATCCCAAGTGTGTTTATTGACCTTCAGACTCCTAGTTTCCGTCCTGTTTTTCACATGCTTTCTGCCCCTAAAAGGCATGGGCATGCACTACACTCATAAGAGTATTTACCAGATTTGTAACAAATACAACATATGCTTCCACTTTTTATGATGAATTAATGTTTGCAGAGATCTTAATACCATATATATACAAGCATGCTAAATCTATTTACGCTTCTACAGTGCAACTAGTGCATGCACTTGAAAGTAGTGGTCCGGGTGATGTCCCTTGTGGCATAGAACTTGTCACATCCATAGCTTCAAAATAGACCCAGTTTATCAGCACAAATTACAACTTGTCACTTAGACAACCCCCAACACAGGCTTCCTCCGTGGCTTCACACGCCTTGTTCATTTTCCCTAGCCACCAAGTAAAGGAATAACATTTTCGATCATGAACCCCCTTGTAACTAGATGTGAATGCTGCACCCCATTTTTTCAAGGCATTTAATTATTTCCTGAAATCTATATATTTCCACTGTCACCAACCCACTGTTCATCGCTGAGGTGAGGGCAACCTCATTTCCTGTTTCTATGGATCGACTCCCGGAGTTTGCAGGTGTTGCTGCCTCCACCTCTTTAGGCTCTTTTAATATCCTAGTCTGTAGCTCCTCTGGCAATATAGTTTCATTCATTTTAAGGCTGTCCATCTTATTGTTATTCCTGCAACACATCCAAAATTCACAAGGCAACATTCCAGTTGTATACAGTAATTTTTCTGGGATCTTTCACATCACAGCTGTTTTGAAATTATCAAAAGGTACGTCAGCCACCCAAGCAGATTTTTATAAACTGCGGTGAATTTGGACTGTAATTATCACCTTTCATTCCCAAATGATTTTAAATGTCAAAAGATTTTGTTTTCAAAGAAAACCCCATCAAACCAAAAAAGCTGCCATTTCGAAGCAACTCCCACTTGAGAATCAAGTGAAGCAACTTTATGTATATCACGGTTGTGCTTCTGGACCGAAAATATAAACAAACATATTTTACTCTCATGAATCCTCAGGATTTACAGCAGGTGTACGGCTTCCTTTATCAGAAAGCACAGTGCAGGAGACGCTGCTCGCTTGAAAGTGTACCACCCTATATAATTGAGAGGGTACTTAATTTTTACGCGGGAAAACGTTTTTGCTTTATAAACTGACACAACCTTAACATTTTGAATCCAACTTTTTTTTTAACGATCTTGGTTTTGGTATTTGCCACCCTTGGGCACCAGTAAACACATAAAGTAAGCGAATTAACCCTCATCACACAAGTAAGTCTCAAAACCCGACTGCATTTGTAATTGCTGAACATATTTTCAAAGATGTCTTTATCTCTGTGACAAAGCTACTTTTGAAGCAGCAGCATGTGACATTGTGCTAAGGCTTATCTTGCAAGCAGAGCTCCAGAAATTCAGTGAACCTCAATAAAAATGTGTATTCACACATCAAACGTGCATACCATTTGTTGGATGCAAACATGGGATGATGGGGTCGCAATATAATATACAATTATCACAAGTATTGTTTCTTTTACGAGGAACACCGAGTTATGTGCCTGGGAATTGCTTGCTTTCCTGTGAAAATATTTGAGATTATTTTTCCATGTGCCACATAATGAATGCTAAAAGATTGAACATATGACAAGAACACAAACTGGCAAAGGTGCAAGCTTATGGATAAGCTAGGAGAGCAGATAGTTCTAAAATATAATACATAATAGGGGCATGAAGTAAAGGTGCACGTTCTAATTAATTGAAATGTCCAGTGAAATCCCACGATTGTGATGCAAAAACCCTCTAACTTCTGCAAAGAAAAAGTTTTCTGATTTGCAAAAGCTAAATGAAGTGTGTAGTTTTTTTATTAATAATAATTCCTTCCATTTTTAAGTCTGACGTTGGCCAAGACCTTTTGATTTTACAAAAAAATATAGTAAATATACTTAACTTGTAGGGGCTTTCAGCCAGCCCTCTTAGTCTATTAGCCTGTTATTGTGTCATTCACATTTTTCTTCCGCATGTGTGTAGGTCATCTGCTCCAGAGTGAACCCCGTTCAAACAGCAGGTTGACAAAACCAGCTCCGCCAGAATACTCAGCAAGCCAACTCGCTCCTTAGTGGAAACACTAACTACACATACTGAGTACAATTTCTGCCACTGACACATACGCAAGGTATTTCAATCTTTGTCAATCTTACTCTGATGAGGTCTGTTAATTGCCTTTTTTTTGTCTCGCCTTCTGCTTGTCGGGATTTCCTACATAGCTTATCCTTCCCACCTTGCTTTTTGCTTCAATAACAATATGGGATATATGGGTGATGATCATGCTGTAATTAATCCACAAGCGTGCAATATTCTTTCAAGTCCAACACGTCAGGCAAACTTCATTTTACTATAGGGTGCAAGTTGCTTAATTAAATGCCCTTGTATACAGAATCAATGCTGGTGTGCCTGTTAGAATTGTTGAGTGGGTTACAGATTAGTGCTTGTGATTACTTCTTAATAGTAAAGATGCAGTCAGTCAAAGATAATGTAAACTTGATTACAACAGTCATCTTACAAGTAGAGCAAGAAGAAAGAAATACCACTGCCCTTGTATGCAACAATTGGCAATATGAAACTCATGCCCTTAATATAGTCTGTACTGCAAGTTAATGGGGAAGGGTGGAATGCAGGTAACAAGAGGGGAAGCAGATGTTTTAAATTACCACTTAGGCTCCAGAGAACTTTCTGTCTTTAAGGGATGTCTCATGAGAGCTTGATCTGTCGATAATAATGGATCCCACAAGAACCTCTCATGAATACAGCCCAGAGGTCGTGCATCCTGTATGACGTCCTAAGGGTTAGCACTTCCAGGAAGTGATAGTTAATAGAGCATTAGAAAGAAACGCAGCTTCCACTGCTCTGTGTACAGAAGACACGCCGCGGAATGCCAAGTGTTCCCCAAGGCATGAAAACAGAATATTGCAACAAAAAAAAAAAAAAAAAGAAATGAAAACAAAACGGTCGCTGGAAAAATGTGAACTTGAGCACCTCTGGAAAAATTATATAGGTTTGTTGGGAACAAGTGAGGACTAGACAATCACTAAACTGCAAAAAGGCTCCCTTCTTGAGGGATATGGTTTCATATTAAATAGAAACAGAGCCGACACATACCCTGAAGTTATGAAAAACTCTGCCATTCAAGACTAGGAAAATCCCGCTTCCTCCTAGGTAGTTTTAGTTTAAGTGTTGTTACCACTGACGCTAGAGTTTATGTGGGGGCACAAAGGAAAACTTTACAAATCAACACATGACGAAGCAAAGTGAACACAACAAAGCCTTAGTACACGGTGGCAAGTCATTACACATGTTTTTCTGCTCATCACAGAAACTCAAGAGCCTGCAATAGCTTGCTCATTGCCTGCACACACTGTTACTACAATCCATGAATAACTGGGAGCAAACAACTACAAAAAAAAATACACTAAACCAGTAATCTTCATAACTTAGCAGCCCACACAATATTAACAACGCGTGTGCAGTCAAATTTTGTTTGACCACCTATTTACAAAGTTTATTGTCAAATATAGAAGATGGGTAGAGTTCAGCTCAGAGACATTCTTAATTTTGCCCTGGGGAATCTGTTTTGCTTGCCCCAGTCAATGACCAGTGGAGCGGTTTATGGTAAAACAGGTACTTGAAACCCTCGTCACTAGGAGTCGGGTGAGTACGACGGTATGACTCTGTCAAGTATCAACTGCTTGTGCATGATTTCAAGCAAACATAAGTGAAGAAAATAACTTCGTGCAACTGTGCCTTGCTTGTGTCTGGACAAAGCTACACTACTCCAGATAGTTCTACTGAGTGCGAAATCTGTGTCAACATTTCTCTTTACTGACTGGCCTGGATTGGAAGGTATTTCACAAATTCCAATGCTGTACCTGAAACAGCAAACACTTATGGCATTTTTGTGGCACACCCTAGATGGTACTTTATTCATCCAATTATTGCATCTGTCATGTGAAAAACACGTGATCTGAAAGTCAGTAGGCCCATTGAAGGCAAAACTCAAGGCTCAATATTTGTCAATTCTAACCCTCCTTCCAAGAGGTTATATGTTTTCCCATATATAACTGGTTAAACCCTGTCCTACAGGTCCTACCTAAAATGAGAGCACTCCCAAAAGTCCCACAGTGCATTTTATTCCAATGAAGGTCACTTAAGGGATTATTTTGTGACGTTGTGCAAACAGGCACTACAAAATACAGACCATGATGTTTTGTATGCCTGTTATAACTTCCACACCTCTAGGCAATTCATCCTGAAGTCCTGTAAATTGGATCCAAGAGAGCCACTGGACTTGTACATGACCTCTGGGAGCAAATCCCTTGCTTCACTGGACTTCAATGATTCCAAAAGCCTTGATTCTCCTGAAAGGTATATTTTAGCCAAGAAAAATCCCTCATCTAGCCTATTCTCAAGATGTTACACATACTCTTTGCCACACCTGGGTGTGGAGATGCAGGATGATATGTCTCTATGTATGGGGCATGTTTGTACAATACATAAAGGGATGCCAAAGTGTTTTGTATTCCATGCAAGGATTTGCAACTACATGCAGTAATTCTGCAAACACTTGTGCAGGGCTACAACATGCAAAGTGCACTTTGCCACCAGTCTCACTAGCTATCTTTTTCAAAAACAGTAGTGTGCTTATTCCTTTAGTATTGGGCAGGCGGCTGAGTAAGAGGTGAATGTATAGAGGTTTTGTTTCAAAACTTCCTTGCACCTCAATTTTTTTCCGGAACAACCAAAAGCGAAATAAACTGAAAATACAACGCATCTAACATTTTCTCTGCAATCCCCTTACTAGACAAGCACTTAAAGCTCATTTGTGCAATGATATTAAGGAGTTTCATATTCAATAATGTTCAGTGAAGAACAGCACACTCAGCACTTTACTATGTGCCATAAAGATCATCAGGGACACCATTTTCAATCATAAATATATCCGCGAGATCTATATTGCTGAAAACATCTTTTAAAATTGTTAAAACATTTGTCTGAAATATGAATTCTTATTAGGGACATTTAAGGCAAGATTTCAGTCTCCATTGAGAGTGTAATCCACAGCCAGAATTTGAATTGCCATTGAGGAGATACGAGTCATCGCTAATGTCGCTATCCACCTATAGGTGGCCACTGCACTCAATAGAATGGAGCCTGTATTTTTAAGAGAATACAGCATGCCCATATATTTAAAGCACATTTTCAAAGATATATACAAAGGCGTTTGAAAAGTTGGTAAAATACAAAACCTTCTCCAACAGAATTGGAGATTTTTGCATTAACACTTTTGTCTTTGAGGAGCATGGTCTTTGACATTTCTGTACAGTAAGTTTTCAAACCTGCAGACAATACTATATCTTAACTACTTTGAGATAGCAAGCAACAGGCTGTCGTTCAAACTGTAGGAAAATATACTTGCACCTGGAAGTCACTGTACATTTTTCAACAAGCATGAGCATGCAAAACCTGCGATCTGACTCCTGGCTAACTTAATGAGTTTATCAACAAATTCTATTCAACTATATGTTTAGAGTCACTGCACGCATGCAAGTATATTGGTTTTGCAATAATAAAGATTTTGTGTAAGCGGTAGGGCATGCTTGTAACTTTTCACTTGTTTACGTTGCAGAATCTCTCTCACAAACTCTCTCACACATGCACCAATGCTTTTAAACATTTTGGAGAACCACTTAAAAATGCTAAGCTTTTAACGACTTCTAAGTTGATTAAAGTTATGAAGATTTGTCAGGCACCCAGACCTGTGTAATAGGCAGATAATATTACAAAGAACATACTACCTTGGTCATCAAAGAACGTGGCACTAACCCTAAGACGCCGCAGCGGATTGACAGCTAATAATGAGTCCATCCCACCACTTGCACGTCGGGGCTCTTGTCTCGTATTTCTAACTTGCTTTTATCTGCAGCTTCTGTGTTACAGTTTGTTAACAAAATGGCTTGTGTTTCTGCGACCTTGCCAGGTAGGTCGCTCCCCCGCCACACAGCTCCGCCTGTGTTGTCCTGCCCGCTGCTGCTGCTGTTAAGCTCGCTCCTCTGCTGTTGCCTCGGTGCCCGTTTTGCCTTCTGTTTCCCCTCGTGCCCCCATTTTGTGTGTCCATTTTGCTTTCTGTTTCCCCTCGTGCCCCCATTTTTTGTGCACATTTTTGCCTTCTGTTTCCCCTCGTGCCCCCATTCTGTGTGCCCAATTTTGCCTTCTGTTTCCCCTCGTGCCCCCATTTCCTGTGTCCATTTTGCTTTCTGTTTCCCCTCGTGCCCCCATTCTCTGTGTCCATTTTTGCCTTCTGTTTCCCCTCGTGCCCCCATTCTGTGTGCCCAATTTTGCCTTCTGTTTCCCCTCGTGCCCCCATTCTGTGTGCCCAATTTTGCCTTCTGTTTCCCCTCGTGCCCCCATTTTTCTGTGCCCAACTTTGCCTTCTGTACCCCCCGTTGCCTCTCTCCACTCCCGCCGCTGCGTCCCCTGCGGCCCCGCCCCCCTGACTGCCCATTCGCTGCCCCTGCCTCCCGCCTCCCAGCTGCTCCTCCCTCCCACCTCCCCATATATGGCGGCCGCTGCGCGGTGAGGAGAGCGACCCTTGACCTTGCCAGGTAGGTCGCTCCTCCGCCACACAGCTCCGCCTGTGTTGTCCTGCCCGCTGCTGCTGCTGGTAAGCTCGCCCCTCTGCTGTTGCCTCGGTGCCCGTTTTGCCTTCTGTTTCCCCTCGTGCCCCCATTTCCTGTGTCCATTTTGCTTTCTGTTTCCCCTCGTGCCCCCATTTTGTGTGTCCATTTTGCTTTCTGTTTCCCCTTGTGCCCCCATTTTTTGTGCCCATTTTTGCCTTCTGTTTCCACTCGTGCCCCCATTCTGTGTGCCCAATTTTGCCTTCTGTTTCCCTCGTGCCCCCATTTCCTGTGTCCATTTTGCTTTCTGTTTCCCCTCGTGCCCCCATTTTGTGTGTCCATTTTGCTTTCTGTTTCCCCTCGTGCCCCCATTTTTTGTGCCCAATTTTGCCTTCTGTTTCCCCTCGTGCCCCCATTCTGTGTGTCCATTTTTGCCTTCTGTTTCCCCTCGTGCCCCCATTCTGTGTGCCCAATTTTGCCTTCTGTTTCCCCTCGTGCCCCCATTCTGTGTGCCCAATTTTGCCTTCTGTTTCCCCTCGTGCCCCCATTTTTCTGTGCCCAACTTTGCCTTCTGTACCCCCCGTTGCCTCTCTCCACTCCCGCCGCTGAGTCCCCGCCCCCCTGACTGCCCATTCGCTGCCCCTGCCTCCCGCCTCCCAGCTGCTCCTCCCTCCCACCTCCCCATATATGGCGGCCGCTGCGCAGTGAGGAGAGCGACCCTTGACCTTGCCAGGTAGGTCGCTCCCCCGCCACACAGCTCCGCCTGTGTTGTCCTGCCCGCTGCTGCTGCTGGTAAGCTCGCCCCTCTGATGTTGCCTCGGTGCCCGTTTTGCCTTCTGTTTCCCCTCGTGCCCCCATTTTGTGTGTCCATTTTGCTTTCTGTTTCCCCTCGTGCCCCCATTTTTTGTGCCCAATTTTGCCTTCTGTTTCCCCTCGTGCCCCCATTCTGTGTGTCCATTTTTGCCTTCTGTTTCCCCTCGTGCCCCCATTCTGTGTGCCCAATTTTGCCTTCTGTTTCCCCTCGTGCCCCCATTCTGTGTGCCCAATTTTGCCTTCTGTTTCCCCTCGTGCCCCCATTTTTCTGTGCCCAACTTTGCCTTCTGTACCCCCCGTTGCCTCTCTCCACTCCCCGCCGCTGAGTCCCCGCCCCCTGACTGCCCATTCGCTGCCCCTGCCTCCCGCCTCCCAGCTGCTCCTCCCTCCCACCTCCCCATATATGGCGGCCGCTGCGCAGTGAGGAGAGCGACCCTTGACCTTGCCAGGTAGGTCGCTCCCCCGCCACACAGCTCCGCCTGTGTTGTCCTGCCCGCTGCTGCTGCTGGTAAGCTCGCCCCTCTGATGTTGCCTCGGTGCCCGTTTTGCCTTCTGTTTCCCCTCGTGCCCCCATTTTGTGTGTCCATTTTGCTTTCTGTTTCCCCTCGTGCCCCCATTTTTTGTGCCCATTTTTGCCTTCTGTTTCCCCTCGTGCCCCCATTCTGTGTGCCCAATTTTGCCTTCTGTTTCCCCTCGTGCCCCCATTTCCTGTGTCCATTTTGCTTTCTGTTTCCCCTCGTGCCCCCATTCTGTGTGCCCAATTTTGCCTTCTGTTTCCCCTCGTGCCCCCATTTTTCTGTGCCCAACTTTGCCTTCTGTACCCCCCGTTGCCTCTCTCCACTCCGCCGCTGCGTCCCCGCCCCCCTGACTGCCCATTCGCTGCCCCTGCCTCCCGCCTCCCAGCTGCTCCTCCCTCCCACCTCCCCATATATGGCGGCCGCTGTGTGGCCGCGCGCAGCGGGCGCGCCGCTGGCGCGCCTAAGGCAAGCCCGTCTGCGCCCGTCCGTGCCTGGACCGCGCCCAGTGCCAGAACCCCTGGGCCGTGCGCCCCCCGCTCCAGCCTCGAGGACCGACGCCGTTACGATGCCACCACACTCCACGCTCTCAACCCCGGACGGACACACAACTGCTTCAAGGCCGCCCCGCAACGCACTCATGGCCCCTTCACCTGCCGGAACTGCAGCTACACCAGCCTCAGAGCCACCGAAGCGCCCGCCAAGAAGGACCTCAACCACCTCCGATGCATCCTACTGAACACCCGCTCCGCACGCAAACACGCCGTCGAGCTCTGGGACCTGCTCGACACATCATCACCAGACGTCGCCTTCCTGACAGATACCTGGATGAACGACTCCTCCGCACCCGACATCGCCATAGCCATCCCAGACGGCTATAAGATCACCCGCAGAGACCGCGTCAACGGAGGAGGAATCGCCATCGTCCACAAGAACTCCATCAGGGTCTCTACCAGCACCGACGACTTTCTCTGCACCGCCGAACACATGCACTTCCAGATCCACACGGACCCCAACACCACCCTTAGAGGCACCCTTGTCTACAGACCCCTGGGCCCCGACCCCAGTTCAGCGACTCCATCGCCGACTTCATCAGCACGCACGCCCTGACCTCTACCGACTACATCCTCCTCGGAGACCTGAACTTTCACCTGGAGAACAACAACGACAGCAACTCCACCACCCTGATCGACAACCTCGCCAACCTCGGACTGAGACAGCTCGTCACAACACCGACTCATTCCGCCGGCCACACGCTCGACCCAGTCTTCTCCTGAAGCTCCCACGTCTCCTTCAGCCACACCACGAAACTCCTCTTGACCGACCACCGCTGCATCCACTTCACCTTCCAGAAACCCACCACACACCACCGCACCCAACAGATCCCACGCCGCTGCTGGAGCAAAGTCACCGAAGACCAACTACGGGTAAACCTCGCTCTCAGCCCTCCCTCCGACCCATGCAACACCGACGACGCTGCCTGCAACCTCAGACGATGGATAGACGACTGTGCCAACACCATCGCCCCACTGAAAAAACTCACCTACAGCGACACCACCAAAAGAGTCAGCTGGTTCACCCCGGGACTCCTAGCTTCCAAGCGTACCTGCCGGAAACTAGAGAAGAAATGGCACAGTGATAAGACACCGGACAGCCACGCAGCCCACAAAGACGCCATCCGTAACCACCACCACTTCATCAGGTCCGCCAAGAGAATCTCCTTCAAAGACCGCCTCGACAACAACGCACACAACAGCAAGGAGCTCTTCAACATCGTGAAGGAACTCTCCAACCCCAGCTCCAACACCAACGACATCCCGCCGTCGCAAGCCCTGTGCGATTCCCTCGCCTTCTTCCACCGCAAGATCGCCGACATCCACGACAGCTTCAACACCCAGACAGCCCCTACTAAGATAGATACACCAGACCCGCTGCACACCATCGACCATGACCCCTTGCCAGCCTGGGCCAGCGTGAACATCGATGACACCATCAAGACCATTAGCACAATACACTCCGGCTCCCCGTCAGACCCTTTCCCGCACCACATCTTCAACAAAGCCAGCAGCTCCATCGCACCCCACCTGTGCAACGTTATCAATCTCTCCTTCGAGACCGCGACCTTCCCAGAGAGCTGGAAACACGCAGAGATCAGCGCCCTACTCAAAAAACCCAAGGCGGACCCGAGAGACCTCAAGAACTTCCGGCCCATCTCCCTGCTTCCGTTCCCAGCCAAGGTCATCGAGAAGATAGTCAACAAACAGCTAACCCGATACCTCGAAGAAAACAGCATCCTGGACCCATCCCAATCAGGGTTCCGCAGCAACAACAGCACTGAGACTGCCCTCATCGCCGCCACCGACGACATCAGGACCCTGCTGGACAACGTTGAGACCGCAGCCCTCATCCTGCTGGACCTCTCCGCCGCCTTCGACACTGTCTGCCACCGCACTCTATGCGCACGCCTCCACGACGCAGGGATCAGAGATAAGGCCCTGGAATGGACCACCTCCTTCCTCGACGGCAGAACCCAGAGAGTCCGCCTCCCACCTTTCCGATCCGAAGCCTCCGAGATCATCTGCGGCGTACCCCAGGGATCTTCCCTCAGCCCAACACTGTTCAACATCTACATGGCCCCGCTCGCACGCATCGCCAGACAGCACGACCTCAACATTATCTCCTACGCCGACGACACTCAACTGATCCTCTCCCTCACCAAGGACCCCCTCGCCGCCAAATCCAATCTCCATGAAGGAATGAAGGCCGTCGCCGATTGGATGAAGATCAGCCGACTAAAGCTGAACACGGCCAAGACAGAGGTCCTCATCCTCGGCTCCAACCCCTCAGTCTGGGACGACTCCTGGTGGCCAACGATGCTGGGAGCAGCCCCGACACCCACCGACCACGCACGCAACCTGGGAGTCATCCTCGACTCAACGCTCTCCATGGCCAAGCAAGTCAACGCAGTCTCCTCCTCCTGCTTCAACACCCTCCGCATGCTTCGCAAGATCTACAGGTGGATCCCGACAGATACAAGAAGAACAGTCACCCAGGCCCTCGTCAGTAGCAGATTTGACTATGGGAACGCCCTCTACGCAGGAGCCCCGGCCAAGCTCATCAAGCGACTGCAACGCATACAAAACGCCTCCGCACGCCTGATCCTCGACATACCACGCAACAGCCACATCACCCCCCACCTGAGGAACCTGCACTGGCTCCCCATCGACAGGAGAATCTCCTTCAAACTCCTCATCCACGCACACAAGGCACTCCACAAGACTGGCCCAGCCTACCTCAACAGACGACTCTTCTTCTACGTCCCCAACCGCCAGCTCCGCTCCGCCGACCTCTCCCTCGCCACCGTCCCTCGCATTCGAAGAACAACCACCGGCGGCATATCCTTCTCACACCTCGCCGCCAAGACCTGGAACACCCTTCCACTATGCCTACGACAGACCCAAGACCTGCTGACCTTCAGGAGGCTACTGAAGACCTGGCTGTTCGACCAGTAGCAGCACCCGCCCCCCCCCCCCCTTTTTCTCTCCCCAGCGCCTTGAGACCCTCGCGGGTAAGTAGTGCGCTCTACAAATTCTGTGATTGATTGATTGATTGCTACTCTCCACAAATGAGGTGCTCGTGCCTCAAATGATACCTCCCATTGAATTGCCTTGATTGGTTGCTAATCTATGCAAATACGGGCCATAGAAGACAGAGTTACATTTCTTCCTGATGTTGATTTGCTGATAACATTCTCAATCGTAACTGCTGTGGTTGGTTGAGCCTTCTACTTGGAGAGATCGGTCAGTGAAACTCTTGGAATGAGTCCATCCATTAGATAAAGGTTTGGGTGTGACAGACTGTTGTAGTCTTTGAGTGGAGATGCAGAGCTGTGAGACTTTCCAGAGGTAGCCCAGAGTTTATTCATGAAGCTATTTGTGCACTAGCAAGAGAGTCTTGAAATGTGATCTTTCTTAATTAGTTTTATAAGAGCTAAGGATCCAATATGCTGGTCAGGAGAATTGCCTATACAATTTATTTTATTGATTACTATTTTATTTATTACAGTTGGATCTTAAGTGCTTCATGACAAAAATAAATGGCTATGGTTTTTTGGTATGTTTTTCGGCAGCCAAGAAGCATAATGCAAGGTAAAATTAATTTACATGGAACTGTTAGAGGAGCAACAGCTGTCTCAGTTTTAGCACCAGATCCAAAAGTACATTATACTTTGTTTTGGCAACATTCTACCCTCGATTCAACAGTATTTAAATACACCCTCTCAAACCAAGAACCCGCGCTTGCAGATTTTAAAGGAGCCATTCTTATTATTGATTCAGTTCAAGAAAAACATACTCAGAGTGTCATATTTGATTAGTGGAGGTGCCTGCATAACAAAGTCAATGGTAGGCCACATTTTACAGTCCACCATGAACATCAAATACCTCCAACGGTGAATGTCGATTCTGCATGCCCCACAAAGTTTTCTGTACAACATAAGCCCACACTGTAAACCTAACATCTTTTTACACACCTTCCCGCTGACTTGCCAAGCTCAGGAAACACCTTTGGAATACTCAAGTATTTTGCTGTAAACAAGAGAATATGTTTTCTAAGAAAAGAGTAGTCTATGTAGGTGCACAACGAGTGATTTTTAAGGTGTGACTTGCAGACTTTGCTATACACCTTTTCCATAGAAAAGGGTCTGCGTCCATGGACACCAGTTGCCTACCCTTGAGCGCCACACCAGAAAGATATTTAAGTCACCTTCAGTACTTAGAGAACTGGGGGGATTATGTTCTATGAGTCCATTAATAAGTCTGTTGATGTTTTTCTCTGACTTAAGCTCTAGGCGGGACTATTTTGGCAAAAGCTTTAAAAGGGGTCTATTCATACTGCTCATTTTCTTTTTCACTATAAATAGTTCCTTCTATTACTGAGCCTTCAGCTACAACAACATTTGTTAAGAAGGAGCTTTCTGAAAGTGGAACAAGCAACAGACCTTAAACTGTTCTTGTGAACAAAGAGAACATTTTCATTTTGCTAATTAAAACCTAACAGATTCTTGATTTTTAAGGCTGCTGTGGTGCCTTATTACATAAACTGGTTCTATATTTCAGTTTAAGAGTCCCAAGGCCTTTATACAGAAGTTCACAAAGAATACCAAGACTGGTATAATGAGCATAGATCTGGTTGTCTAGAGCACATGGGCAAAATCCTGAAAATCCTGCTTTCCGCAAGAGTGTTATGTTATTTGGGTTTTTTCTAGTGCTAAGCTCTACATTGCAGCAGGTGGCTGGTTCACATTTTGAATGGACGAGGTGGGTCAATTATCCCACTTTGTGGCCTTTAGAATAGATTATGTGAATATTCCCTTTACTGGTTTTTTATCCACTTCTCCCACTGATGTTGCTTTGTAGATCCATAGGATTACTGAAATGTGTGGATGTCTTATGGCAACTATTAACTGCATTTTAACCAAATTATATTACAGTGATTACCAATCATATGAGGATGGTGAGATGGAGTCAGGAATCAAAAATAGTGATCTAATTGCATATGAATGTGCTCACACTTAGGAACATGAATACTGCTGGTGCCAGCCAAGAGCACAGTATAGTCGAATGCTGTACACTTACTAGAGTGCTGTGTTCACTTGCTCGGAGATCAGTGCAGCCTCTGATGTTATTGTGAACTACTCTAGAAAGTTGCCATTTACAATGCTGCTGTTTGCTTCTGCAAAACACAGCAAAAAAAATGACTAAACCACACAATGAACAGGGTGCGTATTGAATAGATAACCGGTCTAGATACCATCTTTCTTTTCACTGAGCCAGACAGAACAAAAGTTCAAACTGTTTCTGGATCTTAGCAGCCCTTGTTTTCAAACTGAGATACTTCATAAGGCAATGTTCATCAGTGAATCCATTCAAAGATTACTAATGACTTGCTGTCATCTGCTTCACATGCAGTGAAGCCAAGGCTATGGTGTAAGCCAGTTCTTGCCTTTAAAAACATTCCTGAGTGAACGCGTAAGCAGGGATGAAGGTAGGATAGACCAAAAACGTTTACATAATCATACTGCGACTATGCCGCGAATAGCAGATTCTGGAATCAGGCAAGACCATCTCCTTCTTACCTTGTCAAGCAAATTAAGAAATGCCACCCTAGAGCATTTTGGGAAAAAATTGTGATTTTGGAATTGTGCAGTAAAGGAGCTACTGGTCCGTAATAACACAGTGTTATTATTTGGCAGCAACAGGCATTTTTCAGGCCTCCAATACCAGATCACTGCCAGGGACCACAGGCAAACCGCCAAACCCTTCCAAGTTTGGCATAAAGTACAAAAGTATGCAACGCAGACACACCACTCACCTCCTTAGATTAACCTCACAATTCTAAACCATGCAACTTTGGTGACTGAGGACCTGATCTTTTCATTACATCTCAAACAGAAAATAAAAGTGGCTTCCTCAGTTAACAGTGAGAAAACCAAACTATCAAATTGTAAAACATGCAATGGCAAAGCCAAAGGTCTGGCGTTGGTGTGGACTTTTAGTTAGTCAAGCTGCAAAGGTCTTTTGTGATCATTGCAACCCGCCATATGGACGATGAAAGGGTTTTGAATTCAACACTACCTTTTGCAGCCAACTGAGGTTTTTCAAAAAAAGGCCTGCCAAGGCTGTGTTCGTCTCATGTTGTGTTAATCTTGTTGCCAAAATGTAAATCATTACATCATGTTCATTAGTTCAATTTTTTGTGCTTAAGAATAGGATGCTGAAATGGTCTGGAGTAATTGAGTTCACAAACTATTGAAAAATTCCGAGGAATGTATATAAAGACAAGAGCTGGAAAGCAATGCAATGGTATTGGATAATTTTACAAGAAGTATGGAAAACTCACGTAAATGTTCAGCAGATCTGTTGAAAAAACCTTTCCTGGGGACCTTTACCACATCGCCCCAGATAAGTGCTAACGTATCTTAAACTGAAGGTCTTTTTTCACAACCGGACCTGGAAGCTTAGCAAAAACATAGAGGCTTTCAGGATGAGAGAATGACTTCAACAGTTCAGACCTTCAAACCTCCCTAAAGCAGTGATTGTCACCAAGTGGTTAAGAGTAAAGTTATGAGCAATACCTACGCCCTATAATGTTTGCAGGTTGGAATAAAACAGAGGTTCAGACCTTAACACTTGTCACATGTGTACTCAATGCATGGATAAACAGAGGATTCTGCCTGCGGGACTCTGTGCCCTGACTTTCTCGCAGATCAGCAGAATGTCAGATCATACCGCATACTTTCAATTTATTGTTTGTTTTTTCAAAAGGTAAAGGGCCCTCTTTGATAATTACTAACAATTTTGTGAATGCACAACTCGTTGGAAACATTACCACACTCAATAGAGGTCACAATGTTATGATTACAACACAACTTCCATTTCAAAGTCTCACACTAGGTGTGAAAATTGATTCATGCCTCTGTATTTCATACTGTAATGAGACCGGGAAGTGCTAAATGTGTGTGCACTGCCTGAACAGAATGGCCTAAAATTGGTTGGGTTCTTGTGTCCTACCTTCAGTGTTTACTATGTGGGCTGAACACCATTACACATCCTGCTCAAATGTATCTCAGCGTTTCAGTGGCAACGCTATTGTCGGTAATGTGGTAAACATTTGTGCACTGTCTGCACGGATGAGCTTGAGATGCTAAGGCTGATCACTCCTTCTGTGCATGTTTGAGTACTGGAAATGTTTTATTCCTGCGCAGCGCCTGTATAAATTTGGAGGAGTTGCTTCACTGACTACATATCTAGGACGGTAAACTGCTGTGCCGCCAATCTAACTCGCATACTTGGCAAATCCTCTTACAACCCTGGGTGACCATCAACCAACACTAACAAAGTCACAACATAATCGATTCCAATGCACAAACTGAACCAGTTTAGAAGGTCCCTGGAATTCACTCCGAGTCCACCACTCTTGAAATCAGGGAGAAGAAAAAACATGTGCAAACTCCACACCACAAGTCCCTTTCCACCACAAACCTCCTCCAGGGCCTCACATCGGTGCATCAAGTCGCATTAACTACATCAAAGTTTGAGATCAAGAGAGAGAATATGTACACTACACATCATGAACATAATAGTCCACCAGGTCTTCAATTTTACTCAATTTACACGATAAAGACTCCAGCAGAAATAAATATTAGAATGTGAAACACGATGTTGCAGTGCAAATGGTAAACATATTTGCATAAGTGTGAAATTCAAAGGGGGTGGCATTTTGCATCTGTTGGTGACTGACTCAATTTAGCTTAAAGAAAGGACACAATAGGAAATTTAAGTTCCTAACAGATACACAGGATTTGGGCACTGATTCAATATTTCAGGTATGTTACCTAATTTTTTAATTCTAAAAATCTCAATTTCCACTGCCATTTTAACTACTTTTAACTACTGCATGATTTTAAAACCTTCTTTTATGTGCTAACTGTATTATGTTTTAAAAGCCTTCTTTTATGTGCTAACTGTGATATGTTTTAAAGAAATAAAACTATCTTGTGTTATTGCCATCTGCCAGTTATGACTGTTGGTGTACTTTTTTAAGTTGGCTCCATGAAGAGCATAATATAGTTTTAAAATTCTTTTAATTCTACTGAAAGTGTTACACATTGCATTTGTTTTTCTACACAATGCTTTAAATACAGCACCCGGTGATAATGCATTTTCAAAGCATTGGTTTTGTTTCCAGTAACTAATACTCAATAGTCTTAGGGCCTGCTTTATAGTGGGGGCGATGTAAAATCTTTTGGTTTGTGGAAGGAAGGATATACTAGGTGGAGCATCCAACAGCAACATTTCCTCCACTTTAAGGATAGTTTGGTGTATGAATTTCCACCCAGGGATTATATTTATCTGAATCTTATTGGCCAAAAAAGAATTTGATTTGCCAGACGAGAATCTTAACAGTTGAGTTACCATTGTGCTTCTAATTGCTGCAAGTGCTTGTTTATCTTTGGAAATTGACTGTTATCCAGCTATCATAATAAGGAACTGAGGACTTTAGCAGGCACGTAGCAGCTAGTAAGTCACCACTCGTACTTGAATGGATTTTCTTCAGTGAATTTTAGCACATACAAAAAGTAAAATATTGAGAGACCTATCTGCGGTCCTTTCCCCAAATATGAGCCTCCTCACTCTGAAGTTAAGAAACCAAAAGAACAGAATTGGTTCTGTGGATGATGTCATCATTAATGTCATCTGTGATGTAATTTGAGATGTCATCAGTGATGTCACTGACCATGTCACGAGTGATAGAATATGTGAGGTTATTAACAGTGCATTGCGGGGCGTAAGTTTGGTTTTGTCAGTGAATTTCTAAGGTTTTATAAATTCTATTTCCTAACTATAACTTCCCTGTAACCTTTGTTTTTTTTCAGTGAATTCCTACGTTTTTTTAAATGTAAACCCTAACTGTAATTTGTTGAGGTTTAATTTCTACGAAATGAGCATTGTGCCAGAATGAATCCTGCCCTGGGTATTTATCCAAGAAGAGGCCACCGTTTTGTGCAACACCTCTACCCAACTGGAGTACTTTCTACTGGCTAATTAGTAAGTCCTACCTCGTTGGGAAAATGTATAGTGCGTCTCCTACACTACAGATGCGTTAAGGACATCGAGGAAATGTCTCCAGTGACCTTGTGTGTCTGTAACTTTGCTAATGTGATTGTTCCTCAAGCGTCTTCACCAGATAACTTTACAAAGTGGAACTACAGAGAAAACACACTTGGATGATTTGTACTTTGCCGAAGTGCTTCTTTGTTTGGTGGAGATGCGATCGTATTCCTAGACATGAGGAACGCATCTCCAAAACTGGCAGGTAATATGCTGGTGGGGCCTTTTAGTAAGCTGTCCATCATCCTGGAAAAAAGATTGGGAAGACGTTGCATACCGCTAATGTATATGGGGCGGGGCTTCTAGGCAATTTACATACTTCTAGTTTTTAAAAGTTTAGAACACAATCTCAGGTCTCAGCAGCAGATGACAAGAAAGAATACCCTGGGGGAGAGGACCACATGATCCCCTCCCCGGGCCGATTTCGCCCCCGGGGCCCCATTCCCCAGACTTATACCAATGTGGGATTTTCGCTGCTCTCGCTTGCTGGAAGTGGAGTGTCTGCTGTGGCTTGGCAGGAGCAGTTAAAATTCCTGCCATGCCACAGCAAACAGCTATGTTCCGGGGGTGGGCACCCCGGGACATCTACAGGAGCCGGCCCTGTGGGGTGGTGGTCCCCAGGGCCATCCATGGCTCCAGGAGGGGGGCCGCATGGCTCCCTCCTTTGTTGTAGTAGGGCCTGCCCCAGGGAGGTGGCGGTCCTCGAGATAAGAACAGTCCTGGAGGGGGGGGCCGCATGGCCCTCCTCCCATTTAAAAAAAATTTAATTTTGCCCTAGGGAGGTGGTTGTCCCCGAGGCCCAGGGGGTCCATGAGGCCCACCCCATTACAACATTAAATAACCCCAAGGAGGTGGTACTCCCTGGGGCACGGGGAGTCTGCGACCCCCCCCCCAATTTATATTACAATAGCCCTGGGGAGGTGGCGGTCCCCGAGGCACGGGGGTCCATGAGACCCCCCTTTGTATTTAGATCATTAATGGATGCATGCCCCGGGGGGCTTAATAATAGACAAGCGTGGGAGACGGCTTCTCTTTTTTCGGCAGGAGCCACAGCTCCAGACGGAATTTTTTTAAAAGTTTTTTTGCCCTGGAAAGGTCCCTCTAGGACTCTACCCCCCCCCCCCAGAGGCCTAGAGGGTCTGGGTATTCCTACCCTGCCCCCTTCTCTATTTTGTCAGCTCAAGCCAAGTCCCAAGATGGCTGTTAACACTTCCTGCTTTGAAATGTTGGCAGCCAATCAGATTTGAGCATGGGGACTGTCGGATTCTCGGAGGATCCGCGTCCCTATATATACAAATTGGGATTTTCCTTAATATCTCCAAAACTACTACTCGGTTTTACACCAATTCACAAAAAGGAGGCTTTCTGGACCAACACCCACCTTTCTGCCAAATTTGGTTAAGCGGTTCGGGCTGTAGTCATGTCAAAAAATTCCTATGTGAATTAACATGAGAAATGCACGTTTTTTTCACCCCTCCCCACCACTTCTCTCTGCCCCCGCTTGACGGATCACCCAAAACTTTCCATTCCCAACAAGAATCACCAGGTCACTTTGTTTTGGAAAATTTCATGAAGATTCGTCACACGACGCCAAAGATATAGGCAAGTCAAAAACATTTTTCCAATGGAAACTAGGTCCTAACTATAACTACCTACTGTCGACCGCCAGTAGGTAATATATACATATAGATTTTTTATGCAATGGTAGTGAAAATAAATGTGGCGGAAAAACACATTATTTAGAGCGACTTTACTAGTAAACACACATTCACAAGTTTATTACTACAAGGTAAAAGTCAAAATCTAGTTTACTACCCCAGTAGAGCAAAACTGACTTGAGCAAAGCACTGTTTACTGCCTCACATATTGTGAATAGTAATTAATTTGCACAAGGAAATAACTTCCCGAATATTCACAAGGTCTCGTCAATATGATTTTACATTAGTGCATAAATGTAATCCTTTGCATGCAGGTTTTGTTTAAAAACGTTTTGATAAACCAAATGCACATGAAAAAATGTCATGGCAAAAACCATTTTTGCAGTGGCACTAGGTGTAGTACGCTATTCGCAGAGGCCGCCCCTGAAGGGGCCCTCGAGGGCCGGCGCCATAACCAACGCCGAGCCCTGCAAGGATCCGGTTCTGGGTGCCGTAGAGCGCCTAGAAGCGGAACGAGGTAGCCCCGCGCCCTCCCCAGGAGCGCCAAAGAGGCGCCAGGCCCCCGTCCAATGGGGGGGGCCTGGCGAGGTACAAACCCCCCAATGGGGGAACACCAGCAACAAGGCGGGAAAGTGTGGGGGGGGGATATAAGCCGCCGCTCCCCCAGGTAGCTCCCATCACCGTGGAGCAGGGGAGCGGCGCACCGAGGAATTTTTGTCCCACCCACCCTCACCTAAGGAACAGCAGTGTTGCAGTGCTGGACAGCAAACAAGCGGTGGCGGAAAAGTAATGGTACAATGGTTGGTTATGGAGACACACCGACAGGGCGGTGTGTAGGAGTAGGGCCACTCACTTTGGGATGCCGCACAGCAGGGTGAGTTGGCCTAACAAAAAAGGGGTAGCAAACGGAGACGGCACTCGCAGCCCAGACCCCGCCGGACGGAGGGCACAAATGAGACGGACATGGTAGCTAGTTGGGGCCTAACTCCGGGGGAGAAGCTATCCCCACACACAAAGAGCGTGGAGACCAACCAAGCTCCTCCCACTTTCATACTCAGATTATCAACATGGGAAAGATGACAGGATGAGCATAACAACTAAGAATTGAATCTGTGACCACAAACTGGAACCTAGATTCTGAGAATAGGTGCATTAGTACAGTGAGACACTGTAAAGGATCCAATCCTCGTTTTTAATATAAAAAGCACTTAAAATTGATTGTTTCCAGCTATGAATCTAAATAATATTCAAACGGTACAATATACTTCAGAGGACATTTCAAGTTGGAACAACATTTCAATGTCATCATTTCCACAGGCTGACTTTTGCAAGCTGCATGCTCCAGGAACTGTAATGTGATCTCAAGGCTCAGAAGTACACAGGAGGGAGGTTACAGGCTGTTAGTCCAAAAGTCAACTTTTAACAGAACACTGCAAAACTCCATCAGAGGCCACAGGGCCAGGGCGGATGCAGAAAAGCGATACAACTATTCTAAGGTGGGAGACTGGCCCCAGTGCGCGAGACTTGTATTATCTGTTCATAATTATAGCTTTTGCACAACACGTTATTTGCACTTCTTTAAGATCATACAAACATCATTAACAAACAAAAAATACCCCTCAAGAGCGTCAACGGTGATTAAACGCTGCATTAAAAGGCTGAAAAAAAGTATAAAGCCTGGGACTCCTGCAGAAGGCTGCTGCCGAGGAGATAGGATTGTAGAGCCAACACAGCATAGGAACAGGGAATCCATAATTAAAAGAGCTACTAAAGGAGTGAGAGTCTAGAAGCAACGTGACAGGTTCATGTCAAAAACGCCCTCCAGCTACCTCACTACAGAGGTGAGGTGACCTGGATTCATTTACATGCAAATAACAACGCCAGGCAAAGGATAATCTACCCCGAAGAGACGGCGCTGCAGAATGTGCGCATTCCAATCCCCCACAGCATTTCCTGCCTTGAAATTCAAATACCTGGGTACAGAGTCCAAGAGGGAAAAAATGCATTTCTTTCTTTCAGCCGCACTCCCCGTCCCACAGCTATCCCCTTTCCAGACTATTCACCACTTGTGAAAACACAGAGGCAAACCAAAGCCAGCTAGGTAAACAAGCCAGAGAACCAAGGCCGGTCCACACAACTACGAGGCGAAAAAAAGTAAAGTTCAAATCAAGCCAAAACACTTACCGTGGGCAGCATGGCACTGGCTAAGGCAGCGGATTACCTTCCTATTTTACAAATAAACTCTTCTCTCGGGCAGCTCCGGACAAGCCCCGGGCTGCATTCCTTCCTGCGAGGCTGTGACATTTCTCGCCCCGCCCCTCACGAGCGTTATCCCCTGCGCTCGTGCCACCGGGCAGCCTAAGTCGCAGCTACAAGCACCAAGTCGGGGAAAGCGCATTGTTAGAAAACCAGGGGCTGCCTATTTAATTTGCACATGTGCAAGCAATAGAGCGTCAAACATTCGTGCAACTTGGTGTCAAGATTAAGATGCAAGTTTTTTTTCTAGTTTCCGTGGGACCTAGCGCCTAGTGGCTGCAATGCATCCACGTTACCACGGCGTGTTCAGATCCGAGCGCCCCTTGTCTCAGTCCACCATGGAAGCCACCTACCTTCCCAGAGAAGCGAAGGCACTGCGCGGCGGCCTCCTCAGTCTGCCGACATCCCCTGCAGGAAATACTGAACAGAAAGCAGATGTGCATGGACGTGACCGGCGCGAGGGTCCAAGGGGGAGGGATGGAGACTGACTGACTAACTGGTGCGCTCCCCGCCGCCCTCGGAGGGAAGCTGCTGCTGGCCGTGCCGAGCTCTGGTGGGACTTTGAAATCTGCCAAACGCAAGCCAGGGAAAATGTAAACATGAGGGCGGAGACGGGCTGTAACCAGGTTCAGTGAAATCTGAACTCCCGCGGCTCGGGCGGGGGGGGGCTGGGGTGGTACTTGGAAAGGTGATTCACTCGGTGAATTACTTCCTACATGTTCATTTTTTTCGACCCTCGGCCCCCCTCTTTCCAGGCGCACTCTAATCAGCCGAGGCCGCGGGAGCCCGGCAAACCGTCTCTATGGAAGTTCTGTGCCATATTTGTTCTTTCACCGCGCAAAAATCCACTTTTCCTAATAGCTTTCCCCCAGGGCTCGGTTTAGGGACACAAATGGCAGGAACTATTCAAAAGTTGCACAAAGGAAAATTCACGGGGTTAACCGTCCTAACGAGTGTGGTCTGACCTTATCTGTCCTAGCATCGTTTGAGGTGAGGAGCCAACAGGTCTAGAACAAACAAGCTGCCTACCTCCAAGAAATGTGTCCACAAGCCACAAATATGTTCGAATGCCACCGCTGTTTTCACAACTCTCCGCATCTCACCGCACTCAAAGCGGTTTCTTGAAATCAGTCCTGGGATACCAGCACTACGCTAAATGTGTAACTAGATGGCTCGTTTTTGGTGTTATTATCTCGTTCGCTTGAAAAGTGTCTACACTACACCATAAAGTGCATCAAAGGCAGGATAGTAACTTTCCCTATATACAATGTTTACTTGATTTTTATAGCCAAACATATTGCTATTTCTTTACTTTTCTTGCTTTCTTTCTCCTAAAATGTCAATTCACTGCAAGTCAATACCAAATACCAGTCTGCTCGTTTCTGCCACAATAGCACCCTCTACAGCAATGCTGGCATGCGTGGACGCCTTCCATTGAAGTCTAAAGTTGACCTCAGTGTTCCTGGAGTAACATTTGGTCCATACTCTGCGGCTTGTAGGATTAACTCTGCCTAGTTGGTTTTTCTTCCACAGGTCTATAATAGCAGAGTGGTCAATGTCAACTACCTCACCCTTATTTATTTATTTTATTTATAAAGTTTTATATAGCGCTAGCTAGACCCGTGGGTATCAGAGCGCTTTACATACACAAAGGAAAAGAAAAAGTTGCACTACATCGCAGGACAATATAACACAGACTCCCACATAGTTTTTGCAGTTTCACGTTTCTTGAATTCCATGTGGTGAGCCAGGAGTAACTTCCTTAACAATTTAAACCAAGTACGTACTGACAGTTGACTGACTTTCTTATCCTTTTTTAAACCAAAAATGATTTATCTTAGATTAAATGTTTTATCTCTTTTAACTTTCTTTTAATCATTTTTACTGTATGTACATATTTCTGTGTGTTCTTTTATTGTGAATAACCGAAATTAAGAAATATTGGAACTCTGCCTAGTTGGTTTTTCTTCCACAGGTCTATAATAGCAGAGTGGGCAATGTCAACTACCTCACCCTTATTTATTTATTTTATTTATATCAATCAATCAATCAGGGGTTTGTTAAAGCGCGACTACTCACCCGTAAGGGTCTCAAGGCGCTAGGGGTGGGGGGGGGGGGTGCAGGTTCCATCCATCAAGGAGGGGGTCTGTCGAAGAGCCAGGTTTTGAGGTTTCTAGCGAAGATGGGGAGCGATGTTGTCTGTCTGAGGTGGAGCGGAAGGGCGTTCCATGCTTTGGCCGCGAGGAAGGAGAAGGCGCGGCCTCCCGATCTGGTCTTTCTGGTGCGGGGGACGACGGCGTAGGAGAGCTGGGCTGATCGTAGGGTCCTTTGGGGTGCGTGGAATTTGAGTCGGCTGTTCAGGTATGCTGGTCCGGTGCCGTGGAGGGCCTTGTGTGCATGGGTGAGCATGTTGAAGGTGATTCTCGCCTCGACAGGGAGCCAGTGGAGTGTGCGCAGGTGCTGGGAGATGTGGCAGTGTTTTGGCAGGTTGAGGACCAGTCTTGCGGCGGCGTTCTGGATGTTCTGTAGTTTGCGGGTGAGGTTTTTGTTTATTCCGGCGTAGAGTGCGTTGCCGTAGTCGAGTCTGCTGGTGACCAGGGGATGAGTGACGTCCTTTCAGTGTTCGAGGGGGATCCATTTGAAGGTCTTACGAAGGAGGCGGAGGGTGTGGAAGCAGGAAGACGAGACAGAGTTGATCTGGCGGTCCATTTTGAGCTCGGAGTCCAGGGTGATTCGCAGGTTGCGTGCGTGGTCCGTGGGGGTTGGCGGGTTTCCGAGGGCGGGGGGCCCACCAGGTGTCGCTCCAGGCATCGGGGTTTGGGCCCATGATGAGTACTTCTGTTTTGTTGGTGTTTAGTTGTAGGCAGCTGTTTTTCATCCATTTGGCGACGGCTTCCATGCCTTCTCGAAAGTTGCGTCTGGCGGTGTTGGGCTCGTTGGATAGGGAGAGGATGAGCTGGGTGTCGTCTGCGTATGACACGATGTTGAGTCCGTAGGTTCTGACGATTGGGGCGAGTGGAGCCATGTAGACGTTTAAGAGCGTCGGGCTGAGGGAGGAGCCCTGGGGGACTCCGCAGGTGGTAGGTGTGGGGTCCGAGAGGAAAGGTGTGAGTCTGACCCGCTGCGTCCTGCCGGAGAGGAAGGAGCGGATCCAGTCGAGGGCCTTGTCCTGGATTCCTGCGTCGTGGAGTCTGCGTATTAGGGTGCGGTGGGAGACTGTGTCGAACACCGCTGATAGGTCGAGGAGGATGAGGGCTACTGTTTCTCCTTTGTCCAGTAGGGTGCGGATGTCGTCTGTTGCGGCGAGGAGGGCGGTTTCCGTACTGTGGTTTTTTCTGAAGCCGGATTGGGAGGAGTCGAGGATGTTGTGTTCTTCAATGAATGTGGCGAGTTGGCTGTTGATGGCTTTCTCAATGACTTTCGCTGGGAACGGGAGCAGGGTCTGTAGTTTTTGAGGTCGGTGGGGTCCGCTGAGGGTTTCTTTAGGAGGGGGTTGACCTCGGCGTGTTTCCAGTCATCGGGGAACGAGGCGGTCGCCAGGGAGCGGTTGATGGTGTGGCGGAGCATGGGTGCGATGGTGTCGGCGGCTCCGTTGAAGATGTGGTGGGGGCAGGGGTCCGTGGGGGCCCCTGAGTGGATTGACTTCATTGTCTTCAGTGTGTCTTCGGTGGTGAGGGCTGTCCAGTCGTCAATCACTGGTTTCCGGGTGTCGGGGGTGGTTGGTGAGGGTTCAGTGTGTTGGTTGTCTTCGTCGAAGTTGTCGTAGATGCTCTTGATTTTGTGGTGGAAAAAGGTGCTGAGTTTGTCGCAGAGGTCTTGTGAGGGAGGGATGTCGGTAGACTCGCTAGTGGGTTGGGCGAGTTCCTTGCTGTTGTGCGCGTGGGTGGAGATTCTGTCTTCAATCGCTTTTTTCCTCGTTTCTCTGATGAGTTGATGGTGGGCGTTGGTGGCGGCTCTGAAGTTGTCGTGGGCTTCTGTGGATTTGGTGTTCCTCCAGGCCTTTTCGAGGCGGCGGCATGTTCTTCTGGACTCTCGAAGTTCGGTGGTAAACCATCTGGCTTTCTTGGCGCGGGTATTGTTGTTTTTCTTGAGGGGGCTATGGTGTTGGTGCTGTCCGAGATCCATCTATGCAGGGTTCGGGCTGCGGTGTTGGGGGTCGTCGTTTTCCGCGATGGTTGGGGTGGAGTTGTTGAGTGAGGAGGTGAGCTGGTCGTCGGTGATTTTGGTCCAGTTTCTTCGTGGAAGCAGGTGCTGGTGTCTGTGGATGGTGGGTGTTCTGAAGGTGAAGTGGACGCAACGATGGTCGGTCCATGGGAGTTCGGTGGTGTGGCTGAAGGTGATGGAGTTTCCTGTAGTGAAGAGGGGGTCGAGGGTGTGTCCTGCTGAGTGCGTGGGCTCGGACACGATATGGCGCAGTCCAATGTTGTGGAGGTTATCCAGGAGGGATGTGGTGTTGGGGTCCAGTTGGTTGTCGAGGTGGAAGTTGAGGTCTCCCAGCTGTATGTAGTTGGTGGATGCGATGGCCTGCGGGGAGATAATGTCCGTGATGGAGTTGGCGAAGGGTCCGCGGGGTCCAGGGGGTCGGTAGATGAGGGTTCCTCGGAGGGTGGTGGTGGGGCTGGCCAGTATCTTGAAGTGAAGGTGTTCCATCAGTTCTGTGTGCTCGTCAGGGAGTGTGCTCAGGCGGAGGCTGGATTTGTGGACGATGGCGATTCCTCCTCCTGGGCGGGTGGGGCGGTCCTTCCTGGAGATCTTGTATCCTTGGGGGATGGCGATGGCGATGTCCGGTCCCGAGGTGGTGTTGGTCCAGGTTTCGGTGAAGAACGCTACGTCCGGGGTGGTGCTGTCGAGGAGGTCCCAGATTTCTGTGGCGTGTTTGTGGAGGGATCGGACGTTGAGGAGGATGCATTGCAGGGTCTTCGGTTCGGTTGTGGTCTTGTGGGCGGGTTGTGCTGGATCCGTGTTCTTGGCGGTGCTGCAGGTGTGCCGGCAGCGGTGACAGCTGAAGGGTCAGTGGGAGTCGGCTGGTGATGCTAGCTTGCAGTTGTTGTTGCGGCCTGGGTTGAGTGCATGGAGTGCTGCTGGGTCGTAGCGTTGGCGGGTGTCCAGGGTTCCTGGCGCTGGTCGCGGTCGGGTCAGCGGCGCGCCAGCGGCGCGGCCGCGCAGTGGCCGCCATTAAGTAGGGGTCGGGGGAGCTGGACAGCTGGGAGGCGGGAGCGAGGAGGGGAGCTGGATTGGGCCGGTCGCGCTGGGGGGGAGGGGCCGCGGGGGCAGCAGCCGCGGGGAAAGGTAAAGGGAGGAAATAAGGGATAAAGAAAAAAGGGAAAATAGGCAGAAATAAGGCACAAAAGAGCAGAGATGCAGAAGAGTGCAGAAAGGTGAAAGATAAAAGAGGGTAGAAAAACGAGTGAAAGGGCAGAGCGAGAGGAAGAGAAAATGAGCAGAAATAAGGCACAAAAGAGCAGAGATGTAGAAAAGTGCAGAAAGGTGAAAGATAGAAAAGGGTAGAAAAACGAGTGAAAGAGCAGAGTGAGAGGAAGGAGACAGAGGTCCACTGGACCACCAGGGATGAGGCGCAGGGAAACCTGCGGGTGGAGGAGAGCCTCGATCACCAACACTCGAGAGTGCAGGGGCAGGCCTCACTTAATGGTGGAGCTGCGAGGGTGGGAGAGCAATTTCACTGACAATGAGTCAGTGGTCTTGCTAAAGTTTTATATAGTTTATAAAGTTTTATATAGCGCTAGCTAGACCCGTGGGTATCAGAGCGCTTTACCTACACAAAGGAAAAGAAAAAGTTGCACTACATCGCAGGACATGAGGATGCATAAATATATAAGCAAAAACATCACCCTTAATTATACAGTGAAGGAGTGAAAAACGCAGGTAGTTGAAACAGTCATATAACCCCCATCCTTGAGAGTCGGAGTGAGAGGGGAGTCCATTAGTCTATTGATGCCTAGGTTGGTTGGCTACCCTTCACTGATCTATGTACCACTACTGTTTCTCTTGTGGTCTTGTACAACGTTTCTGCTAGAAATGCGATCTCTGATCAATAAGTAATGTTACAACAATATATTCAAGTCAGTCATGAGGGTCCAATTGATCACGCCTCTTCCAATTTAAAGACCACAAGTCCCCTACTGCCACCCCAATACAGGGGGCAAGGATTTGATAACATACAAGGTGATAAGAACTAGCCCCACCAGTGGATCATGCACAGTGAATATACTCCACTGATTTACTGTTTTCCCAAAGGGTTTGGAAGAAACTGCAGTGTGATCAACCTCAACTGGGTGAACCAATGCGTAGGACAGAAATACTACTGAAATGTCTGTGTCATAGCAAAGCCAGTACTTAAAGCGGCATTTTAGCTTTTGTCATTCAGGCGTAAGTTGTCAAAGTATCAAAAGTAGAACTGAATGCTTTGTGCCTCAAACCAAGCAGCCTGTGGCGGACCCTTCGCAATGAAAATCTAGTTAAAAATAATCTGTAGAGAGCAAGGCTAGAACACTAATGAGAAGACACTGACCTAAAGAATCTGGAATTAATCTATCATAATTTTTTGGTATTCAGTCAGAGGTACTCTTAGTGTTCTGAGATGGATGATAAATATGCTGGAAGAAGGCTTCTCCCAGTTATTACAAGAACAAAGATAGATACATTCTGATCTCAGGAAACACCTAAACTCTCTAACACCGCTCCGCACAGAGGTGTGTGAGGGAGACTTCATGGAGATGGGGAATCTCTTTTGCTTGGTGAGCTTTGACGTGCTCCTCTGTCTTCAGGATAGGAAACCGAAGCACTTCTGGGGCAGCCTTGGTAGCTGCTGGAGGGTGGGTATCTAATTTACTAATGAATGTCAGTCAAAATCATTTTGAGCACGAAGTTGGGAATGAAAATTACTCAGAGACCTCGGGTAAATGTTGTATTGGGCATGGCAGAGGGCTTCACCCTGGAGGACAGGAGCAAGACAATGACTGTCACCATGGATTTGTAAGCATCCAAGAAGTGCACAGGCCGTTCCGAAATTAGTCCAGCTCCCATGCGATGAATTTACAACTGATGCCAGTTAGATGTGTAGAGAGTACGGTCACCTCTTGAAACACAAATGAGGAAAGCTAAAAGCTGTCTTAGTATTGCATGTTACTTGTATGAAAGCATTCAGCTTTGTATAGTAGATTATGCTAACCACCAAATACATGCTTAGCACCTTATTTTTAAAACCTGGCACTCAGCTATTGCACATAGTTTGCAGCATACTCTACATTTTGGGCTTCGCTGAGACATTCAACAACTCTCTCTATGCACTACAGCCCACACAAGTTATACCGCAAACGGTATATTGTTCAGCCCCCTCACTTATTGTAGTGAAGCTCCAGTTGCAAAGCAGACATTACAGAAAATCACCCATTTTGTACGGCACTTTCATAACCAAAGTACTCGCTAAGTACAGCACCCATGTACGGTACAGCCCCCACGTATAGTACAGCACCATTTCACAACATTAAGTGTCTCCTTTTACTATACAGTGTCTGCTTGTTGACAAGCACCTATCATACAATACCCCCTGCATATTAACCCCTTCCGTGCTTCCGTCAGCCAACGGCCGTCGCGAGCACTACCTCGCTAGTGCTGCGCACGTCCGTTGGCCGACGCGGCCCCGCCCACTCTTTCAAACCGCCGCACCGCGGCAGAATTCACGCCGCGTTTAAGCGGTTAAACAGTTCTCCATCTCCATATTGTACAACACTCCGAGACATCACCCCTCAGCACCCTCAAACTGAACAAAACCCATAGAATGTACTGCACACAAGTGACCATACTGTACCTCAGCGCTGTACACCACCTCCATTTTGCACTGCAACTTCACCACTATGCAGCAACCCCGTATTGTCAATGATCAATATTGTGTAACGCATGCCATACCATAGAGCACGCCAAATATTTTACTGTTTTACATTATATGTCATTATTCTCACAGCAGAGGGCACATTTGGTAAACCCCTAAAATCCACTTTCAATATCAAAACATTTAGGAAGGTAATGAGTGTCCCTTCAACAGACTTCCTTTTCTTAGGTTTCATATTAGTTTTAGTTTCCCAAACTAGGGGCCACCCCCAGCAGCAGGAATGCCAGTGATGCAACTCTGTACGCCTTTGTCTGAGAGGATGCAGGAGTGTGTCTGGAAGCAGTTAGTTGTCAAAAGTGGTTTATTTCACTTAAAAGGGCCATTTACATGGAATGCCAGAAAAGAAATGCGACACCCGGCGATTCTCTTTGCCTCAGAACATTCTGAACGTCTGCCTTCATTAAATGGCGGCCTCCCTGGGAAACACTGACCACCTCTCTGGTTCATTTGTCTACTGCCACATCAGAGTAACCCTTGAACAGAAAGCACTGGCAATACGTAAACGACAGTAACCACACTTCTGTTTCCCGTTTTCTATGACTCAAAGAAAGGGGACTTTACTAAAACACCACACCACTACTGCAGCCAGATCCACGGAGCAGTCAAAAAGATTTGGGGGGGGGGGGCTAGGGTAGCAGGAGGGGTCGGGGTGGATGTAATTGGAGTACATAGCCTGGCTTACAAGTCTCATGCGGCAAGGCTCAAGGATAGTCCCCCTGCACATTCATGCTGTGATGTGCAAGGTAGAGTAGAATCAAAATGATTTGCCCTCTGCTCTATTATTTTCAGTATACCTCAGGGCCAGGATTGGCAGCACGCTGGAAGCCACTTGCTTTGGCATGCAGGATGGCTCAGTGAGTTTAAGCTTGCTACTGAGAAATCAGTGACCTGGAGGTCAAAAGTTGAAATCCTGGCAAGGCAGACTCAGCATGCCATCCTTCTGAGGTCAATTAAGTGAGTACCATCAATTGGGTAATAGTAACATCTGTTATGTACAGCGCTTTGAAATAGCTAAGTGCTTTATAAAACTCAAAAAAGCATGTTATTATCATTATTAAGGTGAGACTTTGAGTAGGCATATCCCTTCATCTACGAGTTTCTAAGGCCTTCTTCTGGCCAGCTACCAAAGGCTGAATGGGTTATGGCAGAGGGATAGACCCAAGTTCTTTGCTGAAAGATGATGGATGTAAGCAGTACACTACCCTCCTCCAGCAATGCCCCAGTCTCATCTTAGGAGGCCAACTGCTACTGGGATAGCCACCACCAGGTGATTTAATTTTGGGATTTCCATTGGAGGTATGCATTTTCTAATAATTCGATCTTGAACACAAAAAATAGTGGGATGGACATACTTTTCTTCCTTCAATATAGCATCACCCAATTTTAAAATCCAAGTTTTTGGTATCGTCATGTAGGGTACACAACCTTCTTGTGCACAATCCAGAGTCAACTATCTCTGCAACTATGCAACACCCTGGGCATGTCTAAATGTTTTTTTATCTTCCAAAAGTTAAGAGACTAGCACTGAATACTTCTGAACAACTTCATAACCTCAACACAGCCACTCAGTGTACTAAAAGCAAACAGATGTTCCAACCTCCGAAGAATCTATTAGTAACCAGATCAATTAACTGAAAATTACCCAGAATAAACTGAAGACAATAGTTGATTCCACAAAGTAACGAGGGTTAGTAATGAAGGTGTAAAACTTGTTAAACCAAACTGCTTCTGAGTATATGTTTTAGGACTACTACTATTAGCCAGATTCAGGTCTTGTTTCAATGCTGCACATTAAAGGTGGCCATCAGCAAGGTAGGTAAAGAGAAATGTGGCTCGAGGAGTGCAAAATAAGAACACAGTTGTAACGTTTGATTCTGCTGCACCGACACTGTATGTTTGGAACTTTATAATTTTCTGATTTATTTTGTGCTCGACTAATGCCAGCCTAAATGAAAATTATTTCCAACTCTACTTTGAGACTGGACTAGCATTTGGTTATGATGTAAAGACAAAAGACAAGCATTGGTGACCTCTAAGGAAGAGGGAAATATTGAAGACTGATACTCAGAAGGCTTTGTATAGAAGTCCAGGCCCTTTTTGCAAAGGGATATGTCTGTGGCCTGGCCAACTCCTTCATAAAAATAATCAAGGCCTGACTATGTATGGCATTACCATCAACATCTCCCAAGGACTAAAGTCCTTAGAAACTAGTAATGAGTTAACACACTCTTCAATAACGGGATAATATTGAAACAGTGAATCACACAACCCAGAAACACCAATTTATCAGGACTAGACTGGAGAACATTTGCTAATTATTAGAAGAAAGCCTAAAACGTGACGTAGGCTGGAGCTCCTGCATTAATATTACTAGAGTAAGTTAAGAGGAAGTATGTCAAAGAGTGTGCCATGGACATAGGGCTAGGTTTATAAAAAGTCTTTATCAATTTCTTTGAACCTCCTAAAATCCAAACAGAGGATGCATTCTCCAAAGACTAAATCAAATGAATCAGTAAAATGTTTAAAATTATTATTCAAGTGTACGTTGTCAGTGTATAAAACATCAGAAGTAACTAAATAAACTCATTTTATACTTGTTTTAAAGCATATAATAGACAAAACCTTTGCCTTTAGAAGGACAGCAAAACTTGACATGCATTCTTTCCTCATTTTCAATGCACTGCTCTATGCAAATTCAATGAAAATCCACCAGGTAATTACATGCCTTGGCCAACCTCTCAGGAAACAGAGGCTTGACTGTGTCATTATTCAAGTCAACAATCATGTGATCCTATACAAATTGTCATAGGTCTAAAGTAAATCTGTTGACTGAAATTTTATTCAGATCAAACAAGAATGTAAAATAATGCATAAAATGTAGTAGATCAAGCTTCAAAGAGACCATCATTTTGCGAGTAAGACCGGGGACGCTAAACTCCTTGCAAATTCTAGTTAAAATATCTTCTCTCAATTTAGGACTATGACTTTTTCAGAATGACTTTACTCTCAAATACTGTTGCAATACGTATGGCCTCGAATTTTAGGCAAAAATGAATACATTTGTATCTTGTTAACAAAATCGATATTGCCAGGAAATGCAAATTCCGAGGACAACATTTTCGGAGCAGGTATGCCGAATTTGACAGGTCATGCTAACTTAATCACTTGCCATTGCTTATTATTATTCTTTCCAAATCATTGCCAGTCAATCAAACCTTCCACGAGAATCCTACTGATTTGCATGAATGTGAGGATTCTTCCCAAAGTCTCCAAGAACAGGGTGCATGGGCCCCTGAACAAGTTGACTAACTCAACGCTTTCACAACATTATGTATAGCAAGGATGGTTCTCACACTTGAAAACATTGCTGGAAAGTAATGAGCTATTCAGGATATGCCACAAGAGTACTTTTCATTCTATGTGGTTGTTTAATTGCCTGAGAAAATAAGATGGTATAAACTAAGCATTACACCTATTGAGAAATTTTCAGGCTGTCGCAAGAAGACTATTTCTCCTCTGTGGTTATTTAATTACCTGCGAAAATAAGAAGGTTTCAACTAAAATAAAGGTTAGGCATGTGTGTAAGAGAGGGAAAAACAATGTATTACATGTGGATTACCCCTCATTCAGGGCCCAATATAAGTGCAAGTACATTTATACCAATATTTTTATCCTACATTCACCTTCCAACCTTTGTTTTGATAAGGTATTCTTTAACCAAAATTCTATGTTTTGCAAGACGCTCAACTAATTCCAGCAGCTAGAAAAAAAAGCGTCTGTCCCTGCAAGATATGTATATAGACATGTTAGTGTAGAAAGGCTTCTTGTTTAGAAAAAAAACAAATATGCATTGTTTGTCTCACTTTTTTCAGATCGGTTTTAATCAGTTTTAATTTTTTCTTCAAATCTAACTTTTTCTTCATAAATGTTACATTGAGTGGGGAAAGAATCTCTGCGCCTACTACCCTGGTGTGGCAAATATATATCTTTGCTGGTTAATCAGGCTTTCCCAACAACGAGTTGGTGTTAAATACACATCCATACCACCCACTGGCCCAGTTATTGTACCTGTTGGGCACAGTAAAACTCAGTGGGTTTGTACTCAGTACTGCAGCCTACAGTATCCATTGGGCATGGCGCGTGTTTATGGACTGTAATCTCAAGGCATAGTTTGTGGCCTACAAATACATGTGCCATCTTACCTTGCCCTCAGAGGCCACTGGACACAGCAGACTCTGGTGAAGTGACATTGTTTGGAGCAATGCCCTGTGGTCACACACCCAGCCCACAGAGCTCACTGAAATCAGCAATTAGGAATGCTCTATTGGCTCTGTGCCCACTCCCCCGCCCCAGAGACCACAATGCTCTACCAGTTGTGTAATACAGGTTCTGGCCGAGAGTCTGGCCTACTGCAACACACCAAGTCCACTCCATCTTACCATGGGCACAGCTTTCAGCCATGATCTGTTACCAGTATATCTACCTACACAGCCTTCTGAACATGGCCTCATGCCAAACCCATCAGGGTATGATATGAAAACATGGCTTGAAATTGCATAATTTGCAAAAATGAACACTGTAAAAAATCTATGCCAAACATCAACCATGCAAAAATAACTCTAGCCACAATATTCATGTGTACCTACACCCTAGCACCTATTGGTAGGACATTTTTTTGCAATCTATAATTCTTCAGTCTGTGTTTTCACATGGCGTCCCACCTGGTGAGCACAGGGAACAGTGAGCAAAGGCAGCACTCATCAGTCATAAACTTAAGGAAATTGTTTCCCTGCTAGACCAACACACACACAACTATAAAAAAAACTAGCCTAAGTAGACATATTATCTTTAATAAAGTTTCCTGCTGATTTGATTGGAGGCAAGGTCATACATTTCTTTTTTCCATGCTGCAAACAGTGCAGGTATATCCAGTAATAAATGGTACTGGGAGCAGGGCCTCGCCAAAGTTCATACCCCACAAAGACTATACACTTGTATCCGGGAAGAGTTTGGGATAGCGGTATGGGTATATAATGGAAAGGGAAACTAATCCTAGGCATGGCACAGAATAAAAAAAAAATCCAATTGGTTAACAATATTAAGATTATATTTCAGATTATTACAACAAAATGATGCAATTTCCTGACAAAAATTTGATTTCACAATCTAACAGGGACTGAGGTTATGATGTTTCCCTCCTTGTGCCCCCATGGCAACAGATATTTATGGGTATTTTTCAAAAAATGATTATTGGATTTTTCACCTCACCAAAAAAGGATCTGCAATAATTGCTACAATCTGCTAAACATTTTTTGCAAGTTTGGTCAGATTCTTTTGCTCGCTCGACAGCAAAAATTCCAGTGAGACTGTCAATGTGCATTAACATTATATGGTGCATTCCAGTTTGTCTCCTTGCGCTGGCGGACTTTTGCCAGCGCAAATGCAGGAACCCTTGTATCATGGTGCAAGGGTGCCTGCATTGCAGGTTGGATTGTTTTTCTGCAGAGAGGGACATCTTCCTACTCAAAAAAAAATCCTCCGAGGCTTTTTCCTCTTTCTACGTGTGCTGCAGAAAAGGAACAAATAAGGGGAAATAAAGATATTTCTTCTCGTTATGCCTCACCTGGGAAGGCATAGCATTTTGACGCATTCCCAGGTCTACTACTCAGGGTAAATTTGGGAATGCTCCAAAATCCATGAGTGGATGCGTGGAACACCCACACTCCATCCTTGGAACGCCTTCCTGGGGCAGAGAAACGAAAGGCGCAACTTGCACTACCATGCATAACTCCAGAATTACCAAGCACTGCAGAGCCATCCAAGCTGGCCTTGCGTGGCTTGGTAAATCTGACTTTAGTGCTACGTTGCCCTTGCATGACCCAAGGGCAATGCAACACTTTGATAAATCTGGCCATTAACCCCTTGAACAATCTGTCAGAACTTTCCAGGATTAAACTTACTAATTATTGATTTGTAGGAAAATGTCATGCAGATTTGTCAAATGGGGTCAAAGTTAGAAATCACAAACACATTTCATAGGGAGTAACCATCTGCAATGTTACTAATGACTAACTTCCAGCAAATTATTTATCAGCCTTTTAATCCAATTGTTTAGTTTTGTTTTTATTACTCTTTCTCGCATGTGTATTTATACAGTAAAGAAGCAGCCAGCCATATTTCTGTCAACGATTAGATATAACAATCTTCCTAATAAATCCCATCGCAAAGCTCTACTTCCAGTGTTACCACTGGGACCGCAGGGCATTTTTATTACCTGGCATGTGACTGCTTCATTTTTCAACTCCACCCGATGGCATTTTTAATACAAAAAATGCATTGCCTATGTGTTAGTATACACCACTACCACCACAAGTGTGTGGTAGCAGGCAGTCAGCTGTACTGTGATCCCACTCGCTGCAACTGCATATATCATTATATTCTTAATAAGAAGGCTGTAGCTCCATCTCTCTGCTCCCCTTCCCCACCAAAGTCCTCAAGTAGGCCATCAACCGCCAATTCACCTAACACCTGAAGAGAAACAACCTGCTGGACACCTCCCAATCTGGTTTCCACACCAACCAGAGCACTGAGTCCGCCCTGATCGATGCCACGGACATTAGAACCCTCCTCGACTGGGGGGAAACGGCTGCCCTGATCCTCCATGACCTTTTAGCAGCATTCAATACCATACCCCACCACACACTCATCAAGAGGCTCCATCATATCGGGATCAAGGGACACACCCTCAAATGGATTGCATCCTTCCACACAGGACGAACCCAGAGAATCCGCCTACCACGCTTCACTTCAGAACCCAAGAGCACAATCAGCAGCATTCCTCAAGGTTCATCCTCAGCCCTACCTCGTTCAACACTAACATAGTGCCCGGGCCAACATCGTCAGAACCCATAGCCTCAACATCAAATCCTACGCAGACGACACCCAGCACATCCTCTAGCTCTCAGAATACCCCATCACCACTAGGACCAACTTCCACAACTGCATGACGAATGTTGCCAACTACATGCAGACCAACTGCCTGAAGCTTAACACAGACAAGATGAAAGTGCTGACTTTTGGGAAGAATACCTCCCCGTCGAAAGACACCTTGTGGCCCTTGGAAATCGGACCCACACCAACAGACCACTCCTGCATCCTTGGCATAATCCTGGACAGCGAACTCACCATGAAATACCAGATCAACATAGTCTCCTCCATCTGCTTCCATCTGCATGCCCCGAAAGATTTTCAGATGGCTCCCCGTCAGCACCAGGAAAATCGCCACTCAAGCCCTAGTCACCGGCCAACTGGACTACTGCAATGCGCTCTATACAGGAATCATCATCCAACTCCTGCAGAGACTCCAGACGATACAGAACTCAGCTGCCAGACTCATCCTTTACCTCCCCAAAGGCCTCACATCATCCCCCACCGCAGGAACCTCCACTGGCTCCCCATCCAGAAAAGATGCCAATTTAAGATACTAATACATGCCTACAAGGCCCTCCATGACCAAGTACCAGCATACATCAACCACCGCCTGAACTTCCACCAACCTTCCAGATACCTGCACTCTGCATCCTTCGCACACACTCCCCGCAACCACCAAAGCGGCAGTGGAGGAGGTTCCTTCTCCTACCTCGCGGCCAAGTCCTGGAACAACCTTCTGTAGGAAAGTGCCCCTTTTTGACATGGTCACCCTCACTTTTTGCCTGGTATTCGATGCAATTTTGACTGGAAGTGCACTGGGTTCCTGCTATCCAGGTCCCCAATGCCAGATCTCTTTCCCAAAACTGTGCAATTGTTCCCCCGATAGGCTATTCCTTTGGCACCTCTGCAAGTCCCTAGTAAATGGAACCCCCACCCCCTCCCTGGTACCTAGGGCATGGGTACCAAAGAGGGTCCCTAAGGGCTGCAGCATGTATTGTTGATGGACCCTTCAGCTAACTCATGCAGACTGCCATTGCAGGCTGCAAGTCTTGGTGCAGAAAAAAACAAAAACACGACATGGCACACAGTGTGCCATGCCTACAGGCACTGCTTGCAGTATACGTAAGTCACCCCTACAGCAGGCCTTACAGCCCTAAGGCAGGGTGCACTATTCTGCATGTGTGGACATACCTACATGAAAAGATATGCCCCTGTGCTGGCCAGTTCAATTACTGTCAGTGCAAGTCACCAGGGAAGCCATTTTAAGTACCTGTGCTGGACACTGGTGAAAACAAGATCCCCAGCTACATGATGGCTTCACTGAAAACAAAAATGCTTGGTATCAAACATCTTGTATTAATAAGCCCACACTGATTCCAGCAATGGATTTATTAATACATGCACCCAGAGGGCACCTTTGAGGTTCCCCTAAAAACCTGCCAACTACTAGTGTGCTGGCCAACGGTCCCGACCAGCCTGCCACCACAGATGAGTTTCTGACCCCCAGGGGTGAGGGCCAACCCTCTCAGGAGGTCAGAAACAAAGCCTGCTCCAGTTGAGGGTGTTTACGCCCCCTTCCAGCAGGTTGACCTGTACATTTGCATTCCAGGGCAGGGGGGCATCCCTCAGAGGGATGCCCCTCCCCCTGTACAGGCCCCTTTGGCACTTGGACAGGCAGGAGAATTAGTAGTCAGAGAAGCGTTTTCACCTTCAGGCTAGTTCCACCGCTAAGGTGGGCTACCTAATGTGGACACGAAATTTCATTGTCTGCCATCGTTGTGATGGCAGTATTAGGAACTCTGGTACTGGGTAATGCCCACTTCCCATAGGAAGTGGTCATATAGAGGCGTAGAGATCCAATGGGTAAGCAGCCCATTGGCTACTACCCTACACTCCCCTAAAGTTTGTATTTAGGGGAGCCCCTGGCACCAGGAAATTAGATCCTGCGGACCTGATAGAAGAATATGGACACTGAAGAGTCGCAAAAGCAAGAACAGAAGACCAGCACCTGGCTTGGCGCAACCCCTACCGGCCTGTCTGCTGTCCTCGACAATTGCGCCAAAGACAACTCGTCCTGCAGCTGCCTGTGCCTCTAAAAACCTCGGAGTTCCTGAAGCCGCCCGCAGCCTCTTTGTGCAGGCCCCCTCTACCGCAAGTTTCTCCAGTGACAAAAACCCAAAGCCTCAGAACACCTCTGCACCTGGCCACCCCGGCCCAAGGAAATGTGTCCCGACGACCCCGAGCATCGTGAGACTTGAGCCCCCTATTGATTCAGCTGGCCTGGCCACCCAGTCCAAACTTTTGATGATCTTGGTGCTAAATATTATATAAAGATACCTGTTTTATAAGTTGGTGTGGATCTCATTATTGAGTCGTTTGTACCATTTATTGACTGTGTGTGTATTACAGATGTGTAACACTCCTCTCTGATAAGCCTAGGGCTGCTCGACCACACTAACCCCTAAGAGAGCACCTTGGAATTGCCAGAGCAATCCCCGTCCACTTATAATGGATACTGGACTCTTTTCATAGCATATCTCTTTTTCGTGTACTATTTAAAGATCCAGTTTCCTACACCGACCCCTTCACCTACGAAACATCATCCTCTCTCAGGGAATCCAGAAAGGGACTCAAGACCTGGCTTTTTGACTGATCCCAGCAGGAAGTACCTAGCGCCTGGACACCAGCGCTCTACAAATCTGAGTTGATTGATATGTGCAAGCTTTATGATTACCTGTATTTAAATGCTAGAAGTAATGTCTTTTTCAATCAACAAAAATCCAGAGGTAGACAGTGGTATGAAAGAGAAGCCTTCCCTTACATAGAGCAAACTACACCCAACTCTTCAGCTCAGTTTTGAAGATGCATGCATAAGGGCATACATGCACTTGGTCACACTGCATGCAGTATCAGGCGGCATTACTTGTGGCCTTGAGGGGGGGAAAAAACATTTCTTAATGACAATTTCCCTACTCTTCACTTCTGCCTTGATGCTCGGACAAATCCTTGAATAAAGAGCTGCATAAGTACCTTGTAGATTTTCAGAGTGATTTATTTTTTTCGATGAAGATTTGCAGAGTGAAATTTGTTTTTTTATTTTTCTAATTTTTAAATGATATTTGGAGTTCATGATATACAATCCCAAAGAGATTTTGATAGCCTTCAACTAACTCAATGAAGCAGCACATGGTGGTCTCCCCTGTTTTTAAATTGCATGTGAGGAACTGAATCATGACAATTGTGAAGAAAGCAACTGGTTGCTATTTTTTACACCCCTACAAACACTGCAGAGGCCCAGCCTCAAAGCAATCCTTTAACTCCGACTGATCCAGGGCTCCATCAAGCTGATATTTACTTTCCCTGGAGGAGCGGAAAGGGAATGCAAACAAGAGTCAAGCAACCCACGAACCCACATGACAAGCAGCATTCCAGGATTCCAGACATTGCTTATCTGGAGACGCTTTCAGATGCTTTCCACACAAGAAAGGTACAGGGCGTGCACAGGCATGCAGGCACACCTCGCTGCATCCTTAATAGATGCCTCGCGAGGAACGCTAGGCCAGCGAAGACAAGTGATGTACAACAACACTCCAGAGGGAGAAGCAGCTGTCGCGTGGTAGCAGTACATCAACAATATCCTACTGAAAAGCAGGTAAAGATGCCCCATGCATGAGCTACCATTTTGCTAAGAACACTCCTTCTCGCACAACAGCATTCCACGTACAGCAGGCACGAAATTGGTTGTGATCCTCATGCATTTGTACTTAGCTAGAGTCTGGAACTATGTTGCAAACATCCAGCACTGTATATTAATTTGATAGCTGGCAGTGTGGCTCAGTGAGTTAAACACCTGCTTCGTAAATATGGAGCCAATTGCTCAGATTTCGGCAAAGCCCACTCAATCTTTTATCCTTCTGAGGTCAATACATTGAGAATCAATGTGGGTAATACTATTACCTTTCATATACAGCCCTTAGAAATGGCAAAGGTGAGGTGTGAAGCACTATATAAAACAAGCTATTACTAGTGGCGTAGCCAGTGTCATAAGCCCTAGTGCTAGGAACGAAACAGCCTCCCTGGCCATTGTGTGAACTGTGAAATACAGCAAAAACCAGCGTTACATGGACCCTTAAGGTCTCAGAGTCCCGGTGCCACTGCACCTGCTGCACCATGGAAGCTACGCCCCTGGCTATTACTAATATTACTGAGGAGCACAATCTACTCTCTGAACCAGCACAAGGATTCTTGCTTTTCTACAAAAACTAACATTTTTACCCTGTATGACACAGACTTATCTAAACCTCACATGCTACTCCGTGGCGCAACAAATGGAATGAGGAGTGGGCATACACTGAGCACAGAATAAATGTTTTTACAGGGTGGTGGCGGAATAGGAGTGCAAAAACTAATGACATATTTATCCTAACCCGCTAGTGCTCCAGGCCTTTGCTATTCATCCCTAATGGATTGAGCCATGCCAGACTATACAAAGAGGCATGGCAGGCCTATTTTATTGACAATTGCAACATCAACCAAGGAAATAACTTTTTTAGCTCAAGAAAATTGTGATAAAACTGGCATTTGTAATCTTCTCTCCATTTCAGCACCAACATTTTGAAAATTGGAAGGGCTCCATTTATATGGGTACTCTACATCATTCTGTGCATCAGGTCCAATATCGAAAAGTTCATTTTGCTTCATTTAATTTGAGTTTCCGTCATTGATAAAGTGTTTATGTGTCACATTTCTGGCGGCTCAAGAGGGCTTTGCAGCAGATTTAAAAATAACCCAACAAACTATAGAAAGAGAAAATGTGTCATTTCATAGTAGGGACCACAAGAACCAGAGGATGGACATTTTCAGAAAAAGAAGTTAACCAGATGGACATTTTCAGAAAAAGAAGTTAACCAGATACAAGGAATGAAATATAAAATAAAGTATGTGTGCCGTTCCTAAATTCAAGCAAGGGGTGGGGCATCCTCAGCCTTCTTGAAGGTTTCAGATTTGAGCGGCAATAGCCACAGGAACTAGGAAATCCATGGAAACTAAACCTTAGAAAGTCAAAAAGCTCCCTTCAAAATGTTCAGATATCAGAAAATGGTAGCTGTGGTTAACAAAGTACCAAGAAATGCTAGCCTGTACACCACTGAGAACAAATACATACAATTTTGAATGAGATGCTCACCTCTATAATAAGACACTATCAATTTTAAGCATTGTCCTGATATGAATTACGTTTGACAATTTAGAGGTTTCTTAAGGCCTTCACTGCATACCAATAACAAGGTTAATGTGAAAGAAGCCAGACTTATGTACAGATTGATGTGCAGTTTTCGGTTTAGCTGGCTATGCAATTATGTTAATGAATAACACCAGCCAGGGAGATACCAGGTACTACTTGACATATTGCATAAATCTATCAAGTTGCAGGAGCCTACCTAATAGTCAGGAGTCATAGGTTGTTTTAATGTCTACATTATTGCACAGAATAGTGCTCATTTTATATTGCATATCTTAACTGTTTTAAATGTATGTTTTTCTTATGTGCTTTTATGGCTTACAGACGAAATAAAGTTTATAAAGTAAGGAAGAGGCAGATTCTGCACGGCAGAAGTTAAAATCTCAGCAGCTTGGGTGACAAAAGCTCTGCTTCTCAATGAGCTCTCTTCTAATGCGCAACAACTGAAAGGCTACGAGTGGCACCGCACCAATAACCAGGTATAGGAATATGTTAAATCTGAGAAGCGCTTTGGTCTTTTTAGTACATTTTGAGCAATACTGGGACATATTGAACCTCTAGGATAGGATTGTTTTTATGAAATCGTCTTTGAACGTATGGAGATAGGACAGAGATGGTCCCCGCTGCTTTTTTCGCAGGTCTCCATCTCCTTAGAACTTCAGCAGTCAAAAGCGCCACCAGTGGTATAGCCCGGCACCTATTCCAAAGTAACACTTTGTGTTCTTTATGAAAGAAACATCTATTAAGCTACCTCTAGAGCAACCAAGAAGCGCTCTTAAGTGGCAAGCTCACTATTTAGAGGGGGAAAAATCAAGGTGACTGCCCAACATTAGTGGAAAACGCATGGGATCTATGTATGATGTCATGCCTCATGGGCTGATATCATTACGAAAAGTAATATACTCTTATCTTTCCTCTCAGGTATCTTCTTGCAATAAAGTCATGTCATTGCCTGCATGGTTTTAAAGTACCCAATTAGTAGTGTTGTACCAGATCCTTCAGGCAGCAGGAAGAGATCTTTGGAAACAGAAGCAGTACAGAGCAGAAAGAAGCAATTTTGAGACCTTACTAACAAAAAGAAGGCTGCATTCAATCTCAAACCGTGATTCAATTCCCAGTTTCCTGTTGGAATGTCAAAGGCATGTCGTGAAATTCCAACAAACTAGCTACGTTTGTTTAAAAGAGCATCAGTTCAACTGCTGCAATTATAAATGGTACTATTTTAGGTTTACTGCTTTGCAGCGCTTCGAGGGGGCTGAATGTGATTAAATGGCGCCCTGGTTTATTTCAGGAGAAGCTGGAGCTCAGTCTACTCTGTGTCCTTAAAACAATCTAAGTACACATGTTGAGTAATTTTAATAAAAGAAACAACATGTGCGAATACACACACCCAAATACACAAAAATAAGAAATGCGCAGTGTGGTCAGCAATACTGCTACGTGCACACCTCCGAGGATAGGTTGGTAATTTAACTATGAAGGTGTAAAATAGACCAGTTAGAGAAGGATTGAGCTTCATGCAGCCCTGTTGATTCCAATCTGCCCACTGGCACACATTTGAACCTATTTGGATATTTGCCTGAACTTAGAGTGTTCTCCCCTTTTCATTCACTAGAATGGGGAATTTCTTTTGCACTAACAGTTCTTGACGTAGCCCTAAAGGTTCATCACATTTCTTTAGAATAAGTGCAGCCACATTATCAACTGAAGCAGGTCTTACACAGGGTGAAGTGAAATGAACAAGGCACTGGTCATCTTCTTGCTTCAAGCTAACATGTCCACTTCTCAAATTTCATATTTCACTATACTAATTCACCACTAATTCTTTATGGGTTCCAGAGTAGCGTGCTACTCACCGAAGAAAGCGCTTCAACACCTCATCAGGGGTAGCAAGCACTATATAAATGCAAACCTTTTTCCCTCTTCTATCCCTACGCTATCCTTCTCAATCCAAATAACTAACATCCACCACTCAAATTACTTCCATATTTCACTATACTACTTCACCACTAATCCTTTATGGGTTCTGGAGTAGCGTGCTACTCACCGAAAAAAGCACTTCAACACCCCATCAGGGGTAACAAGAGCTATATAAATGCAAACCTTTTTCCCTCTATACCTCCGCTATCCTTCTGAATCCAAATAACTGACTAACCTATCCACCACTCAAATTACTTTCATATTTCACTATACTAATTCAACACTAATCCTTTATGGGTTCCGGAGTAGAGTGCTACTCGCCGAAAAAGCGATACAACGCCTCGTTAGGGGTAGTAAGCGCTATATAAATGCAATTACAATACAATACAAGCGCAACGTTCGCCCTAAACTGCCTTAGCAGCCTGTTTACCGGAGAGTTTACAGTGTGCGCTTACTAAAAGAAGGATGCCACTACGTTATACCTGGTAAGCACACTATTGTACACCTTTGGGGGTTCTACTGAAATGATCAAAAAAGAATACGGATTAGACCTAGAGCACAAGTTACTAACTTGTGTAACGATATATCTGTAAGAGACAGTAGTTAGTGATAGATTCCTTACCTTAGAATATCCCCAGGCGTCAGGCTGGATCCGGAAAGTTTTGCGTAGCAGTACCCTTGCGCGTCGGTAGGCGGCGTCGTGCGGCTCCGCGTCCGTCGTCGGCGTCGTGATCGCCGGGATGACGTCGCGGGCAGTACTTAGGCGCCGCCCTGCGCGCTGACGCCAGTTCTGTACACGACTTTCCGCGCCAGGAACGCAGAGCCATGCAAGAAGCTGACACAGGTGTCTGAAAAATACTAGGGCCCTGAAAGGGATGTCCTTAACCCTAGAAATCAGTTCGCAGAACGGGGAGGATGGGTGGGCGGTAGGGAATCTATCACTAACTACTGTCTCTTACAGATATATCGTTACACAAGTTAGTAACTTGTGCATCTGAAAGAGACACGTTAGTGATAGATTCCTTACCTTAGAATAGATACCCCAGCAATACCAACCCCGGTGGTGGGTCTGCGAACAAAGATCAGACAAGGAAGTCCTGGAGGACAGAACGGCCAAAGAAGCCGTCCCTCCGGACCTGACTGTCAAGGCAGTAATGCTTAGTAAACGTGTGCAGCGAGGCCCACGTAGCTGCCTGACAGATAACCGGCAGCGGAACACCGCGGCCCAAGGCCGTGGTAGCAGCCGTTGCCCTGGTGGAATGGGCACGCAGCCCAACAGGAGGCTCCTTCTTAGCCAAAGAATAGCAGGTCTTGATGCACAAGGTAACCCAGCGGGAGATGGTCCTCTTGTGCACCGCCCGACCTTTTTGGCGCCCACGTAGCCAACAAAGAGCTGGTCATCCACCCGGAAGTGTTTCGTGCGGTCGATATAGAAGGAGAGCGCACGTTTTGGGTCCAGACGGTGGAGCCTCTCTTCCTCTCTGGAAGGATGCGGAGGCGGAAAGAAGGTGGGCAAAGTGATGGTCTGCCCAATGTGGAAAGCAGTAACCACCTTTGGCAAGAAGGACGGACGCGTCCGAAGAACAACCTTGTCTGGATGAACAGACAGAAAGGGAGGTTTGCAAGAAAGAGCCTGGAGCTCACTCACCCGCCGAGCGGAGGTGATGGCCACCAGAAAGGCTGCCTTTAGAGTCAGAAGACGAAGAGGACAGTTATGCAGAGGCTCAAAGGGAGCGCACATTAAAAGGTAAGAACCAAGTTCAAGTCCCACTGAGGCATTACAAACGGAACAGGAGGGAAGAGGTGAGTAATGCCTTTTAAGAACCTGTTAACAACAGGGGACTTGAAAAGGGAGGGCTGATCAGGGAGCCTGAGGAAGGCCGAGATAGCACAAAGATAACCCTTGATGGTACCCAGGGCAGAACCCTGTTGGGCCAGAGAGAGAAGGAACAGAAGGACCTCAGAAAGAGGGGCAGAAAGGGGATCCACAGCCTTTGCTGTGCACCATGCCACAAATTTGTTCCACCTGCAGGCGTATACCACCTTAGTGGAGGGACGCCTGGCTGCCAGAATCACATCACAAACTTCGGGAGGCAAGTCGAAAGGAATCAACTGCCGCCGCTCAATCTCCACGCAAGCAGGTGTAGACTGGACAGGTTCGGGTGGAGGACCGTCCCCTGCTGCTGCGACAGAAGATCCTCCCGAAGAGGCAGACGGATCGGGGGATCTATGCTCATATTGAGTAGCTCGGGATACCAAACTCTTCGAGCCCAGTCCGGAGCCACAAGAATGACTTGGGCCCGGTCGTGCCGAATCTTCTTCAACACTCTGGGTAGAAGTGGTATAGGCGGAAAGGCGTACAACAGACCGCAACTCCACTCGCGACGAAAAGCGTCGCCGAGCGAGTGCCGCCTTGGAAATTCCAACGCGCAGAACTGATGACATTGCGCGTTCTCTTCGGGTGGCGAATAGATCTAACCAAGGCTCTCCCCACTGTAGAAAGAGTCCTTGCGCCACTTCCGAGTGAAGACGCCATTCGTGATCCATCATGCACCTGCGGCTGAGTTCGTCCGCCCTGGCGTTCAGAGAACCTGCCAGGTGTTGAACCATCAGGAACATGCCCTGATGTTCCAGCCATGTCCAGAGGCGCAGAGCCTCCTGACAAAGGGTCCAAGACCCCACCCCGCCCTGTTTGTTGCAGTACCACATGGCGGTGGTGTTGTCTGTGAACACCTGCACTACCTTCCCTTTGACAGAGGGAAGGAATGCCTTGAGTGCAAGCCGGATCGCCCGGAGCTCCAGAAGGTTGATATGGAGCCGGGACTCCGCCGGAGACCAGAGGCCTCTGATCTCCGCCTCTCCCATGTGACCGCCCCATCCCAGAAGGGACGCGTCCGTCACAACTGTATGCTCTGGCTGGGGAAGGGAGAGGGATCTGCCCATGACCCATTGCCGGTTCGAGAGCCACCACTGCAACTGTTTTGCAGTCCCCTCCGAGATCTGGACGTGATCGGACAGGTTGCCCTGGTGCTGCGCCCACTGGAACTTCAGGTCCCACTGCAGAGCCCGCATATGCCATCTGGCATGATTGACCAGCAGGATGCAGGAGGCCATGAGGCCCAGCAGCCTCAGGGTCATCCTTACCGAAACCCAGGATAAAGGCCGAAAGATCGGAATCATAGCCTGAATATCCCCGGACTCGCCGTTCGGGAGGATAGGCCCGAAACCGCGTCGTGTCCAGAACTGCTCCGATGAAAAGGAGCTGTGGAGAAGGAATCAGATGCGACTTCGGCACATTGGATGGAGAACCCCAGCGAGTGCAGGAGTTCGGCCGTAGTCTGGAGGTGGGAGACGACTGCCTGGGACGAGCCCGCCTTCAGCAGCCAGTCGTCGAGGTAGGGGAAGACTGAAACCCCTGCCCGGCGCAGATGAGCTGCGACCACCGCCATCACTTTCGTGAACACCCGAGGGGCACTGGTAAGGCCAAAGGGGAGCACGGTGAACTGAAAATGCTCGGGGCCTACCGTGAACCGAAGGTAACGCCGGTGGGCCGGCAGGACGGGGATGTGGAAATACGCGTCCTGCAAGTCCAACGCTACCAACCAGTCTCCAGGGTCGAGGGCAGTCAAGACCTGAGCTAGGGTGAGCATCTTGAACTTCTCCTTCCGGAGGAAGCGATTGACGTTCCGGAGGTCCAAGATAGGACGCATGTCCTCCTTGTCCTTTTGGGCACCAGAAAGTAGTGGGAGTAGCAACCACGCCCTACTTCTGGGGTCGGAACATGCTCGATGGCCCTCTTGGTCAAGAGGGCCGTGACTTCCTTCTGTAGAAGCACCAAGTGATCCCCTGACATGCGGTGGAATTGAGGTGGCATGGCTGGGGGTGGTCTCGAAGGGGAGGGAGTAGCCCCTTCGGACAATGTCCAAGACCCACCTGTCCGAGGTGATGGTGCGCCAGTGGGGAAGGTGATGGCGGACCCTGCCCCTACTGGCGTGCCGTGCACCTGAAAGGAGGGACTAGGAGGGCTTGGAGGCCGCGGACGGGTTGGAGGTGGTGGCCTGACCCGCACGCTGGTTGCCCGATCCGCCACGGCGGAATCCACGTCCTCGGCCACGCGAAGACGCTGCTGCGCGGGCCGGTGGCTGGGCTGCTGACGTGAAGGGGCGCCCCTACCGTGGCCACGATAGGGGCGAAAAGCAGAAGGCAGCGGAGGGCGTGTAGCAGAAAGGCCCAGGGACTTGGCAGTAGCCCGTGAGTCCTTAAAGCGCTCCAACGCATGGTCTGCTTTGGACCCAAAAGACCGACTCCATCAAAGGGCATGTCCATGAGAGTATTCTGGACATCCCCTGAAAACCAGTGGTTCTCAGCCAGGCGTGGCGTCGGAGCGCCACCGTCGTTGCAATCGACCTGCCCAGCGAGTCGGCGGTGTCAAGGCCACAACGGATAGTGTATTTGGCCGCATCCCTTCCTTCCGCAATGGCGCGGGAAAGCAGTGCCTGGACCTCCTCAGGGCACTGGGGCAAAACATCCGCCACCGAATCCCACAGAGAGTGGGTATATCGGCCCAAAAGACAAGCGGTGTTAACGGACCGCAAGCCAGCACTGGAGGAAGAAAAACCTTTCTTCCCAAACTGATCCAGGCGTTTGGATTCCCTATCCGGAGGAGCGGTAGGGAAGGCGGTTTGGGAAGCGGAGGCTTGGACAACCAAGCTCTCAGGAGTGGGGTGGACAGAAAGAAACAGGGGGTCGCCCGGAGCGGGGCGATGGCGTCGTGACACGTTCCGATCCACAGGAGCCCCTGTGTTGGGCTTGGACCAGGCGCCCAAAAGAACGTCCGTGAGGGCGTCGTTAAACGGCAGCACAGTCTCCGCAGAGGAGGCTGCCGGCTGAAGCACCTCTGTCAAGATGTTAGGCTTGACCGTCAAAGTAGGGAGCTGGAGACGTAAGGCCCCAGCAGCCCTACGCAACACCGTACCAAAATTGGCCCCCTCCTCCGTAGCCACGGGAGGAGACAGCATGCCAGTGTCAGGAGAAGTATCCAGACCACTGGCCTCCCCTAGACTCTCTGTCCAGTCCTCATCATACTGACAGTTGCGTGTCAGAGGGTCATCAGACCCCTCCCAGTCCTCCTGGTCCTCCTCTGGTTCAAAATAAGGAGGAGGAGGGACATTTGGGACCCAAGGTCCCATCGGCGCCGGAGCCGGCGTCGAGCGACGCCGCTCCGGGTCCAAGTCCGGAGCCGGAAGGAACTGGGGACGACGCCGCCCGGAGCCCAGGGCGGCGTCGAGAACGGCACCGGAGACATCGGCGCCGGCGGAGGTGTCGTGAGGTCGACCGGCGTCGATGGGGGTTGTGGAGCCGGGATCGAGGCCGGGGCCGGAGCCGGGATCGAGGCTGGAGGCTCGGGCGACGCCCGGGCCGGAGCCGCGGCGACGCCGGATCAACCCCATCAGGGCCCGCGGGGCCCGAAGGCGCACCGGAGGGGCCTGAAGGCCCGAAGAGGCGGGCCATGGCCGACAGGAACTCCTGTACCTTGGCCGGATCCGCCCCGAACCCGGGAAGGGCGGGTATGACGGGGCGACTCCACAGGCAAGTCCGGGGCCGCGGGGGCGGGGACGGTGCCGGGAGGGGCCTCAGCCGAGTCGCGAGATCGGCGAGGCGAAGTCCGAGAGCGACGATGCTTCTTGGACTTCTTGTGTCGAGACTTACCGGACGAAGAAGACTTCGACGCCGACGACCGGTGTGCACTCCGCGAGCGACCCCTGGACCTCTCACGCGACCGGGGCTTCCGCGGAGCCGAATGCCGGGCCTCGAGGAGCTTTCGAGACCGCTCTCGCAAAGCCTTCGGGTTGAGGGCCTGGCATTCGGGACAAGACTCGGTGTCGTGGCCTCGGCCGAGGCAGAAGAGACACTCCCAATGCGGGTCGGTGACGGACATCATCCGCGCACAGGCGCCGCATCGCTTGAAGCCGGGCATCCCTACGACACCTGAAGGCTGGAAAAAAAACAGTGAAAAATCACCAAAAGTATGGTCAAAAATTGACCAGGGCACTGCTCTTCCCGGATCTGCGCTTACTGGCGCGGAAAAAGAAGAACTGACGCCAGCGCGCAGGGGCGGCGCCTAAGTACTGCCCGCGACGTCATCCCGGCGATCACGACGCCGACGACGGACGCGGAGCCGCACGACGCCGCCTACCGACGCGCAAGGGTACTGCTACGCAAAACTTTCCGGATCCAGCCTGACGCCTGGGGATATTCTAAGGTAAGGAATCTATCACTAACGTGTCTCTTTCAGATATTATTGCTTTGTTCAATACCTGCCTTACTCCTAATTTTACATGGAGTGTCATGTCATTAACTTCCGGTTTCCCAGTTTAAATATATCGAGAACCAATTAGGTAACGTTGAACGGTTATGTAGGAAACTTGTGATCATCAAAATGATGATCAGATTGTGAAAGGCAGCGAGTCTTCTAAGACCCTCAATGCTGCCCGGTGCAGGGTTCCACCTCTAATTCACTTTGGGTTCGCTATCAAAATAATGAGGCAAGCGCTGGAAACTGGAAGACAAGAAAAAGGTTTATTTCTCATGAGGAGATCACGTCAACTGCAGACACTGGGATGTCTGAGGGAAGTGCTCTGCTGATACTCCTTTGGCTCTTCCTTTTATATAGGTTTGACACAATGCGTTTGTTTCATTACCATGGTTACACAAGCTTGGGGTCCCCGCCCCGGGCAGGTTGTCACACAAGCCCAACAGTAATTCTCTTCCCACCCAGGTCAAACAGACAATCTCATCTTGCAGCTGGACCTTGCTTCAGGGTCTAAAACATGTGAGACCGGCCAGATCTAATCAATCAATCACAGAATTTGTAGAGCGCACTACTTACCCGCGAGGGTCTCAAGGCGCTGGGGAGAGAGAAGGGGGGGGGGGGTGCTGATACTGGTCGAACAGCCAGGTCTTGAGTAGCCTCCTGAAGGTCAGCAGGTCTTGGGTCTGTCGCAGGCTTAGTGGAAGGGTGTTCCAGGTCTTGGCGGCGAGGTGTGAGAAGGATCTGCCGCCGGTGGTTGTTCTTCGAATGCGAGGGACGGTGGCGAGGGAGAGGTCGGCGGAGCGGAGCTGGCGGTTGGGGACGTAGAAGAAGAGTCGTCTGTTGAGGTAGGCTGGGCCAGTCTTGTGGAGTGCCTTGTGTGCGTGGATGAGGAGTTTGAAGGTGATCCTCCTGTCGACGGGGAGCCAGTGCAGGTTCCTCAGGTGGGGGGTGATGTGGCTGTGGCGTGGTACGTCGAGGATCAGGCGTGCGGAGGCGTTTTGTATGTGTTGCAGTCGCTTGATGAGCTTGGCCGGGGTTCCCGCGTAGAGGGCGTTCCCATAGTCAAGTCTGCTACTGACGAGGGCCTGGGTGACTGTTCTTCTTGTGTCTGTCGGGATCCACCTGTAGATCTTGCGAAGCATGCGGAGGGTGTTGAAGCAGGAGGAGGAGACTGCGTTGACTTGCTTGGCCATGGAGAGCGTTGAGTCGAGGATGACTCCCAGGTTGCGTGCGTGGTCGGTGGGTGTCGGGGCTGCTCCCAGCGTCGTTGGCCACCAGGAGTCGTCCCAGGCTGAGGGGTTGGAGCCGAGGATGAGGACCTCCGTCTTGTCCGTGTTCAGCTTTAGTCGGCTGATCTTCATCCAATCGGCGACGGCCTTCATTCCTTCATGGAGATTGGCTTTGGCGGCGAGGGGGTCCTTGGTGAGGGAGAGGATCAGTTGAGTGTCGTCGGCGTAGGAGATAATGTTGAGGTCGTGCTGTCTGGCGATGCGTGCGATCTAAGAGTCCGTTCTGTTGATAAAAACAGGTCCCATTGTTGGTAACAACAAGTCTTGCTGTTTGCAGTGCAATAAATCATGTTGCAAGATTCTTTTTGGTGTTTGGAACCTGTTTGTGTAACTAGGTGCAGTGAGGGGTAGAGTGTCCAAAGGTTTGCCTGAAAACAGAGATGAGAGGAAAAACGAGTTTGTGGCAGCAAGTGGCGCTGAGGTTTGTTGTGGCAATAGAGTTTATAGCCCCCATCACACATACCAGGTCGGTCAGAGGGTCAGAGGGATGCTAGTAAGGGCAGGGTGAAACAAAGGTGACCAACAGAGTACAAAATGGCTGTGATAGATCAAAATGACTGCAACTTATGTGCACATAGAATTCCACCAGACAAGATGGCGCAGGTAATGTTCATGATTATCGTTTTGCTTTTAACAGTGGCCCCTTTGAACATAACTAGCCAGCTTGTCAGTCTATTTCGATCTCCATAATGTCCTGTATCTCTTGATCATACATTACTCTCATTTTTGTTAGCGGAGTGTCCATAGTCTTAGGGTGCAAGGTAGTTATGCAAAGAGAACACAAAGGTGGTATACAGTGTATACCCAAACAACAACCACATATTGTCAATACTGGGACCAAGAGAATCATTGATATTTTCCAACCCCACTCCTTCAAGATGCCCCAAAGCCAACTTCCAATTGTCCAAGTCTCTGATCCTTGAAGAATTTCTGAAGATAGTCTATGGAGATGTTCGATTGCTTCATAGACAGAAGGTGAATTATCAGGAATGTATACACAGCAGCTGGCACCGATGATGCGGCATGCTCCTCCACGGTCCGCTAGTACCACGTCCAGGACCATGCGTTTTTAGGGTAACCAGACGGATCGCTTGGAGCTCAGCAGTGTTGTTGGTGAGGATGCCAGCAGTGACGTTCAGGGCGGTCTCTACCGCTTGGGACAGATGTCTGATGGCTCGGCTGTTTGCCATCGGACCCCATAGCGGGACGAGCCCTTTTGCTGCGTCGAGGAACTGTGATGAGGCAGAGTCTGCTTGATCAATGTCTTTAGAACGCTTTTCTCGATGATGCTCTGCAGGGGCTGTGTAGGTTGGTGGCAAAACAAAGGCGATGTAGCACGTGCCCCCCCAGTTTCTTGGGAGCCAGGTGTAGGCTTTGGTTCCACAAACAAAGTACATATTGGGTGATGCAACAAGCGCTGGGGGTTGGCAGTGTTCAAAGTCCTTACAATGCTACAGGTGCTGTGACCCACATTCTTAGTCCCACGGCCTTCAATGCATACAAGGCCAGAGACGTTCACCACAGATAGGGCCACAGTCAGTGTTGCAGCAGTTCTTTTCTTCAGGTAGGAAAATGTGGCTCTGTTAGGATTATTGAACACTTGCATTTCCACTCGTTCTTTGGAGGGGACATTAATCTGGAATGTCGCATTGAAGGTGTGAGGGCAGAAGGGGGCGGCTGTCCTTCCTGTTTTGTTTCGCCAGAACTCGTTGTAGAACTGGGCGATTGTTCCGTCGGAAGTGGCATTGTCTTTGTAACTTTCTTGTAGGAGCATCATCCAGGCAAGGCAAGATCCGTGAATAGAAAAGGGCGAAGGGATGAAAGGGATGGAATGTTCAGTGGCATGTGGTAACAGCCCACAGACCCAACAGTTGGTAGCATTGGTGGCAAGATTGTGCTGGTGCAACATCTGCACAAAAGAATTATTCCAGAATTCTTTGCGTCGTTCTCGGAGATGTGGCGGTAGTGATACCAGGTAGTGTTCTTTCTTGGTGGTTGGTTGCATGGTGGGTGACAATGTTCTGTATGCAGGTGCATTCTCTTCAATGATCCAGAGCGCGACCATTAGCAGGAGACAGGTGAGAAATGCGGCTACAAGTGCAATTGTCTTTGTGCTGTGCAGGTTAGCAGTCTTGGTGTCTTTGCGGTGGTTTTGCAGGTGTTCAGTTTCTTCCATCATCTTCGAGGAGCTCAACAACTGTTAGGACCACAGACTTTTGTCTGGCGCTTTCCTGGTAGCGTTGTTTGACTGTGCTACCGATCTGAGGCCTTGACTTAGTTAGTGGCCTGGTCATTGGAGCTCCCTCCTTTCGTCGATCTTAGGTTGTACCCTTTCCTGGATGGCACCGTGGGAGTCGGGAAATTCTGATAGTTCGAGGGTGTCTTCTTGTGGGTAGCAACTCAGAGCTGGTCGGTCTCTCGCGAGTACTTCCTCTTGCACCTCCACCCCTTCACAGGTTGCCAGGGTTGGAGGGACTCGCTTGCAGTGGTGGGCATGCAGCCAGTTTCGTTTTCCTTCCACTCGGAGGGCAGTTCGGGTGGTGATCAGGACTTGCCAGGGGTCCGTCCACCTAGGCTCCAGATTCTTCGTTCTTTGGAAGTTGCGAATCAATACATGGTCGCCTGGCTTTATTTCATGTCCCGGGCCCCTGGATACGTCAGGCAAGGCTTGCTGCACCTGTTGGTGGATAATTGTTAGCTCGTTTGTCAACTTATGCAAGTAATCCGACATTAATATGTTCGGGACATCGTTAATGGAGGTGGGTCTTGGTGCCGCCCAAATGCTCATAGGCCTGCCGAAGACCACCTCATACGGGGTCAGTCGGTGTTTGGTTGGGGTGGAGCGCATCGATAACAATGCCAATGGGAGGGCGTCGGGCCATTTCAACCCGGTCGTGGCAACTATTTTGGCTAGTTTTAGTTTCAACGTTGCATTGTGTCTCTCTACCAGGCCCGCTGATTGGGGGTGGAAGACGGCATGGAACTTTTGTTTTACCCCCAACCCTCTCAGTATGTTCTGTATCACCTCGGCTACGAAGTGGGGGCCGTTGTCGCTCCATAAAATTCTGCAAGGCCGTATCGGGGGAAGAATTCTTTCAGCAATACTTTTGCAGTGGCTAAGGCGGTATTGTCGCGGGTGGGATATGCCTCCACCCATTTGCTAAAAGCACACACAACCACCAGGACATATTTTAAACCAAGGCATCTCTCTAGTTGAATGTAATCCATTTGAAGGATTTCAAAGGGGTGGTCAGGGACTCCAAACCCTCCCCGTGGTACTACTGTCCCCTTCCCTGGGTTGTGTTGTAGGCAGACTATACATTGTTGTACTAGGCGTTTTGCAGATTCTGCTATCTTGACGTTATGCCATACTCTGGTGATTAGTTCAATCATGGGGGTGGAGCCTATGTGTGCTGGTAAATGTGCCATGGTCAATATGGGGATGAGGTAGGCATTGGGTAACAGCCATTTATTTCCCTCTTTAGTTCTACAGCAATCTTCCTCGTCTTTTAGTCCCACCTTTTCCCATTCGGTCAATTCGTCTTGTGTGCCTGTAGTCTGTATGTCCCTTACAGTGGTCCTAGCGTCAGTCCATCGTTCAGCTTGTGACCTGGTCACATACATTCGTGTCGTAGTTCTGTCTCCTGCCGTGGCTCGGGCAGTAACGTCTGCTAGTGCATTTCCCTGTCCAATGAGATCAGTCACTTTCCTATGTGCTTGGCATTTTATCACTGCTAACTTCTTGGGGAGGAGGACTGCTTGCGTCAAGGCGGAGACTAAATCTCCATGCAGGATGGGTGTACCGTGTGAAGTCAGGAACCCTCTTTCCATAAGATCCCAAAATGGTGAACCACCCCGAAGGCATATTGGCTGTCGGTGTATATGTTAACTGTCGTGTCAGTCACTAAGATACATGCTCGTGTGAGGGCAATGAGTTCTGCAGCCTGGGCTGAACGTTGGGGAATACGGGCTGTTTCCAGAACGGTTCGGGCTGTGATGACAGCGTATGCAGCTGAGGTGGTGCCGTCGGGGAGTTTGATGCACGAACCATCCACCCATAGTTCTCCATCTGGTTCTAGAAAGGCGGTGTCTCTGAGATCTATTCTACTCTTTGTTTGTTCATCGGTTAGTGTCACACAGTCGTGTAGTGGAGTCACGCTAGGATCATTTTCGGGTAGGGGTAACAGTGTGGCTGGATTGAGGGTGGTGCATCGCTTTAGGGTAATGTGCGGTGCTAGCAGGGTCAACTCATATCCTGTCAGTCGGGCGCTAGTCAAGTGTTGGGTTTTGGTCTGGTTTAGTAGTGTGTCGACTGCATGGGGTACTAAAACAGTGACTGGATTGGAGAGTACTATTCCTTCGCTCTGGCGTATCAATACTGCTGCAGCTGCCACAGCGCGCAGGCACGCTGGCAGCGCTCTGGCTACTGGATCGAGGGTGGCAGAGAAATATGCACAAGGGCGTTGTTTGTGACCAATTGATTGTGTTAGGACAGACAATGCACATCCTTCCCTCTCGTGCGTGTAGAGGAAGAATGGTTTGGAGTAATCCGGGGTTCCTAGGACAGGCGCTGAACAAAGGGCATTGCGTAGTTCTTTAAAGGCTGACTGGCATTCGGGGTCCAGGGGAGAGGTGAGGGGATGTCTTTAGCTAGGACGGAGAGAAGGGGTTTGACAATGAGGCTAAAGTTCGGTAACCACTGTCGGCAAAATGAAGTGAGACCTATCAAAGAGCGGACTTGTTTCTGATCTTTGGGGACAGGGGTGTCTAGAATTGTCTGGATCCTGTCAGGCGTGCGTTTCCTCCCTTCTTTGGATAAAAGGTGACCCAAATAGGTCACTTGTGATTTACAGAACTGCAATTTCTTTCGGGAGACCTTGTGACCATTCTCAGCAAGAAAATGGAGTAATTTGATGGTGGCTGTGACGGCTATTGGTATGGTGTCCACTGCTAGAAGGATGTCGTCTACATATTGTATTAGTGCCACTCCATCTGGCAATTGTATGGCGTCCAACTGTCTTTTAAGCGCCTGGCTATAGATGCTTGGGCTCTCAGTGTACCCCTGAGGTGCTCTGCAAAATCTGTACGAACGGGAGTTTAGGGTGAATCCAAATAGATAGCGGCTGTCCTTGTGTATAGGTATGGAAAAGAATGCGTTTTTGAGGTCAATTACAGTGAAGGTGGTGGCAGTGGAGGGGATTAAAGTCAAAATTGTCGTGATGTCGGAAACTACTGGGTATTGTGGCACTACGATTTTGTTTATCTCCCGCAGGTCAATGATGAAGCGGTAGGCTTTTCCGTCTCCCTCTCCCTGTCGTAGTATGGGACTGTTACAAACGTTGCTCACTACTTCCTCTACCACCCCTGCCTCTACCAAAGAGTGTATGATCTCTGTCAGTGCCTTCTCACCCCCTGGCGATATTTTGTACTGCGGTAATTTCGGTAGGGTTGCGTCCTGTCGTATTGTTACGTGTACTGGGTCAATCATCATTCGTCCTACGTCTGAATCAGCCCTAGCCCATAAGCGTGATGGCAAAGTGTCCAGTAGGGATGCGTCAGTCTCGGAGATGGGAAACATGTGCTGAGAAGGGTTCTCTCTATGGCGCTGGGGGTTGTCATACAGGACGACACGCACTCCGTCTGGTGAGCATCTGATAGTCGCATGGAAGTGTTTCAAAAGGTCGAGACCCATAATGGCGTCTGGGGTGTTGGAAGAGAGGAGGAATGTCGTTTCGACGCTATTGTTGTCAAGGTTAAAAGGGATCGGTCGGGACAAAGGGTTGGTGGAGGGCGTACCGTCAAAACCTATTGAGGTCACATGTGAGCCTGACAAGGGTGCCCTTGGAATCAGTCGTTTGGATAGTGCACTACGTGTTGCTCCCGTGTCTACCAGAATTGGCGACTTTGTGCCCAGGACCTCAGCGGTAACATAAGGGCCTTGCTGATCAACATAGAGCTCGACTGGATCCCTCCCTTGCCCCTGGCTGTCCTATGCAAAGTCGTACGTATTGTCATAATCTGTCTCTTGATACTGATTCTGTTTGGGATGGTCAAATGTGTTCACTCTTCCTGGCCTTTCCTCGCTTGCTTCACTCGCGTACCCTCTCCCACGTCCTCTTCCTCTCTGTCCATTTGCTATTTCCCTCGCCCCTCTGCCCCTACCAGCTCCTAACAAAGCCGGGCATTGGGTTTTCCAGTGTCCATATTCTTTGCAAAATGCACATTGATCCTGTCCTAGGTCTTGGCGTCCTACATATGATGTCGATGAATTGTTTCTAGGTGGCTGTACTCTAGGGGTATTCTGCTGGTATCCTCCCCTATATTGCTCCCTGCCTGTATTCGCCCCCTGGAGTTGTGCTACCATTACCCTTTCCTTCAAGTCCTTCTTTTTCCTTTATGTAGCCCTGTCATTTTCGTTTTTCTGATGCTCATAGTACTGGGCCATTTGGAGAATGGCCGCCGGTTTAGATGCTGCCCAACTACTTTCACTGGCTTGTAATTTCTGGGATACATCTGGCAGTAGTCCTTTGACATAGTTCTGCACAAATAAGTGGTGTCCGGTTGCGGTGGACATGTCTTGTCCACTGTAATCGGAGAACACCGTTTCAAATCTGGATAAATACTCTGAGACATCCTCTTGTGGTTTCTGGCGGCACGCGGTTACTATGGACCAGTCTATCTTTTTCTCTGGGATCAGCGTTTTCACTTTCTGCACTATTTTGTCAGGGAGGTCCAATATTGCTTTAACCTGTTTTTGACCAGGGTTCCGCTGTTTATCTAATGTGTTGAGTTGTTCCCAGGTATGACCAAGCAGTTCGGTATGGTCTATTTTCCTAATCTGTTTCCACACATCTGCTGGCAAACATAACCCGAAGAACAAGTCTATGTCGGCAAGTGTCATTATTGTTGATCCCAGAGCGGTACCTAGCTCGGTGTAAAAGGCGGTGGGGTTCTTTCGTAAATCCGGTAAAGATTTACGGAACGTCAAAATGTCCCGTCTGTCCCATGGTTGATACACCCAATTGTAGACCACCCTTCCTCTAGCGTCTTGATGGTTCATATCGTCATGAGTCCCTTGTCCTCTAGGAGGTACCCAATAAGGGGCAGCTTCTTTTATCGGCATCATGCTATCTGGTTTTTCCACCGGGGGTCCTGCTATCTTAGATGTCCTGTCCTTATCTATCCGTCCTTGTTCCACGAGGTGACGGAATACCTCCAGTGTGGATGAAAAGAGTTCTGTAACATCGTTGTCGCCTTCATCTCCGGTGTCTACCTTCCTATAGAGAGCCACTAGCCGCTCGGGCCCTACATCTTGGTACTTCTCTTCATATGCAGTAAGAGTGTGGTAACAGAGACGCACAATAAAGTATTGTTTGCGGTTTTCAACATAGGAGTTGCATATGTCAGTTACATACTCTTCTGTCTCCTTCCTATCTATGAGGGATTTAACTATTTTATCAATGCCTGCTCGCTCATTTTTACTTAATCGCGGGACCCTGGGCGCTCCTTTTCTTTTGATCCTACCTCTACTACTGTATCCTTTGATGAGGCATTTGGTGTGGGTGACTCGGTGGGAGCAGAGGCGGTGGAGACTGAGGCGATCGTGCCATCTCCGGCTATACTTTGGTGGTCCTGGCGTTGTACTACGGGATGAGTAGGGGCGTAAGGGGGTGGCATGTATATGATTGGGGGACCTAACAATAAATCATCATCTACCCTTTGTTTTGCTGGTAACTTGGGGTAAAGAGTCGAGGGCGTTCTAACAGGGCATTGACCTGATATTTTTGATTCCTGTTCCTTTTTATCAATTTCCTTTTCTTTTAGTTTTTCTTCTAATCTTTTACAGGCTTGGTAAGCTGATTTTCGCACTTCTTTATTTTGTCTAGCTTCGTCCCTTTTCTTTCTTTGAGCTGCCTCTTTTCGCCATAAACCAAAACTGTCAAACATGGATGGTCTAGTTTTCTTTTTGTGGAGAGCTAATTCTAACGTTTCTATTTTAGCGGGATCGAAAGATCCCGCCAGTGGCCACTGATTTACCCGGTCCTTCCTAGTGTATTTATGCCATAGTTTGCTATAAGCTATGGTGGCTAATCCATACTTTACGTACATGTCCTTGTTAGGGGTGCCTTCCGGCGGTGCCGGCTGACTGACCTCTAACGAACGGTCGGGTCCAAAACAATTACAATCAAACAATCTAGAGAAAACAGGCATGACGTATTTATCGGTCAAAAATGAATATCTCAATCAATCAATTTAGACAAAAAGTCTGCACTACCTGTTCTTCGCTGCCTGCAAAGAGAGAGAATATTCCTATTCTTCGTTGTTTGCAAGCAGGGAAATGTCGCAAATAACTCAATATCAAAAAAAGGAATACTAGTATTTCAATCAAACTATTCAATCAAGCAATCAATTTAAGTCGTTTTTTTTCACGACCTTACCCGGACCGTATGGACAGTTCTTCGTCTTCCCCTTCCAGCGCCTGGTTGTCCTCTCACTCCAACAACCAATGCGGCGTTCCTCTAAGGTCCCAGTCAGGACCACAGGTCACTCGAGAGAGGTCCGTTCGGAACCGGTGAAGTTCAGTCGATCGGCAGCCAGACAAGGGTCTTCTCAGGCAGGTATACCCCAATCATTTAGTCGTTCACTCCGTCGTTAGGACCTCTCTACCGGACCCACGCGTCGCTGATGGGCCCCACGTTGGGCGCCAATTTGTGAAAGGCAGCGAGTCTTCTAAGACCCTCAATGCTGCCCGGTGCAGGGTTCCACCTCTAATTCACTTTGGGTTCGCTATCAAAATAATGAGGCAAGCGCTGGAAACTGGAAGACGAGAAAAGGTTTATTTCTCATGAGGAGATCACGTCAACTGCAGACACCGGGATGTCTGAGGAAGTGCTCTGCTGATACTCCTTTGGCTCTTCCTTTTATACAGGTTTGACACAATGCATTTGTTTCATTACCATGGTTACACAAGCTTGGGGTCCCCGCCCGGGCAGGTTGTCACACAAGCCCAACAGTAATTCTCTTCCCACCCAGGTCAAACAGACAATCTTATCTTGCAGCTGGACCTTGCTTCAGGGTCTAAAACATGTGAGACCGGCCAGATCTAAGAGTCCATTCTGTTGATAAAAACAGGTCCCATTGTTGGTAACAACAAGTCTTGCTGTTTGCAGTGCAATAAATCATGTTGCAAGAGTCTTTTTGGTGTTTGGAACCTGTTTGTGTAACTAGGTGCAGTGAGGGGTAGAGTGTCCAAAGGTTTGCCTGAAAACAGAGATGAGAGGAAAAACGAGTTTGTGGCAGCAAGTGGCGCTGAGGTTTGTTGTGGCAATAGAGTTTATAGCCCCCAGCACACATACCAGGTCGGTCAGAGGGTCAGAGGGATGCTAGTAAGGGCAGGGTGAAACAAAGGTGACCAACAGAGTACAAAATGGCTGTGATAGATCAAAATGACTGCAACTTATGTGCACATAGAATTCCACCAGACAAGATGGCGCAGGTAATGTTCATGATTATCGTTTTGCTTTTAACAAGATCTGCCCCTTTATATATCTTTGTGAGTACTTAACACTCAGACAAGGACCTTTGTACTCACTTTAAATTATAAGGGTCGGACTCAATTTTGAGCCATTGACATCTTGCTCATTATTATCTTCTAAACATGCACTATTTCATTTTTAGACTCTCGGAACACGATTCTTTCGTCGTTTCTGCATTGATTTGCTCCAAGTTTTTCAGTAAGTGTTTGCAATTTGCCCTTCTCTTTGAACTGGTGATGGTCTCACTCATTTTTCTTTTTTTCAACACATCACTTTCTTAGGCAATATTTGGCCTTTGGTCTTTTAATCACTCCTTACTTGCACAAAAACTTTTAAGAATAAAGTTTTTTTCTTTTTATCACGGGTGTATCACTTTTTGAAACTCTGAAATCTTTTATTGATGTATATTTCCTAGATTATTCCATCCTCATAGGGGGTCTCCAGTCCACATAAGAACAATTTGTCCTGAAGATGGTCTTATAGATGTTTTCATAGCAAAGACCGAAACGTCGACAACTAAACCCATTTTCATTGTAACCATCATCTCAGGAATTATCCTTATATAATCAATGATGATTTGCCTGTGTTCTGTTTGAAATGGGTTATGGCAAAGGTGCCCATGAGACTAAATAATTATAGTGAAAGATCACTTTTGTCTGTATGTGAATTGTATTTTGTACCCTTTTTGAAAACACATTTTTTCTACATAAATTTGTATTTTGAAAAGTATACACCCATTTTATATTGTTTATTTTCTGTGCGTTAGTACTACGATAAATTTGTTGTAAAGTTAAATAATTAATTTTGAAATCTATTTAAAAGTCAATGAAAAGGGTTTTAAACAATTCATTTTTTGAAAGACTACTTGAGATTCTTTACATTGAAAAAATCCCTTGTTGGCACTGTTACCCAACATTGAGTTTATATTACCCAAACCTTCAAGGGTCTACTGGGTTGCCCATTTTCCCGCTTAGTTTACCGGAGAGTCACACTTCCTACGTTTTGCTCTTTTGTAGTAGGGATGTCTCTTAAAGTCATGTGGGTCATCAGGCATTCATTTGTGCGGCTGAGGGTATATTGGAATGCACAGTTTCTTAAACCAAAGCTGATAATATTGAAGAAGGTGTCCCTCAGATGTTGTGGAGTGAAAGGCCTAAGGATCCTGCCGATAGTGGAAGATAGTGGAAGATATGACGAGCCATGAGGGACTCCGTTTCTGACCTCGTCATTCACACGGGCAGCAACAACCTAGTAGAACTGACCTCAAAGAGTTGAGAGAATGTGTCTTAAAAGAATTCGCTTAGTTGGGTCAAGCATTTAGAGAGGCTGGCATACTCTCTTCCATAATGATACCTAGGAAAGTGTATGGCTGAGGCATAAGATCTAGGATAATTAAAGTCTCTGTCTGGTGTCTTAACGCTGAAATGGCAAAACTCGATTTGGGGTCCAGTCACTTGGGCCACATTCACCATAAGTTAATGACAGGGGGTAGATGTTCCACAGTGACAGGGTGCCTTTGTCTGATCAGGGAACTGACCTTTTCACCTGAGACACTTGGTCTTTGCAGCATCCTTGGTTTTTGGTGGGGAGGGCAAAGGGCCTCAATTCCATGGTCACCCTGGTGGCAGGATTGCAGCAGGAATTCAAAGATAACTCTCAAAGACAGGTACATTCTCCATCCATTTCTGTATGGGACAGCGCTGAGGAGACAGGGCACAATCTTTATTCTACACTGACATTCACACCAAGCTTGGGGCAGGAGGTCACAGTTCATCAGTGTAGGGCATGGGGCTTTGTCCCTGGTCTGATGGCATCTTGTGGTCACCCTTTTTCGTGGCTTGGTGTTGGAGGGCTGGGCCAGGGCAGGTCCCCAGTGGTCTAGAGGTAGCAGACCGGCCCTCAGGGATGCAGGTAAAATGTAAATACATTTATATACTGTCTGCTTTAACTTAGACAGATTGCCAGTTGTAGGCAGTTGTTTATGGTAGGGAAAAAAGTTTGTAATGTTGTAAAGTGAAAAATACGTTATTTGCTTACTGAGTCAATGTTTAATTTCGGTCACATTTAAGATATTGAATAAACGTGACTGGTGTGTACCCACAGTAAATTAGAGGACTGAGACTTGTCATTGATTTGTTTGAGATAGAGGCGAGTGGGTCCCAGAATGGAAGTCTCCTGGCCCTAAGTGCCCCAGTTTGATGTGCCGCAGGGGTATTCCCATAGTGCTTGCCACACAATGTGCATTATTATATTCCTAAAGCTTAAGTCTATAATATTTGTTCTTAAAAAAATCCTGCTCATGTTAAAATTGGCCAGCAACGATTGTATTGAACTACTACCAAAAATAAAACATTAATCTACGAGAGAAATCCAGTAAGTGTCTTCTGATCGGTACTTACAGCTATGACTCAAAATGAATATAGATATATATACATTTATTCATATTGGAAACATTTATCAACTTTACAAGTAAGGTTTGGTCTTACCAAAACCGTTTGCCTTTAGACAACAATGTTAATTGACCACTTCTGTAAAGCAGGGGCCACTACAGAAGCTCACTTGGATTTCCTACAAACAAACGTCCAGCAATGCCAAGTCTGTGTAGCACACACAGTGCACGCTAGCATGCAAGAGCCACACGTTACTTTGCCTAAAGCCAAACATCAAATGTATACAGGTTCAGGATTAATATCAGGGAAAAAAAACAGAACTGTCCAGAAACATAGGAACTTGAATTTTCCTTGGAAAAGGCAAGAGAAGAAAGAGGAAACAATTTAATAGCCCCATTTTTTGAGACGTAACAGACTGTTCATCTATCTCAATGATCCGCACTCACCTTCGGCATCAGCGTTCATGTTTTCATATGAATCCCAGCGAATGAGTGGGTCTGCAGTGTTGTAATCTATTGTTACACCCTGGTCATTCTGCAGGTGCTGAGAACCTTTAAACATCAAAAGAACATGTCAGATCCATTATTCATGACATCAGCATTCAGATTCTGAATCTCTCTTAGTTGTGGTCTAGAGATCAAAAATGTTTGTGTCGAGGAAACAGGAAAGATAATGTGTTGCTTTCATTCAAGCTGGCAATGCGCATCATTCAAATGGCAATGCAACAGTGGAAGGCCACTAACAGGACAGAAAATTATTCAGTAAAAACATCAGGAACATTAAGAACATTAAAGATAGACTTAGGACTTCATGTGTCACCTCAGCGTTAAGTGACAACTTGATTTCTGGTCCTCCAAAGGAGCACTACCAACACCAACCATCACTTTCAACATTCTGCATCAGCATTTAACAAAACACATGCAGTGACTCAAGAGCAATCTACGCATCAATTAAATAAAAAGATCAAATTAATGTTTCTGAAAGGATGGATGTGTGTCATCTGCAAATCACAGGAGCTCATGTTCATCGATATTTCTATACTTGAGGCAAGTGATTATGGTTGATGGATCTCAGGTTTTGGTTAGGCCTGGGTGGTAAACTCCGCTCCGCTCGTGGAGTTTGCAGAGTTTTCCCCACTCTGCACTCCGCGTAGAGAGCGGAGTTCCAAAAAACTCTGCATAGCGGTGAGGCAGAGTTTTTCCTCTCTCGCGGCTCGCCAACGTTAAGTTGGCAAGCAAGGAAAATCCAACGCTAGACCTTCTCCCGGGGAGATTTCTCAACATAGGTGGCCGCGGCAGATCACTACCGCTCGCCTTGAGAAACCTGCTGTTCGCGTTGAGGAAGCTGCCACTCGAGTAGAACACATACTCAAGCGGCAGAAAGAAGCTGCGCCCTCTAGCGTGTTATGCGGTTTGTGCTGATTTTACAGCATGAGACACTCCAGGCTTAAAAATCAGCACAACTTACCTCACTCTGCTGCTTGCGGAACTCCGCGTAGCACAGCGGAGTTTTTTTATCACCTTGCAGAGTTCTGCATAGCAGTAACTCTGTGAACTCCGCCCAGGCCTAGTTATGGGTCTGCCTTCAGAGGGGATGGGACTCTGAGCTAAGCAGGCACCACCACTGCACCATCTACAATGCTCATCATCAGCATGACGGGGAAAGATGTGATCCAGTGGGCAACGGATTCATATACAGCAACCTTTCAAGTCCGAGTCAAGGCCATTCCCCAACTAAATGCAGGTTTATTCAAGGCATAATTGAAGTGCACTCAACTGTAAACATTTAGTCAGTGATCAGAGCAGAAAACCGAGACTGTTAAATAAAGAGACAAAACAATGTGGTTTCTTAAAAGCTATGGTGAGTAGATTTTAATTTGAAAGTGTTTAGTTCCAGTCCTAATTTCCACACAGGAGACCTTACTTGGCCTACAGAGGCTGTGTTTTTTGCAGCACATGAAGAATGCCTTGCATTTGCCTTCAGGTGGCATGATATGGTATGACACACCACATGGAGATTATTCAAGTTACCAACACAGTCTGTACACTGCTGAATGTATACGTAGTGATTCATGTGTAAGAACTAAACGCACTTCATTTATCGATTAGCCTGTGTTCTCTCCCATCCCCTCCTGCTGGCCAGCAGCTCTTTCTGTTTCCAAGCAGATTTTCATATTTGTGAAGCAGGTGGTGTTCAGGGAGCTTTGTTGCTTTAAAACCTACTGTGTGAGTAATCATGGATTTTGCTCAGGCCCGGTTATAAATGACTGCAGGTCAGGAGTTAGGCTCACGTTTGTAGGAGCTAATGGATCTTCCACACATACAGAAATGACAAAACATTTAAATAATGACCTAACTAGGCAGCCATCTTGTTTTTACAAGTTCCCTGTGCTTAAAGGGTAGTTGCAATCACCACCTTAGGCCAAGAGCCGCATGTGTGCCTTCCACCCTGATCTTATCTACATTCTTATCATAAAAATATTTGTTGCCACGTTTCCTTATTTGGACAGGGAAGTTATCATATGATTGATTAAGGAGCTATTTTTATAAAAAAGGTATTACCTAATCATAACCGTTTGTCCTTTGACATTGGGTTTGATCTATGGAGAATCGTAGTAACTGTGTGACACGAGTAAAAGCTGAAAAGGAGGGGATTTGTGTCAAGAATTTCTTATCTGTATGCCTAGTCCCAAAGGCGGCACCAGAGGCAAAGGGTTGCAAAATTACTATCAGGGTGATTGCTGCTGTCCACCACGTTACACACACGCCATAAAAATACTACTTGCCAATAAATTCCATATCCATTGTGATGCAGTGTAAAAACTGTTCATCCTTTACATGGCATTTAAACACACTATGCGAATGACAATAGACCTATAACCTGAATGTGCACCTTGCACACTGTTTTGGAAATGTCAATGATTATGAAGAAAATAAAATGCATGCACCGTAAAAGAGTGTTTAAGCTTTAGAGTTTAATAACAAAATGAAATACATTACTAAAAATGTCTAACAATTGATTTTCAAAAAGGTCTTGCTCATGCTAAACATTCCATACATTTACTTATCAAACTGAATCTTTTGAAATATAATACTTTGAACATAATAAATGTGTGAAATATAGTTATGAAACATTACTAAGATTATTCACAGTTTGATTTATATGATGAATTCAAATGTGAGAGTGCTTGACACTATTTCTCTAGTCACATTGAAGTATACTATTGAACTTTGAAAAGTTGGTGCAATTCCACCATGCTTTAAATTAACAGGTTGAAACTTTCCAAAAATGTTCCTTATATAAGAGATTTCCTTAAATGATATTGCTTCATAAATGTATGGATATATGTTACATATATGTGTTTTTGAATTAATATAGCAGCAGGCTGTATTTCCTATTTTAGCAAGCCTTTTATGAAAATCTATGACATCGAAGCTGAATGGACAATTGCGCTAGAGAAAATATTTACTTCTTTCTAATGAATGTAAATTAAATCCTGTTACACTGCTTTTAATATGAAATTAACTTGACTTCGATTTCAGGTCTACGCTTTCTCATGAAGTACTATGAGTAGTATATTGTTCTAGTTACTTCTCATTTTTTTTTTTGATCTGTTTGAGTTTCATATTTGCAATGTACATATATCAATCACATATGAATCGTTCCGAACCAGTATACATTTACAACAATCCAGTCATTTACAACCAAGACATCACAATATAGGCAAAAAAACAGCTGAGCTGTCCATGAAGGAATAATACAGTGAGCGAAATCCAATACAGGAAAATTAGATCGATTCAATTAATATCATTCACTTAATGATGAACCAACAGAATTACAGGCCTCGTACCATAGACCAATACATCGCATTTACATTTCTTCCGATGACTATAGTCGGCCTAGCCGTTTCTTCGGGGTTATTGATCAAACTTCTTTATAGATAATCATTAAATGATGAACAATAAACCAATAAAAAGAAAAGAAGAATAAAAAGGAGAGAGGGAGGGCAGGAGCTGCACATTAATGCAATCTATAACCAACGGGGGGGAAACAGAGGTACAAAGGGGACTCGTCCTCCAGTCATGTGAAAATAACCAAAAAGAGTCCCCTTGTTTTTATTAGACCCTCCTATCGTTGTAATCCTCAAAATTCTTCAAGAAAACGATGAGTGTTCTTAAAATAACCCTCACCCACCAAAGTGACCCATGGTGGCATGCTTCATCACTGGGTTCTTCCCGCCCCGCTGCGGGACGGGGCGTGCTACGACCGACAAGGACGTGGGAGCACTTTATTGGGTATATGACTATGAGGGAAGGGAGTGGGAGGGTCAAGTAGATTTGTAAAGTTAAAAAATACCTGGCTATTTGGAGTGAATAATTTATTAGGTCCTCTAGCTGGTATTAGTAACAAGCATTGGCATAGCCAATAGGTCTCGCCTTTGGGACCTTGTAAGTATTTAATCATGCAGCACAATATTCTTGGTGCAACATCAACTGTTGCATGGCTAAACACTTATAATGTCCCAAAGGCGAGACCTATTGGCTATGCCAATGCTTATTTGCCTTGCAACAATAACAAGCACCATCACACTAAAACAAACTCGAGATCAATAACAGCCATCAATATCAAGCACAGTGACTCTAGAACACGCCCGACAACAATAACTTCCACCAATAATAAACAATGTGACACTAAAACATACCCGAGACCAATACCTACCGCCGATATAAAGCTTCGTGGCACTACAAAACACCCGAGACCAACAGCTGCCGCCAGCAACAGGCGCCATGACACTAAACCTAACTCCATAACTGCCACCAATAACAGAGTGACTCTAAAACAGACTCGAGACCAATAACTGACAGCAATAACAAGCAATGTGGCAATGGATCACCCCCAACAACAATAACTGCCACCAATTACAAGCACCGTGACACTAAAACACACCCGAGACCAACAAATGCCGCCAATAACAAATTCAGTGACGCTAAAACACATGGAGAACAGCTACCACCAAGAACAAGCACCTTGATGATAAAACGGACCCGACAGCAAGTGCCACCATTAGCAAACACTGTGACACTAAAACACACCTCACAACAATAACTGTCACCAATAACAAACACATTGATGCTAAAACACACACGAGAATAATTAACTGCCACCAGTAAAAAACACTGTGCTCCAAACAGTGAAACTACCCGCACCTGAAGATTTTTAAGAAACACATTGGGGCATCGAAATAAAATGCAGTGCTTGGCTGGTGCCTTGTGGAGTACAGCACAGACAATACTGTAGAAAATTGCCCCTGCGCACGCTGTAAGAATGCGGCCGCGAAAGTGAAAGCAACTAAAAGAAAGCTTTGAAGAGAGGAGCGGGGGCGAGCGAGCGCGGCAGCCTGCTGAGCTGACCACACGCTCGTGCGTCATGGCCTTTTGCTTATTGGAAACAGATGCCGGCCGTGCGGGTAACCGCACAGAAAAGGCCATGACGCACGAGCGTCTGGTCAGCTTTCTGAAGCCCCTACAAGAAGTCTCGCGCTGCGCGAGCATTGCTACGCACTGCAACGCTAGGCGCGAGACCTAAAAAAGGGGGACGGGGCTTACACTGTAATGGGTGACTAATACAATAAACATTCCAGAGCTACCATAAGGATGCCAACATAACAGATCTCGATGTGTTTATGTGAATCATGAACTGCAACACAGTGAGCCAGTTGTCAGTGATTATTGACAAATATTTCTTAGCATATCAGGGAACAGGCACAATACAGTACATGCACATTGCGTGTTTACATATCAGGAATGTCTAAGGGGTCCTCTGGAGCTGGTGCCACCTGGAGCGCCGTCAAAATCTTGCTCCAAGCGGACAATATAGGATATTTGCGCAGCCCAAGTGTTTGTTCTAATTGCTTCTCATGTAACACTTTTGTTCTTTCTCATGAGACATGAAGAGATTGGATACATTATGTATTAAAATTATTGATACTTGTATGAGAACCAGACATTTGCAACGAGCACACAAGATAACAAAGAATAGTCTTTTGTGCTTTAACTGTATGATTGAGAAGAACAGTCGTTTCCCATGACCGTCATGGCAGAATACCTACATGTTTCCACTTTTGCAATTCGTAAACAGAAGATTACCACATGGATGTTTGATGGTAATAGTGTAACACCGAGGATATTACATCTGGACTGATGAACTATATTATTGAAATGCACCGAGGAGGAGGAGCCTTTACCCCTTTTTGCCTTGTGCCTTTTCTTCTTTCCGACCAACTGGCTGGCTAGCTAGCTCTATGGTCTTGTTTTCCCCATTGCTGATCTTGAGCTGGTTGGCTTGCTGGCTGACTCGCTAGAGACTGCTGAGAACTTATGGACTCTTTCTGCCCCTGAGAAGGCAGGAATCTACTGCCTTGCGGACTTCCTTTGGACTCCTGGCAGAACCTTATCCTAAAATTCCTATTTTTCCAAATGTACTTTTAAACTGACGATTTAGAGACTCTCGTTTGATCTATCCATGCCTAGGGACTTTGAGAACTTTACCATTAGTTTCTGTAATAATGTGTAGTGATACACTACACCTGAAATTGGCTTATTTGAATTCATCAACTAATTTTTTAATGACTGCTTGATGCAATTGATAATTTACAAAAATTATAACTTTTTATTAAAATCTTTAAATGTCTTTGTCTCTTGAGTTTAACAACTCCTTCCGCAGGGATTGTGTTAGAGATATGTATAGCAGAGATAGTCATAAATTGTTTACAGAACATCAGGTACTATTATTATTATTCTGTAACGCAGCAGCCGAGCTCTTAGTCTGTGTGATCTTGGCTTGTTTAAATTTCTTTAGGAGATTTGGACTTCCTGTTGCCATTATATATATTTTTACAGTATGGTACTAAGAGTGATCTATTTGGGCCAAGTTACTAATTTATAAGTTGATTACTAATTCCCCGTCCTCGTTAGGTAGCCAACATTGACACCTTAAAGTCCTTCACCCCTCAATGCGATGAGCAAGATCCATCAGAGGCCCAAGTGAAGAAAAGTCAATGAATAGATCAATTAATTTGTCGTTTTTATTGGGCACAGTGCAAAAATAGAGAGAAAACACTGCAACAATTGCAATGCTCAATTTAAAACCTAGTCACACATACACAAGTAATGGCGTACATGTATGCCAGTGTGCATTCTGATATTACAGAAGGAAACCGCGAACCATTTTTAACAAACAAGATGGCAAGTACATGACATAGCCATCCAGTCCGATCTGGTGCAAAATGGTTTCTCAGGTGGTTATCATTCAGGTTTTGATTGTTGCCAAGATACAGAACCCACCTTCACAGTTACTGGAAGGTTGTTTTCAATATTATGTATCAGTCCCCGACGCCCTGAGTGACTTGAATGTCTGGAACAAGATGAACTGTTCTATTACCTCTGGGGCTATGGGCACCCATGAGGTGGCATTAAAATTAACCACTGTGTTTTGTGGCATGCCGTGCTCTCTATATGAAGTGATCTACATAGGTCACTAAAACTACCCAGATCACTTGCAGGGTACCATGAGTCCACCTTGAAACAGATGCTTTCCAACTTGTGCATGCCTGAACCTCGTCTAAATCAGTGATGGCTAGTGAATAGGCTTACAGATGTAATCATACAACACCCAGTTACATCCGAGGAGGTGGCTGGGGCTCGCCAGGAATTGGGGAAAGCCGACCATCACATTGCCAAAAATGGATGAAACCAAACTAGCTATGTGTAAATGGGGCTAGGGTGGAAATTCAGCTTTTGCGCCCTGATGTGCCAACTCCTCTGCCTTTCAACTTCCAAACAGGTATTGAACTCCACTTCATGCCAACCAATGGTGTATAGTCTAAGTGTCACATTAGAGGTGAGCTTATTATTTTTGATAGCCATGGCAAAGACTGTACAGTTTCATTTGCACATGACTCATGGGATCCCTGGCACTTACTTGGTTGTGCTTTCCCCCACCTTTATCCAAGCGTGACAAAGGACAGCATAGGAGCTATGAAAGAGAACCTCCTTCCATCACACCTTTAGCCCCTGATTATTTTGCAAGTTCCAAAGAATTACGGCAGATATCAAACATTCCCAATGTTATTGCAAGTTTAAAAAAAAAAGTATATATAAATATCAACGACTGACTGTACAGTTGAAAACAAACAATGCTGAGTATCTACACCCTCTCCGCCTCCCCCTTGCACACGTTCTTGAAGACAAAATGTTACCTAAAAACAAGGCAAAAGCTGAAGGAGATGGGTATGTAAGCATCCACTGATAATGCCTACTTTTTAAATGTATTGGTCCCAGGCAAATGTGCAGAAGAATGCTGAAAAGTATAAACCTGTCATTCTATGGGGCAAAGTAATTGTCTATGTTAGGGTTAAGTAGCTCAGAAGGTAAAGAATGAGACTTCCTATTCCACACCAGGCTGGTTACTACATCGTGTACTTGAGTACATGAAGCAGCAAGAATGGTCACGGCAGGCAAAGCAAACTCACCTTCCTCGCTGCGTCCATACTGTAGGACAGGGAGGGGACAAAATGACTTTGAAAGATACTACTTACCTTTAAGGAACCTAATTTATAGGAACTAGAATTTCTCTCTGGTAGTAGTTAGAGCTGAGGGCCGATCATTAGAAAGTGTGGGTCTGCTATGGAGAGAATGGTCTTTTGAATTTCCCCCATTACCAATGTGTTTTGAATCAAAGCGAGACGCATGCAGATGGCCAGGAGTTGAGCATTTAGCAAAGGCCGAACATAGCTGAACAACCATGACAGCACTTTTTGAAATCACATCCTTTGTGGTGTCCAATCTCCCATGCCTATTAAAGTTTTTTAATAGTTGTGAGCATACATTTCCCTCATACAATGTACCAGACCCCTTATGTGTGTGCCTCAAATGAAGGATGAAAGACAGGTTACTTTCACCATCTGCTAAAATGGAAGCTCTCACACCAAGGTCCCAACTGCTACATCACCAAAGGGGCCAATGATCCGCCGACCTATGGTCCACCTGCCCTCTGCCACCACTGCTGGTGCTTTGCCAACTGCAAAACCCATGGATGCCTTGAAGCGGCTGAACTCTGACCTCAAGATGGAACAGGACAGAATACTGCTAAAGCCTTAAGTGCTCAGCCCTTGCTCATGTATAGCTCCTTAATCAGCCCCGACTTTTGCTAGGAAGTCTCAAGGATCCATTATTGGTCTTAATAATGGCATATCTTTTGTCTTAAATAGTTGTTCCGTCCCGGACCAGGGGTGTAACGCATACTACTGCGGTGCAGGGGGGCCCCCACACTTTAATGGGGTACCCAACCATTCAGCCCAAAGCCAATGGATATTTATGAGACATAGGAGAGTTGGGGGCTCCTTATCACATTCTGCAGGGGGTCGGGGGGGGCGCATCATTTTGCATTATGGCACTGGTCCGGACACATCTTTCTGTGGACATCATTACTTGAGGGACCCTCCTTTGGGCCAGACTCTCTTCATTAATCGCCATATTGAATACATCCAAGTCGTACGGCTCCCAAACTTGGAAAAGTGAACTCTACACAAGTAACGTATCATAAAATGTAGGTTCAAACTCAGTCCCTTCTGGCCATTACAACATGTTGTTTGGATTTTGCTACTAACATTGTTAGGATTGGACTGTTCCCATGAGGAGCAGGGTCATGAAGGATTTGCATAGAGCTTGGTCCAAACTAGGGTGGCGTGGTGAGCAAAAAAAAAAACGATGCACTAAACCCAGATCTGTGACTGGGCTGAAGCTTGCATTGTTCAGCATTCCGTCCATCATTTGTTATTTATACTACGATTATTCTTGCCACTCAATCAATCCACAGAGCACTATTTGCCACTGTATATTTTGTTACTTCAATATAATAATACGTTTATGTAATGGTGTTTGGAGTCTGTGTTACCTCTGTTTTTTACATATTAAAATGTTATTAAATTGATTGATTACGGACAACACAGCATGTTTTTTGTCTGTATTCAAATCGTTAATTATTCTGGCTCCTGATATGAACCATGGTATCTTGTTATATAGCTTTGTGTGGCAGCAGTTCAACATAATTGAACTATCTAGCAACTGAGACTACTATCATAAGCGCAACAAGCCAACTCTTGACAAGTAGCTGCCCCCTGTGCTGTACTATAAAGCTGGAAATGTTTGTAGAACGCAAACCACAAGTCTCTCAAAATCAGTGCAGATGCCGGTTCACATTTAAGAGGAATGTGAAATGCAAACACGCGCACTGTGACTTGGCTAAGGAAAACGACTCTTGTGGTGTGTTAACCAAGCTCTGACAAGAACTACACTGTTATGTCTAAAATTAGCAACTATTTGGATTTGAAGATCATGCACAATCCGCCCCGCCTCCACCCACAATATTTTGATGGTTACTAGTGCACTGTGCTCATGAATAGAGACGAAGACCAATCTACTTGACACTTCACATACTCTTGAATGCCTTTGTGAATTGACCCATAGCATCCAAAATGGTACTAAAATGTGGATATTCATATACAATTCGTACAAATAGAAACAGCAGAGCTATCTTTACAATTTTACCAATAGGGATTTGGATGTTTCAGTGCCTATACACAAAGGTGTGTTAGAATTCATAAAAGGACTGCTTCCTTTACTCCAATATGCCTTTGTGAATCAGTCCCAATGAGCTCAAGTGAGTCTTTATTTTTCATAGATGGCTTTGTGGTCATGTGAGTTCCCTTATCTGGCTTCTCTGTCAGTTATCTATGTTAACTATGCATGACCGTAGTTGCTAAGTGAATCAAAGCCAAGTGTATCAAGTTCAACATGAACAAGACAGAAGTAGTGATCTTCGGCAGGAACACCTCACCACGGGACTCTAACTGATGACCGGCTGAACTCAGACGCACACCCACACCCAGAATACACGCCAGGAACCTCGGAATAATCAGCAGCAACAAAATGGACATGACTGCACAAGTCAATGCTGTCACTCTATCCTGCTTCCATACCCTGAAGATGCTGGGGAAGATCGTCAAATGGCTCCCAAACAACACAATCAAAACTGTTGCTCATGCCCTTGTCACCAGCAAGGTGGACTATGGGATCACCCTCTACGCCGGGATCACCAAGCAACTCATTAGCAGACTACACACCATCCAGAACTTGGGAGCCAGACTCATCCTCATCATCCCACACAGAACTCATATTACATCACACCTCAGGAAACTACACTGTCTTCCAATACACAAATGTGCTCAATTCAAACCCCTCACAAAAACACACACTCAACAGACGCTATCACACTAGCTCCTCTCTTTGCCTTCGCCCTGCTCGCCTAGAAGTAACTGCAACTGCATGCTAAATATTAATTTGTTCTTGCAATGGAGCACCTAGAGACTTTATTTTGCAAGTGGGGCACAAAACCAATCATTCATTCAATCATTTACTTAATCTACCAGATACAATGCCAAAACTTCAAACTGGAAATGTAGAACAACACTCACAATTTACACAGGGCACAACATAAATTGAATTGGCTCTATACGCTTTTCAGCTGCTCTTTCAGCCCTGCCGAACTGAGCAAATTTCATCGGCGTGGTTGACTTTACTTTTCTCACGGGCTTTTGTGTTTTGCTTCTGTGTGTCTAGTGCCCATACAAAAGGACTGTTTCTTAGAGTATGATATCCTTTTTATCACCAGAAGGCCAGAAGTTGAGAACATGAAATAAGTCCAACTAAATAATGCTCTTGTTCTCGCAGAGACTGGCTGCCCTTCAAACATGACCTTCAGCAGACATTACAACTGTAGGGCCAAATAAAGGTTTTACAGTCTAAAATCCGATAATTAAGCAGTAGGCACAGTGTACCAAGGACGGGTTGGTGTGCATAGTGCCAGGTTAAAATTAGATTACAGAAACGAGGGAGGGAAGGTCGGTGGGAGTGGCATGGTGTAAAATCAAACTGATTCAATACACTGTGCATTTAATGTTAACATTGCACATTTTTACATCACTTGCTCCACAATTTTTTTTTTTTTTTTTTTTTTAAGAGAAATAAAGAGATTGCACAGAATTACATGTTTTTTGTGAGAGTCTCAAGCCAAGATCAGGACATTGGTCTCTGAGGTCCAAGCTGGCAATTAGCCACCAAATGACAACTCCTCGCGCAGGTTGCGTCATCCTGGTGAATATCTAGTTTATTTTGGTAACTCATACAGTGCCAAGTCTTCTCTTGCCTGTCTCATTCCTTAGCCAGGAGTTCTTGCCTGAACTCCTGGCAGTTACTCATCCCAACGAAGCTTAACAAGAAAGCCTCGCGTCCTCTCACTGGAACGCACGTTCCTACTTACCCTACAGGCAGACCAATAAGGAGGAACCCCTCACCCCCCCACCCATGTCCTGTTGCGCCTTCCGTTACGTACCATCATGGTAGGACGGTACTCATTAATGTGTGAAGTGTTGCTATAAACACGGAACAAGTGTTTACTAGGAAGGAACATAAGTTAAGGTGATAACTGCCAGTTAGCCCCAGGCTATGGGTACTGCGTTAAGGCAGAGCAGTCTGTTTAGGCAACTGCGCTTTGCTTTCGGGGGTTGTAATTGCTCTGTTTCTCATTCTAGGTGTTGTGTTGTAAGTGCATTTATATAGCGCTTACTAACCCTGACGAGGTGCGCGAGACTGAGCATGCGCACTACTGCAGCGGGTGGGCGTCACTCGTGACACACAGCCACTTGGCAGTCGTGTTTACGGATGACCAGTGCAGACATTTACTGCCTGCCCTATGCTCCGCTCCAATGGAAGCTGGCTTATGTCTAAGTTTGCAGAGTCCGGTCATCAAAGGACGTGAGTCGCTCTACTCCCAGCGGGCGCAGGGTCTAAGGCAGGCAATAACAGAAGTGTACACATGGCGCAAACACCGCCAATCATCTGGAGACACCCGTGCTCGAGCCTGCCAGCCTCGTGTCCAGGGTGCCTATCACCGGAGTGCCCTCACCCAACCCTGCCCTGTTTTAATTACCTTTCCACGCTACGGCAAACACTGCTCTGGCCTAAAAAACAACTCGGTGACGAGTGAGTTAATCATCACCCCTGAAGCTACGAGGCTTTGTGTTACAAGCACGTGAAACTTATCGCAAGGCTCGGGCCTAAAGCCCCCTGGCTGCGCGTGCCGTGCACCTACTTCAAACAGCAGGAAGTGTTCATATGCTACGCATTTTTTACTTCTACGAGTCCCTGCGGCAACCTCTGCGGCGCTTCCAGGCAAACACACACTTTCTAAATCTTTGATATTAAAAATCGCATTCATCACAATACATCAACGAAGCCTGCAGTGCCCGACTTATTACACCCCCCCCCCATGCGACACACACACCCCTAAGAGTCTGAGATTGATACAAATCAATATAGCATAGCCTGACGCCATTCTTTCGGGATAGTTCATAGCACATTCAGCGCGTGAACGCGCGATCACTCACCTTGAATTCTTTCCGGGCCTCCGGAGAACACCAGCTCGATCTTGCCGTAGTCCGGGAAGCGGCCATCTGGAAGGGCAACGAGACGCGTCATGAACGTCTTAATGTGTCAGAAAACTAGCACAAATCTGGATTTTACAAGCGGATGCGACCCCAGCTCACCGCCTCTCTCTGAAGTTTCAACAAAGTGCTTTTGAGAACGAGCAAGTTCGCAGTCGGCCAAGAAAGGGGCCCTGCAAGCAAGGGCTTGAATGGAGAGCACCTTGTTAGTATCCCGGGCGCGTAAGGACGCGGCTCCGTCCGGACAGGCGGGCCCTGCGCTCCCCGTGCAAGCTGCACGTCACTATCTCCAGGCAGCCGCCCTTCTGGGGGTATGTGAGTGCTTGGGATGGATTCAATGGTGCCCGAGGCTGTCCTGCATGGGTGCCTCGGCGAGAGACATGGCCAGGTCTTACATTGGTGGGCTCTGCAGCACTGGGGAGGGAGGTTGCAAGCACCTTTATTTACAAAGTGTATTTCTTTCAATTGGCAATGTGCAGCAGAAGAGACGCATATGAAATTGCAATATATAATATACCCCATAGCCCTATATGTGTGGCATTTCGCTCAAGACCAAGGCATGCGCAAAATCTGTGGGCATGCATATCTGCACTGTAAACTGGCCTCTTCGGGTCCTCCCGGACCTCGTGCGCAATGCTTGGCTTTTGTCAATACTGTGCATGGCCAGAAGTAAAAACAAATCTATAATATGTCCCCAAAGCGAGAAGGCACGGCACGCTACGTCATTTTTAGGGTGCACGCGTCATTTTGTAGGTGTGTGCATGCAAGCGTAAATACGAAATGATGCAACCACTATTTTTTTTATTATTTATCAATCCGAGATGGATTCGTATATTAAAAAAATAAGAAATTAAAGTAGTGGAAACGATTTTTTAAGGTGGAGGCCCCAGCAGCAATTTGCTGCCCAGGCTCCAAAAGTATATATAGTATTTCTTTTTAAAGAGCCAAGTGGTGAGGGTGGGGGAGCACTGGTGAGTGTGTGGGTTTGGGAAGCAGCATGGAGTGGGTGGGGCGGGGAATAACAGCACACAAGGGAGAAACAGCACAGAGAGTGGGAGAGTTTGGTGAGGGGAAGAAGCACACAAGACAGAACTTGCAGCACACGAGGGAGGCAGCAGCATGAGAGCATTGGGGGGGGGGGGGGAGCACAAGAGGGAGAAACCTGGAAAACCCATGCACTCCAATGCAGCGCAAAAATAAAATAAAAGTCGTTCTCCAAAATTGAGCAGTGGAAGGATAGAAGTCAGCCTATCAAAAATATGACAGAAGCTGTGCTACTAGAAAGGGGCAATCACAACATGGACAAGCTAGGGCAAGGAAAGACGCTGAATAAGAAACAAGCATACAAGAATGGCAACAAATGTTATCTCTCAAAGGTGGCTGATAATCACAAACGTGTTGCCTTGTTGGATTCTCATTTATGTGAATTAGATGACATTCTTTTGAGACCGAAATTGCTAGACAGAAGGTTCATAACAAATATGTTGAAATAATTTCTATAAAATACACCAATATTCGATGGTGACCCTATGCTCATTAGACTAGGCAGAGTCAAGTCTCTCTGCTTTTTAAAACGAGTTGAGGCAAGTACAGGCCTTAGGTTGACATCTGGTGGCCAAAGAAAAGCAATGACATTTATTCTGTTTTGAGGCGACAATGTGACTGACTGGTATGAAAAAAGTGCCCCTACAATGTACACAGAGAAAAAATGTTAAGTTAACTGTGTTTTGTGCACCTTCTTTGAGCTCCAGAGAGAAGCTTCAAAGTTCTTTTAAAGTGCATTAGAACAATTTCCAATTCTGTTGCCAGGAAAGTAGCAGAAGCTGGTGGGCAATGGTTGCGAAAGAGTCAAACTGGACGAAATAGAGGTTATCAGAGATTACAACTGGAACGAAAGCAGGCCCGGCCAGTTTTGGGTTTGTGTGGGCTGCAAGGGATGAGCAAGGTTGCCAGGCTACACTCTGAAATCAGCATCTATAGCCTCTGTGCTGGGTGGTGGTGGGACAGCAGTGAGCAATTCTGTGCCAAGGATGGTAACATCCTTACCCCAGGCCTGGCTGTGGGAGAAGGGGGCATGCTACAGTACCAGCTAATTCATTTTCCCGCACCAACCACCGTGTAGACATTGAGCAGAGAGGCCTGAAGGCACTCGAGCACTGGGGACACCTGAAGTAGGGGTGCAGGAGGTGCTGCATCCGTCCGAAATAACCTTGCAGGAGACGAATGAGCAATAAATAGGTCTTTACATTTTGTTTTTATCATGTTCCATTTGCTGTGAATTCAAAGTGAAAGGTCACATGACACCCAAAAGTCTTCTGACGAATTGTTGCTTATTTCTTTAGGATAGAGATTGCCATTTAGATTTCCTTTCTCTAATTGCAAGGTGAGGGACATTTGTAATGTTAACCAAGTGAACGTGTTCCTCAGGTATAGGGAGTCTGAAAGGAAGGGCTGTGTGATGTCAAATGGTCTCCAACAAACAACAATATTTAACTAGTTGTAAATGAATTATATAGACATTGCAAAACATATTAGCAGGAAGGAAAGCACAAATGGGGCATTTTGGGTTTTGTATCTTTTTTGTTGTGATGAAAACAAAGATTTAATAGGATCGAAACAAACCAAGGCATTTTACATGTGTGATGTGCAAATGAGGAGCATGAGCTGATACCCTATTTAAACAAGTTATAGTTTGAGCTCTATATATGTTTAGCAGTAAAACTGCATGCCTCCTGCACTATTAGTGGTGACTTCAAGAGGCCATTTCAATGGAAAGTGTGCTCTGTATATGGCAGGAGCCTACCACACCATGCTTTTGCCACATATTTGGGACAGTGTCCTCCAAAATGCACCACTGGACACAAACTGCTCCCCTGCCACATGAGCTTGGTCAATGTGTAACATCTGGATATTTCACTATCCCCATGACTACAGTGACGTACTATTGATGGCAGCACCCCCACGCTGACAACTGTTCCAGACACACCTGTGCATGGGCACAGCAGCCTACCTCTGTTGGCACAGTCCAAGTCTTCTTTGCCAAACACCAGCCCATAGCCTTGAACAGCCCCCGTGTGAAACTGCAGGCGGAACACCACATCCCGGGTGGAAGAGCGGTACTTTTTATGGTAACATTTCACCTGCAAGAGAAAGGAGGCAGGCACTATTGGTTCAGTCTGTTTTATTTCTTTACTGTACAAGTCGTTTAAGATGATTTCTGTTTTACAGTGTAGGCACTACACGTCGTTGGTGCCTTTTACTGAAGAGGTCTGCAAATTGTAGTAATACGTAGCATGTTCTACGGTGTGCAAAATGATTCAACACATTACTGCAAAAACTTCAAAACATGACTGGGGTCAATAGCAGTGGCAAAGTCAGCCTAGAACTAATAGAGGCTGCGCACCAGCGCTGCACAACCACGAGTCTGCAATAGTGACGAGGTTTCCAGTTATAGCGCCTCCTGCAGGTAAGCAAACAAAAGGTTGAACAAGTTCCCACACAAACTTTGCAATCAGGGGCACACATATTCTTTGCAAATCATTAGTTTAAAATTAGATGGTTAATATTTTTCGATAACCTCCCTCAGTCACGCATTTTCTTTGCCAGGAGTCTTTACAAGCCACAATTCACAGAATTGTATGTGTTCAGTTATTAAACCCTGTTTAAGACCACACATGGCTCCTTTAAGACAAATGTTGTATCTCAATTAGTACATATTCCCTGGTGCTGTTGATGCATTTCAAAGCCTAAATTAGCTACTCAAAATTAAGAAGCTGTTTTGCTCATATATTTTGTGACCTAAAAGACATTCTATAAATCTTGGAATTGATCATCATTTTTGTATATTTATGTTTTGTTTTGGGTGGAATGATTTTCTAAAATTAACCTTCCCGGTTGGACCAATTTTCTTCTGTACCATATCTAACCCAGGTCCAGCTTAGTGCTGGGTTGCCCTATTGTTGTGTAATTACATATATTTTGTGGGTTAACTGGAACTTATAACTCGTAGAATTGTTCTCCATTGGTGTTCACTTAGTATTTTACACAGCATCTTCAGTACTACGGTACATCAGCCCTGTAGGAAGGTGGAATCTGACTACATGGTTGCCCCCACTTTTTTTCTGGTGTTTTGATGGTTTTTGACTTAGTTTGGCTGTGAACCTGCTATTCAGGTCCCCAGCCTATCTGCTTTCTCTTATAAATTGATTCCATGTACTTTAGGTACATCCCAGATTGGATTCTGGGGTGCCCTTATAAGTCCCTAGTATATGGTATACTATGTACCCAGGGCATAGGTACCCCAGAGGCCTACCAGGGGCTGAAGCATGTATTGTGCCACCCCTGGAAGGCCATCCAAAATGACACCACAGGACTGCTACTGCAGCCTGAGTGAGGTGGTGCATGCACTCCTTACAGAGATATAGGTTCACTATATCTCACCTATCACTGCACATAGAAACCTATCAGTCACCCCTATGGCAGGCCTTATCAATCCTGAAGGCAGGGTGCTTGGTTATATGTGAGAGGGTGCCCATGCATGAGCAGAGCCCCTCTGCAGCCCTCGGAATCTCCTATCCGGGGTGGTCTGTGGTGCAGCCTGACCATATACTCTTAAGTGCATTATAACCTCGCGGTAAAATGCTAACTTTGGACTGGCTGCACGTAAACATGTCGTGTTTGGTGTCAAACACCTTGGAATCCTACCCCCCCGCCAGTCCTGGCGGCGGGGGTAGAATTCCACCCTTCTAGAGGGAGAGACATGTCCCCACCGGTATACCCGGTAGAAACCTTAAAGAGCCCTGGCATCACAAAATGGATGCTGCAGCCACAGACACGAGTCTGGCCTCCTGCTGCTGACCAAAACTCCGGCAGGGGAGGCCTGCACAATAGGTTTCCTGTCACAGGGAGGTGTGACCACCTCCCAGACAGGCCTTAGTGGATTGGGGCTGGGTGGGTGCACTCTCTGAGTGCTTTGAAGTCCTGCACTGGGGGCACATTTGGTGTCCCCGTGCATACCCCAGTTCAAACCGGTTGCAGGGGCTACCAGCCCCTGCTCTGGCGCGAAACTGGACAAAGGAAATGGGTGTAGCCACCCCTCTTTCCAAACCCTCCCATAGGTGGGTCCCCAGAGTTAGTCCAACCCCTTTCTTTAGTATAAGTAAGGGAACCCTGGCAACAGGACTTTAGATATCCCTGGACGAAACTCTGAAGCTGAATCCTGGAACTTCGACGCTCTACTCAAGACTAGAAGACTGAAGAAATCTCCCTTGGGGTCAAGGAGTGACTCCCCTGCTTGGCAGGCACCAACGAAGCATTTGTCGGTCTGCATCTCCGAAGCTCCCGCCGGACTCCGAAGTACTTGCAGCCCAGGAAGAGGATTTCCAGACATCTCAGAGGCCGACCCGAGTCCCCAGCAAAGCTGAGACCCGCAGCCCTCGTGAGTAGCGTGGAACCGGAACTCCTGGTCACCGTGCACATTTGCTAGTGCATTGACTTCTCGACGACTCTTGAAGTCCTGCTTTGGGTTACTCGTAGCCCAGGCCGCGAGCACCATTTGCACCGAAGATTGTGAGCCTACACTCCACGAGTGCTCCGTGGGTCCGCTTCTTGCATTTCCGCTCGAGGCTCCTTCACGATCCCTGCTCCGTCGACTGGTGGGTCCCTGTGAAGGCAACTCTGATTTTCATTGGGCATTTCTGGTTGCTCCAGACGTGCCCTAACTCCCCACCAAGTGGTGAGTCCCTCAGACCTTGCTGGTCTGCTCCGAAGCATCTTTCTCCTTTCTGCGTGGGTTGCTGTTGCCAAGGCTTGTTGTGTTCAATCCGGACACCAACGCTGCAGCACTCGACATCCTTCGTGGGACATCTCGAATCCAGCTCCTGGTCGTCGTCGACGCCTCCTGGTCCTTGTGGCTGAAGAGTCAAGCTTCACCTCTTTCACCTGAAGCCCCCGACATCGGTGGGCATTCGACTATCGTGCCCCTGGTCACTGGCAAGTGACCCAGACTCTGTCCCCTCTGCTTTCAGGTTCTTCTCATCTCCGATCCAGGCTTGGATCTCTTCGGACACTTCGCATCTTCCCGGCAGCAGCACTTTGTTGCAAGCTGCCATTGAAAACGACGACGCGACCCGACACCATTTGACACCTATGCACCCGGCTTCCCTGGGTGAGGTAACTCGAGTACTCCGGTGCTCCCGTGGGTGTTGACCCTAGAACTGTCTAAGTCCAAGAGGGTTTGGTCCTAGTCCATTTCTAAAGTGTCCTTAAACTCTAAAACGATAACCGCGACTTTCCCATAGACTTTAACGGAGCTCGCGGCTGTGTTCACACACTGCACACAGCCCCCGTGGGTCCCCTGTGTTACTACCTTGGGTGGTTCCTTGGGGTCCCAGCGATTCTAAAGGCTCTAGGCCTTGTGTCTACTTAAATCATGGTTCTTATACCACTTTCTTAATATATAGTTTGGTAAGCCCCTAGGGCTAATCGTATATTGTGCTATTTTACTGTGCTATTCGACTTGTGTACTTTCACCTCTAGCCTCATAAAGAGACTATTGGGTTGTGTTTAGTAATAAATACATATATTTTATATATATACACCTGGTGTGGTTCTCCTTTCATTTGGTCATTCATGAGGTTATAACTGGTAAAACAATAGCTTAACACTCCTTCAAGACTTAGCCTGAAGGCTGCTCTCCATAGCTACCACTAGGATAGCTTTCAATAAAGGTTGTCTTTAAACCTATCATCAATAAAGGTCGATTGGACTGGTGCAAGGTGCCCACTATAACTAGTGGACAGCATATACCAGGCCAACTTCTCACAAGCCCCTGTTCATCCCCTAGCATGAGTGGATGTAAATACACAAACGGACACCACCCACTCACTGAAGATGTGGATAGTCTTGAGGCGCTACATAAGTGCTTTGTCAATTCTGGCACAACAGGGACACATTGTTAGAAGGTGCACACTCTGATATACAAATTCCTGTATGGCCCTAATTCACAAATGCATTTTCATACCAAATTTGGACACAGGTGCAGGTAGGACTCCTTTTACGAGTGTAAATTCTCGTGTTGTATAGGCAAAAAATGTATGTTACACTTGCAATGTGATTTACTCATGCATAATATTACACCTCTATAGTCTAACATAAGATGTGAGCAAACCTGCTCTCACAGGTGGGGGGAGGTGGCGGAGTGCCAGATACTTTAGCAAGAAGGGGAATACCCACAAACTTATGAATTTGTGGGTATGCACAAACTATTTACCCTTTTCATTTTGGAAACAGATGGACATTTATTCCCGTGCAATTGCAGAAATAAATCTGTATCCAAGGTGAAAATGGGAAGGAATATCTCCGACATTGGAGGAAATGTAAAGTAGAGGGTTTCTCCAATCTGAAAAGTATTTTCCACAGCAAGAATAAAAAAAAGAATAATAATAAATTTCGTTTTAAAGTGGTGTTGCATTATTGTGAAATCGTTATACTGAATAAATGTACACCTCTTGCATCATGGGATGCGAAAAAATGCCTTTCCAAGAGAGGAACTTTGAATGCACAAAAGAATTCCAAAATTACTGCAGGGGAATTACAACGGTTGGAGCATCCAGGAGTACTCCGAGAATCCCCTGTGAGAATTGTAAAAAGTCGGAAATGTACCGCAAGCACACTTATAACCAAACTGGTACATTTCCCTTAAAAAAAAAAAAACATCAGGCCTCACGATGGGAGACTCGTGCAAACACTTTAGCTAATCAAAAAGACATTCTGTTCATAGGTCACAGGGAGAGGGTCAAAGGGAGGGGTTCGGATGGAAGTTTGTCCAGGAGCCTCCCAAGCAGTGATGACTCCATGGATAACTTCAGAAGTGACCTCGCGTGCTGACCCTGACCCCGCGTGCATCCTCAGTCCTGGAGACTTCAAAGCGGGCGCCCCTCCCGCCCTGCGGATAACCAGCTATCTCTTATCAACACAAGATGGCAAAGCAGCCTGTCCTGGTGCGCACAGACACACATCTGCAAATGAATTGTTAGTTTGGCTTTCTTTTTATTGACTGACGATCTTCGTTATATTAAGGGTATTAGTTAATTGTCCAAACAAAGTTGCTTGCATCAAAGCTTAAGGCAAATAGGGAACTGCTTTTTTATTACTACACATGCCAATACTAAAGCAAACATTCAGATACAAATCCAGTCACCGTATCGCAGCAATCTTCCCGTCGGTTTCAATTACACAGTGCCTTGAGTGTAGGGTTTAGATGCGCGGCGGTAAAAGCGGAAGGAATGTCAACACTATGCAGCACGTACGGGGCAATGCCAACCTCTTGCACGTTACAGCCGAGAAGTTATGAAATAAGCTGACGGGAGATAAAATGAAAACCACGCATGTCGGGTAAGGACGCGGCTGTGTTCTTGGCCCTATATTTGAAAGATGTGATGGAGAAGAAAGCAGATGCCAGCTTCTACATGTCAGACATTTTAAAAGCTGGGGTGCTGCGTGCTGGAAGGTGAAAGCAGCACACAGCCCTCGTGCGGAATACAAATTCCCAGCACCCACATTTGCCCTCCCTCAAAATTCTGGCAATTACCAAAGGTCCGGTTTGACGGCCGAAATTGTTGGAAGAGACGCCGTGCTTTACATGTCCTGGACTGGCGAGGGATTGAGGAAAAGTTATAAACACGGGGCCTCCTCTCTCGGAGGCAGGAGGGGCGGCGAATGTCCTGGCCCCGGGTTTGACAACTGGAGGCCCCGAGCTCCGTCTCGGGGCCACTGCAGCAGGCGATTGGGGGTTCGAGACACTCCTGCCTCGGGGCGCCTATGGGGGTTCGAGTCACTCCTTCCTCGGGGCGCCTATGGGGGTTCGAGTCACTCCTGCCTGGAGGCGCCTATGGGGGTTCGAGTCACTCCTGCCTCGAGGCGCCTATGGGGGTTCGAGCCTCGAGGCGCCTATGGGGGTTCGAGTCACTCCTGCCTCGAGGCGCCTATGGGGGTTCGAGCCTCGAGGCGCCTATGGGGGTTCGAGCCTCGAGGCGCCTATGGGGGTTCGAGCCTCGAGGCGCCTATGGGGGTTCGAGGCACTCCTGCCTCGAGGCGCCAGGTCATCACTCTGCCAGCCACACAGCCTTTTCGTGGCCGAGGCTTATCACCCGTCTCCAGAAGAAGGCCGCCGAGTCACGGCGTCTCCTTGGACATCTACCGCTGAATATCTAGCGCTCTTTAGTCGTTTCAGGGGACTGAAATACGTTATCTCGGCCATGAGGCGCAGCGGAGCAAAACACAAGGGCTGCCAAACAGGAGCCGCCTCCAGTTCCTAGTAAGAAAAGCTCATGCACAACATTTACTTTTTTAGAAGATTATGTGACTGATGCTGCAATTTATTTGCTATATAAAAACAATGACACGTACCCTAAGCGCTATAAGCCTCGCAAGGGGTATGCTAAGCGCTACATCAATAACCAATGCAATGCCCTCAGTAAGCACTGTGGGAGTTTGTTATTGGCAGAGGAGGCAGGGTGGAGTTGCGAAAGTAAATTCTACTCTGTCCAATCAGGAGGTGGAAGGGGCCACAGAGCCATTTTATAACTTGCCCATATGGGCATGAGGGGTGATGTAAAGTCACTAGATGATTCCATCAGAGACACCATTTTCCAATCCTGGGCTAGTATGCATTCTGGAAGTTTTACTTCCGTTTTTTCTCAACTGTGCCCTAAAACATCAGAAAACAATTATTGGTAAACGTAAAGCCCAGGACTGGAACTTGATGCTTCCAATCACATTTGCATACCCCATCCATAGTTGCAGGGCCATCCATGCCTTTTATTGTAAACAAAACATACAATGCCTCAGAGAGATTTCTAGCTACGGTATGTAAAGGCGCAAAAAAGAAATGCACAGACCCCTTCTGTGCCGGCACAGCGCAGAAAAAGGGACCATGATATGACGCGTGGGCTGATGACATCACTGATTTGCAAATGACTGGTGGGAAGGTGTGCATCCCTCTTGAGTAGGAATGACCCAAGTACAGGTGTAAGTCTGACAGGACCAGGATGTTGACATCACTGAAGATTTTTAGAAGACATTCCTTAGTATCTGGGTACTCCAATTCAGGGATGTCCGGTATGTAATAATGTACCGGAGACGGATTACCATGTATTATTCTTTTGTCCGGCATACAAGAAGGCGAGACACCGATGGTTACTGCAGTTGTGCAGAAACCTCGGAACAAATCATTGCGCACAGGCCTTTAGGATACTAAAATACGACACCAGTATGCCCATTGCGTATTCAGGTGGTGTGCACGTCGAGCTATTTTAAAACTAGGGCTTCCCTAATTTGATCATTTCATTCTATCACTGTGATTGGTCTTTTTTAAATTTTTTATCCTGCACGTTACAAGTGTGTATCTTTTTAATTATTTACTATATTTAAAATTTCTACTTTTTATTGGATTTTATAAATAATATAGTAATGTACATGCACTTTATCAATTATGAAAGCCTTACTGGGAAAATTAAACGAATGAATTGTGCTGTATCTTGTATCTGTGCTCTTAAGGCCTCAATGGCCGAAATAAAGAATTCTTTGACTTGACTGGAGTATCTATGTTTTAAATGGGCAGGTGCTGCTGAGTCTGAGTACCTGCACTTGTTAAATTTGAAAGGGAGAGCATCTGCACTTCTCAACAGTTCTGCAGTACATCTAATGGGAGAGTACCTGCACTTCTCAGGAGAAAACAGGTACTCTAAATAGTGAGTACCTGCAATTCTATTTTCATTTAAAGCACTGCTTACTACGTTTCTCCTTCAGACACCACTTCCCACCCCCAATCCTGGTGTACAGTAAAAAATTAACGGGTGAGTTTTACAGCTCATTAAAAAAAAAAAATTAAGTCAGTCTCTAAGCGCTCACTGCTGCAAACCTGATGGAGGAAAATAGAACCTGAAGAGGGTGTTCAATCACTGGGGAGCAGTGGACTTAAAGTCACAGTCATAATTTGTCACACTGACCCCACCAATGATTAACACATAAAGTTATAAAATACATATATTTCTCCAATTTATTTTTCCAGAGCTAACCACTAGGAATAAGAATTCAAAAAATGTGACTATAAAATAGGTTCTAGCAGCAAAATAATTGTTCCCTTGCTCATAAAAATAATTTATGAGAGTACATACTAAAATCCAAACACTCAAAGACAAACCCCATAGCCCACAGTGTGACTGGAGAAAGGCAACTTATTTAAAACAAAGACCACCTTTTTTGCAGAAGCATATCAGAGGATTTTTCAGAAGCCCACAGTTCAATAAGTAAGTGTATACAGTTCAATAAGTAAGTGTATACATTCAAAGTGGCAGATGGATATTTAAGGCATTTTTCTACAGTTAACTGGTGCTCATTAACATCACCCTACGAATGCTCTACCTTTCAACCAGAAGCAGAGTTGAGTTTGATTTTGAAACGATGACCCCTAGGGGCTGCTGCATGGCGTGTGCTACCCAAGCGTCTGGAGGCACACACTAGTTCCTTGTTCACTGGTACAGCAGGTTTAGGTAAATAGGATATTATTTCAAAAGAAAGGAGCTAGCATTAAACAAGCTAGGAAAAAACGAAGCACGACTGCTGCAATGTGTAATTCGCCACACACTGTGTTTATGTTGAAAGTAATGCCTTGCTTAGTCTTCTCTACAATGTTTTTAGGTCCTTATGTTATGTACCAAAGCATTTTCACGTAGACATCGATTGGGTAAACACCTTTCATACATAATGCCCTTAGTTCCTTAGCATTTCTATCTGCAATGAAACGCCACCATTGACTTCTAAAGTTATTTTACATGCTATTCTACAGCACCATAAAGAATACTGTAAATTCAAATATTTAGATTATTAGTGGGAAGAGGGGGTGAAGATGTAACACATTCAATGAATCACTTACAATCGTAAGAACTATGCGTGTCAGCAGAAGTAGCTAAATAATGAATACATTGGTCTTTGGACTATAGTTTATAATTACATTTCTCCAATGGATGCAGTTTTTGGATGAGATAATAAAATAGCGTTCACCTGTTTCTTCAGAATATATTCAGCATTAAAAATTTGCTTCTGTGAATTAATGTTCACATACTTATATGGGATACATAGGACAGATTAGACAAAGGGTAGCAGTCCAGGGCTCCCTTTGAGCTTTATGGGCATCAAATGGCAGGAGACATTTTGGCGAGTATGGGACTAAAAGTTCAATTAAGAGGAGGTGTCCACTGTCTGTCTAGGATTACCGTATCAGTGCTAGGTTTTCAGGATAACTACTGGTAATGTAAATGAGTTCATTTCCACTCACTGTATGTAAATTTAGCCTGTATGTATTATTGTCTTATGTGGATATCTAGAAAATCTGGCATGGATCTGATCGTCTTGAACCAGCAATGGACACCTCTAAAATGAGCCAATTAATTATTATCCACAAAGAGGGTTTAAAATGGAGTATATTCTGATCCCCATGCTTAACAACCTTCATGGGATGACATCATTGATGCTGTATTGAAGACCCTAATTGATGTGCCCAGAACGGGGGGTCGTAAGGGAGGGGGGAGCGTAAGGGAGGGGGGAGGGTGGGGGGCAGCGGTAGGAAGGTGGGTGGCAATCAAAGTTCTCCTATAAGTACTGCAACCTATAAAGCGTTCGTCTTGCTGGGCATCAACAGTTCTATACACAGAGGCGAGTAGAGGCAGTTCAAGATCACCAGGAGAGATTGGGATGCAAGGTTAGGATTTCTTTTCACAGTTCTGCCAAGGGGTGAGAAAAGCTGGCGGGTTCCTTATCAGCGAGGAGTTAGAGGTCGCTTGCAGAGTTTCAGCACAGTTCTGTGGTTTAGGAGCGAGGGAGTACACCTCATCTGTGGTGGGATGCTGTTAAAGATCTTGCATGAGCAATTCGCATGGACTTGCCGTTTGGCCTTTTGCATCCCTTAATTTTGAGTCTGGCAATGCCGCATCTTCACATCTTGTTCTGACATTCTGAAGAAAGGATCTTTTCTGATGGTAAGGTGATGCATTGGCAATTACTGTTTGGTAGGAGACACATTAGAGCAAACTGCAAGGTATATATTAGAGTGTTAAGATTTTTTTTCCCCCAGTCTTTCATTTTCTTAGTGTTGCAAAAAAGATTTGTTTGGGTTGAAAACAATTCTTATTATTACAGAGAACCCCCAACCATGGTGTTACATTTTAAATCTTGTTAAAGGGTGGTAGTAAGGGAATCTGTGGCGGAAGTGTCATTGGGGGGCGCTAACAAACAGTGTCACACTGGGCACCACCAGAGCTAAAGCCGGCCCTGGAAACAGGTTCCAGTCTTGATACTCAAGTAAAGAGCTCCAATACTTTCCAGTCGAGGTTGCTCAAAAAACTGTAAAAAATACATTAAACATTCATAAATACTTTTAAACCGATCCTCCTTTTTATTTATCATCACAAACAATACACCTTCAAATACATGAATTGCACTGTACAAAACCCCTGACTTGCCTTTTAGTTCACTAATAGCATTGTCTTTTGGGGGGAGGTGGTGGGGGAGCTGGAACGATTCTCAGTTCATGTTTGATAAATACTTTGCACATAATCTGATGTACTAAAATGAGGTGCTTCCGATAGAGTTGGAGAGAAAAGACGATTTGGGAGCGTGAGGAAGAGGGGAGATTTGAGTGTAGAGAGAAAAGGAAACGTATGGAGAGGATGAGATATGGAAGTGAGATAGCAAGCAAGAAAGGGAGAGGAAAAGAAAGAAAGGGGAGTGAAACCTAGAAAGTAAAGAAAATAGGTAGGGAAAGAAAGAAGGAAAGGATAATAAAACAAACTAAAGGGGATAGGTGGACCAAGAGGTGGCATACAAGGAGGTCGGAGCCAAGGAGAGGAACAAGATGAGAGAGATGCAGAGTCAAGATATAGATTTGACAGAGTATGGGTGGAATGAGCGATAACAGGGAGATTAGAGAGACATTGTGGGAGAGAGAAGAGTAGGACATAGATTGAAGAGAGGAGACAGAATGAGGGAAAAGTGGAGCAGAGCGGAAATAGAGAAAGAAAAGTGGGATTGTAAGGAAGAGCACGGAGAGAAAAAAAGCTAAAAAAGGGAGGAAGGTGATATGGACAATCTAGAAGATCAAATAGAAGTGGACAGAGATAAGAAAAGGTGCGAGGAGGAGATAATAGTGGCATGGAGATAGCAAATAGAGAGGAATTATAGGTAGAATGATTAGGACACAAGATGCAGTGGCACCTATGCCCAGGGGTGCAAGGAGCCCTCTGCGCCCCAGTAATGGGTGTATTTTAATACCAACCCAGAAAGTGTGTAAGTGTTTGGGGGTGTTCTTTTTTTACTGGTTTGCATTAGGACCCATGGCACTCTTACTATGCCACTGATTTTGGTAGCTTGCACACCGCACATGCTTGTATATTAAGTTTTTGCTTATCTTCAGTGCACGCAGCCTTGACTTCAGTGCACGAAGCACCTTTATTGCCGCACATTGAGAAAAAAAATTAGAGGGAACATTGCCGGTGTGATGTGGTCTTACTTATTTAGGTCTATGGAGAGTCATGTGGCAGGGTGGTGGAGTCTCTCCATTGGAGTCAAGTGAATGGTAGAAATGTAGGAGAACATAGGTTCACCATAACCCAGATTGGAAGGGTCATGGGTTTGGACAGTGGTTGTAAAGTGCAGAAGGGATGTCTGATGCGAGGCAAATTGTAGTTTTTTGTGTTGTGAGTTCGACAGAAAAGATGGCTCTTATTAAAAATCTTAGAGATTTTTTTCATTTGTGGCAGACTTGGATGTGACTTCAACCAGCATCAACTCAGAGAGTCAGCCTTAGATGTGGGTTTACCTAATACTGTAGTAGATGGAGATTAACTACATTTTTGTGTGGCTCATTTTGAGATGTGCACTCAATACCCAGATGTGCATGATGGTAAAAGTGTCCTTAAGACGATCAGTGCCCTACTGGGGCACTTTCAGAAAGATATGCATATCATCATACTGGTAAATCTTGATCCAGTGACTTGCCAAGCGGACGCAAAAAGGATGCATAAATTGGTTACAGATCCTGGGGGACAATACAGGATAAATGGGCTACTTGTAAGACACTGGCTAGCCAACATGTCCAATCTCGATACATTTACGTTGATAAGAAAGACAGGAAGCAAACTAGTTTAATGTGGTGTCGTCACATTCCAATAATGCTTAGAAAATGATAATCAGGGCTTGGTTGTAACTATTGCTCAAGAAATCACTCATCTGTGATGAAGAGGATGTTGTTCTCCGTCAAGATAGTTGCAGTCTCTGTGCTGCAGAATGGTCTAAATCCTGGCAGGTAATCATGTGTTAGCAAGTGTGTAACTTATTTGGCTTTGAAATCAAAAGGATACCAATTTCTCAGTTATCTTCCCAAGAAAGGGAAAGTGGGTGACTGGTAGTTGGTTAGGTAGGCTCGGTCAAGAATTGCTCTTTTAGCATTGGGAGATTTCTTCAGTTTATAATGATCCAGGGTAGAAACTTGTGCTGGGGAGGAATTTACTATATTGACTAGGAATGTTAGTGCTTTCCCAGAAAGAGGTTTCATGATGGGAGGTAGGAACTCTTCATATGTGGTGGTTTTAGAGAGAAGACTGAATGGAAGTGTGGTTTTTGTGAGCATTTTAAATCCATTTACGTATGTAATTTGAATGGCGGGCTGTCTTTGTATGGCGCAATCGGTGTGGTGTCCAATCCTGTCTAATTGTTCACTGAGTGTTAGAAATGGGGCCTCTAGTTGGCAGAGATTTGCACCCTGTCCAAGCAGGAACCACCATCCTAGTCAGGGTAAGTCAGATACACACCCTAAATTAACCTGTGCTCACACTCTGGTAGCTTGGCACAGAGCAGTCAGGCTTAACTTAAGTGGCAATGTGTAAAGTATTTGGGTAATACTTAAATTACAGTAACTCAATGAAAACACCACAAAAAGACTCCACACAGGTTTAGAAAACTAGAGGATACTTATCGGATTAAAACGAGACCAAAATGACAAATATCCATGGAGTAGAAGTCGAGATATGAATTTTTAAAGAATAAACCAAAAATAGTGCTTCAAAGTCACTAGCGGTCAAAAGGTTACTTGAGGTCGCGATGGACTGATGCAGAAGTCTAAGTTCGGGCCGACCGCGGTGCACGGCAGGCCAGCTACAGTACCCAGACAGGTCCCACTGAAGAAATACCTTGGATGGAGCCTTTGGCGATGTCAAGACTCTACTGCGTCGCCGAACTGCGCAGAGAGGGTCCTGCATCATGGAAGAGCTCCTTTGAAGAGAATACAGTGCTTAATTGAAGAGAATGCAATGCCACGCAGGCTGTGCATTCTTCGTTGTTGAGCAGCCTCTGCAACGGCATCGAAGTGAGATACAGCGGAAATTCTTGCACATTCAAGGCAATGCGTTGGTTTTTGCAGAAATCAGCTGCAGAACCCACTTCTCACTGGATTCAAGCTCGCCTGGCTGATGAGGGGTGATATAACTTGAAACCGGTTTGGGGAGGACCCGGCTTGGCAGTTCGGGCTGGACTGTTAACATGAGGAACAGGGTCAAGACTGATTTGCATATGCCTGGGTTCAAACTGGGGTGGCGTAGTGAGCAAAAGAACAATGGATTTAACCCAGATCTCTTGACTTGGGGAGAATGTTTGATTTATTCAGCATTCCGTCCATCATTTGTTGCCACAGCACTTTTTGCCTTAAGTGGGATGGGTATGCCCAAACGTGGGGCTCTTGCTCGTTGTGTCACTGGATTCAAGCCCGCCTAGCTGATGAGGGGTGATATACCACAAAACCATTCCAAGGATGCTTGTTTCCGGTAAAGGGAGGACCCGGCTTGGCAGTTCGGGCTGGACTTTTCCCATGAAGAGCAGGGTCAAGACTGATTTGCATATGTCTGGGTCCACACTGGGGTGGCGTAGTGAGCAAAAGAACGATGGATTTAACCCAGATCTCTTGACTTGGGAGAATGTTTGATTTATTCAGCATTCTGTCCATCATTTGTTGCCGCAGCACTTAGGGTCACTTAGGGCATACCTTAGGGGGGACTTACGTGTATTAAAAGGGAGGTTTAAGGCTTGGAAAGTGGTTTTAAATACCAAGTGGAAGTGGCAGTAAACTGCACACACAGGCCCTGCAATGGCAGGCCTGAGACATGTTTGAAAGGCTACTTGTTTGGGTGGCACAACCAGTGCTGCAGTCCCACTAGTAGCATTTGATATACAGGCCCTGGGTACATGGTATACCACTTTACAAGGGACTTACAGGTAAACTAAATATATCAATCAGGTATACATCAATGTCAACATGTTTAGGGGAGAAGTGCATGCATTTTAGCACTGGTTAGCAGTGGTAAAGTGCTCAGGGTCCTAAGGCCAACAAAAAGATACAGCAAAAGTCGAGAGAAGTAGGAGTGTACACTCTCCTCCCCAATCAGTGACCTTCCTCGGGGGCTATGACGGAGTCCCGCGCCTCCGAGTAGCCGCTCGTGACCATGCCCCCCTTTCTCGGCATTGGCGGTAACGGCGTTTCAGCCTGACCGACGTAGCTGCGGGAGCCCTGGGGAAAAATCGTAATCCCAGGAAAAAGGACAAGGCGAAAGAAAGTGTCGGCCGGCGGGACCCATATCAGGGGTTCCTTGTTTTCTGGTCTTGTTTGGCGAAAAACGCCGGGGAGCAGTGACCTGCAGCCAGTAAAAAAAAAAAAAAAAAAAAAAAAAAACGGCCAGGCAGGACTCTTTATGGCCCGCGAGGAAAATATTTGGCGGTGGCTTTGGATTTTGGATGGCCAGGCTGGCTTTTAGAAGAGGAGGACGGCGAGCAGCTCAAAAGAAGAGTGAGAGGTAAGGAGGTTTGGAGTGGCGGAATTGGGGCTGAGGCGTCTTTGAGGATATTCGCTAAAGGAGAAAAAGACTACGCAGTGGTGCTTTAACTGCTCAGTGAGAAAAAAGAAGGGGGGAAAAAAAGGAAGAAAAAAAAACCGGTAAAGTTGGGTTATAGTACCCTTTTCTCTCCTTCACTTCGTACCAGTATCTGTCACTGGAGCAGGTCTACAATGGGGAGACATAACAAACAAAGCAACCCAGCTGGCAGAATTGATTCAGCGACTGGTTTGAAAGCTAAGACTCGCCTGGCGCAGGCGCAGGCAAAGGCGCTATCTGCTGGAATAGGAAAAACAGGACTTGTGGGGAGCCGCCTTGAGCGGAGTTCTAGTTTCGAAAGCTCCGAAGACGAACTGGTAGTGGAATCTATTGGTGGAAGTCAGGTATCCAGAACTTCTCCTTCCATATCTATACCAGAAACTGAAGTAAATGGGGAGGAGAGCAGGTTAAAGGCGGATAAAAGTGCCACTAATGAAAGTAGCAAAGAGGAGGGAAAGTGTGTTAAGGAGTTTCCCCTCTTCACGAAAAAGCTAATGCAGCCAGCTCTTTTCCAGCCCACGGCACCGCAGACAGTGGTGGTGGATCTTCATAGCTTGTCGCAGTTCCCTTTAGATCTCAGCTCTCCTGCGACCGCCACTTCTCCTACCTCTTCAGTGCCTCAGTGTGCTCAAAAGTCTACAACTTCGACTCTCTTAATGAATGAACTGGATGACAGTGCCTCGAATCCTCCTCCTCTACTCGTTGCAAAGGATGGAGCCTTGCTATGCTCCCAGAGAGCTCTGAACCAGACACAGAGCGCCAGTAGTCCGATGCTTTCCTCTGGGCTTCTGGAACAGGATCAACTAGACCAACGGGATCTTCAAAGTCAGCAAACGTCCATTTATAAGAATCAGAAGGTACTAGATACAGTACAACTTCCAGCTTCCGATATAGTTACTGGTCCGGCCTTAGATATAGCCCAACATATAATAAATGTTCCTGTGGAGACAAGCTCCACCAAACAATTAGATATCAAGACTTTGCTTAACCTTATTCTCGAAGAGATTCGTGAAATGAAAAGGTCACAGGAGAATGAAATTGCCTCTCTTCATATCCGCCTTGGGAAGATCGAAGACGCGGTGGCTTGTCTACCAGTCAAGATACAGGAAGCAGAATCCAGGATCTCTCAGTTGGAGGATCAGATGTCTGGACTATCTATTAAAGTACGTGAGGCCACAAGGGACAGGAGCTCGTTAGAGAACAAGCTCGAGGAGTTGGAAAATCACTCTCGCCGCTCAAACCTATGTATAGTGGGTGTACCCGAGGGATTGAAAGGTACCCAGACATCGCATTGGGTGGAATCCTTTATTAAAGAAAAAGTTCTTCCCGAGTTTGGTGGGGATCTTACAATTACTAGAGCCCATAGAGTTCCATTTCATCCTTTGCCAAGCACGAGTGGCCCACGCACCATCTTAGTCAACTTTGCAGACTACCGGATAAAGGAGAAGATCTTAGCTAAAGCGATACAACAAAGACAGTTTCCAGTGAATGAGACCTCTAATTGTAGCATTTTCCCAGATATGTCCGCTACTGCAGCCCGGAGACGCAAAGAGTTTGTTAAATTGCTTTTCTTGTTTAAAGCCCAAGGTGCACAGGCATCAATTGCTCAGCAGTCTAAACTTCGGGTTTTATTCAAGGGGAAATTCCATATGTTTTCCAACTTAGAGGATTCTCAGGTTTTTCTCAAAGGAATGTCAGCTACGTAAGGAATTAATGGATGATTGAGGGTTTTTTCTTCCCCTCCGCTCCATATGCCTTAAAGGCATATTAGGTATAAGAGTTACATAACTAATTCAAAGTAACTTTGGAAATAGGAGAATTAATGGTCGCAATATTTGGCTTTTGTTGTTTTTGGGGACCAGGCTTTTGCAGTAATCCACTGTCGAGATGTGGGGTGGTGGGTCACGATGGGTGCAATTCCATGGCACCTTCAAAGTTAGTAGGGGTGAGGCGGAGGTGGGTAGCGTGGGGGAGACACCTCCTTGGAGGGTGGGTGGAGTGGGGTGGGGAAGGGAGTGGAAGTTAAAGCAGATAAAAGAGCAGAAGCAGGGGTACTAGCGCATAATTTCTTTTCTTTTTCTTTTTTAGGATGGGAAATGTTCATAGTTGTCGTATGCAGTCTGTGTATTGTTATATAAGTTGCTATGAAGAGTACTTGTGATACTGTTTCCATCAATGTCAATGGGATATTAAATAAATCTAAATATGGAGCCTTAATAAGGTGGCTAGTGTCCTCCTCCCCTCAGGTCGTATTTCAGCAGGAGACCCATTTAAAAACTAACTACCCCAAGCTGTATGTTCCTAGGTTTTTCTCGCATGTCTTTTTTGCTTCAGCTGGGTTGGCCAAAAGGGGTGTCGCTATATATTTTTGCCGCAGTCTTCCGTGGGAATTTGGCCAAATTCGGAGAGATCCATTGGGACGCTGGTTGTGGGTGGAGGCTAGATTAAATGGGATAAAACTAAATTTTATAAATTATTATGGCCCTATAGTAGATGATTCTACATCCTTAAAAAAGATTGCGGAGCTTCTTAGGGGTACCCCGGGACAAATAATTTTTGGCGGCGATTTTAATTTTATCCAGGATCTCAAAAAAGATACGTCAAATAAAAATAAAAAAGAACTGAAACCCCAAACAAAGAAAGTTTTGGAAGCCATAAGGCAGGAATATTTACTAGTTGATCCATGGCGTAAATCTAACCCTAGGTTAATGAAATTTACTTGCTATTCTAAACAATTTCATACGGCCTCCCGGATTGATTTTGTTTTTATTTCACGCTCTTTGAAAATACTAGATACCACGATAGGGGTTAACCCATTTTCAGATCATTCCCTTATTTCGATAAAGCTGCAAATTGAAGGGGGGACTAAGACTGAATCCAGGTGGCAGATGGATCGTCTACTCCTGCAAGATCCTAATTGGGTTACCCAAACTAAAAAGTGAATACAGGAGTTTTTTTAGCATAAATGAAGAGACAGCAGATATTTTTTCAGTTTGGGGTGGGTTTAAGGCAGCTATGCGGGGGCAGATATTCGCCCGTTCAGCCGCTCTGTTGAGAAAAAGGCGGATAAAGATTAACCAACTCCAACAGGCTGTTAATGATGCCATGAGTTTAAAAGACACTCAGCCACAGGGGAGTCGAGATGCTGCTATTCAGCTAGAAAAAGCAAAATTAGCCCTTAAAGAATTTTTTTTACTTGAAGAAATTAATAGTTCCAGAACGTTTCAGCAGAAAGTTTATGAGGAGAGCCAAATGGTGGGAAAAATGTTGGCATGGCAGACAAGATCAAAGCAGGAAAACGCCTTAATCTCTGAAATTATTGACCCTAAGACCCAAAACATCAGCAGAGAGAAGGGCGATATAGCACAAGTCTTTTTGGAACATTATGCCCAGTTGTATTCTACAAATTATGTGGTAGGCTTAGATTTTATCCGTAAATACTTTGATGAAGTTAATTTTCCGATTTTATCCGACCCAATGGTAGATCAACTTGAACGTGAAATTGTGGTGGTAGAAATTGCGGACACAATTAAATCGATAGCAGGGGCGAAGGCCTGTGGAACGGACGGGTTCCCAATTGAATTTTATAAAAATTTTGTGAACGAGCTGACTCCCTTTTTGGCAAAACTATTTAATCTTGTTAGAATGGGTGGTAATGTTCCTCCGAGTTTTAAGGAGTCCATCATTGTTAGTTTTGTCAAAAGGGAAAGAATCATAAGGATGTCAATTCCTATAGGCCGATTAGCTTGCTCAATACTGATTTTAAAATTCTTATGAAAATATGGGCCCAACGTTTGACTCCAATTGCTCAGACACTAATACACCCGGACCAGGCTGGTTTTGTGGCAGGGAGGACAATGGCCTCGAATACTGGATTTTTAATACAGGCTCTTGATTATGTCACTAGCAATAAAATTCCAACTTTAGTTACAATGGTCGATGCCGAGAAGGCATTTGACCTGGTCAACTGGGAGGCTCTTTTTTTTGGGATGCAAAGATTTGGCTTCCTGGTCCGGGTGATTAATATGTTGAAAAATATTTACCAAGGCGCCCCAGCTCGAGTGGTGATTAACGCTAACACGGTAGGGGTAATTGATATAAATCGAGGCACCAGGCAAGGATGTCCATTGTCCCCTATTTTGATTACTTTCTTTATTGAGCCGCTCGCATTAAGAATCCGTGGTAATCCGGAAATTAAACCACCAATAGAAGGAATGGCGAAAATAAAACTATTCGCTGACAATATAATTTTATATCTGCAACCAGATAAATCAAATCTTGATCTAGTCTTGTTCGAATTTAGCAAATATGAAATGATAGGCGGATATAAAATTAATCAAAATAAAACCGAGGTTCTGGCCTTGAATGTGGACTGCAATTTTCTACCAGCTAATTTAAAATCTCAAGCTCTAAAAATAGAACCTATTAGATATTTAGGTATTTATGTTTCTAGTCAATTTGAGCAACTATTTAATCTAAATTATTTAGCAATGCGAGATAAAATTAAGGGCTTGCTGGATAGATGGATCTTTTTACCATTGACTTTGATTGGTCGTGTAGCACTTATTAAAATGTCGATTCTTCCTTTATTGGTTTTTCTATTTATTAACGTATCGCTAAAAATAAATTCCCATTTTTTTAAAGATATTGAGTCCATGATCAGAGAATTTGTTAGGAACCGAAAAGCACCTAGGGTCAGGCTACCTATATTGCAGTTAGAAATAACCCAAGGGGGACTAGCGCTACCAGATATTCGTACTTATTATTCGGCGGCAGTTCTCGATCTTTCAGCACGACTACTAGATCCTAATGGTTGGTCGGAAAGGTTTTTTTATGATAGAATGATTCAGGAGTCGGGTTCGCAAGTTTCTATTTTTCTAAAAACAGCTAAACTACCCAAAAAGACCCGTAATAAGACTATTCGGGATTTTTCTGATAGACTCCAGACCTTCTTTAAACAAGCTGGGTTTGGTGGATTTTATTATCTCAATCTGGAGGAACCTAAGGTTCTAGGGCTCCAAATCCATTCCACTAAATGTAAATGATGGAAGGACTGTGGTCTAGGTGAATTGGGTTCCTTTTTTGCCTCAGGGAAATTCATTACTTGGCAGGAGGTCTTAGTGAGATCCGATAATCGTTTAGCAACGGGTTTCTTGGAGTACCTCCAGATATTAAACTTTATAAATAAATACAATATGGCAACATGTGGGACATTGTCTGCTCTGGCCAACGCCTTATATAAAATTAAATTAAAAGGCGTGGGAAATTGGTATACTCTACTAAGAAAAGGCCAAGAGTCCCCTCTGGTCGAAGAAATTCTCAGTAAAATAACTCGTGAAACCAATTGCTCCTTCACGAGACAGGAGTGGGAACAAATTGCTCAGTTAGGAAGTAAGGCTCTTAGAGTAGCCAATTTCAAAAGGATGTCTTTTTTATCTCGCTTGCTGGCTTACTACACTCCGAAGGTTCTTAATAGACGCTTTTCCGAAGTAGATAATAAATGTTTTCGTTGCCAGCTTCAAAATGGGGGAGATTGGCTTCATATATTTTATACATGCCCGAAGCTTGAAGTTTTTTGGCGTGAGATTTTCGCGGCAATGAGCTTAGTAATTAGAAAAGAGCTTGAACCTGAAACTGAGGTGGCTCTTTTTGGCTTGTCGAGAAAAAGAACTGATTTGTCTAACGCCGAAGAGTCTTACGTGGCGATTTGTTCGTTAGTAGCCCGCTCCTTAATTCTTCAAAATTGGAGATCTGAGGATATACCATCATACGCGAAGTGGGTGAATAAAATGCAAAAGATAAAAAGGTATGAAGAGGCCTATGCCAAAAGAGTCGGGGCAATAAAAAGGTTTACTAATACCTGGAAATTTTGGGATAGTGATCCATCTATGTATGCCACATAGCACTTTAGCACTTGGTTTTTATTATTGTTATTAATTAGATACATTTTTAATATAGGTATTTTTAGCACTTTAAAAATCTGTCAGCACCTTATTGAATTAGCGATTGTAGGAAGCACTAAGCACTTTTTTTTCTTTTAGGCCCGTGGCCATGTGAAGCTGAGATTGTAGCGTTGTAGGGACTTTTGTAAAGTATATCGATTATGTATATAGGTAATTAATGTCCTATGTATTGGGAGGCCAGGCCAAATATATACTGGTTATCTTGCTTATTTTGCACATTTTGCACTATTTGCACAATTGAAATTGTATATTTAGGTAATCAATGTCCTATGTATTGAGAGACCAGGTCGAATAATATAACTTATAGGCCTCTGGTTATCTATTTTGCACATTTTGCACTATTTGCACAACTGAAATTGTATGTATAGGTAATCAATGTCCTATGTATTGGGAGGTTTGGTTGAATAATGTAATTATTATAGGCTTCGGGTTACCTTGCGTATTTTGCACATTTTTGCACTATTTGCACAACTGAAATTATGGATATGCATACTTTTGTCTAAAGTTTGATGGTTTATAATTATTTTCGATTTACTGCTCATGGATTATTGTTTGTTTACTGTGTTTGTTGTGTACTGGTTTTGTTGCTCTCCTGCTCTGCTCAATAAAAAAAAAAAAAAAAAAAGTCGAGAGAAGCAGGCAAAAAGTTGTGGGGAAGACCACCCTAAGGATGACAGGTCCAACAGTGAGGCACAAGTGTATTGTGTTACATTTGTCAACAGGAGTACTGAAGAGAGGAGATGGTCTACAAGCCGTGCTTCAAAGCTCCAACAAGTGCTTTGGGTTTTCCAGAGGCATCTGTTATAGTTGACTTCCAGAGGTGATGAAGCTTCTACATGAGGAGCAGACCGCTTTTAGGGCCCTGAGATCATCCAGGTGTGTGTTTTGTGAAAATTCATTTTTGTTGTTGAATGGCTCACTTGTTGTTGGTTCAAGAGTATAACAGTAAGATGTACGCTTCATAGACCACTATTTTAGGGGGTGGATGAGATTCAATATTTACTTTCGGATTAAAATATGATTTCAGGAGCATATTTACAGTTGCTTTGAGGTTGGTTGCAGTTTTCAGGGTGAGTGGGTCTTCCTTGAAAGTGTCAATTGGGAATTCCGAGAAGAAGTACTACTGTAGTTTTATGGAGTTTACTTAATAGATAGTGAATAGATTTTCTGTGGTAGATGTGATATGAACACTCTAGAGGTGTGGTGTGACGGGTGGTATTGGGGTGTATTTCTGGGGAAAACCAAATCTAGATGTTTTCCTTTGGGGAGCTTTGGGCCAGTGATCAGTTGAATGAGGTTATAGTGTTGATGAAGATGACAGATGATTTTGATGTCGTCTTGGTGGATACAACTTCTGGGAGTCTGAGGTACCCCTAGAAAGCAATTGTAATGTTTGGTGAACAAAGTGGGGATGTGGTCAGTAACATCTTTGGGTGACAGTTTTTCTGGGCGCAAAAGGCCTATAATTTATGTATAATTTGACTGTTTGGAAGGCAGAGAGGGTAGAGTGGCAGGCAATGAGCTCCACGGAGTTGATGGTGGTAGGTTCTTGGAGTGTAAAGGATGAGGAAAGCAATGTATAGTAGTCTTTGGAGACAGGGGCATCTAGAATGTGTAAGGTAGAAAGCGTGAGCTTTATCTCTGTGATAAAGTTTGTGTTTAGCTGGTGCTTGGTGATGGTATCTGCAATGTCTGTGATGTATCACACTGTGACCTGGACAAAATGAGGTCCGAGTTTCACCATGGAAGTGAGTAAAGGAAGAAAAAAGAAAGAGAAAGAAGCCAAAGGGGAGGAAGATTCAATAGTGAGAAGATACAGATGGAGAGGGATTACCTGAAAATTATCATTTGAAAAATGGAGCAAACAAGAGAAAGATCGGAGTCAAGGTCACCTAAGGAAGAAGATGGAAGGCCAAGGCTTAGCAGACGATACAAGGAGATCGAAAAATATCGAATTATAAAGGTTTTTTGTGATGAGGTTATGGCAAATTTCAACAAGGTGATACTGTGCTCAATTAATGAGGAAAAGCTGGGGGTTACACCATGGTCAAATATGCAGAAAAAAGAAGAGAAGATTTTTTCTGCAAGAAATTCCTCAATTATGGTTGAAAAACGAAGTCAAAACTTAATAGCACTCCACACCCGACCGCAGAAACATTATTTCCACATTGATGGGATAATTCATGGAATTACCAAAGACTTCTGTAGGAATGTCAGGCTATACATGCCTACTGAAGATGAACAATTTGGTTGTTATTTGTTTTGCTCAGTAATGCATTTATGCAAATTAGAAATTATCAGTTCTAGGACAAATGCAAATTATCATTATCCCAGTTCATTTGGACAAGGGGGAATAAAGCCAACTGTCAAATGAGCATTCATGAATACCAAATCGCCTTCCTTTAAGGCAGTCATTGTTCGGACTGACGACCAATTGCTCCGGTGAATTAAACTATTTAAGACGCACTTACCATGATATCTCCCTTCAGCAACTGCGCAGGCTCTATAGCAATGCAGATTCGGCTTTGGTTTTCAGGTCCCACATTGCTATGGATAAAATAAAAGGAAGAGGAATCAGAAATAGCCTCTACAAAGGGCTTTTTCAGACTGCTTGTGCTGGCAGCACAACTGAACTTACTAGATTCCTGATGTATACACTGGCTGCATGGCCTGGTAGATCTTCAAAAACGGTCTGCAGACTGTTAGGGACAGCAAAAGGACAGCATTAGTATATGTGAGCTTTAAATGTAAATGGTAAAGCCATAAAGCAGGCAGAGGGAAGGAAGTGTTGTTGATTAGAAAAGAGAAAATAGCACAAAAAGCAATTGCATACAATGCACAACATTGAAATGTGTGGGATTTCGAAACAATGAGTTCTGGAATGTCTATTGCAGGTGTACATTTACAAAACGGAATGACAAACAATATTGGCAATTTATTTGTATATAATTTAAGGACGTTTTCCAGGGTACAATTATTGATGCAGTTGAAAAGAACACAATAGATTGTGTATTTCAGTATATATTTGGGAATGCTGATAAAATAGACTGCACTAGAGAGATGCTTCACAACTGGAAATGGTATGGGATTCTACATGGACAGTTACAAAACAGACATGAACATTATTGGAGAATTTTTGTACGAAGGAGTAGCAATGCAAAATATTTTCAGTATGTAGTGCAAAATTCTGAGTAAATTAATGGGGGGGTCTTTGAAGGCAGAGGTTCTTCTGATAAATTTACAGATTCTCTTATTTAATGCACTACTTAATAAAAAGAGGACATCGTGTCAAATGATGCTCATTTTCTCAAGGTATGAGATAAATGTTGAATGCTGACATGCACTGTCCAGTCTGGCATTCTGCAAGGTGAAGCGACAAACCTCTACTTAAAGGTGCGCAGAAATGTATGCCTAATGTGAAAATCACTCTAGGATGACGCAAAACGTGGCAAGTAACTGGCCAAGTGCCCTACTCTCGTCTCACTCACTAGTGACATACGGCAAGCACGGATTTAGGTGCTGATTGCAGCACAAGGCTAAAGACCGACCCTACCAAGAGTTTCTGGATTATCAACTGATGAAATAGCGGGTCTGCCCTTGAAATTATATTAAAAAAATAATGCGGGCAGAAGGCATTGCGGCAAGCTGTGGTTACGGCCCTGTAAATTTAGTTAATTGGTGATGCTACGCCACTATATCTGTTTGTCTTTGTGTTACTGCCTACAGGAAATGGTTTCATCAAAATTTCATAGATTTTAGCTAAGCACAGACCTATCCCGGGGATCCATAAAAAGGGCAACAAAATTCAACAAAAAACCTGGAAGCTTCCTTACTCCTGTCAATGTACAAGCAAAATAATGTTTAGGAGTGTGATATGTACCGCATCTCAGGGCTTTAAGTGGGATGAAAAAACTGGTGGGTCTCTCAAAGGGGCGTCGATGATATAACTAAGGGCGTGGCCTGAAACACTTAAGTTAGAAATCTCTGCTTAGCATTATGTGCCGCCTGACTGGTATTTTGCTGCTTCTTTCTGTCTTTGCATCCAGATATTCAAAACTAAATGTAACCTACACCTACAGCAGACCAGGACTATTGGCTTTGTCAATGGTTGTTAATTGCGTAAGATAAATAAGCAACAACAATGACATCTTTGTATAAAATATTTACAATGCTTCATTTCTGAAATGATGAGACTGTGAAAGAACTGTAACGAGTCCCTTTAAATATACATCAAAGGAAGTGAAGGGTGGTACTGCTGCCAAGTTAAGATTTTTTTTCTCACTCGGAGGGTAGGGGCAGTAATAGAGAACCCAAAAAGGACCCGTCTCACCCACTGCTTTATAGAACTGCCGGTGCTGAGCACCGACGGGACCCAGCCCACTTAAAGCCCTGATGCACCTGTTAAATATCGACACCCTAGGGTTCGGAATTCACCAGGTGTGATAAATAGCCCACACTATGAGTTTTCTCTGGTGAAATGGGGAATAACATTCAGATTGTGGTGTTATACGCATCAAAATATGCAAGCCCCGGTATTAAACAGATGTGTGCATGGGTGTCACAATATACCGGGATACTCAGAATAGAAGGTAGAATGTAAACAAGAGGCATGGAGGCGAGTTCTCAGGGAATGCAATTAAATACACATTTTCTAATTTATGAATAAGTCGAACTCTAGAAACGGAATTTGTGGTGCATGGAACTCCAAGAACAAAATGGCGGTAATTCATTGGTATTTGTTGTGCATTTAAGGAAAGGCAGACTTCATAACAAGGTTTTTTAGGTAACAGGAAAGCACAGGGAAAAACGGTCTATTCAAGAGATCACGCATGTAGACATCACACCCAGACTCAAACACGAGGCAATGCAAATTAAAAGTCGCAAAAAGGATGTTTGAATAGGAGTTCGGTACTCACTGAATATATAATTAATCTATTTTCTAAAATAAAAATCTTTACTCTCTTATTGAACTTGAAATGATTATTTCTTAACTGTTCGTGGCAAACCAGCAGCCCACTAATCATGCTGCTAAGTTCAATTACTTGCAAGCATAATGAAAATTTCCCTGATAAAGATAACTTAGATCCTGTACAAAAATTACGATGATTTTATTTGCCAAATACAATTGTGACGAGACATTAAAGCAGTTAACCTGACAAAAAATCCAAACGTCAAAGCGCTTCAATTTGACACATCAATTTCGCGCAGCCTGCTAAATGTAGCAGAAGTGCGTTAATAAAGAGGTAAGCTCTGCTCTTCGAAAGTTAGCTTGTGATGCTGTTTATGTTTGTATAAAGGTCTAATAGTAAACATGTTGTGAAAATATGAGCTCATTCAAGTGTCATTAAAATTACTCTTGTGCAGTTTCACTGGAATAGGTTGCTTAGGTCACATTTACATTCTAGTCTCCAGCAATGGGTTCTACGAAGGGGTGTCAATGTCCACTTACAGAGACTGGGCAGCCTGGAAAACGGGTCAGTGAGTTAAACACTCACTGCTGACATCTGTTGTCACCTGCCAGATACATGCTTGAATCTTACCAGAGCCAACTCAGTTTTCACTTTTCCGTAGTCTATCAGCTGAAAATCAATAAATTGTCTAAAAGGAATACCTATGATTTACAGGGTTTTGAAAATGGAAAAACTGTGTTATGTATGGCTCTCATAGAGAGCATCTATTATTTACTTCAGTTTCTGAATCTCACACCCCACTGCTTTGACACAGCAACAGTTGATTACAGAACTGGTTACCCACTGTTGTGATGCCATTGAGGCCTTCCAGGCCAGGCTGACGGGCCTACCTGAGAGCCTGTCAACACAGTTCTGCTTATTTGCTTTTGATAGAAAGCAAAAAGCACAGCTGCAGGAGGGGCAAAGAAGGCAGGGAAGGTGGTGGAGGTTGGTCAATAGTGGCAGGTGTCTTTTTTAACCTTTGGGACAGGGATGCATGACAGAGGCCCTCTTATGTATGACTCCCACATTACTCCTCTGCCACTGCGTAGCAGTTGAAAGCAGGGACAGAGGATTTTAGGGGCCATACATAACATAAAAGTATAGATGGGCAAAAAGTGAATTACGGGATGTTTTTCACCTTGGCGTTCTGAGTAACATCATAGACAACTCGTGCTTTGCACTCGTTTTCTATTTGATGTCACTCAGAACCCCTCAGTGAAAAAAATTCCGTAATTCTCTGTTATCCATCGATAATTCTTTATGTTTTTACCATCATGTAGGAAGGACGTACCAGCTTGTGGTCTTTCTGCAGGATGTATCATGTGAACAAAGTACATCCCTACCCCAGACCTCATGATACCGTTTTGTATATGCATTAAGAATGTTTATATGTTTTGCCTTTCTGAATTATCAGGGTTCTTGCATATTATGGGTTAAGAATATTTTTAGGAGGAAAGAAAAATAAAAGACAATCTAAGTGAATGTGGAAAGCACGAGAAGCTGGTCATCCATTACCCAAGTGATAATAAACATAGGATTATGATTTCATTTGTTTTTATCAGCTCTGAAAAGCTAAGTATATCCCAGAGTTATAAATGTAATGTTTTTATTGATTCTACTTACAACTTCTCCTCCTCTCCCCAAATCAGCCACATATCCACACAAATGTACTTAACTATAATTTGCCACCTAATAGAAACATGTCAACAGAAAACAATTTTAATTTGTCTATGGTTAGTTTTCATGATGAATTCTGAAGGTTACTTTGCACATGAGCAAGCATTAAAAGGAAAAGTTTTAGCTGCTAAAAAGTCCAAATCTAAAAACTGCATCCTACACATGTTTTTCATACATCCTGCATCCATCTTACTTACCGCCCACAGTGTCAAAGTTTGGAATGCCATGAAGAATCACATAGTGCAGAAAGAGAGGGGTGGCATTCATTTTCACTGATCCGGATAAGAGGCCACTTAGAAAATTAACATACCTGAAAAATATCATTAAAGGAAGAAAAAGAAAAAAAAAAGGTACATATTCAAAAAGATTTTTATGCAAAATATACTTGACTGCACGTTGGTTATGGTGGCTCTATATAACGTGTTCTAAAATAAGAACTGTTTGGATGAATTTCTCAAAGTTTTTTTAATATCTCAACCATTATCTACCGTTAGCATGTTAATTTATGCAATGCAAATATATTGTTCATTCCCTTTATTTAAAAGTGTTGTTTTATGTAACTGTTCGCCTAGCTGTGTTTCAGAGTGCTGTACAGTTGATCTTGCATCAATCAAGACAAGTCTGAAATAATGGAATGTCTTTAATTGCAACAATTTGTTCTGGGCCCTAGTTCTTCAACAAATTAAAGAAAGGCTATCTTTGATTTTTTAATTCCGATGACAATTATTTCTGAAAAACATTTAATAAAATAGGTCATGTTGAGAGCTCCTCAAATATTGCCACCTGAGAAAAGGGATCTACAGAACTATTATACTTACTGGAAGAAGTTTTATAGTTATTTATGACAGTGAAACGTGTAAAGGATACACCGGAGTCAAACAGCCATTTTACTTTCTCTATTATTATAATAGACACAACTAGTGACATATCGTATTTAATTTGCTAAACAGAAACAGATCATTTTAGTGTAGATATGCACCCCGAGACACCATCCAGCCAGAGCTAATTTTGGCCAATCTTTATATATTGGCCCTACACAGTCTGCAAATCTACTTGCTTGTTCATTCACAGATATTGCTCTTTGAGATGGTGCATCTAAGGTCTTTATCTCACACATGGACACTGACTACAAAGCAGACAATCGAGCCTTCTCGACTGTCCACTGGTTGCAGGCGCTTGTGTTCTGTACCATTGTTTTGAAGGAAGATTATATTTTTTCACATGGAGGTGAGAATGAAATATGGACGAGGTCTGCCATCAACAGTTGACAAGCCTCTCATGTGAAGGATTGGTAATGCATAAATGAAAAACAATTGCTGCACAGATGTTGTGACCCAGTCACCCACATTACAGATGCGTAGCAGCAGTGGCCGCCTAGCAGACAACCTAGAGGAGCAATGTCTATTTTTTTTGTCTGACTCTCTGTAGCAGTGGGTCCTTGCAGTGTTTGCCTCTACTATCGAGTGGAAGCTGAAAAAACGAGAAAGCAATATAACACAAGCAAGAGTTCTCACCTTTAAAATGCGAGCACTCGGCTACTGGCTTTGCCAGTGCTTGTTTGCAAAGCACCAATAAAAAAAGTAAAAGAAAATTATAAAAATACTTATCTTAAGGTATCCCAAAACTGAACATTGAATTCAATATTTTCAATCATTTTAAACTTCATGTTTGTTTTTCAAATTTCATGCAGGAAACAACAATTTAAAAAGCATGAATCCGCTTTAAAAGAACACAGAAGGTTATCTGGAGGTACTTAAAAGAACACAAAAACCTTCTGAGGAAGTGTCAGAATTTAAAGAAAAATGCTCGCCATTTACTTTCCACATGACTAGGAACAGGAACAAATGCTCCACCTATTTAGCACTAAACAGCAGCCAGGGGAGCAGGTTTATTAGCGTCCTGGAGAAGGGACCGTTTTCCAGTAATACTTCTGGCTCAAACATAGGCTGAGTGGGTGTAGAAGTCTACCCCTCCCCCAGTGCCATAAATGCTGCTTTAATGCAACATGTGGAAGGCAGAAGATAAAAGAAAAGCAACATTACAAAGTTTGCTGTATAATCAAAACTGAAAAAATGTGAGCGTTGGGGTGCTTTTACAAGTGAGCTAGGAACAAGAATGAAGGGTGGCAGAGGTGTGATGGGGGAGAGAGCAAGAAAACACATGAACTTCTATAAAGTGCTGAAAGAATTAGAAAAAGGTCGTTTCCTGGTGTGAGCCATGAAAGAATTTAAGTCAGCCATCCGAAAGAATGGTAAATAAACTATATCCGGGGAGGGAAAATACTAGAAGGAAAACTTTTGAATAAGAAGCAGGCAAATGAGATTGACAAGAAATCCAACAAATGCTATGCAATGGGTTTAACCAAAATTTACTGCAAGTAGTGGCATTGTGGACAGTGGATTTCAACAACAGACAGCTAAAAGCGGTTTGCAGATGAGACATAAAAACGAGAATTAAGGGCTCAATAAGGAACCATCTGAAGGCATCCAGAAATACACTTCAAGATTGTAAAACATGCTTGGATAGCTGTGATCCCACAATGGGGATGTGCTGCTTCTAGTGCTCCTGATGGGATGCCAGAAATATAATCTCGACAAAATACAAAAAAGTACTTTTTATCAGAGAAAACAGACATGCTTACTGCAGTCACAAACCAGCCCTGAAAATACCATAGTTAAGTAAATACAACACTACGTTCAAACAAACACAGACAGAAAGCGACTCAGAACCCCACCTATGGAAAGGGGCATTAAGGGGTAAAAGACAACCCACACATGCCACAAGAGGTAGGAAAATTAGGCAGCAGTAGCCCACTTGGCCAGCTTCTACGCAAAGGCCCAAGACCTCCTCTACAGGAATACAGATATCAGGAAAATGGACTGCGAGTTTGGAGGTAGGTATATACTTATTTTTTACACTTCAGGGTGGTGCACAAACTACAAACATCAGAAAGAGAAGGAATCCGAGTGAAGTCCCATTGCATGACCCGTGCTCATGGCACCATCTTTAAGGGAACTTGATATGGAGCAAGGTTGACATGCATGGGCTTTTACTAACCAGTTTCAGCCTAAAGCAAATTACACAAAGGAAGGATGAAGGCGCTCCCACCTTTTGAGCGTGGAAGACCTGTGAAAGGTTCACAAGAAGAACCTAAGAAAGACACTGAAGCAGAAACAAGATTCAGGTGACGTCTACAGTTTCAATAATGTATGCCTTAAAACCTAACCTCTGCAGTGATGTCACTGACAAGTATTTCAGAACTCCTGACCTGCAGAGTGTGTTTCTCGCCCGGAGGTCGTGAGATTTCTCCTGGCGCCCCAAGACAAAAAGAGCAGAGGGACATGTGTCCGTCAGCACTCATCACATTACTAAATCTCTCTCTTTCAGGCGCAGATGTTCCATTTTGGGTTTCTCGCCTCCAGCCATGCAGGTCTTTAATGAAACTAGTGACTGAAATGTCCTGTCGACACTTCTGTTATTGGCACAAAAACCAGACCATGGACCCTTCTGTGAAAAAAGTAATTTTTACGCTCAAAGTTATTTGCTGATAGTTTTATGGTTGTACTGACAATCAGAAACACAGCGCAGCAGAGGGCACCATGATATTTGGGGGTGAATAATGCATACATTTAGCAATAGGACGTACAATTTCCAGTTGTCAGGTGTTGCATTACCCCAGAATACTGTCAGAAGTATAAGTGAAGGCTGGAGCAGACGAAACCGCACCTGGTGGCTCAGTGGACTAATGTGTCTATTGCAAGATCAGCATTTCCCGCCGAGGGCACAAGTTCAAATCCCAGCCGGTCCTCGCCGCCTGTCCTCCTCCTGATGTCCATAAGCTGAGTATTATTGAGTTTGGTAACAGTAAACGTCCGTCGTCTGTATGAGGTGCCATAATACACCAAGGGGTGAACATGTGCTGTAAAATATGCCAGCTGTTATTTCAAATACCTTGCTGTTCATTCTCAGAGCAGAAAGGTAGGTCTACTTACATGTGTTTGTCAGCGTAGAGGCACTTTTGAGTGAATTAGGCTGCATGTAGTGGAATAATGCAAAACGGGGGGTGGGGGGCTCCCTGAAAAATGAGATGAGCCTTGCACTCTTACCCTCTCTCTTTGCAGAGGCCACCATGAAGGTTCCATATATATATATATATATATATATATATATATATATATATATATATATATATATATATATATATATATATATATATATATATATATATATATATATATATATATATATTTATTTATTTATTTTCCCAAGAGTTTCCCCAGATGCGAGACCGCACTCCGTAGTAGGTTGGTAACAATCCTTCATTCTTTAAGACATGTGGCTTTCCCTCCCCGTATCTCGTCCCTGGCCTTACTCGTTTCGAAGCGTTCTTAGCTTCTCATCAGAGGCCCGTGCAGCAGGTTTGAATTACAGCATTACCACACCCCCCCCCCCACACGTCTCCATCAATTTATGGGCTTCCGGTGTGCCCTCACAATGGATAACTATTACTAATGCACGCTGGGGAATGTAGTCCATTACGCCAAATCATACCCTCCAGTGGGTTAACCTGCCGCACTCAGTATAGGACAACAATGTTCACAGCCCTCTAGTGGGCTTCAGGAGAAAACTCCACATGTCTGCTTGAAACGCGTCAGGCCAGGGACGAGATACGGGGAGGGAAAGCCACATGTCTTAAAGAATAAAGGATTGTTACCAACCTACTACGGAGTGCGGTCCCGCATCTGGGGAAACTCTTGGGAAACAAGTATTCGCGGCGCTTCCAGGCCGCGGGGACGACGCACCAAATCGAATTAAAGATGGACCCGCAAGTGAACATTCATGTTTGCATGGGCGGAGTGGGTAAATCAAGCAGACATGTGGAATTTTCTCCTGAAGCCCACCAGAGGGCTGTGAACATTGTTGTCCTATACTGAGTGCGGCAGGTTAACCCACTGGAGGGTATGATTGATTTGGCGTAATGGACAACATTCCCCAGCGTGCATCAGTAATAGTCATCCATTGTGAGGGCACACCGGAAGCCCATAAATTGATGGAGACGTGTGGAGGGGGTGTGGTAATGCAGTAATTCAAACCTGCTGCATGGGCCTCTGATGAGAAGCTAAGAACGCTTCGAAACGCGTCAGGCCAGGGACGAGATACGTGGAGGGAAAGCCACATGTCTTAAAGGATTGTTACCAACCTACTACGGAGTGCGGTCCCGCATCTGGGGAAACTCTTGGGAAACATATATATATATATATATATATATAAATATATACAGAAACTGCCCAACTGACACCAGCACTCCACTTTTTTAGTGTGTATAGCATTTACATACGAAGGCCCTCATTAGGATGAAAGTTGGGCGGTCGGAGGCTTTCCGAGCCTCACTGCGATTTCGTCCGCCGCATTACAATGCAGACGGTCGAAAGTGAAACCGGCAGGTCATTCCGGAGATCAGCACGTAATCTCTATGGATGGCGTTTCCGCCGTAGGGATTACATGTTGGTTTCCAACAGGCTTTCCATGTCGGGCTTTCTCACATGGAAAGCCTGTCAGAAAGTGACATTGGGGGACCCTAGCAGGGTCCTCTTCATCCTGCCGCCTCCGGTTGGGGGCCGTTAATCCCTGCACTGTATGGCAGGCACCTTGAGGTACCTGCCACGCGATGCAGTGATGAGCAGATTCTCCCATTTGTCTATGGTAGCTTGTGCTACGGCCGGTTTACAGGCTTGTAATCGCGGTGTCGGGACCGCCGATCGGAGGTCAGTCGGTCCCGAGACCGCAACGGTGTTGGGCGGACGCAAGTCCACCCAACATCGTAATTAGGCCCCAAGTGTTTGCCCTTTGGTAACACTCTAAATAACAGGTGGCTCATTTTCTTAATTTGAAGGCCCTCAACATACAGTGGCATAGCTACAGCTTTTGCCGCCCATGGCGGCCCCTGCTTTTGCCACCCAGCGGCTTCGGGTGGGGGATGTGGGGTGCTGGCGATTCCTGCATTCGTTTGCTGCCCCGCGATGCAAGGGCCGCAGGTAAGAGCGGGAAGGGGGCCGCCCGGGGCGAACCGCCCCCCTTACTACGCCACTGTCAACATAACAACTCTCTGAAAGATGAAAGGGTGGGTGGCCCTGGCTGAATTAAAAAATATAAAATATAAAAAGTTATTCACTAGACCCAGACTTCCTTAAAATCAGAAAAACACTTTCAGTACTCGATTATACATTTTATTAGATAACGAAATAATTTTACTCTGAAAAATTATTTGCACAGAAATCTATTTTATAAAAAGTCTCATCTAAATTAACATGCTGCTCCATTGGCAAACATCGCATACGATTAAAAGGACAACCCCTTGTAAAAACACAGATATAAAGATGAGCGACTAGACAATTAGGTTAATAGGTTTCTTCTAATCTGGCAGAACTTTAAGGTGTGATTTGGAGATCACAGCCCATGTCAGCAGCAAGCGCTTAACTCACTGATCTATAAATTTGGGTAAATGAATTCGGTGCTGAGAGCTCAACTAGGCCACCTCACAGCTGTACAAACACCTTCCACCTACCACCCACCCACGTTACGTCACTGACTGCGCAGTACCACGAGGCAGGCATCGTAATGCCACATACAGGCAAGGGCGGCTGGCACGGCTCACGTGTGGGGTGGGGGGGGGCTGGCATGCAGGTGGGGAGGGGCGCGGGCTGCATTTAAAAAATGATCAATAATAACACTTACCTTGCCACCACCACTGGGTCCCGTGTCTTCTCTCCTGCCCGCCTGTGTCCGACTCCAGGTCGGAACAGGAAGCCAGGCTCCTACCCCCAAGTCAATCACGACGCTGCAATGCAGCATTGTGATTGGTCTGAGCGCCGTGATACGAAGCTCAGGCAGGGGCTGGAGGGGCGTGCAAGTTCTTCATGCAGGCTGTAATGCAGCCTGCATGGAGAACAGGGGAGTGCGCATGACTGTTCTGGGCGGCCCGAGAAGGCCGACCAAACAGTCATTGCACACAGGAGTGTTCTACCACTACTCCCTTGCTCTGCAGCCCCACCCCCTTACGTATGCTGCAGCACTAGAAGGACAAAATAAAATGATAATTACATTACGTTATTATCATTTTATTTTCTCCTTTCTTTTGCTGGCAGTGGGGCGACGCTACTCCGTCTTAGCGGAGGAGCCGCCACTGCGTACAGGTACATTTATTTAAAGCAAAACATCCCTTTGTTGTTGCAGGAGGTCTGTTATTGGTTGCCTCACACACTTCCAGTACTCCTCTTGTTAAAGAGGTGCTCATAGAATGCTTGGTTGCTAGTCATGTCCAGCAAGTCCTGCCCTTGTGGAACTAAAGGCACCAATCAGGCAGAGGTCTACTGGGGCTTATTTCAGTCATATAGCCACAATATCAGTCGGACTGTTCACGTTCTGGAACACTCAAATCGTGGGAGTGACTGCGTAATTTCAAACTGAAAAAAGACAACCAGAAGTTTTGTAAAAACGCTCTGATATTTCACAAATTGTTCTCAAAATTCTGAAGCGCTGCAGTAAGAGGTTGCAAGTTCAGTGAATGGTGCGGACAGCAGTGTATTCTTCCTCTCGAGGGTACTTCTAGCCAGAATGCAGGACTTCTTCGCTATCTGACACATTACCTTACAGCAGAGTTTGACATCCCCCTTATGCCTTAGCACAGTCCCAAGGGAGGTGGCCAGCAGAAAGTCTCATGCATTCCAATGGGTAACATGGTATAGTCAGTCTGACCAAATGCCTGTAGTCTACTTGTTACCTGCGAAAGGGGGGCTTTGCCTCTCAATTCGATCTGATATTCATTTTCAATGACCTCGTAGGACTGCAGGTTTTGAAAAACATTTAATTAATGTGCCAAGAACCCAGGAAAGGTGCACTATTAAGCGTCTTTCATTGAAAGCATTACTCATTCGATGTCAAAGAGTGCTGTCCGTGGTTAGCAGAGCCAGACCCTCAGAATACAGGGAGGTACCTTGCAAAATTCAGGCAAAGCTACATTAACAGAGAGCGCAGACGCAAAGCTACGATTTAACAGTTTGCTTGGTGACTTGTTTGCATGTTAATAAACCTCATCTGATCCATGCACTAGTGATGCATGCTTGGGCAAACCCCATAATAGAAGACCTGCTGAATGAATGCACACATCACTTCAAAATAGAAACCCCCAAAATGCACAGATAATGGGAGTGCTGCTGCAGGTCAAAGATGTAAGGTTTCTGTGGTGCCGTACTACCATTTTGTTATGGTCCAGTAGTGCTTCTGCACTACAGATGTGCACACATCTATTTCTTTACTTGCTGCTCTCGTCTTTCTCGCTCCAGTCCGTCTGCTTTAAACCCTCTTCTCGCCCCTCCCCCTTCCATGGGCAGTTCTGGGAAGCACACATTGTGTACAATGGTGCTTCTGTTGAGTGAGCCGACTTTCTGCTAAAGACATTTACTTTAAGAAGACTCTTTGTACCCCCCTTGATGGATTCTTAAACAGTCCGGCTTCATAATTAAAGCACTCTGCTGCTGCTTGGACCTTGATCTGCACCACGCTCAATATGCACAATTAATTATAATAAATAATACAATCTCAAACACAGCTAAAAATAAACCAAGATATACGTTTTTGAACATAATCCCTTCATAGCAAGGATTTTGCGATGGAAGGCAAGGACCCTCTAATGAGCAGTTCATTGATGTGTTTAGGTAATGAAAGGGCTGGTAAATTAATTCATTAGATTTCCAACAATAAGATTTTCAGCCCCCTGTGTCATTTCCAAACTCCTCTACGTCTACACCGATAAGGCTCCACCGTCCTCCTAATTAGGAGACGGCGAAGCCTCATGATATAATAGGACCTCCTGAAGCCTGAGATATAGCTCAGTTGCATGAGCACATACTGCAAAGACTTTCAGGTCAACAGAATCAATAACCACCGGTTGTTCAGGGGTCAGCTGCTCACCCATAGCAAATTCGTAAACAACAGACAATTCAGTAGTGGAATGTACTGTATAAACTGCCAATAAAAATGTGCCTTTAGGAAAAGCCCAGATACAAAGATCTAGAATCTGCATGAATAAATATTTCTGGGACCCTTTATTTGGCTCTCGGGTCACAGATACCGTAAAATATGCAAAACAGTAGTCTGGTTAATCATGCAATTTTCTAAATTTCCACCTCACATTTTGGTAAAACTACAACAACACTTTAGTTTACTTGTGCTGAAACATATTGTTCCTTATGTGCATCACCCTAAACTATCTTGCTGCTGGGGTGGGACATCACAGCAAAGCCACGAAGGTGGACTTCCAGCTGTTTCTGTTGCTAGCTTTTCCTGCTGCCACAGACAGCCACTAGGAAGTTTAGACCAGGTATAGAATTATTTAGGAGAACGCGGGGGCTGCTTTCTATTAATTTTTTTAGCAAAGCAGATGAAGGACTTCATAGCTTGTTAAGCATGTTTCAAATAAATAACGGGTTTCAACATATAACTTTGCCTTCTGATGCACAAATAGCTACCAGCCATGATCAGCTTCTGAACCAATAATTTCATCCAAACAGCATGGCTGTTCAATAGCATTATTAAATTTAGACTGTAGATGAGAAACCATGTGCCCCAAAACCAGACATTCCTAAGAACCAATAGGCCATTCAGCTACGGCTTATCACCAATTTATCCTGTCATTTTGTTTTCTCAGTAGTGCTATAACGTGGATGCGACCTCTGCCATGTGTAGCACTAAGACTTGGTGTTCATCATCAAGCAATTACCATTGGCTCAACGGAGTAGGACAAGGTAGACCCAATGAATAGGAGTGGTCATATTTATGTTAAAACTGGTTTTTCTCAGGTCCAGGTTTGCATCACCTGCCCAAAACGAGGTATTCCTTTCATTTCCTTATATGTCATTCAATACATGCACAAATAACTTCCACAGATGAATTTATGTAGATTAGTGGCCATTTCAGAGACGTTTGCATTGCTGGTGTGGGAGCCTTACCTTCTATTGCTCTCTATCAGATTAAGCCTGGGCGTAGTTCGCTGAGTTTTGCTACGCGGAACTTCGCGAAGTTACAAAAAAACTCTGCGAAGTTCCGCAAGTGGCGGAGTGTAGAGTGAACTGCTGTTCGCGCTGGTCTTTCTGCAGCTCGGGTAGAAATTCTACCCGAGCAGTAGCTCGCGCTCGCGAACTTACCGTTTGCGAGAGCGAGCGGGGAAAAAACTTAGGTGAACAACGCGAAGCAGGATTTTATTGCACTCTGCGAGCTCCGCGGAGTGCGGAAAACTCCGCAAACTCTGCGAACGGAGCGGAGTTCAACGGCCATGCCTATATCAGATGCATTTTAAGAATGGTAAAATTCACACCGCAAATCCACAGACATTCACAGAAGTGCTGCAAAGTGCAAAGCATGTCAGAATAAGATTTCCTCACCAAGTCTTACTCAGAATATGTATTCTAAGAATATGATGACTAATTAGGTTTCTAAGCACTGACGGGGTGTGGCGTAATAGGAATTACTTTTTGGAATGCATATATAAAATAGGAATGCTGCCTAGGGAGGGGTGATATAAGTATTGCTAACTAAAGGTTAAGGTGACGCTGTTATGGCGACTGTCGAAAAAAATATGTAGGAATATGTGCGGTACCTCTTTTGTGATGGCTGCATTAAAGCTGAAACTTTGTCATCAAAGAACTTCTTCATTGCAAATCGGTCCAAAGCTTGGTCGGCACTGCAAAAACAGAACGAGGCAAGTCTTGAAACAACAGCTTACCATCTTTTTCCTATTTTAAGGAAATGAGCCCTAAAAGGTCAGTTCAATGCAATTCCCAACAAACGCAGCCCAACATTCGGACTAACCTGCTTCTCCGCCACTAAAGCCTTGATGTTGGCTTGCCAGCTGAACGTCAGCCCCATCAAAGCTGCTTTTATTCCTTAATAGTCATTCTCTCATGGCCCTGGTCAAACAAATCATGCCTCATGGCAGACACTCAGGATGGTTTTGATGCCCGTCTCACAGATTGCAACAAATCTCTAGCTTTCGCAAGCATTGCATTGTCAAGGAGTTCCAAACTGCCCAGTACCAACTTAGAGCCCACCAGAGCGTTAAATATTGCCTTCTGGCAACCAGCTTCTGAGCCACATTTCAGGCCCTCAGTCTTTCCCATTGACGGTGGAGAAATGGCCTGCACATAGGACTCTGATGTTGTCACATTACCCAACTCCCACCCACCACAGAGGTGCTTTTTTCTCGCAGCAGCATGCCGGAACAAACAACTAAAGAAATTGAATGACACTGGCCGGATAGAACTGCTCTTACTCTCCCTTCAAGAACTCATCCAGTTAAAGGCCAACAGTGCCTTCTACAACTAACTGGCATACAAACTGTTCATCTTTAGCCATGTCTTCACAGGACTCGAAACCCATAAACTGTACAAAGGAAGAATGCATGAACAAGTCTTTTCAAAGTAGAACCCCACATGAGCCGTGTTTGATATTCAGATTCTTCCTGTCTCTCTGTTTGCGAGCCCACGCATTCTGGTGGCCATACCCTTGATGGCATTTTCTCAGATTGTCCTTTTATTCATGTTTCCCCCGCTCTACCGCTAACATGGTCAGACCATAAGGCCGTAATGTTCCAACTGAACTTAGTGGGCCACAGGCTGGAGGAACCTATGATTCCACCTACTTCCAGTTACCGACCTTGGCACCTAATTTCAGAAGCCCAACTCATGAGGACACTAACTGAATCTAATAAACCAATATCTCTTGATCCTGATCAAGCCAATGAAGACTATCATCAATGGATAAGCGAGTCCATTAGCAGTATAGCTCCGACTAAACGTGGCAATAATAACCGAACAGTTCCATCTGAACGATGGTTCAATGAAGAGCTCAAACTGGCCAAACAGTCATGTAGAAGACTAGAGAGAAAGTGGAGGCTGAACTATAGTACTGAGGATAAAGATCTTTATAAGGGAGGACTATTACGCTATAAAAAGCTGCTGATCAAAACTAAATCCGACTTCTTTATAAATAAAATTAACTCAGCATTGAACACTCCCAAAGAGTTATTTTCTACAGTGCTCAAGCTAAGCAACCCCCTACCAGCCAGGAATCCTAATGCTGATGCCACCTTTTGTAACAGACTTGCTACATTTTTCAAAAATAAGGTAGAGGCTATTTTTAATGGTTTAACTTCTAGCCCGAATCCAGTAGGAATCTGCTTGAACAATAACCCAAAGTTAGCAGCTTCCAATGGGCCCAAAGCAGGAAGTCCCATCAGTGAAGCCAACTCCTCGGAAACCGATCTCTTAGTGCCCTCTCTATCCAGGAATACCACTCTTTCGGCATTTTCCCCCCTTACAATTGGTCAAGTAACCAACCTGTTTAGTCAAATTAAATCAGGATCGCCGCTGGACCCCTGCCCCCCTAGAGTTTTACAACTAGCCCCTGCTATAGTCCCTGGACACCTCCTAGTGATGTTTAACCAAATGCTCCACCTAGGTTACTTTCCCAAAAATTGGAAAATTGCATCAATTCTTCCTCTTTTAAGAAAACCAAATCTGGACGCAGATAACCCCAACAACTACAGGCCAATCTCCCGACTTCCCTTTCCGGCCAAGCTGATAGAGAAGGCCATAAACACCGAGGTTTCTCTATTCATCCAGGATCATAATCTACTGGATTCCTCCCAGTTTGGATTCAGAAGCCAACACAGCACTGAGACAGCCTTGATCACAGCTGCTAAATACATCAGAACAACATTAGATAAAGGAGGGAACGCTGCCCTAATTTTGTTAGATCTTTCGGCAGCGTTCAATACGGTCAGTCATGAACTTCTTATCAAACGCCTGTTCGAGATAGGAATTAGAGGTACCGCTCTCAAGTTCCTCGGATCCTTTCTCACTGACAGATCGCAGTTCGTGGAACGTAACGGTCACAGATCCACCTCTTTTACTCTTCCCTGTGGGGTACCACATGGGTCGGCTTTGAGTCCCACCCTTTTCAATCTGTATGTTACCCCGCTAGCCTCTCTGATCAAGGGCCTAGGGTTCTCTGTTGTGTCTTATGCTGACAACACTCAAATTGTAGTGTCAGTCACAGAAAATCCTGACAGCACGGCAGAACGTTTCCACAACTGCATGTCACAGATTGGTTGCTGGATGTCCAGAAATTGTCTGAAGCTGAATTCAGATAAAACTGAAGCGTTGCTGTTTGGCAATCAGCCATCATTTTGGTCCCCTAGTTGGTGGCCTCAAGAACTGGGTGTGCTCCCAACTCCTGTGTCTAAGGTGAAAAACTCTCCTTTGTGGGACATGCCAATGCCATCACCTCGTCATTTTTCTTTATTTTTAAATCACTTAGGAAAGTTTTTCCTTTCATCCCTCAAGACCTACGTAAAGCAGTGATTACGGCTTTGGTCTTATTGAAAATTGACTACTGCAATGGGCTTTTTCTGACTGCCCATAAGAAAGCTCTAGACAAGCTCCAAATGGTCCAAAATGCAGCGGCCAGATTGCTTTTAGGAATACTGAAATATCAATCGGTCTCCAAGGCTCTCCCCTCACTACACTGGCTCCCGGTTAGAAAGCGGGTGATGTTCAAATCTTTATGCATAGCCTTTAAGGCTATCTTGTGGGTCCTGAATCGATCAAACAACTCTTTCAACAATACATCCCTTCTAGGACATTAAGATCTTCCTCCCAGGCTAATTTGGTTGTACCCAAATTCAGGAGAGACACCTGGGGAGGCAAGAGCTTTGCATTAGCCACTGCCAAGCTTTGGAATTCAATGCCTCTGACACTAAAAACCACAAAAAATCTGTTTACCTTTCGCAAGGCCCTTAAAACCTGGCTGTTTAACAATTAGAATTAAACAACAGGAGAGCGAGGGAAGGCAAAGAAGTCACTCTTAATCCCCCAGGTATATATCAAACAACAACTAAAGAGTGAACTCAAAAGAAACAAAAAAGGGCAAAAAAGAGAACACAAGGAAAACCATTAGTGTTTAAAAGAACCCTCACTCACCAACCTAGTTGGTGACATACTTCATCATTGGGTCCCTACCAGAGAGGCAGAGTGCCTCTCCGGTGTGCTACGACGCCTGATTACAGCGGAGCTGGTTTGCTGTGATTGGTGTAAGTGATAGTGAAAATTAAAAGATGCCTCGGTTTATTCCCAGAAAAATTTAATGGTGGAAAACCAGGCAACAGTAAAAACAACAAGTGTATTGGATGGTCACTGCCCGGCTAATTTGTCCAAGCACATCCAATGTGTGAAATGTAAAAAAAGGTGGTCAACATGTTTCTGCTTCAAGGTGCGAATAGCGAAGCTTTCATCAGGACCAACCCACCACGGCGGTATGTGCACGCTAAGGCACACCCTAACCTGTGGGGGTATAACAAATAAACTCACGGTTTACTTGTTCAGACCTTCAGAACTTCTGAAAGCCATTATAAATGGGAAGTTAGACTAAACTCTGCAACATGGGTCCCAGTGGGAGGCGCTTGACATCTGTTCAAGCCTTAAATGTAGTCCAGCGCCCGTTCAGCACCTACTCATAGCCCTCCGTGGATCCGATACATTCGGATCCACGGAGGGCTATGAGTAGGTGCTGAACGGGCGCTGGACTACATTTAAGGCTTGAACAGATGTCAAGCGCCTCCCACTGGGACCCATGTTGCGGAGTTTAGTCTAACTTCCCATTTATAATGGCTTTCAGAAGTTCTGAAGGTCTGAACAAGTAAACCGTGAGTTTATTTGTTATACCCCACAGGTTAGGTGTGCCTTAGCGTGCACATACCGCCGTGGTGGGTTGGTCCTGATGAAAGCTTCGCTATTCGCACCTTGAAGCAGAAACATGTTGACCACCTTTTTACATTTCACACATTGGATGTGCTTGGACAAATTAGCCGGGCAGTGACCATTCAATACACTTGTTGTTTTTACTGTTGCCTGGTTTTCCACCATTAAATTTTTCTGGGAATAAACCGAGGCATCTTTTAATTTTCACTATCACTTACACCAATCACAGCAAACCAGCTCCGCTGTAATCAGGCGTCGTAGCACACCGGAGAGGCACTCGGCCTCTCTGGTGGGGACCCAATGATGAAGCATGTCACCAACTAGGTTGGTGAGTGAGGGTTCTTTTAAACACTAATGGTTTTTCTTGTGTTCTCTTTTTTGCCCTTTTTTGTTTCTTTTGAGTTCACTCTTTAGTTGTTGTTTGTTTAACAATTAGTTCACTACCATCATGTACTTGCACCATGCACCCTGTTCTGATGTTTTCCTCACATTGGTCCACCCCCCTGGAAGTTAGCGCCTTGACACCTACGGGTAGTAGTGCGCTTTAGAAATCCTAATTTCATTTCATTTCAATAGTTCTACAAACACCACTTTACTGAACTCCTGTCCGAAAACACCTGAATTCTTTGGCCCCTTTCCACCCATGCAAAAATAACTAAACTTCTTGTAACCAGCTGCAGCTAAACCACTGGTCGCTCTACGTTGAATGTTCGCCACAACAGTGCTGTGCATATTGTGTAACATTATCAATATTACACTTGCGGTGTACAGTATGCTGCTGCTCCCTAATCATAGCTCAGCACAATAAAAACACCATTATTAAAATAAATAAAACAAGCCCAGGTGATACGGACTGCCAGCCACATCTACCCTATTTTGCTCACCAGCTGTAAAACTGCGGACTATGTAAAATCTCCTTCTCTGTCTTTGCTCGCACATATCTGTCCCAAGCCTTCGTAACTTCTTTTACATGCAAGCACCCTCTGTTCACTGCATGGTCATTAAGATGGACACTTATTAAATGTGGACTGGTGCAGTGAGGTCATTTCTTAAAGCAACAAGGAAAGTTCCACCCGCTTACCTCGCAGACACATTGGTGAAGTGCATGTACGATGATATCACGACACCTACTCTTCCCTTTCCACCCTGTTGGAGACAGAGAGAGAGCCTTGGTGATACACACTTCAAAACAATGCATTTATCAGGAAATCTGTATTTTTGTCTTTGCTTCCTTACCTGTTTTCCTGTCAGGTTTAAGTCTATTTGTCATTGTTATTATTTTTGTTTTTGGTAGATGATAAAAAAGAAAAGCACAGATGATGCACAACCTTGAGGAGCTGGGAGGCTGTTTAGCAGCTAGTCAGAGAGGAGACTGAATGGGATTAGAATTTAACCCACCACATGTGGAGCAAGCTGGTTTGGCTGACCGCGCATTCAAAATGGCGATCAATGCCATTGTACTGGTGAGAGATAGAACAGGAAATTATGCAACTAAAGCAATTGGAGAAGCGCATGAGCAATTTGGGTGCCAAGCGACTCCGTGTCAGTTTAAAAAACGAATAAAAAAAGAGCCCTACAACTAAATAAAACAAAGTCACAAGTTACCTTCACCTGGATCCATATAAAGATTTGGAAGCAAGATTTCCATAAGAATTAGAAAATGACCACAAAAAGTGCAAGTAACCTTGATTTCAAAGGGGAAAAGAGGTGAGTTAAATTTTTTTTAATCCGCTACTCTACAGGAAATATTATTTTCTTTCATCAGCCCAATACAAATTATAGTGCTGCAATAACAGAACTCAGGGAATTAAGTACTCTTTTTTTGGCTTGTGGGAATGGACCCTACGTGGAGTATGTTCGTGCATCACACGGTTTTCACAAATGGACGTTGATTAATAATTGACGAAAAACTGGATGCTCAAGTCCTTGTCAGTATCTGGCAGAGCTTGTGTTTCCAGGATCATTAATGGAAGTCGGGTACATTTTATGCATATTCCATGCAGACTTTGTATAAACCAGGTTTTCTTGGCATATTGCGAAGAATAAATATACTTCGAAAGTTCTAGAGTTCTGTGCTTCACAGTGAGCGAGGAGAATGCTTTGTAAAGTAAAACATGGACACTGGTGCTATATTTTATAATTCAAACCTTGGAGAAAGCTGTTGCGTTAAACAACACAAATGCACTTCTGCTTGTCTACTAAAGTCAATATATTACAAAGTAAAATAAATATAACCGTGTTAGAGGTCAAAAGCATAGACACTGGGTTTGGGCACATAGTAAGAACTATCAAGACAACACAGGAACAATGTTTTCCTGTCTAGTGTAGACAAGACCAAAAAAAAAAAAACACTTGGTCTCCAGTTCTACCCCTGCTCCATCCACTTTAAAACACACAAGGCAATGTATTCAGTGCTGGAGCATATGATGATGTTAATGGAAAGTGTCTTGGAGCCATGATGATGATGCTATTTCAGTTTTGCTATTTCAATGCCTTTTTGAACGAACATCTGTTGAAAATAGGGCCTCAACCCTTCATTCCTAAAGCATACCTTTGTGAATGTGCAACAAATCAAGTAATCATGTCTTAAAATAATACCTTCTGCTCACTCACTAACCGTAAGAAACTATGTCTCCTCACAGTAGCAATATGCGGCTCAGTCAAGACAAGCCCGAGCATCTTCACTATTTCTGGTATGGAGTGACAAAAAGGAAGAACCCTTAAGAGAACAGACATTCTGACAGCTTGGAGATATTCCTCTTAACTTTGGTAATCTGTCACATTTCCATTTTGTGAATGACAGTTCTATCTTGTAGTTAATGTTAATTTTGGGGTATTTTTCAAACATTCTCACAGTTTAACAAAAAAGTTAGTAAAAAATTGTAAGTTTTTAACTTAGGCATGTGACAGGACATTCATTAACTGCAGCTACTGTAATGATTTCCTTGGATGGGGTAAAAAAAAGTTAGGGAAAAGAGAAGAAAGCAAACTGTTAGAGACTACAGAAAGATGAAAAATAAAACATATTACACCAAAAAGAAGAAAGCAAAAAACGAAAAAAATGTATTGAGGAGAAACAACAGCAGAAAGCAAAATTAAAAAGAAACTGCAGAAGGGGGGGGGGGGGAAGAGACTGTATATATGTGGTGAGCCTGAACTTAGGTCAGGCATAAACTGTACTTCACAAACTTTATGAATTCTCCTACCCAATAGCTTGTGTGTTTTGGGATCTAGAACATAAAATATTAAGTCTAGTCAAAATAAAATCAAGCAATGGTTTTCACAAGGTGCAATGGAAATGAAAGGCAACCCATTAAGGACAGGTAGCCGTACATTTAGGAAAAGAAAGAAGGAGGCTGTAGGGAAAATGCAAAGAAAGGAAGAACATTATTGACACAGAAATAAAAGCAAAGAAGGAAAATTAAAAGGAGATGAAGTAGGGAAGTGTACGGGAAGGAAGAAACTAATAAGGTGGTAGGGATAGAATGGAACAGATAGAGGGAAGGCAGTAAATGCAGATCTAACAGGAAGCTAAAAAAAGGGGAGACATGAAGAAATACGTGATGAAGAAGAAAAAGGAAAAATGAAAACAAAGTGGGAATGAAGTTAAGAGTATCAATGAAGTGATCAGAAGGAACAGAAAGGAGAAACGAGAACAGACAGGAAAAAAGAAAACATATGGGAGAATAAAACAAAAGGGCAATAAAAGACAGGTGAACTCTAAAGATCAACACAAACAATAACTAGGAAACACATTCGTACTCTCAACAGTGTTCTATGCACTTCATTCCCATCCTCTGATGAACCCGAGGCATAGATGGGAGCCATAAGAGATTACGTCTCAAATACAGACACCTTGCAACTTCATACAAAACACTTCACACCTTCCATCCCTTAAGTCTCCAATCTAGAGACTATCATCTTGCAAATGTAAACATACTCTACAAGCTACTTAATGTCCCCAACCACGCTCTGAATCATCCCAGGCCCTTTCTCTGTGACAAAATAAAATATATTCCCACATGGACTTCAAAAATCTTGTAACTTCTCTCACATGTGCAACTTACCACGTACTCAAAGGTGGTAAATATATGCAAAACTAAATTGTATCTCTCTTACAGATTTTCCCTTCACTCCATGTGTACGTGCAGCTCAAAGTTTACCAAGACACGTTGGGTGCACCCCTTCAAATCTCCCACATGACACCAAAACTCTTTCCACATAGGTAGCACTATAAACCAGGGATTTCAAAAGTGGTATATGGGACGGCAAGCCCAAAAGACTTCAACTGAAACCACCCTCATGAGAGGAAGGTGATGACAAGGAGCTGTGTCCCTGAAAAGCATGACTTACCCTACAGTGAATGACCACCACATGCAGCGGGTCGCTGTTCAGCCAAGACTCCATGGCCTTGCAAATGGTGCACATCTTGTCGAGTGGAGGGGCATGGAGGTCCGGCCAGCCCACATCCATGACCTACAACAGAGCAAATCCTCAGAATTCATTAATACTCATAACTGATCCTAATAATCTTATTTGCACTATTTTGACAATTTTATTAGGGGCTTTTCATTTCAAGCATTCGCAAAATACCCAACACGATGAGTAAAAAAGAAAATAATCGCTTTAAAAATCAAAAGCAGTGATTTGATTTATGTCCTATTTGTAACCAGCTCTTATTGCATGTACGTGCCGAGCAAAGTATGCACACAGCATCCCCTGGGGCTCTTCTAATTAGCAGTCACAGACAGAAAGGCGCACTCGCCGAGTATAGATGAAGTATTACCGAGGAACGTGGGGCCTGTTTGTTGGCAAATGGGTCCCTTCCTTGAAACTCATATCTTAGATAACGTTCTTTGCTTAAAAGAATGTTTTTATATGTCTCCATTTATCATCCTAGATAAGATCATGGGTAAAGAAGGACAATAAAGGCACATGCATGCTCCACAACCTACTGCTGATCTTCTGCCAGGAGGCAGATAGGCACACAACTGACAGTTTTTGGGGGTTCTTTGTTTAGGTGTTTCAGATCGTTCTAACAACTGCCTTAAAGCTGCTGCAGAGAGATCAGAGACTGTAAACAGAAATACAAAATGATAGGGTTATACAGACTGTCTCAGTGAGCTGTAACCGCTACACATGGATGTGTAAGCACTAGGAAGCAAATTTGACCTCCTAAAACATCCTGAATGGTCATAAAAGGCCATGTTCTGCACGTAAGTGGGCTGCAGGGACTAGGGTCACATTCAAAAGAGAGCGAACATCCGTCTGGTGGTCTTCTGAGTGCAAACGTACTGACTTGGTATCAGGTCAGTGTACAAGTGCCGCAAGTAGCCTGTAGGGGTGGCTGTGGCTAACTGTGGAAAGTTGGCTCGTTTGTTTAGCTGTTATAGTAATTGTTTCATTGGCATCTCCAACCTCTCTTTCTTCCTGTGTTGCAGTTGCCACCCTCCATTGAAAGAGGGCATCAGCACGACCCCAAAACTATGCAGGTAATACATAACCTTACTGAGCCCTGAAAAGGTTTGTGTTTTTGAAATCTCTCAACCTAAACATTGTGTCGGAACTCAAACTGCATTTTTGATTTTCTGCTTTTTACCTGGATTCCCAATGCTTAGAGATAGACAGTGATAACTAGAGGAGGTGGGCGGCAAAATTCTTTCTATGCCTTTTTTAAATGCATTTGAGCCCAGAAAGTGCTCAGGTGCGCAGAGGTCCTTTTAACTGTGACATTCTCTCTGACGCTTTGGAGCGTATGTGCTCTCACATACATGCAGCAGGCATTTAGACTCCAATGTGCATGGAGGTGGTTTTGGCCATGGAGGGAAAGCAAAGTTGATGGAACATAAGGGACACTTTAAATATATGCTAAAGTTCATTTTTTTTTATCTCCCGTGGCTTTGAAATATTTGAAAAAGGGGTTTTCACACCGAGGCACAGATTTCTTATTGTGGGGCTCTGTGGTTCCCAAATGTTCAGTACCTGATAAGTCTCTTTTGGTATTTAGTCTCATACAATATACATCAGAAAATGTATTGGCCCCAAAAAATTATGTCGGTGTATAAAACTGTAAATTAAATTGACTCTTTATAAAAGTGGTTGTCCACCCTCCCAGATTAATTTCGTATTTTAAAAATGACAAGAGACAATGACTGCTGAAGAAACTCCCAAAAATAAAAATAAGCTTGACATGAAAACCTAATGAATATTTAAAGCGAGACAATGTTCCACAATTTCTCACTGCTTTGGGGCAGTATTGTGTAATTGAATTTGCCTGTGGAAGTAACCTGGGAAAGGGCATCCAAGTGGGGCTTCTCCATGGGCAGTCTGGGTTTGTGTGAGCTGGCCAACAAGTCCGTGTGCCAGAAGCACACAGTCCCAAGGAACTGTATTCTCCACTAGACACCCCCCTTTCATTGCATCACCATTAGAGATTAATGTTTCTTAGTGCAGGCACGTTAAATGTGAAGATGGGGGCTGCTTGACAACTTGAACTGCAGCAACCTCTCTTCTATCCACTGTGTGATAATCAAGTTTGCAGTCCTGCAGCCCATGCTTTGCCGGTCTGTAAGCTACTGTGCACTGTTTCCAACTGCTGTAGCTTTTCACAAGGGGAACTAAGCTGCCCTGGTCTATGCTCTGCCTATTTGGTATGCAAGAGCATGGTGATATCCATGTGGTACCTGCTTTGTGTAGTATATTGATGTGTATGAAACCATTGTCATCTATACAAAAAAATTGATTTGCCAATACTTCTGTGGCATGAAATTCTATTTTAACTATGAAAATGCATCGCTTTTGTCCTAGAGAATTCTACTAACACATTTAGTATTAAAAATACGTTTTTGATTAGAAATCAAGAAGGAGATGATACGCAGATCACCAAAAGAATTGTGTAAAATCTATTTGTATTCTTGAGCATGTAGCCTGCAACATCCAATTTTGATATAGGCAGCAGAGCAAATCTGCTAGTCTTGCATGGTACTTGAATCCTCGTTATCATTGTTGTCAAAAAGGAAGGAAACTACCATGTCGTTCTGTGCTGCCGTACAGAGACAAAAAGCATAGCACAGCAACTCTGGCATTTCAAACTAGGAACTGTGGAGATCCAACTCTGTGCTTTGTGATGGCCTTTGAACCTTTGGGTTGTACTTCAAGTAATAGTACTGACCAACACACACTATCTCACTGTTAAATTCTTTGAAGCAAATCCTAAATTTGAAAGACACGATTTGTCCGTAATGACTAGGGTGTTGAATACGTTCCCTTCATTTACTTTTGTAACTTTACGTTTATTGTGGAATACGAATTATACATTTAATGTCGCACTTTGCCGTGAATAATCGGCCTTACAAAGAGTCTATTATTATGTATAACAGATTTTTACCCGTAAATACATTAACATAATTGATATGTATATTTAACTGTAAAGATTATCCCAGTTTTAAACACATATAAAACACGAGGAAACATGAGGAAATTAATATTTTAAGAACTCTTACAGAGCTATTAAGAATATAGGGCATTTCTAAGGTAACATGTTTCATTTTGGAGGTTTATTACAAAGTTTTTGTCGCTCAATACTTTGTTTCAAATTGTGTGTGTGGTGCATGCTGCTCAATAAAGTTAAGGAGGCCAGAGCCAGCAAGGATCATTTTCACTTACACTGACTGAGAGCTTCCCCAGGAACACACATAACAAACAATCTTTTCATATTTAGTAGCCAGACGTTTGACATGTGAAATAAAATATGCAGACTGGGATGTGGAGAAAGCCACTGTTGGGGAATTACATTTCAGCAAATGTGTAAGATATATAAATCCAGTACCTTTGAGTTAAGTTTGGCAAGCTCATATCTCTTTTCAGAAAGGTTTAACACCTGTTAAAAAAAGAAGAGAATAATGAAACATTGCAAATCCACAATATTTTATTTTTAACCAGCAGATATCTTGTGGCTACTGATCAAAAATACAACTTAACTTTTGAGCATTGCATTATAGAAAACTAGAAAAACACCCAGTGCTTTTTGCCTTGAAAGGAGAAAAGTACATTGATGTCAGTCAATGCAAAACTACCTAAACAAAACAGTTTGCACAGCCTGTACGTGCTGCACTGCTAAGCTTTGGAGAGAGACTGCAGCACTCAGTCTGCCATGGTGCTCCATAGTGTGAATTTCTTTCACTCACATACTCAGCAACAAGCAATATGCACCGTGTACTACCAGAATAGATGCCAAAAACTTATTATGAACATAACTCTATCCACGGGGAACAAACTGACCAAGGACCTTTCACACAGTTGAACCTTTCCTTTTCAGAGACCTAGCACAAAAAAGTCAAAAAAGGCAAGTTACTCAATTCATTGACTACACATGACCAATATCATGAAATAGTATAATAAAAAACATAAACTTGGTAACCAAATATAACTCATTCCTGTGATGTCTATCCTTTAGTAATATTAATAACCTAAAACTATCCATCCCTAAAGCGTATTTTACCTACATTTTTTGACAGTTTAGAAAGTCCTTCATCTGTCATGTCACAGTGGCTATTAATTTCAACCCTTTACACTCCAGGTGTTGTGTTAGATGTGCACACAATGGCGATTATTTAAGTTGTACAGGTGTAAATACAGATATAACTCTGCCTTCAATTCTCCAGATGAGAGAGGGAGCAGGGTGATATCCTATTGCTATCCAAGGACAGCCACCTGTCGGAATTAGGATGGGCTGTAGTTATTCCCTGCCCATGTATGGTGCTGAGAAGCCTACTTACAGATACCTCGGTGTCAAAGGCAGCAGGGCAGAGAACTACTAGAGGTAACAGTAATACCACTACCAATGGTATAACTACGAACTATACTAGAACTAATATCAATTATTTATGCTATTACTGGTACCGTGTCTACTTCAGGAACAATTATACTACTACGCATACTAAAATTAGTAGGTCTAATACGAACAGAAGTTCTTCTACTAGTATGACTAGTACTAACTAGTTCCAGTTCTATCACACGTTTTACTTTTGGTAGCACTATAAGGCTTCACGAGTGGTACTGAAAGTACTTTATAAATACTGACACATTACACTACAATACTTCTCTTAGTGGAAGTAACAATATTACTTATTATACTCAAATCAATATTAGGACAATGTTGATGCTCACAGTCGATGTCCTATGGGAGTCTCACTAAAGACACATCCTTGGATGACGTACACTATGGTAAACTTTTAAGAAAAACAAGTTAACATTTGAATCTGATGCCTGGACAGAGGTGACTCTATGACATTCACAATGCAATAGAGAATTACAAGAAACACTTATTGCTGGTGGTAGCTCTACTTGTGGCATTCTCTTGTACCCACACACCCACCTCTCCAACCACGTTTGCTGGCAGTGGCTGCCAAGAACTATTGAACTTGATTACACATCAAGAGGCCATCTGCAGTTTGAGCACTCTGTCAAGGTTAATAATGAAGAACTGGAATACGATGTATATGTTTCAAATTAGGAAGCACAAAGCAAGAATTTTTATGCGAGATCTTATAACTAAGTTAGTGACTGATGGTGGGATTTGCCAGGACTGTACAAAATGAATCATGGTACTTGTTCAGTCATTATTAAATCAAGCAGCACAAGTGGAATTTTATTTAAGCATAGGCGTTTTTGGCTTCCAATTAATGGATTTAAATACAAATTCACCTCTTCCACTCTGAAAACACAGCCAGCATCTTTGAAGTTGTTTGTGAAGTCAGAATACATTAAATTGCTATAACAAAAACCTCAACATGCAGGAACACATCAGTACAGCCACCAGAGGAGCAAACTTTCATATGAACATTATTAGAAAACTAAAACCCTTCCTCCCCGCCGACGACCTCAAATCAGCAGTGCAAGCTCTAGTGATACCCAGAATAGACTATGGGAATACAAGCTTATGTGGTCTGCTGAGATCCAGATTGACTCCACTAAGAGCCTCTCTCAACGCGGCCGCAAGACTTATCACAAGCTCCAAAAAGAACAAGCACATCTCCCCTGATCTAAAGGCACTGAACTGGCTCCCTTACGAGGCAAGAGCTCAGCTAAAAATTGCCAACATGACACACAAAGCCTTGCACTTCAACACACCAAGGTATCTAGCCGATAAACTGGAATTATCAGGCGGTGGCAGAATGTCGAGAAGCACCAGCACCTGCCTATTGAAACCGCAAAAAGTTCGGAAAAAGAAAACATACAACCGTACTTTCTCCGGACTAGCACCTAGATTCTGGAATGCCCTGCCCCCGGAAATCAGAATGAACCCTTCAAGCACTTCCTTAAAAAAAGAAGTCAAACTGCTTTTAATGAACAAATCCCTATCCGAACCCAACACTTGACTTAGCTCACCAAACAGGACTTACACCGGATTTTAAGGACCAATGGCTAACATACTCTTGAGCACCCCCAGACCCACTACTAATGTGTGACATCACGTATGCTTTCCCTACTATCTACTCTTATTTTTGTACCTAGTGTATCAAGCTATCTATTTGATGTAACATTTGTAAAGCGATCCGATACCCTTCCAGGGTCTAGTTCGCGCTATATAAAACTTTTTAAATTAAAAAGTAAAAAAAAACATTCTGTTCTGGTGAGCTCAGGAAAAACTTATATTAAGAATACACATTACAGGTCTGGTTTAAGAGCTCAGCTGTCTGTCTGACCTACTGTTAGTAATTATTTAAATTCTATATAGAGTGGGTTTGGTTCTGTCCAGAGGTGAAAACCTCTCTCGCGTCATGCCATCAGCTGTGTGGTGTATCATTTTGTTTCCTATGAAGAGCTTACCTTGCAATACGAGAGGGCACTATCTTCCATCTCAAAATTACACTTAATTATGATATATTAAATTTATGTCATAGACGCATTGTATACATAAAGCGACTGTGTTGTGTTTAGTTATACAACTGCAGCAGGCTTAAATGTAGTAGATAGTACTCAAAATCAATGCCAGACTGTTAGACCTGGCATCCTTGGCGTTGTTTCCTCTGACTTTTTGCCTCTACCTCCTGTATTTTTGACACTGTGCTCCAATTCGTTTTTGCTGGTTTAGATGCTTTGGGCACTTTGCCACTGCTGGTCAGTGCCAAAGTGAAAATGCTCCCTGGTTAAATTGTTATTGTGATTGGCTATCCATGATTGGTATATTTGCTTTACCAGTAAGTCCCTAGTAAAGTGCACTGAGTGTGCCAGGGCTGGTGATTCAAATGCTACTAGTGGGCCTGCAGCACTGATTGTGCCACCCACAGGAGTAGCCCTAAGATGGTGTCTCAGGCCTGCTACTGCAGTGCCTGTGCGCAGTTTGTGAACTGCCATGTTGTCCGCCTAACCCTTCCCTTTTCTTACACATTGGACACCCCTATGGTAGGCCCAAGGTACCCCCCTGGGCAGGGTGCAGTGTATGTGAAAGGTAGGACATGTACTAGTGTGGGTAACATGTCCTGATAGTGAAATACTGCCAATTTCGTTTTTCACTATTGAAAGGCTATCTTGCCCATAGGTTAACATGGGGAATGCTGTGTAACATGGTTACCTGCATATCTTCCCATAGCAGCAAGATAGAAAGTTGGAATCTGGTACCCCTGAACTCAGAATTTAATTACACATCTTTTAGTGAAGATGGTTTTTAAATTCTAAGTTTGGAAATAGCACTTTTAGAAAGTGGCTATTTTCTTGTTCAACCTTTCTGTGTGCCTCTGCCTGTTTGTGAATTGACCGTCTGGTTTGTGAGTGACAGGGGCTGGGGGTGGCTGCAGGAGGCTGGGTGAGTCAGCACTAGGCTGAATAGACCTATCTGCATTTGGAGTGGTGGGAGGAGTAGCACCTGGGTCTGAATAGGGCTGTGCCTGCCTTCCACAATGCTGGCTCCACCTCCTGCGGTGTGTCTGATGACCCTGGCCCACACTCACAAAGGAAAGAGGTGCCCTGGCGGAATGCACCCTGAACTGGTTTGGACTGGGTCCAGGACCCCTCACACATGAAGAACAAAGACTTTTGGGGTATAAAAATCAGAGCTGAAACCCCTAAACTTTAGACTACTTTTACCATCAAGAGGAATCTCTGCCAAAGAAGATCAGCTGAAGAGACTGAGAAGGAAGACTGCCCTTGCTGTGTGTTCTGGGGCTGACCTGCAGTTTGCTGTGTCCACTGAGGAAGAGGAAAGGGGACTTTGCTGTGTGCTGTGTCCCCCCCCACCTGCTTGAAGAAAGGACTTTGCTGTGTGCTGTGTCCTGAAAGGAAAAGTCTCCAAGGGCCTGAGTAGAGCTGGCCTCCTGTTTCAGGAAAACTCAGGGATATAAAAGTTTTCCAAAACATCATCTGCTCAGTGCTGTGTTCCTGTAACTGCACCCAGTGTGTATTCCCGTGAAGCCCGCACTTCTGAGAAGCACTCTACTGGGGAGATCGCCTCTACGTCGCCGAGTGCGTGGTCCAGCGCCCAGCGTGTGTCTGCGAGGAGCTTTGGGGAGAAGTGGGACTGGTCAAGGCACAGCGCGTCCCGTCACCGCCGCTGGCCCGAGGTTGTAATCACAACGAAAAGCAAGCAAGTTGTGCTGAGTTTACCGGCTGCGAGGCGTTGCCTGGCAACCGGGATTCACCCGAGACGTGCGGCCGTCGCAGCAGGACGTCAGCCGGAGTGAAGGGAAGCCGTGTTCGAGTGCGAGAAGGCGGTCTCGTTCCTCCCCCGTGAAGCATCCTGGAAGAAGGAGGTTTCCATCCCAGAAGTCACCCGAGGCGCGGCCGCCGCTCAAGGCCAGCTCCCCAGGTAATACTCCGCTCCTACTGTGAGACCATGAGCGGGTTGGGAGCCGGCGGGGCTGCCCGGACCGGGAGAGTGGTGGGCAGGCCGGCCGGGGACGGTGGGAGTGCGAGCTGAGCCTCAGACGGGGGCGGCAGCTGATCGTGTGGCCGGGCTGTTGAGAGCCCATTAATCTAATTGCCGGTGGAGGCCTATCCCAGCATTTGCCTACAGTAACATTTGCCCTGATTTCGGCCCGTACCGGCACGGTGGAGAGTTGCGGTACCGGGGCCTGTCGAACAAAAGCTATTTCCCAGTTTAAGGCATTTGGGGGCATAGTGTGGCAGCGCTGACCACGGAGTCAGCCGATTAAGAGGCACAGCAGTTTAAAAGCCACGAGGGGCCGCGCACGCCGGTAACAAGTGCCAGGCACTGGGGACAAAACGTTTTCAAAGCCAACACAGACCTGCCAAAAGAATAATACTTCTGTGACTGTGTTGCATTTTCAAGGAGGCCTACAGAACCTACCAAATCTGTGTTTGTGTTGATAATAACATTTGCGACTAGTAAGAAACTTTCCAAGGAAGCGTTCCAAGAGGAGAATTAATAGTGTATGTGGACTTTTTGTTGATTTGGTCTTGCCTGAACCTTATATAAAGATATTTATATATTTTTTTATAAATAAATCAGTGTGGTGTCCATTTGTGGTGTTTTACTGTGTTACTGTGGGTGTTAATGCAAATACTTTACACATTGCCTTGGGGATAAGCCTGTCTGCTCGTGCCAAGCTACCAAGGGGGTGAGCAGGGGTTATCTACAGTGTGTTTCCCCCTTACCCTGACTAGAAGCAAGGGTCCCTATTTGGTCAAAGGTACTTACCTCTGCCAACTAGAGACCCCCAGTTCTAACACAGACCTACTGGCTATTTCAGTGCAAGTTTCAGCATGAGATCAGATCGCTGGCATCACAAGGGGTCTCGGCGTTGTCAGGTTATTCCGAGATTGAACACTAGATGGTAGGATTGTGCAAAATATCTGTGGCTGTGACACTGTCAAACTGCAGAGCTATATTTCTCTACAACAAATTACATGGATTTATTATGCAAAACCATGTCGAAAATTAGGCAATAAAGATAAAAGTGATAAATGAATGTTAACTAAAACAACTAAACAGATTTGTCATTTGGATGACTACTCTTTCCGAATAACTCTTAAATAATGGGGTCTCATACTTACCACAGAAATAGACCAACAAATTGTGAGTGATTACCACTATTTATAACTTGAAGGTCTTCTTTTGACGTTGTGATTAACATCAATCTAGGCAAGTTGGACAAATCTGACCCTCGTGGTTTGGCGTCAGTACTACAGCTAATGCAAGAGCAAGTAGTCAGACCATGCCCCACTTAGTTTTTCAACACATTTTCACAGAAGCTAAATCAGTTAGCATGTTGTCCCTGGCTATACTGGCATTCAAAGTCAACTGGAATATTTCCCAGAGGTTTCACAGGCAGCAGAAACAAGCATGAGTCCATCCTTTTTGTAAAACATGCGCACCATGATTAGAAATCAGCCATTACCAAATAGTTGTCTGTGTGCTTGGACTTCAACATGCGTGTCACATTTTGGAGGTTGTGCAGGTATGTGTCTTCTGAACAGCTGCTTGGGAACGATACCGCAATGATCCGCTCCGTGACGTAGGTTAGATCAAGCTCATAGCCCTCCTCCATGACGTGGTCAAAGTCTGCGCCTCTGTGGAAAATGGATGATCATCAAATAAGGAAACGTTAGTGAAATTATACCAAGTTTTAGTACATTTTGTGTGTCCAGAGTCCAATGCAATTTTCTAAGGTACATTACAAAACGAATGTAATTTAGTCGTCAGGCAACTAGAAAGCTAGTAATGATGGCATGCCAACAATTCTCATTACTTCGGATTTTTACATCAGTGTATTTTACACTGTGCACGGTTTAAGTGGGGCACAATTTATTGTTCTGGTATAGAACGTTCTTTTACTACTTCATATGTACGCTTGTACATTTTGTGTCAGATCATTTAGTGCACGGTGTGTTGAAGTCCATTTTGGCTCTTCTATATGTCTACCTATCAACCTTTTGAAAGAGTAAGGTTGGCATTAAGATCACTAAAATCAAATACAACAAACAGGGATCACAATCAAAGGAGATCATCCTCGGCAGCAGACCCTTGGCATGTCCCCACCACTGATGCCATGACGGAAATCCACACAGATGCTGTTCAGTCCAAGGGGAATCCCCACAATAGTCAAAGTGATCGGACTCAAACTGCCCTAAGTGCTAATCAAAGACTAGCAGATGACGAGACAGACTGTCTCATTTGATATATGGGTGAATTGCTGTTGCACGCATAAAAGCATCACTAGAGAAGGTTTCGACCAAGAACAACAAGACTTAAGATGGAGGACTCAGTATATCCATTCCATGGTCCAAGTCCAGATACTGGGACCCTGTTTCTGCATACATAAGTGGAAGCTCACCTCGCCTGTCTCCAAAACACTCAGATAATCGACTCCCACCACCTTGAATCAAGATTTCAGTGTTGTTTTCACACTGTTTTCATAACGTCTGGAAATCAGTGTTGAACAGTATTTATACAGCCTGCCCACAATGACAGTGTAGGCAAAGGACTTTTGGTACACTTAGCTAAGCACAGTCTTTCTGTGTTTTGCATGGATAGCTCTATGTCACTCCAACTCTTGATACATCGTTCTGATTAATCATGCACACTTTTCTATATCTCATGGTCTCTCTCACATGCTCACTGCCTCTCACATTCTCTCACTCTAGGGATAACGCCTGCTTAAGCAAACTATTAATAGCATAAGGCAATTCTAAGACTGTTTAATAAACCAACATTTGCATACCATTGTGGGTCCTCTCTTAATTCTGCATAAATATTTTAAAAGATGGAGATGGTCTCTTCTGTCCATACATTGGAATGTTTTGGACTAGTCACCTTCCAAAATTCCACTACATTAATTTAAACCCATGCATTCTTACACAGCTGAAACCTGACTTTTTTCAGTAGAGTCTGAATCCCTGCGTGTCACCATAGAAGTGGTACTGCTTATTCTGTGGATATTCAAAGTTGCCTAGGGGCACCATGTTACTAATGCCACTTTCATACAATCAAGCCTATAGGGCTTATTACGACGTTGGCTGTCCGAAACCGCCTACGCCGTAAAAGTGCAATGCTGGTGGTGTTTAAACATTACGAGTGGACCGCCAGGCCGACCACAGCAGCAAGGCTCGGCCATTAAGTGAAGCCGCAGCAATGCCGCCGTGGTGCAGCACCGTCTGCACGCTTGTGCAATGTGTCATGTACCATGTCGTGCATGGCACACATTGCACGAATGGGGGCTCAACATGTGCCCCCATGCACAACCCCCCCTAAGCTAAAATGCCCGGGGGCCCTGTTTGGGGGCCCCTCCTTGCCTTTCTGCCAGCGTTTTCATGGCGGCTTCACTGCCATGAAAAGGTTTGCGGAAAGGCAAGTCATAATATGGACGGCACCACCACCATTCCTCCCCACTATCCACACGCGCCAGCACCGCGGGATCCAGGATCCTGGTGGTGCCGGCGGTATTGTGGCGGGCCGGTGGCTGTCCGACTGCCAGAATTGTAATCAGGTGGTCGGACCGCCACCACGGATTCGGCGGTCTCGAGACCGCCGAACTCATAATAAGCTTCTTAAACATAATTTTGCATTATGGGATGTAGGTAAGTGCCACTTTTTTACATGGTCACCCCCACTTTTTGCTCACCGGTACTGATGTTGTTGAGTGATAGTGCACTGGGCCCCGGCTAACAAGGCCCCAGTGCTGGTGCTCTCTCCCAAAAAAACAAGACAGAGGTTCAATTGTAACCCAACTGGCAAGGACTTTAGCACCCCTGTAAGTCCCTTTTAAATGGTACCCCTGATACCCAGGGCATTGGTACTAAAGAGGGTCCTTAAGGACAGCAGCATGTATTATGCCACCCTAAGGGACCCACACACAAACTACATGTATACTGCCATTGCAGGATGCATGAAATGGTGCAAACTATTCTGAAAACATGACATGGCACGCTCACTGCGTGCCATGCACCTGTACACTGCATGCATTATATGTAAGTCACCCCTACAGCAGGCCTTAGAGTCCTACGGTAGAGTGCATTATATTACCTGTGAGGACGCATCGGCAGCAGCAGATGTCTCCCTGTTATTCCTAGTAATCAGGATGTCATCTTAAGGTATGTACTGGGCACTGGTCATTACGAGTCACCCAGCTACATAATGGCTTCATTGAAAATACGGATGTTTGGTATCAAACATCTTGTCTTAATAAATCTGTACTGATGCCAGTACTGGATTTATTAAGACATGCACCCAGAGGGTACCTTAGAGGTACCCCCTGAAACCCTACTAATCAGACAGTGTGCTGGCTGACTGGCATATCTTCCATCCTGACACCACAGACGAGTTTCTGACCCCCTGCAGGTGAGAGCCCACGCTCTCTGAGGCCAGGAACAATGCCTGTCCAGCAGAAGGTGATCACACCTCCTCCAGCAGGATGGCTAGCAGATTAGCATCTCAAGGCCAGAGGCTTCAAAGCCCCTACCACCTTTGAAATGCGACCATGGCTTCCCCCCTAGACCCGAGTAACACAGTCCCCTGCCCTGAGGCCCATTTGTCACTAGAGGAGGCGGGCAATTAGATAGTCAGAAGGGGTGCCACACTTACAGGCTAGGCATACCCCTAAGGTGGGCCACCTGAAGTGGACAATCGAGAAAGGGTTTCACCATCTTGGTTTTGGTGAAACTAGGAACTCTGAGTCAAGATTACGCCCACTCCTCCCAGGAAGGGTAGATTGCCCATTGGCTACTGCCCTACACTCCCCTAAATGCCCCTATATTCAGCATTTAGGAGCCCCCCTGACACCAGAGATTCAGTTTAGACTACCTGGGAACTGAAGAAGGGCAAAGAAGAGCTGACACTGCAAGAACAGAGAAACTGCTCCGAAATTGGTGCCAAACCTGCCTGGCTGCTGGTAACCTCGACAAGTGTCGGACCAACATGTCCAGACGCTAGACCCTCCAGGAGCCTCCTTGCACCAATACCCTGGGTACTGGAGCATTTGCCGTAACCAAGGCTTGTTGAATGTCCAGTCTGGACACCACCACCCCCAAAACTGACCTACCCACCAAGGGACATCGGGGAAAAAAAAGAGGCTCACATTGAGATTGGCCCTACTGTCTATTTTCTTCCTCTCTGCAAGTCAAGATCAAGGACAGTGAGAGCCTCCAACTCAAGTGGTCAGCCGGCCAAACACCTCTACACCCGGGCCCCACAGCCCGGGTTCATGAAACCCGATGGCATCCCCTTGCTACAGAGACCCTCACTAGCTGAGCCCTTCTTTGAGTTCCACCGGATTTGTCCCCAAGTCCCCACTTGCAGCATTCTTGTTACAGCTACTTTGGACTAAACCGTGTAGCACTCAAGGCTACCAGCGTGACTAGCACCTCTGTGTAGTATCTTCTCCTGTTGTATTTATAATGTTCCCTTTTACCTAGTTCCTAGCTGCTCAGCCAGTGTGAGTGTTCTGTATGGAATGTTGGTGTGATGGACATGAGTGGAATGCTTGGGTGCCTGGTGTGAGTGTTGACAGTTGGATAATGGGCTGAGCAGCTAGCAGGCTGCTCCTGGTGGGCCTGCTACCATTGATGTTATGGACTCAAATAAATATCTTAAAGACACTACTCAGCTACGTCAGCTATCTCACCTCTACGCATGGAACCTACTTGTTACATTTTGGCGACGATTTGGAGACTAATTCACGCACAACAAGTGGTCTCAAGGAAGTTAAAGATGACAGCCAAGGATGTTTTCAGGTTGGAAGGAACCTACAGAAACTAGAAGTGCAGCGATCACATGGAAAATGTAGTGGTTCTCAAATGACCACACAGACAGCGCAAGTACATTTCCTGGAGGAAATGGTACAAAAGAGACAACAGTGGAAGTGTGGACACGGATGAAAAAAGATCCACAAGAAACAAATGAAATGGAGCATCAAGAAACAAGAGAAACTGGAGCAACATGCCTCGCAGCCCCACCAGTGTCCCTCACACCGGACAGCCCCAGCCCTAGCGTGCTCTGCTCACAAACATTTTACCTATTGGACTTTAAAGGAAGAAGTATTGTGTGCAACTTCTAGTGCAACAGATTACAGATTGACTCTACATTAGCGTGTTGGAGTTCATGGAGATATGTCTGCAGGCACAACGCAAGTCTTCACTCCTAGTGTGGTGAAATGTGTGCCTACACAACTGGATTTACAGTCGACATTGTTTCTGCCAAGTCTGGATTTCTGTCATGTAAAGTATGTTCTGATGCATGTACCTACATCTTTTAGAAATGTGCTTTAAAGGCAAGCTAGACCTTGTTGGTGAACTCCTACTACAATTACTGTTACTGCCACGTAAGCTTCATAAAAATACAGCTTGGAATTGTAATGAAATCTGTGGCTAGCAAGTTATGTGCCTTCTGTGCATTCAAGTCTGGTGCAGGGTCTCTGAACGGTCTAACTAGCTCAAATCCACTAACGCACCATCGGTATGTACATTATTGATTATGTATGTGTGCCGGCTGCAGTTCCACCTGTTTGTTTTTGTACAACACTATCTGGAGTTTATTTATTTTTTTGGCAAGATTTGTGTGAGACCGTTACAGTTATGTCTACTCAGCATTCAAAATGGCCGCGAGGTATGCCTTTGAATTATTCGCACGCCTCTTACCGCGTGAACGGCCTGCGAGGAGAGCTTCTATCTTGTCATCCGCGAGCCAACGCTTCCCATTTACGTTTTGGGAGCACCTACGCGCCTGGAGCCACCCGGCGCGATGTTGTTACGTGCCGCCATCTTGGGGTTGGAGGCTGCAGTCAACTCTTCAGTTTTCTGCCAACCACGTTATCTTTTCGTCAAAGCTTAACGGAAATCTGAGGGTGACCGCGGACGTCGCTGTGTCCACATCGCCTGTGGATCACATTTTCTTTCTGGTGTGTTTTGTGGTTTTATGGAGCACCGAGAAACGAAAGGTACTCTTTAACTTTGCTGTACGTGTGCATGTGTTTGACATAACACAGTTTACAGTCGTGGATCAGCCGCCAATTTCCTCCTGGAGATACTTGGTGCCAGAGACTTGTTATGTTCATTACGTTTGCTGCACATGTGAAGCTCAAGTGCGTGGTGAGGATCCCGCCGCATATTGCTACACCGAGTGTGAGTGGCATCTGGTTACTGCGGGTAGCTCCCAAGGCTAATAGTTGATGGACTGTACAGTTTAAAAATTGGTAAAGCTAGTGTCTGGGGTGGCTTCGATGTTCATTGCATGGAGGTCTTGAAAGTGTATACGTTTTGGAAATTGTTCTTGTCTGTTTGCCGCAAATGTTTTTAACAGAAATTCTATCTTTCAGGTGCATGTTTATAGTGTGCTGTACTTAAGAGTGATATTTATTTGTTTGGAGTGACATGTTTTAATTGTATGGCAGCTTTTTGTTGCTTCTCACTTTTATCTCTCTTGTTTGACTGGCATTGGATCTTTCGTAAGCCCATTTTTTTAATGTTGGGTGGGCGTATCGAGCCTTACAGGAGGGTGGCATTTTGTTATTTGATGTGTTTTGGGCTTGTCTTTTACAGACTTTGTAGTCACGTTGTGCTTCACATTTTGTTGTAGGGGGTTTTAGTCCCATCTACGCAGGTTGTAAGGGGTTCTAGTCCCACTTACGCAGTTTGTAGTGGGTGTTAGTCCCATCTACTCAAGCTTGTAGTGGGTATTAGTCCCACCTACGTTATTAGTAATGGGTGTCAGTCCCATCTACAGTTTGCATTATGGGTTGTAGTCCCATTTTAGCATGTTTGGTCCCTTACATTAGGGGTGGCAAGTTGGGTTATAGTCCCTTCTCCACATTCTTGATTGTGTTCCTTAGATAGGAGTACGTACATGGGTGCGGTCCACCCATAGTGTTTGTGTCAATAGTTAGGAGTACGTACATGGGTGCGGTCCACCCATAGTGTTTGTGTCAATAGTAAGGAGTACGTACATGGGTGTGGTCCACCCATAAGTGTTTGAGTTCTGGGGGTGCTTTACTCCCATGTGTCTCGTCACAGTGTTAGAGTTCTCGGAGTCTGTTTCTACCGCGTTTCTCTGCACTTTGTTTCACGTGTATTTTCACGTGGTGTTATCTCACTATTTGTCAGTGAGCTTAACGTTCTTTGAACTTTCTTATTGTTTTATTATTAAAGGAGGAGGATGGTGATAGTTTGTGTGTATCTTTTCATTCTTCTTTCCTCCTTTGTCTAGTCTAGTTTCCCTCTCGTGATGTGGTTTTTACCATTCATCCCTGGGTTATTGACTTCTGATTTCATTTGTACATTGTTTTGTATAGTTGTTTTCATTTTAGTATGGTTTTATTGTTTTTCAGTTTTAAGGGGAGAAGATAATGTAGTATCTTCCTGTTGTATTTATAATGTTCCCTTTTACCTAGTTCCTAGCTGCTCAGCCAGTGTGAGTGTTCTGTATGTAATGTTGGTGTGAGTGGAATGCTTGGGTGCCTGGTGTGAGTATTGACAGTTGGATGATGGGCTGAGCAGCTAGCAGGCTGCTCCTGGTGGGGCTGCTACCATTGATGTTATGGACTCAAATAAATATCTTAAAGACACTACTCGGCTACGTCTGCTATGTCACCTCTACGCATGGAATCTACTTGTTACACTCTGCACACCGACACCCCAGGGCAGAAAAACCCTTTGGACCTTGGCCCCCCCAAGCACCTTAAGTCCTAAAGGGCACCTTCTACAACCACTTGCAAGGATGTGGATGCAGTATATGTCTTTCCTTCAATACGATAGCATTACTGCATTCAAGGCTGATACCTCAAAAACCGTTATTTGAACCTTTTACTGTTTCTTTGCAAAATTCATAACTTCGAAAGTACTTACCTGATTCTGATGTTCTTGGTGTCTAAAAATATATAAAAGTCTGTGCTATTTTTATGAATTGGTCTCGGATTTCTTTTTGAGTGTGTGTACCGTTTATTGACTGTGTGTGTGTACAGCAAATGTTTAACACTCACCTCTGATAAGCCTAAGCTGCTGGACCACACTACCACAAATAGAGCACATGGGATTATTAAAGTAAGCCCTGTAAACCAATAAGAGTCGTCTGCACTTTTTGCATGGTGTGCTCTTACATTGGCCCACTACAAAAATGCCAGCATCCTACATGGGACTTGTAGTTTCTCTTTAAAACTTTTGATCAAGAACACCTTCTGTCCATAATTTTGATTACCACATAAACAAATAGTATAGAAAATTACATTGCACTTTCCTATCACTAGATATTTTACCTGACCAATGTATGTCAATGAAGACCAATGTTTTTTTACTATATAAAAAAAAAACACAACATTTGTTACAAATATTTTCCAACCAAATACTACAAATTCTGCTAGACCAGAACAATTAAGTCTATAGAAATTGTGCAAGCACTGTGCTGGTTTTCAACGGCACATGGTTTGTAGGATAAACTTTATGTGAGTACTAAAAGGGGAGTTGCTCAAAATGCTTTGAGGAATAAAACGAGATATAAAATGGAGGACTATTAATCCCTGCTCTCTGGAGGACAATATTTAAGGAAATGTACATGACTGTCTATTGGGAAATGGTGGTAGCAACAGTGGTATGTTCTTCATATGCCATTTATAACTCAAACAGTAAAAAAAACAAATGTTTGAAGATAATATCTTTGAAATATGGCATTGAGCAGCTTGATTTTAGGAGCTAGATGTATGCTTGTGGATTTTAAACCGTACAAGATCATCACACCTACATACATAAAAGAAATACTAAAATGGAATGAAATGTTTGTTTTCAGATACGCTTGTGGATCCATTTCTAGAATTATCAAAAAGGTGTGCAATTCCTAGTAAAACATACTACGTTATTGTTACTTGAATGACTATGTCAGAGTAAAATGGTTTTAAGTTATCTTGGGTGCTAGATAAATGTGCATTCTGGCTCCCACCCAACACAGCTGTTTAATTTATGATGCAGATGCAATACCTTAGTGGTGGAAGGCCGATCTCCTCCAGGTGGGTTGCAAGGCCTACAACTGCTTCTATTTGTTATCTCAGACAGAATTGATGATTCAGAGAGAATGAGTTTTGAAAAATGGTTCGAAAAATTAAACAATTAAAATGCAAAATGTAACAACTATGTTTCTTGGAAAGTCCACTAAAACTGGATAGTGTTCCCTTTGTTTAAGGTGTGCATTTTTCTTTCAAATTCTTATGGGGACAAAAAACGAAAAAGAGCAGTTTATAACTAGGAAGTAGCCACTGTTACTGTGTTACTCTGTTAACATTTAAAACATAAGGGGCTTAAAATACTCACTGAGATGTTTTATCACAGGAGAAAGAAGAGCTCTTGGAAAAAGTTGATGATCCCTGGAATGAAATAAATACATATTTAACAAGCTTAACAAACCATTTAACAGCAATAAACAGCTTTTCTTGATTATACAATACAGAGGATGCCCCAAATGTACTCATTCCCTGCCTGCTCTTTAGGTTAGCAGAGACTCTGTTTATGTATGTAGATCAGCACCACAATCTCACAACACTCCCCCCCTCTCACATCACCAGCCTCGTACTAGCCGTCAGATACGAGGAGAACCAACTAAGATTTTTTTTTATATATAATGCGAGCATAGACACTTATATTTTAAAAATGTCCCCATCTAGGACACAAGGGAGAGGAACAGCAAGAGAAAAGATAATGTGTATTTTGATCGCCCTTACATTTTCATGTATGACCATGCCTCCTGAATATTTGTATTTGATCATGTGCTTTGTTACCTTGATGAACAATGGAGACTGTTACAATGACTGCAAAATAATTATTTGTTGTGGAAATCTAATTACATAGCTGGAGATGCTAGTTAGTAGAACAGACCACGGTCCCTCTACCTGCATTGCACAGCTAGAATTCACTACACGTAAACTCAGTTATACATATGCAGTACACAAATCAACCTTATGCATGTATGAGGTACTAAACTTCAACTGCAAATGTAGATCCTGATTCACCAAAGTAGGAGTTTCGGTCCTTGGAAGCAGAAGTATCAGTAATAAGTGAATATGTCTGGAAAGTGTGCAGAGTTTTCATAGTTCTGGCATGCAGAAGTAGGTGTTCCAAGGTCAGAGTTAAGATGGTGATCGGGAAAATGCAATGCAAATAATCTGTAAACTGCGTATAACTTTATGATTATTTACTGTACATAGATTTCCAATATTGATGCACACCTAAACATAAAACCGAATGGTGACCTGTAACTGCTACAGAAAGAGTAGGGAAGTGCATCAAAACACCTCACTCCTCCAGGGTGTGAAGGGGGAAGAAATGTAATACTTCAGATTGGAAAAGGGTATTCTAGCTAAAGAAAACCTTTTAGGAGAATTTAGTAGTTAAATATCACCAAATTTCTGACCCACCATATGCCAAGTTGCAAACACAACATTAAAGCCATACATTTACACTTGTAAATTACTAAAGTAAGAGACAACACACATATAGACCTGAGATGTTTTTGAATCATATTAGTAGACTTAAGTCTTTGAAATCTGGATATTACAATTGTTTGTAACTATGGCTGATCAAAGCTTCGTTGTGAGAAAGCGCAACATCATTGTGGCAGCATGTTCTTATGGAAATCCCACCACCGCAGGGATACAGTCTGTGCCCTTAAGTTCAAAGTAAGTTTGCTAATATGTTTTCCTCCCAGCCACGTAAAATGTTTTCAATACAGTGCAGTCATGTTGATAGGTGGCTTGAAAGAATTCATGAAAGTGTTTAGAGAAAGCCTATGAACATTGTAGCTATTTTTCTGTATTCTTTTGTATTGTAACTGTTAAGCTGAAGATTTATATGCAGTATACATTCCTGAATTAAGTCATTCTTAGGGTTGAGTGACTTAAATAGAGCTCAAAATTAATTGGGTGTATTTTGCTATAAACATTTCTTCTTTAGTACATTGTGAATCACTTGTATTTTGTACAACAAATCTAGTGTCAAACTTGGTAGAAATTAATCAATTTAAATTTAAAGAGATTATTGAAAAAAATAAATCGTTTTGCTAAGAAGAAAACAGATCAGAACTTCTCCTTGCCCTCACACCCTGCCCACTGTTCTGTAGCCTGACAAACCTGCACATCTTTTGCATGTGTTGCCTGTATGCAAATTATAAATTATGTGGCCTACGTATCGTTTACTCTTATACTTTGTAGAAATTTACTACTTTAGGGTATTCACCATTTCTGAATGTATACTTACTACAAAGTGTAGACTTGCATGTCTCCACCCCCTTGGTTTAGGAAATGCAGTCTAAATAGAAGTAACTTACGACACTAAAGTTACTACTGGTAACTTTACAACTGTATTTTATATTTCACCCACTTTGCAGAACCTGTGCACTCGGGGCGCAGACCTCTGCCTGTGGGAGGGAACCCTCCATATGATGGAGGGAACCCTCTGCATGACAGAGGGAATCCTCAACATGAGGGAGGGAACCCTCTCCAAGCAGAGGAGAAACGTCTGCATGCAGAAGGGAGATCTTTGCATGTGGCAAAAACACAAAACAATTGATAGAACCACAAAACTATTAAAAGAGATCCTTTGTGTACCTAATGCATGTGTGTTATGTAAAGATTATGTAAAGTATGTTTGCCCTAAACCACAAGTGTACTATGTGAGATTTTATGTTTACGTGTTGTTTATGATAAACGTTTGAATGCTATAGAAAACGAAGAGTCGAATTACTTTTTCACTACAGAAAATAATGCTAGTTGATGATGTTATATGAAATAAACAGTTGTCTCGGGATGGTATATGTGCAGTAGCATAGCCAGGGCGTCATGGGCCCTAGTGCAAGGGCCCCATGGCAGGTGTTTGAATATTGAAATACATCAATAATCAGGGTTCAGTGGGACCAAGTGCCACTGCACCTTACGCCCAATGGAAGCTATGCCCCTGTAAATATGTACAGTGTGGTAGTAGTCCACAATCCATCACTGACAAGAGACTGGCCAGCCCCATAAATGCTACAACCAAAGGAGCAGCTCAAGGAAAACAAAAAAAACCAGGAGTTAACTAGACGATCCCACACCTGAAGATCCTGAACTCTATTCTGGTCTGTATTCCACCCCAGGTACCAGGATGTGGCTGTAGATGAGGCTCAAGATCTAGATGTAGGCCCCTAAGCATTGCGATGTTGTGCAGCATGCAATAGGCTATCACAATCTTGCATACTTCTGGAGAGTACTGCAGCAACCCAACTCCCCTGTATGGCCAAGGCATCTGAATTGTGATTTAAGGATGCCAAAAGAGCCCTAAATAATGGCTTGTGTACATATGTGTGCCCTACTTCACCTCTGTTGAGGAAGTGCGTTTGTAGAATGTGAGGAGACGGGGAGAGACAGAATACTTGGCATCACCTGCAAAAAAGACATATGAAGTGTTTAAAAAGGGGCCTCTATTACACATTTAATACATCATGCCTGTGAGGGTAATATGTGTGTATTGTGTTGTAGTGATGATTGAGTATGTTACAGATGGCACTACCCAGATGCACATGTATCACCAGTTTGAGGTATTTTTACTTTGTAATTAGCCACATGTCACCGAAATCCTCAGCAACCAAGCCACGTTCAAAAGGTGACTGTCAGAATATGTAGCTGGTGTGTGTGTGTCCAGGAAAGGCAGCGTACACATCAGTGAAGCAACCCTGGCATCGCAAACAGCTTGCACGATGGAGTGCAAGTGGTGTATTGTTGCAGAAACGGTGTGCGGTGTGTGTTGAGGTGGCTGAAGTACCTAGTGTGAGGAGTCAATGCTCGACTCCCCTTGCCACCTTTTGCCTTTCCACCAGTGACTGTGGTACGGTGATCTACTACTGCACTCTTCAGTTGATGCATCTCAGTACCTGATATGCAAGCATTGTGACTGGCATGCTTGTTAGATGCCAACGTTGTCAGAGCTTCAGCTCACACTATGCTGCCTTGTCAAGGATCATATCAGCTGAGAAGTGGTATCTGGGAATGACAGCTTCTCTGGGCACCCTAAAGATGTTGATCCTTTGCCTGTAAACACCCTCTCTGCTGTGCCTCCATTAATTATTACTCAAAAGGAGAGACAAAGCAACAAACACATTCACCAACATAATGAAGGTAGAGAAAGTCGTTTGGGGCCTGAGTTCATTTCTTATGTGGTAATCCTGGCAGTGACTGGTTGGTGCTGAAATGTGTAGATGAGTGGTGGGATTCAGAACAATAACTCCTGTCATTGCCAGGTGTGTTGCAAGTGTCCTGGTAGATAAATCTACATCATTTGCATTTAAGAGTAAAAAAATAGAAGTATAAATGAACCCTGTTCTAACATTCACCAGGATATGGCTATAAGAAATAAACAAACTTAAAAAGTATTTTAGGCTTGATATAAAATTCACCAGGATATGCTTTCAAAAATATATTAAGAATGGCATTTGAAAAGGAAAACAATAAACAGAACACTACTCAGTATTTCATGAAAAGGTTCATTAATTCCCAAAGCTATAAAATATGGATCTTTATTTTCTAATATATTTCTATGATTTGTTGGCTCCATAATTTCTATGGGAGTGTTTTGCAGTACCAGTGATTGGCCATTTGTGGTGCTGGGCTTACTCGAAGGCTAAGTTGGAGTACATTTACTATTGTTTTGAGTCCTTTCTGAATGTAGGAATACTAGAAATGCAGTTTGCGAATAGCAATGATCTTTCTCTTTCGTAGGTGGGTCTTTCGTACTCCCTAAAGGCTTCCTCAAACCCCTCCCGTTTTGTAATAGGTATTCCCCTCTTCCAGCCACACCCCACTGTCCCTCCCACATCCTTACAAAAATCTATGGGTACGTGTGCGGAGATCTCCTGAGTCAGCCTGGAGATGTCCGCACATAAAAGAAAGGAGTGGCAGAGAAGCATTTTACAGTATGTCAAATAGTACTATTGTAGTACTACTAAATGTGCTACAAAATGCGGTTCGTAAATAGGTCCCTATGTATTAACATTTCATGACAGAAGGACTGCATGTTGTGACAATCCTTGAACCACTGTAATACAAGTCATTGGGAAGTGAAAAGAGACCTCTTCAACTACCTAAAACAAGACATTATATATTTGGGGTTTTTGTCCAGTTTAGTGTTCACTATGAAATGTTTTCTGAAGACTGTTTCTGGCTCATAATATTATAAACTAAAACTTCGAAACACTCTGGACTTGATAACTGTATGTTCTAGATTGTAGACCTTTTATGATATTTAAAAAGTTTTAACTTTTAAAGTTGACAATATATATTGTTCTGTGGAACATTACAAATAAACTTGACTTGAATTTTCAATGCAATTAACATTTCACATAGAAAACAGATACTCCCATGGTTCTATTTGTTCCTCTGCATGCACACTGATATTCTCTATTTGTTCTTCTGATCTAAATCGCTCTACTCTTTCATACAAGTAAATAACAATGAAATTATTCGTCCACTTTCTATACACTGGGGAAAGATATGATAATGGAAGTCGCTAACCACTTATCATGACATAGAGTCGTAGCTACGTTTAGTGTGCGTGTGCTGCAGCAGAAGCTGTGCTATTACATGGCAAACAAACACACACACAAAAGGAACTGCAAAACTCAAGCCACATTCAATTCTCTCTGCCTTTGACCCAAGAATCACAGCTAGGGTAGTAGCTATCAATGCTGCAGCAGGCGCAACGGCACCATGGCCCAAGGGGTGTGAGAAGGATCTCTGCACCTCCATTATGATATTATTTGACTACCCAAATAGTGGCATAGAGACAATGTCTGGTTTGCTAAAGAGATCTTGGGGACATTCAGAAGGTTGACTTGGGAATGCATTTCACCTGTTGCTTACCATTGGGTTTGTGGTTTTTAACTCACATTTTCTGGCTATTTGCTGCCTTTATTTGCTTTAGACTGTCTCAGCTCGAGTTCCTCCCACCGTTGACCAAACCTTATTCACTGTATTCTTGAACAAACTCACGTTCTGTAAACAGGCCTTCAAATCTTGTTCATATCTTGTCACATTTGCTGTGCATTCAAAGACAGAGGTCAAATTTCAGGCTCTGTCTTCCAGGGAGCTTGGTGTTTATTTTTCTTTCTCAGACTTCAAAGCATTAGGAATTATGTGACAATCATGCTGACTAGTTTGGGGGTTTGCTTGAGGAAGGCTGTACAGATGTTCTTTTTTTTAGCACACAAAATTTAAATGTCTGTAAATAAACTGCACCGATGATCAAATCAATGCATTGGTTGATGACATTTCCACACATTATCGTTTGTACGCTGTATACCTTTATCAGTAAAACTGTATATGAGTGCAAATGTAATGGTCATTTCAATTGAAAATGTGTTGACTGTAAAGGCAGTACGCTACCATAGCATGCATACTCCACTTTACCCCACTCCACTCTACTCTGCACCACTCCACACCACTGCACTCTAATCTGCAACACTCCACACTATGCCAATCCACACTGTGTCACTGCACTCGTCTGCACCACTCTACTCTACGCCTCTCTACTCTACCCCACACTACTTTATGCCAATGCAATCTACCCCATGGTACACTACTATGCACCACTGCACTCTTTGCCACTGCACTCTACACTACTCTGCGCCAATCCACTCTATGCCACCCTAGTCTGCAACACTGCACTCTATGCCAACCCACTCTACACCACTTTACTCAAAGCCAATTCACTGTATGCCAATCTACTCTGCACCAAATCACTGTGTCACTGCACTCTATGCCACACTATTCTACTCTGCGTCACTGCACTATATGCTACTCTATTCTACTCTGCAGACTGTATTCTACACCGCTCTACTCTGTTCCACTGCACTCTACGCCACTGTATTTTGCGCAACTGCGCTCTATGTCAGTCTACTCTACACCATTGCACTCATCATCACTTTACTCTGCACCACTGTATGCCACTGCCTCTACACAAATGCACTCTACGACACTACTCTGTGCCACTCTACGCCACTCGTCTACACTCTATACCACTCTAATCTACTGTGCACCACTGCACTCTAAAACTGCACTCTACAGCACTTACTCTACGCCTCACTACTCTGCACCACTCTACTCTATGCCAGTGCACTTCACATCACTCTACTATGCACCACTGCACTCTTCCCCACTGCACTCTACACTCCTCCACGCCACTGAACTTTACGCCAATGCACTCTACGCCACTACCCTGCACCACTCCACTCAATGCCACTTCATTCTACTCTAAACCAATCTACTCAACACCAATGCACTCTATGCCACTCCCCTCTACACAACTGCAAGCAATGCTGCGCCACTCTACTCAACGACACTTTACTCTACGCCACTACTCTATGTCACTGCACTCTACCCTGCACCACTATACTCTACCCTGCACCACTATAATCTACCCTGCACCACTCCACTTGATTCTGTACTCCATGACATTTCACTCAACACCACTTGAGTCTAGGCCACTCCACTCTGCACCATTCCACATCAACCCACTCTGCAACACTGCACTCTGCACCACTACTCTATACCACTGCACACTACCCTGCACCACTCCACACTAACTCACTCTTCTCTGAAACAATGTACCCTATGTCACTGCACTCTATGCCAATACAGTCTACGCCACTCTACCCCACTCTGCACCACTCCACTCTATACCACTGCAATCAATGTTGTGCCATTCTACTCTACACCACTCTCCTCTATGCCACTGTACTCTACCCTGCACCACTGTGCTCTATGCTGCACCACTATACTCTACCCTGCACCACTTCACTCTACTCTGAAACAATCTACTCTATGGCACTGCACTTTATGCCACGGCACTCTACGCCACTTTCCTACACTCCACTCTAAGCCACTGCAGTCTACTCTATGCCACTGTACTCTAAACCACTGCACTCTATGCTACTGCACCTACGCCAACTACTTTGCAACACTGCACTTTACACCCTTATACTCTACAATATTCTACTCTATGCAACGGCACGCTACGTCACTCTACATCACTGCACTCTACTTAACTGCACTCTACGCCACTGTATTCTACTCTGCACCACTGTACTCTACTTCACTGCTCTCTGCACCAATCTACCCTGCACTACTATACTCTGCACCACTCAACTGTGCAACACAACTGTGCAACACGCAACACTCCATGACCCTGCACTCTTACACTCTACTCTGCATGACTACAATCTATGCCACTGCATTCTACCCTGCACCACTCAACTCTAAGCCACTCTACACCACTGCACTCTACACTCTGCATCACTGTACTCTACGCTACTGTACTCTACCCTACACCACCCCACTTCACTCTCCGCCACTCAACTCCACTCTGTGCCACTCCACTCTATGCCATTGCACTCTACGCCACTGCAATCCACTCTGCTTCGCTCTACTCTATGCCACTGCACTTTACGCTATTCTTCCTCACTGCACTCTATGTAATCCACTCTACAACACTTTACTCAAAACCAATGCACTCAACCCCACTGCACTGTACACTAATCTACTCTGCACCACTGAACTTTATGCCATTTCATTCTAGGCCACTCTACAACACTCTACTCTGTGATACTCCACTCTATGATGCTCTCACTACTCCATTAATCTCTGCTCCACTGACACAGTACTCCACTCTATGCCACTCCACTCTACTCCACTCTATGCAATTCTACAACACTACTCCACTCTACGAATCTCTACACAACTCCCTCTATGCCAGTTTGTGTCACTTCACTCCCCTCTATTCTATGACACTCTACTCCGCGCCATTCCAGTCTATGACAATCTACACCACTGTAGGCCACTCTACGCAACACCCTCTCCACCACTCCACTGTGCTTTACACCACTCCACGACACTCTATGCCACTCCACTCTACGACACTCTACTCAACTCTGACACTGTGCTCCACTCGACAGCACTCTACTTTCTTCACACCACTCCACAAACACTGTATGCAAATCCATGACACTCCACTCAACTCTACTGTACGGCATTCCACGCCACTCCATAACACTCCATTCTACTACACTTTACGTCACTCCTCTCCACACCACTCTCCTGTACCCTACTGACTTTTAGCCATGCTAAACAGCAGCTCTAGTGTACAACATTGCTAAAACATTTTAGCAAAACCAATAGCTCTTGCGTACGCCAATGGCACCCTTGCCACGCTACTGATATCAGCTTCTCAAAAATAAAGGTAATTGATAGGGCAGATATTGAGCAAGCAATAGCGTTGGGAACAATGGCAGGTGATACTTTGCAGCCAAAACTGGATCAGCTCGGTCGGTGAACTAATACACCCACTTCAGTATTCTGTGCTGAACCTTGTGCAGTGCTTAATTTGAGCAAGTGGTTGGAAGTGTGGCCAATAAGCACTCATTTTTTGCAACCAGTACTTCTTTTTGCTTATCAGACTTTGAGGTTGATGTAACGAGTGCCACTGAGTAGCATTGACTTTGGTATCAATAAACATCTGCACCAACATGCCTCAAGTGGTTAATTGTGCGCTTTACAAATACTTATTCTATCACAATATTGTGGAGACTTGTGAGCAGGTGTTCATCATATTTTTATAAGATGAACATCAACACTGACATACATGAACCTCAAATTATTGCGAGACCAAGAACAGCTTGCATTTTTCGTCTTGGGAAAAGGTTTAAGTCACTTGGTATCCAACTTCACACTCCATGGTTTCAGAATTAGCAGTGTATGGAAATATCTGTTTATGTAAGGATCCTTTGAGGCAGAAATTGTCCTCAACTGTAGATGTTGAAGCCATTGACAAATCCATAATAAGCATTGACCAATCTAGGGGCATAAACGTGTTTTTCTGCTACCTATGTGTGGTCTTCCAGCCAATACGAGGTAATGCTCACTAACACCATCGAGTGTCCCTCCCCACCCCGTTTGCTCCATTCCTCGATCCACAATCTGATTGCACCTTAAGTGGCGTGAATAACCCCCTTGAAAAGAAATAAGATCAACACGTGTCATACGTAGAGACAGCTTTGTCAACTTATATTTATTTGTTGAGCTTTGCGTAGCACCAAAACATGCTCTAATGTGTGCTGGTTCACAACTGTTAATCAATACATATAGATCACTACATATGGGAGAGGTTTAAAATATGGTTGATTAGAAAAGTTGCTTTACAGTTCCACTGATAAAGGGACAAAATGGTGGGAGTGAAGGGACACTAAGTATGGGAGGGAATGGTGTTGTAAGGATTGTCAACTGTCAGCTCAGTGGTATCTACATTAAGAGTCAGGTGCAAACGTAGTAAATGGAGCATATGGATAGCACATCGCACTGCCTGCTGTCAATGTGACACTATGCGCAAGAGTTGCCCATGGAAATGTTGTAAGAATTGCAGGGCCGAACTGGCCGTAGCGGGCATCGGGCGTTTCCCCGGGAGGACGTATGGGTGAAGGCCGATTTTGTAGTGGAGGGGCCGTTTGTTACTGGGGGCCAGTTTTGCAGAAATGCTACTATATTGGCCCTAGTAACAAAAGCAGCAGGGCTGCTTTGGGTTCTCAGTCTGGCCCCGAAGATTTGTCACCTTTGTTGAAGATATTACTAAATGCAATAAAGGACTATGCTATGGAAAGCCATCCTTGAGTGGAGGCGACATTTTGGCCAACAATGGGATCAAAGGAAAAAGGTCTAATGCTTCATAAAGTCATCAAAAGAAACCATAATGAAATGCACCATTATATCTTCTTAAACTCCATTGTTTATTTCTTTAAAAGAATGAATAAATGAATGAAAATATGTCATCAAAAATAAAGAGAGTTTGGCAAGTTCGGCTTTACACATTCAATGAATTAGCACAGATGGTGTTTGAAAAGACGATATTTTGTCTGTTCTTTCAGAGAAGGAATTAGCACGTTCTATAGGTTCCAGTCCTGTATTCTTGCACCTAGGTCTTTTAAGATCTGCCTTCTATAGGTGGAAAGAGGTTGAAATTGCAGAGTGAAACATCCTACTCGATACAATGGACGATCAGCTTCAGTGGGTATCCTGAATTCTTCACCCAGGTTGCTTTTAACTCAACCCACTCAAGCTTCTGTTCAGGGTTGGAAAGAATGTCTGTTTCTTCTTAAAGTGCGGCATATTGAATAAATATATAAACTTTTGTATGTCGACCTAGCAACATAAGATTCGCATGGGAGAGAATTCCTGATACCAAACATCTTATGGATACCTACCTAGATATGAAAAGAGGCGTTGTTGGCTCTTTGCATGTTATCTACTACTGGCTTGCGCAAGTATTCACTTTATGAAAGAGAAAGAGAAACACTTGGGGCTCTCCTAGCAGCAACCCCCTTCAATAGGGCAGGGCACCTATTTCGAAATGATGAATGAAGAAAATGAAATATTGTTCGGTTATTGGATTACTATTAAGGTTTATTGAAGTGCATGCTAGATTGGTCCAATTCTCAAAGTTGTATGTGGGGGCCCTGAATTCTTGTGGGAGATATGAACATAAAATGTTCACTTTTTTCGGTGCTACAAGTTTACATGAGCTACTTTCAGAAATAGTATGCACCTGTAGCAATGAGGGGCAGTTGGTACTGTGAGCAACCAGTAATAGGGCATTAGACAAATGGCAACAATATTGAAGTGACCGAGGATTTTGTCACTCGGTCTTTCAATCAGACTTCAAAGACAAGAAAGTGATGTCACACAAAGAAAGAAGGAAATAGTTCACAGTTAGCATACATGCTTAATTTCTCAATAAATTTGGAAATAGAATTGATCATGATGGTCTAATGAATATGTGTTTACCGGTATGGTATGAACCATGATTTCTCTTGTGCAGTGGGCTTTGGTCAGCCCTCTTCATCTATTGGCCTATTCAAGTGTAATTCACAAATTCCTTATAACCACCAAAGAATACAGCGTAGATCAGTCGGTCACCCACATCAACATTAGGCTGACTTCACTGTGAGTGATATCATTTTTGCTTATGCAAATGTACAAATTCGCCGAAAAAGTAGTCAATTTCAGTGCTACAGCTGTAGGCCAATCTCGCCTTTAATTTCTGTTTTTATTCCATATAACTATTTTTGCAGTGGGTTATTTGTACTTCTGCACACCGCATTCAGATTGGGCCATTTTTACTTTTTATTACCTTTACTTTTTCATATACATTTGTTTCCAACAATTAACACCAAACATTGCAGGGTTACCCAGGTCAGACCAATTGACTTTGCCAATGCTTACTCCCAAATGCATTGAAAAGTCACTCTCGCGTGTTTCTTTGATGCACACGGTTTAGAAAATTTCAGAGTGAGATTAGGCACAAGCTACTGGTGAGAGTACAAGAAGCACAAAGAGAAATTGTTTATGATCCAAGCTAATGGCAGTACTCAATGTTTTTTTTTCCTTCTTCGGAGCAGGACATCAAACAGCTCATGTATAATGCTAGGCAAGCCAAGTCTACAAAGCTGCAATTAAAATGGAAAAAGTCCCTTAGATGAACAGGACTTTATGCCATGCAAGGTGTTCCCCATAACTCACTACTGGATTTACCAGAAAATAAAGAAAAGAGTCAATTACAGACATATTAATAAAACAAAAAATAAGATTAAGTGCTTTGATGCCAATGGCTCCTCTGAGGTAAACCTATAAATACTCCTACATAAGCAGGTGCTATTAAATTACAGGAAAGCCATTCTTGCTCACATTACCAGTGAGATAACGAGAAAAAAGAATACCATTGACATAGGCATTGTGAGGGCATACTGATCCAAAGTCCATGTTTAACCAGGCAGGGCGAGGCAGGGCCATGAAACAAACCGACTGTATTGTTCATTTACTGGGGGAAGTTTGGAGTTTTCCATAGAAAAGAAAATCGACTAAAACAGAGAACCAGGTGCAGGGACTGTAACCGAAGGAGATAAAAATGGAGGGAAACAGAGGCTAGGTTATAGGTGTGGCAACTGTAACGGAGGAAAATAACTACCACAGGTGTGGCATTGTAACGGAAACGGTAGAATACAGGTCTGAGACGTCGGACCAGCGCAAACGGGCTTTTAAATTCATCATGTTCAAATGTAAAACCTAAAAATTCGTAAGCGCCCATGACAAGAAGTTACCACCACCCACAGTACATCATGCGCTTTTTAAAAGTTTTAAAGAATAATAAGTTTCCTGTGGAATAATTAAAGTAGTACACTTCAAAGACCAACACTATTTGTATATACAGCTTTCACATGCCAGGTCTCCATAAAAGTCGAACTACCTATCATAATGTTTTACTCATCACAAGCGTGTATCTAATGCTATGGGGAACTGTCTGAATTCAGGATCTGCTCAGAAATAAAGGGCGACTTATATAAATAACAATGTATTTCTAGATACCATACTATTATAGTTCTAACTGCAGTAAATAATAGCTGCTACTAAACTATTACCAACTAACAAGTTATTCAATTTACTGAAAGAAGATGCATGGAAGTCTGACTCCACACTGATGCGATTCAAACTTACACCCTTCGGATCATGGACAACGTCAAAAACTGACCCATCTTGCTGGATTTAAATTGGCATTCTGAATCCACTAGTTACCACCCCTGAGAAGAACGTTTGTGAATTTCTTGCACAAGGTCAGTATTTCTTCCATATGGGGAGAGATATGTTTGAATATTAAGAGCAGAGCAACTCAGGAGAAGAAAGAATCGCTGTGCTAAAAGGCTCTGCGATAAAGGTAGATTTGACTGTTTAACTAAAATGGTACCCAAGGCTCTCCCTCTGACCATGATCAATTTGCGCTTTGAAAAATAATGCTCCAACTGTTGAAAAGATTACTCTCATATCACACAAATTTAAGCACAGACTCGTCAAAGGAGTGGACCATAACCTTCTCCCTAAAGCCGAAGAGACTGCTGAACATAGCCTGAGATAGTGTAACTGGGTGGTGCAGCGCCGTCAGAAACAGCAACAAGGCGTTCAGGCCCTCCTCCATGCGGTCTCCTGAAGACACACTTCACTTTGGGATGTGGTGCTATCATTGCCATTACTTTGGGGGATACTCTTGTGGCCTATTGAACTTAGGATGCAAATGCCTAATACAGGTAACTGCAATTTTGGAACAAAAGCTTTAGCTACATCTAGTGAGTATGGTTGATTGGTGTATCGATATAAGAAGCATTTTCCCCAAGAAGAGGGGGATAAGAAAGAAATGTAAAAAAAAAAAATATCTCAATCAAAGTACAAGCAACGGAAGGACCCTAATAAATCTGAAGCAAACTGTACTTGGTCTGTGCTCCTGCAGTAAGAAGGGGAAGTGAAGACAGCTTGTGCTGCCCAATTAGAAGGCAGCAAATGAGTGACCATGAAGCTCACGAATGGTAAGCAATGGGCGGACTCCAAGCCCCTTATTCAAGACAATATCTCTCACAAGCGAGAGTGCATGTGCTAGTGCAGAAGCGCTGATGCAGGTGAGCCCTAAAAACCCGAACAGCTTCTGCAGTGCCTTTCAGTAAGTCGCTCTCACCCGCACAGTGAGCCTGTTTCCAAGCAGTGCCATAATGACGGATCTGTAATGGCCTAATAATCCCAATATCCATTTCCTTAGGTGATACTCAGAAAAGCACAGGCTGCATGATTAAAAAACACACACACACACACACACACACACACACACACACACACACACACACCTTTTGGTTAAAAAACAGAAATGTGTTTGCAAATACAGTTTTATAGAGAACTAATACCTATATTCGGAAGGTGGGAAGACATTCTATAGAAAGTTTGAAGAAACTTAAAACAAAAGTATTTTGTCAGCTTCGAAAGAAGGATTCATTGCTATAATATATTCAAAACCCAAAATGTCTCTTTAAGCATTTAAATACGGTTCATGCTTAGCATGTATCATGCCCTACAAGCACAGAGCTCCATAACAAGAAATTGAAAACCTACGACACGGATTCATTATTGGGCCATTAAGATAGAATATCAAGCACTCGAAATACTGTTTTCTACTGCTTCACACTGATGTGCTCCTAGCTGGGCAAAAACCTGCTACTATTGTTTGATATGTGTGAGAGATGTCCATCTTGTCAAAAGCACAGGCAAATGTGACACTTCTGCCTGTACGTTGGCACTTAAATTTAGAAGCTGTGACTTCCTCTGAGGGCTTAGCTATTAAAATTGTAAATGATTTTCAATTCAAGATCATATAATATTTCTGAAAGAAAAAGTGACAGCCATACGTATCCCTGGCACTCACCTCTGATATCTTGAAACGGATAAACCCGATTTAAGGGACTAATCTAGAAGTAAGTATGCAGGCGCTCACCAGACAATACAGGAGGTGCACCCGTTTCTCTTGCACTTGTTGACCTTTCGCAGAAATAAATGTTTCAATGCTGAAAGTTCTGGGGATAAGGGAGATGCGTAATAGGCTCCTGCAGCTGCCATCGTAGCCCCCCACCACACACCTTTATTTCTGCTTTCTTTTTTATTAGACATTCAATAGAAGCACCTACAAGTGATTCATGCTTAGAGATATAAAGAACTTTTTTAAATTCCAACATAAAAAAGAGATATTTACGACTCAACATTCAATTTATATTCAGTCCAGTGTGAGTGAAGAATATGTTGTATAGAGATCCCTCACTTACAGTTGCATCCTCTGTAGGTAAACCCAGTCTTCAATCTCCATGGCTCCATTCATTCAATGCCATATGTTGTTCCTACTCTAGACTCCACGTTTTGAATTATAAGTCCACGTGCATGCGCATAACTCGCAGAATACAACCCTGCTTCTCTCATATCCCATATAAATTTTGCATCCATTTCATGAATCCATGGATAGTAAGAACTGTAGGTCCAAACTGTGCATTAACCATTGGAAGCGTGACCACGTGACAGCCCTGAAAGAACTTGTTCCAGTGGAGAAAAGCATCAAATCAAAACACTTTGCACCTTCCAGAAGTCTGCCTAGAAAAGGTCACTGCTATTTATAAACTTTTGCTACTCACTGTACTCCAGACACAAGACTATAGCAGCAAAAGCACCTAGTTCACCAACAAAACGTTTAACAATGGAAACGTGGCAGTAAATCACTGGCAATAAACTACAGAATGCCTTAAACCACCATTCTGAGTGGTGCACATAACTACCTCCACTTCAAGATATTCATAACAAGCATTGGCAAAGCCAACAGGTCTCACTTTAGAACCTACTGACTTTGTCAATGGTTTTTAGCGACAATGTACCGCAACCTAGATGGCTAAAGAAGAAAGAAAAAAAAATACCAACTGATTGCTGGTGTCACTGTCGACATGAGTTTATGAGTGAGAGAAAACAACATGGAGAGCAGAGGGTGGAAGAGAAGCACACCAGGGAGACAGCTAGAAAACACATGCACTCTCGTGGAGTGCTTCACACAAAAGAAAAAGGTAGTTTCCTAAATTGCGAGCAGTGGAAGGACACAAGTAAATTGGCAATGTTCCAGGTGAAGGAGAGACACAAGATGGACAAGGCAAGCCATCAAATCAGAAACAGGCAACTGAGAGTGACATTAATGTATCCAATGGTAAGCAATGAGCTGAAAGCCCCTCTGTTCTTGGTGTGCCCACAATATGTCACAGAGAGCAGCACTGTCTGGTAGGCGCGACCTAAAAATCTAACTGTCTATGACTGCTTTTTGTTAAAGACCTGTGATATAAGAAACTCGTACGATTTAGGTATAAAACGGAAACTAAAAGTACAGTGCAAAACTTGATTTTCCTGGCAGATTGTGTGGGTCACAGCAATAGCGCTGGAAGCCGTTCACAGCAGACAAATGAGCATTTTGACCACCCCTCAATCACGCTCCACATGGCAGTTCACAAAATGTGATCTTTTTTTCCAAAATTCTTTTTTTACAGATTATTTTTTAAGACAGTGGAGAGTTTCCCTTTCAGAAAATCTATCTTTGTACAAGGCACTTTTGAAATAGGATGTATATTTGATTGGCAAATATTGATCGGGTTTGAGGTATTTCAAGGTAGACATCTTTCAACTCCAACCAACATGGAAGGGAAGATATCCCCACAATAAAATGTAGTAATTACCAAAAGTGTCACGCTATATAAGATAGTGTAACTTGTTATCATCTCACCTCATACCTGGTCACAAGTCAACTTGATGATATCATACCTGCTAGAAAGATATGCTGACCTAGATCATTCATCTTTCTCGTTCTTATCACAGATTTGCTATAGTATTATCCATGATTTACAAAGTGCTGTAAACACATTTAGCTCAATCGATCACTTTTTATGGTGCAATTTCTAAAGATGTTTTGATACATAATTAGAGAAATACTATTGTTGATATTAAAATGACATAAGAACTGGTCAAAATGGTCCGAAAGAGCCCAAGTTTCGGAGTTCTTTATTGCAGAGACTAAACCCACAGAAAAGATAATTCTATTTGAAAGTGAATCATAAACACAAAATATTAAAAATATAGGAAAAAATCTTGAAACCAAAATTAAACAAGCATTTGCAATGCAACAGGCCTCACATTTGCGAGAGTTTAAGCTATTGGCATTGTATTTGCAATGCCAATAGCTTAAACTCTCGCAAATGCAAGACTTATTGCATTGCAAATGCTTGTAAAAGCGCCCCATGGGCACTTTCACTTTAATGGCGGCCGCGCCCCCTTCTTTAGATGCGGCTCATCGAAAAGAAAGGTGTGCGCCTGCCATTAAAGTTAAAGCGTGGTATGGGGCGCTTTTGCAAAAAAAAAAAAAAGGCATGTTTGTCAAGTTGACAAACATTTATTTTTTGTAAAAGCGCCCCATGCCGCGCTTTCACTTTAATGGCGCCCACGCCCCTTTCTTTAGACGCGGGGCGTCTAAAGAAAGGTGCGCCGTGCTGAAACTGTAGCGCAGCATTGCAGTAAAGCAGTTTGTGCCTGCAATAGGGGAAAATCATTAAAGAAAATAGTGCTCACAGACTGTAGATAAAACAGACCGTGCAACAACACAAGTAAAAAGTCCAGTCCTTATGGGAGGTTACAAATGCAGACAAGGCGGTACTAAGGAGGGACTACTAAGCCTATTCATGAATCAAAAGCAACCATTTAGAAACAACAGTAACAGGAGACAATTGAAAAGATGGGCGGAAAATGAGCAGTGCTTCAAGTCAATGCCTGAATACAGCATGCCTCGCAGAGCAGCGCATGCGCTGCCCAGGCTCGACATAAAAAGTACTTTTTTTCCGCGAGTGGAGATAGGTTGTTTGCCATTTTTTCGCTTCCTCTTTTCAGTCCTCTGATATCTCTTCAATCTGCCTCTCTCTGCTTGTTTCGGCGTAGCAGCACATAAAATCACCAGGAATAAACTCTTGCACTGGTAATATAGGGCAATTGACCTTGGAGCAGAAAGTGGCATTTACCAATAAGCATTTCTGATGGCCATTCCAGCTTCTCATTTCCGAGGCTCCCTATATTCCTGCTGCATGCTTGCTTCCTGCCTCCTCCAGAGGCGAGTATGAGCAATAAATGTACTCACTGCTTCACTGCTAACATTATGTATCCTTCTTGTCTTCCCACATCCACCCTCAAAGCTGCAAACACTGCAAAAATATTTTGTAGCAGATTCAATGGATTTTTCCTTCTAATGGGATTCTTTTGTCTAGCAGTCATACTTTGGTTTCCATGAGTATTTAAATTTAAACAAAATGTTTTTTGTTTTTTATTCCGGTCAATTACTGTTAATCCGATGTAACCATGGTTCTTGTTGTCCTCTGATGTATTCACTTTTGTTCCATGTGTCCCCTTTCTGAGGCTGTATCTATTAAATAGAAAGAAATGTTGCGTTTTTTTTCCATTCGAGGCCTTATCTCGCATTTCTGTTCTCTTATCTTGGTTCTTGAACATGCTGATAGATGTTTCCTTCTCCCGACCCAAATGGAATAATCCGGAAAGGTGAAAATTAAGAGGTACTAGGCCCTGTATCTACCATACCTCTGCTAAGTCAGTGGCATTCAAGAATGGTTGAGGTGGGCACAAAGGCAACTGAGTGTTGGATCCCGACGTAGTTAAGCACAAGACTTCTACGCAGCAGACATCCAAGAACTGATGGCAGTAGTAGTAAACCTTCTTCAGCTCTACTTTTGCCTTATCTAAACTATGTTACATCTTCACCGCTACCTGATGCACAAGTTACTAACTTGTGTAACGATATATCTGTAAGAGACAGTAGTTAGTGACAGATTCCTTACCTTAGAATATCCCCAGGCGTCAGGCTGGATCCGGAAAGTTTTGCGTAGCAGTACCATTGCGCGTCGGTAGGCGGCGTCGTGCGGCTCCGCGTCCGTCGTCGGCGTCGTGATCGCCGGGATGACGTCGCGGGCAGTACTTAGGCGCCGCCCCTGCGCGCTGACGTCAGTTCTGTACACGACTTTCCGCGCCAGGAACGCAGAGCCATGCAAGAAGCTGACATAGGTGTCTGAAAAATTCTAGGGCCCTGAAAGGGATGTCCTTAACCCTAGAAATCAGTTAGCAGAACGGGGAGGATGGGTGGGGCGGTAAGGAATCTGTCACTAACTACTGTCTCTTACAGATATATCGTTACACAAGTTAGTAACTTGTGCATCTGAAAGAGACACGTTAGTGACAGATTCCTTACCTTAGAATAGATACCCCAGCAATACCAACCCCGGTGGTGGGTCTGCGAACAAAGATCAGACAAGGAAGTCCTGGAGGACAGAACGGCCAAAGAAGCCGTCCCTCCGGACCTGACTGTCAAGGCAGTAATGCTTTGTAAACGTGTGCAGCGAGGCCCACGTAGCTGCCTGACAGATAACCGGCAGCGGAACACCGCGGCCCAAGGCCGTGGTAGCAGCCGTTGCCCTGGTGGAATGGGCACGCAGCCCAACAGGAGGCTCCTTCTTAGCCAAAGAATAGCAGGTCTTGATGCACAAGGTAACCCAGCGGGAGATGGTCCTCTTGTGCACCGCCCGACCTTTTTGGCGCCCACGTAGCCAACAAAGAGCTGGTCATCCACCCGGAAGTGTTTTGTGCGGTCGATATAGAAGGAGAGCGCACGTTTTGGGTCCAGACGGTGGAGCCTCTCTTCCTCTCTGGAAGGATGCGGAGGCGGAAAGAAGGTGGGCAAAGTGATGGTCTGCCCAATGTGGAAAGCAGTAACCACCTTTGGCAAGAAGGACGGACGCGTCCGAAGAACAACCTTATCTGGATGAACAGACAGAAAGGGAGGTTTGCAAGATAGAGCCTGGAGCTCACTCACCCGCCGAGCGGAGGTGATGGCCACCAGAAAGGCTGTCTTCAGAGTCAGAAGACGAAGAGGACAGTTATGTAGAGGCTCAAAGGGAGCGCACATTAAAAAGGTAAGAACCAAGTTCAAGTCCCACTGAGGCATCACAAACGGAACAGGAGGGAAGAGGTGAGTAATGCCTTTTAAGAACCTGTTAACAACAGGGGACTTGAAAAGGGAGGGCTGATCAGGGAGCCTGAGGAAGGCCGAGATAGCACAAAGATAACCCTTGATGGTACCCAGGGCAGAACCCTGTTGGGCCAGAGAAAGAAGGAACAGAAGGACCTCAGAAAGAGGGGCAGAAAGGGATTCACAGCCTTTGCTGTGCACCATGCCACAAATTTGTTCCACCTGCAGGCGTATACCACCTTAGTGGAGGGACGCCTGGCTGCCAGAATCACATCACAAACTTCGGGAGGCAAGTCGAAGGAATCAACTGCCGCCGCTCAATCTCCACGCAAGCAGGTGTAGACTGGACAGGTTCGGGTGGAGGACCGTCCCCTGCTGCTGCGACAGAAGATCCTCCCGAAGAGGCAGACGGATCGGGGGATCTATGCTCATATTGAGTAGCTCGGGATACCAAACTCTTCGAGCCCAGTCCGGAGCCACAAGAATGACTTGGGCCCGGTCGTGCCGAATCTTCTTCAACACTCTGGGTAGAAGTGGTATAGGCGGAAAGGCGTACAATAGACCGCAACTCCACTCGTGACGAAAAGCGTCGCCAAGCGAGTGCCGCCTTGGAAATTCCAACGCGCAGAACTGATGACATTGCGCGTTCTCTTCGGTGGCGAATAGATCTAACCAAGGCTCTCCCCACTGTAGAAAGAGTCCTTGCGCCACTTCCGAGTGAAGACGCCATTCGTGATCCATCATGCACCTGCGGCTGAGTTCGTCCGCCCTGGCGTTCAGGGAACCTGCCAGGTGTTGAACCATCAGGAACATGCCCTGATGTTCCAGCCATGTCCAGAGGCGCAGAGCCTCCTGACAAAGGGTCCACGACCCCACCCCGCCTTGTTTGTTGCAGTACCACATGGCGGTGGTGTTGTCTGTGAACACCTGCACTACCTTCCCTTTGACAGAGGGAAGGAATGCCTTGAGTGCAAGTCGGATCGCCCGGAGCTCCAGAAGGTTGATATGGAGCCGGGACTCCGCCGGGAGACCAGAGGCCTCTGATCTCCGCCTCTCCCATGTGACCGCCCCATCCCAGAAGGGACGAGTCCGTCACAACTGTGTGCTCTGGCTGGGGAAGGGAGCGGGATCTGCCCATGACCCATTGCCGGTTCGAGAGCCACCACTGCAACTGTTTTGCAGTCCCCTCCGAGATCTGGACGTGATCGGACAGGTTGCCCTGGTGCTGCGCCCACTGGAACTTCAGGTCCCACTGCAGAGCCCGCATATGCCATCTGGCATGATTGACCAGCAGGATGCAGGAGGCCATGAGGCCCAGCAGCCTCAGGGTCATCCGTACCGAAACCCAGGATAAAGGCTGAAAGATCGGAATCATAGCCTGAATATCCCGGACTCGCCGTTCGGGAGGATAGGCCCGAAACTGCGTTGTGTCCAGAACTGCTCCGATGAAAAGGAGCTGTGGAGAAGGAATCAGATGCGACTTCGGCACATTGATGGAGAACCCCAGCGAGTGCAGGAGTTCGGCCGTAGTCTGGAGGTGGGAGACGACTGCCTGGGACGAGCCTGCCTTCAGCAGCCAGTCGTCGAGGTAGGGGAAGACTGAAACCCCTGCCCGGCGCAGATGAGCTGCGACCACCGCCATCACTTTCGTGAACACCCGAGGGGCACTGGTAAGGCCAAAGGGGAGCACGGTGAACTGAAAATGCTCGAGGCCTACCGTGAACCGCAGGTAACGCCGGTGGGCCGGCAGGACGGGGATGTGGAAATAAGCGTCCTGCAAGTCCAACGCTACCAACCAGTCTCCAGGGTCGAGGGCAGTCAAGACCTGAGCTAGGGTGAGCATCTTGAACTTCTCCTTCCGGAGGAAGCGATTGACGTTCCGGAGGTCCAAGATAGGACGCATGTCCTCCTTGTCCTTTTGGGCACCAGAAAGTAGTGGGAGTAGCAACCACGCCCTACTTCTGGGGTCGGAACACGCTCGATGGCCCTCTTGGCCAAGAGGGCCGTGACTTCCTTCTGCAGAAGTACCAAGTGATCCCCTGACATGCGGTGGAATTGAGGTGGCATGGCTGGGGGGGTGGTCTCGAAAGGGAAAGAGTAGCCCCTTCGGACAATGTCCAAGACCCACCTGTCCGAGGTGATGGGACGCCAGTGGTGAAGGTGATGGCGGACCCTGCCCCCTACTGGCGTGCTGTGTACCTGAAAGGAGGGACTAGGAGGGCTTGGAGGCCGCGGACGGGTTGGAGGTGGTGGCCTGACCCGCACGCTGGTTGCCCGAACCGCCACGGCGGTATCCACGTCCTCGGCCACGCGAAGACGCCTGCTGCGCGGGCCGGTGGCTGGGCTGCTGACGTGACGGGGCGCCCCTTCCGTGGCCACGATAGGGGCGAAAAGCAGAAGTCAGCGGAGGGCGTGTAGCAGAAAGGCCCAGGGACTTGGCAGTAGCCCGTGAGTCCTTAAAGCGCTCCAACGCGTGGTCTGCTTTGGACCCAAAAAGACCGACTCCATCAAAGGGCATGTCCATGAGAGTATTCTGGACATCCCCTGAAAACCAGTGGTTCTCAGCCAGGCGTGGCGTCGCAGCGCCACCGTCGTTGCAATAGACCTGCCCAGCGAGTCGGCGGTATCAAGGCCACATCATATTGTGTATTTGGCCGCATCCCTTCCTTCCGCAATGGCGCGGGAAAGCAGTGTCTGGACCTCTTCAGAACACTGGGGCAAAACAGTCGCCACCGAATCCCACAAGGAGTGGGTATATCGGCCCAAAAGACAAGCGTTGTTGATGGACCGCAAGCCAGCACTGGAGGAAGAAAAACCCTTCTTCCGAAATTGATCCAGGCGTTTGGATTCCCTATCCGGAGGGGCGGTAGGGAAGGCGGTTTGGGAAGCGGAGGCTTGGACAACCAAGCTCTCAGGAGTGGGGTGGACAGAGAGAAACAGGGGTCGCCCGGAGCTGGGCGATGGCGTCGGGTCACGTTCCTATCCACAGGAGCCCCTGTGTTGGGCTTGGACCAGGCGCCCAAAAGAACGTCAGTGAGGGCATCGTTAAACGGCAGCACAGTCTCCGTAGAGGAGGCTGCCGGCTGAAGCACCTCTGTCAAGAGATTAGTCTTGACCGCCACAGTAGGGAGTTGGAGATGTAAGGCTCCAGCCGCCCTACGCAACACCGTAGCAAAATTGGCTCCCTCCTCCGTAGCCACGGGAGGAGACAGCATGCCAGTGTCAGGGGAAGTATCTAGACCACTGGCATCCCCTAGACCCTCTGTCCAGTCCTCATCGTACTGACACTGTTGTGCCAGAGGGTCATCAGACCCCTCCCAGTCCTCCTGGTCCTCCTCTGGTTCAAAATAAGGAGGAGGAGGGACATTTGGGACCCAAGGTCTCATCGGCGCCGGAATCGGCGTCGAGCGACGTCGGTCCGGGTCCATGTCCAGAGCCGGAAGGAACTGGGGGACGACGCCGCCCGGAGCCCCAGGCGGCGGCGAGAACGGCACCGGAGACATCGGCGTCGGCGGAGGCGTGGTTAGGTCGACCGGCGTCGATGGGGGTTGCGGAGCCGGGATCGAGGCTGGGGCCGGAGCCGGGATCGAGGCTGGAGGCACGGGCGACGCCGGGGCCGGAGCCGTCGGCGACGCCGGAGCAACCCCATCAGGGCCCGCGGGGCCCGAAGGCGCACCGGAGGGACCTTGAGGCCCGAAGAGGCGGGCCATGGCCGACAGGAATTCCTGTATTTGGGCCGGATCCGCCCCGAACCCGGGAAGGACGGGTATTGCGGGGGCGACTCCACAGGCATGTCCGGGGCCGCGGGGGCGGGGACGGTGCCGGGAGGGGCCTCAGCCGAGTCGCGAGACCGGCGAGGCGAAGTCCTAGAGCGACGATGCTTTTTGGACTTTTTGTGCTTGGACTTACCGGACGATGAAGACTTTGATGCCGACGACCGGTGAGGACTCCGCGACCGACCCCTTGACCTCTCACGCGACCGGGGCTTGGCGTGGCGCGGAGCCGAATGCCGGGCCTCGAGGAGCTTTCGAGACCGCTCTCGCAAAGCTTTCGGGTTGAGGGCCCGGCAGTCGGAACACGACTCCGTGTCGTGGCCTCGGCCGAGGCAGAAGAGACACTCCCGATGCGGGTCTGTGATGGACATCATCCGAGCACAGGCGCCGCAACGTTTAAAACCGGGCATCCCTACGACACCTTGAAGTCGATTCGAAGAAAACAGTGAAAAATTCACCAAAAAAGATAGTCAAAAAATGACTAGGGCACTGCTCTTCCCGGATCTGCGCTTGCTGGCGCGGAAAAGAAGAACTGACGTCAGCGCGCAGGGGCGGCGCCTAAGTACTGCCCGCGACGTCATCCCGGCGATCACGACGCCGACGACGGACGCGGAGCCGCACGACGCCGCCTACCGACGCGCAAGGGTACTGCTACGCAAAACTTTCCGGATCCAGCCTGACGCCTGGGGATATTCTAAGGTAAGGAATCTGTCACTAACGTGTCTCTTTCAGATTGTAATATTAGCTCTGCTTGATTATTGTACACTGGGCTGATTCAAGTGCACCGGCTACAACTTTATATTTAGAGCTTCAAGTAGGACAGTACAGGGAGGGAGTCCAGTGGTCAAATGGACAGCAGGTAGGCAGGTGGGTAGAATGCAGAGACAAACTTGGTCAGCTCTGCCACATAATTTTATTTTCCAGTGTTGTATAATGCTGTAGACCATGGGGATAAGTATAAGCAATACTGGTAGAGGAATAGTTTACATGATAGCACAAGTAGTCTGATTGGCTCGCAACAGTGTTGTGGAGGGCAGGGAGTATGTTAGTATTTTAGTAGTATTTATTTTATTTTGCAGAGTTACTTAAAACCATTGCAATACGTGGTAAGAATGAAGTCATATCTAAAATATTAATTTACAATAATAAAAGTTTCATCGCAGTTAAAATATAAAGCACTTCTGTTGGTTACAAAATAAAATATTAAGATTTAAACATTCAAGAACAACCAATATAAGTTGACCAGTCAGTGCGGGCATTTTTGCTCCCTCTGAGAAAATTAATAATCAAAAGTCTCCTTTTTCCCAAAAAGCTTTAGTGACAGTTTGGCATTTTTGCTTTGGCCGCTTCCAGAAATCTAACTAGTCTGGAGTTCAGTTGAGGTGATGCTGGATCGAAGCAAGCCAAAACAGCTTGCCTCCTTGTCCGAATTCCCCTTTGATTAAGGGGGATTTTTAGCAGTTGCCTCCTTTCTTGGAGCATCGCTGTACATGAACAGATGGTATGGATGATATCACCCTGGCCGTTTTTGCACAAACTGCATACTGTAAAAGTCTGCACCCTTTTCCATGGTGGAAGGTGCTGTGTGCATGGTATCACTCCAAGTCGTAGCTTTAGGAATTTTAATTTCTGTGCTTTTGGATATCCCAGGTTAAAATATTGTTGTGGGGCTAAGATCTTGTAAGAATTCAACGTCATCCAAGCATGCGCTCTGGCTGAGAAAGCAGCTTTATCCTCCACCAGTGACTGTTTTTTCAGCGACTTCCAGACTAATTTCTTCAGAGTTGAATGATGACACTGTGTATTCCATAAGGGCAATAAGCCTGTGTTTGCCAGGGCCTCCTGAAGATACAGTCTTGCGGGTGAATTCTCCCTCTGTTGAAGATCTTGCCACAGAAGGTAGTTTATTGAGTTAGGGTTTGATATTCTGATTTTGTTCCAACAGTTGATGTATGCTCCATATCTGGCCCAGGTTTGCTTTAACAGGCCAAACTCCAGTCTAATTTGCGCCGGGGAAGTATAGTTCGGGAGGCTAAACATCATTCTGTAAGCTTTTACAACTGTTTTATCCAAAAGGTTAGTATCTCTCCCTCTCAGAGCTTCACTGCCGTAGGCAATTGTAGGTAGAATTTTAGCCCGTGCTACCATTAAAAGAGGGCTCAGCGTAGGGCCCAATAGCTTAGCTGTTAAATTTTTCATGGTTAAGGCAAGGATCATCCCTTTCCTTTTGATCTCTTCTTGTTGGCGGGTAAATGATCCTTCTTTGTCTAAGTGGACACCCAGATACTTATAAGTCTCTGCTGTTTCAATATGAGTGCCGCCCAGATGCCATAGGTACCTCTTTCTTCGTTTGCTGTTAATTGTCATGGTCCTGGTTTTATTTAAGTTTATTGTCAGGCTATTTTCCTCTGCATAGACCTGCAGACCGTTGAGAAGATGTTGCAAGCCAACTACCGTGTGGCTAAGCAGGACTACGTCGTCTGCGTATAGTAAGTTGGACAAGCTGGTACCCCCGAGTCTGGGCGCATGGGAATTACAGGAATCAAGTATCTGTGGTAAATCTGCCATGAATAAGTTAAATAAAATAGGGGCCAGCACGCAGCCCTGTTTAAGTCCTTTGATTGTTTTTACTTTTCTTGATAGATGAGACCCTGATCCTAATTTCACCTGTACCCAGGTATCAGTATGTAGAAGCATTAACATTGATAAAAGAGTATTTGGAATGCCCCATCTGGCTAGCTTATTCCACAGTTTAGTCCTCTCCACGTTGTCGAATGCGGCGCTGAAATCAATAAAACAGACATGCAACTGTTTTTTCCTCAATTTTGTTGTGTCCATTATTAACGAGATTGCCAAGAGGTTGGTTATTGTGCCACAGTTTTTTCGGAAGCCTGTTTGATTTAACGGGATTATTTCATTATTTTCTGCCCAGGAGGTTAGTTCATCTAGCAGTATTCCCGCAAAATATTTAGCCTCGTTATCGATCAGTGCTACTAACCTATAATTGGCTGGCAAGGCCTTACTGCCGCTTTTGTGGATTGGAATGATCGTGGAACCTTTCCAGGAGTCTGGAATGGTGCCCAGTCGTCTTACTTCCAGAAATAGTGGATGGAATATTTTTGCCCATTCTTCCGGTCTTTGTTTGAACACTGCAGGCGAGATTCCATTTGGGCCCGGGGCTCCTTCCTTTCTACCCTTCCTGATCTGTTTCATAATAATTAAAAGCTCAGTGCCGATTGACCTTTCCTCCTGTTGGTGGATTAAAACAGGAGATTTGGATGTATTACTTGCCATTTGTCGGGTAGCATCGGAGCAATCAGGGAAATTAATGATGCCTCCTGCCTTTCTTCCGATGTTGGAATAATGCCCGTCCAAGTCTGCTCTACTCTGTTCCTGTTTGGGCAGAGTATTGCTTTGACTGTTGAAGTGGGAGTTTAAGTAGCTTGCCCAGGTTTCCTCCAGGATATGGGAAGTAGGTCCCCCATGATGCGGGTGGATAATTGTATTTACTGATTTCCAGAAGCGATCGCTGGCGTTATACTTTATGTTATGCAAAAGTTTTGCCCAGAAGTCCTGTTCGTAGTTATTGTTGATGTTCCATTTCAACTTCTTTAGTTGAGTTCTTTGTTGCCGCAGGGATAAAAGAAGCAATATATTCCCTGGATCATGACGCAAAGATCTTATGGAGCCATTTATCATTCTCTTAAGGGCTTTTATTTGCGCTTTTTCAGCCATAGGTATCTTTTTCGCTTGTGCTGGCCCCGGAAGACTACTCATTTTTATTTCCGTGGCCTTTAAGTTGCTAAGGGTAATGGTGAAGCGTTCCCAGGTTTGTATCAAGTTCTTTTCGAACGGTTGTGCAAGAGCAAGATTAATTGCTGAGTCTGTTAAGGACTCAATGCTTTCCACAGTATACTTGATCCTCTTGTAATTTATCATGTAGCTTAAGCCTAACTGTGGAGCAGGATAAATGCTGGACGGAGCAGTTGCCGCTACAATAGTCTCTTGTGGACGATGGTCACTGTCCCCCTTGTCGCCCATTCTAAAGCTTATTACATATGAAAACAGTGCGAGACTAACAAACGTATAATCTAGAATCGAGCTTGTTAGTTCGGTGTAGTAGCTTGCCACTGGGGGAGTATCTCCGGCTGTTCTTCCATTAAGGGCCCTAAGATTTAGATGTTCTAATTCTTCCAAAAAGGATCTGTTTTCCCTATTAGGCCTCCCATTCGTGAAGGTTCCTTGTGACGGTATGTTGTAGTTTGAGGATTGGAGACAAACTTCCTTTACTTTGGTTGACCCCAATAGATATTGATTCAGGTCCCCCGATAATATAAGGTTTGAAATTTCGGCACTGCCTAAATAAGAAGTTATTTGATCAATTAACTTTGCAGAGTCACTAGCTGTCCGTTTTGGGTGGATATATACGTTAAAAAGGGATACTTCATGTTGTACCCCTGCCAGGGAAAGAGTAAGTTTGACTGCTAAAGCTACATCTATTTCCGGACCGGTTACCACCGCTGTTGGTATGGATGTTGTTGAGATGTAGGTTGCTAGCCCTCCTGAAGAATGGCCCGTTTTGCTACCTCTAGTAGCTGGACGGTCAAAGCAAAGAAACCCGTCTATGTGTAGTGGTTCCATAAGCCATGTTTCCTGTAGCATAATGATATCAAAGTTGTTAAGATATTGCCGGAATTCTGGATCTTGAATTTTAGAAGCTAAGCCATTAACATTCCAAGAGCAGAGATGTATCGCGGATTCTTTTTGTGTTTTGTTGCTGTGATCTAGATAGTTATGATGTCATTGTTTTGATGTGGCAAGGTTTATAGTTCTTGTAATTGGCTCAGCATACCAGGAGTTGTATCCGCGTAATTTTTCAGCCCTAGGAGATCCATGTTGTGCGCCTTGATTATAATCCCTTCGTGGCGCAGTGCAGCCAAGTGCCCCTCTTAATACAGAAGTTGAGGGCCTTAAACAATCCTTGCTCCCTAGCCTTGGGCTCAAGTTTAATAGCGGAGCTGGGTAGGCTTGAGGCTGAAAAGAGGTGACTTGAATGCCCCAGTCTTTGAAGGTAAGATGGTGATTTAGTACTCTCTGGGCTGTTGCATCTGTTTTCCATGTTGCCCTTGTTATTTCTGGCTTGGCTGGATTATCTGATGTGAGAAACTCTATTGCGAGTAAGTCTGTTGTATTCAGGTCTGATAGAGTAGGTATGGCCCTAAGTAGTTTTAAGACATTGCCCCTGTTCAGCAAATCGTGACATCCTTTTGAAATGTACTCTGGTTTGAACAATGTGTATCGCAGGGCCGATAGTGAATCGTTTGGGGGATAAGAGGTGATTTCAGGTGGCCCGTTCCAGTTGGCTGCAGGGTTATGTTGTATTAGCCGATAAGGCTCGTTCTGATTCAATTGCACAACTGCTCGGCTGGAATTAAGATCTCTTTCCTTAATTATTATTGCAGTTGAATTTACAGGTTGGCCCTGTTGTTGCAAGGAGTGAGAAGCCAAAGGCTGTTGGTCCTTGGCCGTCCTTGCTTGCTTCTTTTCCCCTGGGGTTGCCACTCTCTGGATTGTACAGTTCATTCTAGATGTTGTTTGGTCACTTCCAACTGGAGGAACAGTAGAAACTTGCCCTAGTTCCTGCGGGGTGGGCTCCCGATTCTTGTCCTTTGCTAGGGCCATAATTGTTTGATGATCAGCGAGCTCAGCGGGCCCTTTTGAATTGGATCTGATGGTATGTGGCAGAGGTTCGAGGGCTGAACAGGTAACGGCTTTGTCCCTTGCAGACCCAAGGACCCCCTCAGCTTCCTTCAAAATCATATTCCCTGATCCAACTCCAAGGTTATGGGAGCAGGAGGGTGCTGCTGTGTCTTGATGGGAGTTAGTATGAGCTAGATCATAATCTTGCAAGTCCCCCTCATTTAGTGCAGTGGTTGAGTTAGGGCATTGTTTATTAAAAATTGAGTAGGTGGCTGCTTGATTGAGAAGGAGTAATTTATTGTTGCGACCTTTTCTTTTTTGCTGGCGGCGTTGTTTGGCATTAGTTTTTATCTCGGTTGGTGTCGCTGTAACTATCTTAGGTGATTCGCCAGTGCCGTTGATGCCCACTCTTTGTTGTATGACGGATTCAGTGCCTTTACAGAGCTGCTTTAAGTTACCATCAGCTGTCGGCAGTGTAGTGGAGCCGTCGTTGGAGTGGCTAGTGCTGGCTGAGCAGGTTGATTTGTTCTTCAGCTCATTGAGCACAGTAGAAAGCATAGTCGGAAGAGTTGCCAGTTTGTCCACTATCTGGGTACACCCACAATGAAGGTATGACTCTGTTTGTGCCCTTATTATTAGTGCATTGAGATCTCCCAATTTTTCATCAATCCCTGCTGTAAACACTGCCAGAGTATTTAGTAAAGAGACCTGTATATCCATCTTATCTGATTGGTATTGTAGCGCCTCCACTGACAGTTGCATGGTTTTTAGGAGAGAAGCCCAAGTACTCCCATCATGCATGTTTGGATTCCCCGCTCCTTAGGGCCCACTTCCTTCTTACCCCACGAGGGCTGAATGTCCACTGAAGGCGGGTGTTGGTATTTCATCTTCTCCATGGAGGGTCTCGTCTGTTGGAGTGGGGAGTTTGCTGCCAGCATGTCCTCCCACTCTTGTGTTCCTAAATAGGATAAGACAGCCCTTACTTCGTCCTGCTTTGGAGATTTTAGATTAGCTTGCGGGGCGTCATCATAGAACTAACTCGGGTAATGGGGCTAAGTTCACACTCAGCTGTGTTAACCATGTCGCCACTGGGTAGATTTAAATTCTGAGGTCCAGTAGTAGATCCTTCAGCTTTCCGTAGGGAGTCCTGTTTTGTCATTATATCTTCTAGGCTAGATGAATCTGACCAGGACTGCTTGCTCCTGTCAGTCGGATGTTCTTTTTCCTTGGGCAATGAATGGCCTACTCCTGTTAAAGTTAGCAGTGCTTGCGCTGTTTGAAGTGCTCCTAATGTCGTAAATGGAGTTGATACAGTTGATGATTTGGCTACAGTTATTGAATGCTGAGCTTCTGCTTGCAAAGATGTATGAGGTCCTAAAGAACCTAATGGTATAGCAAAATGTGATTGAGTTCCTCCAGGGGATAACGAATCACCTGTAGACAACTTCCTCTGCGCCCTATGCTGCGCCATAGGGCTAACTGAGGGACAAGTTGAGGGGGATTCAACTACTGAATTGTTCTGAGTATTGCTCTGTATTGTTTTATTTATTGTTTTATTGTATGGAACTTCTTTGGTATATTCCGCTATCAATGATGTAGTTATAGGTGTAGATGCGGATGTAAGTGAGGATGTTATAGAAATCTCATTCGGTTGGGCCGAAACTGGGGTATGAACTTGTGCTGTAATTTGCTGTTTCCGCTGGCTTTGGTGAGTTAGTTGTGTTATCTGCCCTGGTGTAATTGCCAGTGCTGATACTTGGTCTGGTTGGTCTGGTTGTAAGGGAGACTGAAGACCTTTCACAGTGGCGTTGCTTGAATAGAGAGCGGCGCCAATGTCTTTAAAAAACTAAATTTCGTATAGATTTTAGGTTGAATTTGAGGGGCTTTAGGTTGCTCTCTCAACAACCCACCAACAATTGGGTCTCCTTCTGTCGAAATTAAAGCAAGTTCGTCACTCATCTGATCTGTGGAGAGACCAGCCTTGTCCTTTCTTCTACGCCCTGAAGTCTTAGGACGATCGATCTCCCTTACTCGGCCTGACCTCATGTCGCGCAGCAAATGCCTGAGCGTGCTGGGCAGGGTTTGAGGCGGAAGTAAAAATGAGGCGAGAGTGCTTTATATTGCTTTGTCTGTTAGTGGCCAACTCTCCCCCTGCACTCCACTTCCACCAAGGAAGCAGCTCTTACGGGCTCTGACGGGCTGTTCAAGACTGGGCCTGTCTGTACCTTTCTCCGGTTATCCGTGGTCAACTCCGGTTTCAATCTGGTTTCAAACGTGAAACTACTGCGCCATATCGAAACTTTAGTCACTGAAATGGTTGCAAGTGTTGCAAAGGTGCTTGTTCTCACCCAGGAGGAGCAGTTCCTGCGGTTCCTGCGGTCTCAATGAGCCTTGAGCCTTGCGCCTTATACCTTGAGGCGCCTTCTGAACACGTTCTGACTTTTGAGCAAGACCCAAAACCCTTGAGGAGACCTGGCGTACTGGGACTGGGTCAGGGTCAGGGTCTAGGGACTATTAAGAGTAGTCCGGAGTAATCCGGAATAGTCACTGTCGGTGTCTCTATGTCGAGGGTTGGCTGTCCCGGCTCCTGCCCCTGATGTGCTGCTCCTACCGCACTAGCTACTACAGGGGTGGCTGCTGCTGGGATGGCTGGGATGGCTGTTTCGTGTTGTGTTCACCTGTTGGGCTCACCTTGTGGCCTCACCTTGTGGCCTCTGCACAGACCCCCTCCTGACCGTGGCAGCCTCTCACACAGCCGCCTCTGACAGCCTCTGACAGCCTCACGCTGCCACTGGCACCCCCACACTGGTGCTCGCGGCTGCAACCTCTCACCGCCTCTCACCGCCGGGCTGTTCCGGGCTGTTCCGCGGCTCCAGCCGCTGTACGGAGCCTGCCGCTGCCACTGCCGGTGCCACTGCCAAGCTGCCGAGCTATTACCGCGGGACGCTCCCGCCACTGCCAAGCTGCTCCCGCGTTTACTCGGCACTGCGAGGATGCCGTGCTGCTCCTGCGGACTCTTCCCAGTGCTGGGATCGTGTACTTCACCGCCGCGGCAGAGAACCCCTCACGGCAGCGTCTGGTAGCTCCTCGCGGCTCCTCGCGGCACTCCGGAACGGCAACTCAAATGATCCGGAAGTCAAAACTTTTCACCTGCTTTCATTCATGCAGGTACCGAGCGAAGTGGCAACGGGAGGAGACAGCATGCCAGTGTCAGGGGAAGTATCTAGACCACTGGCATCCCCTAGACCCTCTGTCCAGTCCTCATCGTACTGACACTGTTGTGCCAGAGGGTCATCAGACCCCTCCCAGTCCTCCTGGTCCTCCTCTGGTTCAAAATAAGGAGGAGGAGGGACATTTGGGACCCAAGGTCTCATCGGCGCCGGAACCGGCGGTCGAGCGACGTCGGTCCGGGTCCATGTCCAGAGCCGGAAGGAACTGGGGGACGACGCCGCCCGGAGCCCCAGGCGGCGTCGAGAACGGCACCGGAGACATCGGCGTCGGCGGAGGCGTGGTTAGGTCGACCGGCGTCGATGGGGGTTGCGGAGCCGGGATCGAGGCTGGGGCCGGAGCCGGGATCGAGGCTGGAGGCACGGGCGACGCCGGGGCCGGAGCCGTCGGCGACGCCGGAGCAACCCCATCAGGGCCCGCGGGGCCCGAAGGCGCACCGGAGGGACCTTGAGGCCCGAAGAGGCGGGCCATGGCCGACAGGAATTCCTGTATTTGGGCCGGATCCGCCCCCGAACCCGGGAAGGACGGGTATTGCGGGGGCGACTCCACAGGCATGTCCGGGGCCGCGGGGGCGGGGACGGTGCCGGGAGGGGCCTCAGCCGAGTCGCGAGACCGGCGAGGCGAAGTCCTAGAGCGACGATGCTTTTGGACTTTTTGTGCTTGGACTTACCGGACGATGAAGACTTCGATGCCGACGACCGGTGAGGACTCCGCGACCGACCCCTTGACCTCTCACGCGACCGGGGCTTGGCGTGGCGCGGAGCCGAATGCCGGGCCTCGAGGAGCTTTCGAGACCGCTCTCGCAAAGCTTTCGGGTTGAGGGCCCGGCAGTCGGAACACGACTCCGTGTCGTGGCCTCGGCCGAGGCAGAAGAGACACTCCCGATGCGGGTCTGTGATGGACATCATCCGAGCACAGGCGCCGCAACGTTTAAAACCGGGCATCCCTACGACACCTTGAAGTCGATTCGAAGAAAACAGTGAAAAATTCACCAAAAAAGATAGTCAAAAAATGACTAGGGCACTGCTCTTCCCGGATCTGCGCTTGCTGGCGCGGAAAAAGAAGAACTGACGTCAGCGCGCAGGGGCGGCGCCTAAGTACTGCCCGCGACGTCATCCCGGCGATCACGACGCCGACGACGGACGCGGAGCCGCACGACGCCGCCTACCGACGCGCAAGGGTACTGCTACGCAAAACTTTCCGGATCCAGCCTGACGCCTGGGGATATTCTAAGGTAAGGAATCTGTCACTAACGTGTCTCTTTCAGATTGTAATATTAGCTCTGCTTGATTATTGTACACTGGGCTGATTCAAGTGCACCGGCTACAACTTTATATTTAGAGCTTCAAGTAGGACAGTACAGGGAGGGGAGTCCAGTGGTCAAATGGACAGCAGGTAGGCAGGTGGGTAGAATGCAGAGAGAAACTTGGTCAGCTCTGCCACATAATTTTATTTTCCAGTGTTGTATAATGCTGTAGACCATGGGGATAAGTATAAGCAATACTGGTAGAGGAATAGTTTACATGATAGCACAAGTAGTCTGATTGGCTCGCAACAGTGTTGTGGAGGGCAGGGAGTATGTTAGGGCAAACAGGGCACAAAGTTAAAGTGGTAATTTCTGGGAATGCTTTGTACTATGGCTGTACTGCAATTGCATTAAAATACAGTTTCCTACCGAGATAAGGCATTGAAGTGAATCAGCAGATGGGTAGCATGCTACACTGTAGGGGGGTGCTTGGTTGGAAGCATGCTGATTGATTGGTGGGAAGAGAAGAAAAGTGTAGAGAGCAGGCACTTTACATTAATTTGATTGCTATGCACAATTGAGCGGGTATCAATTAAGTGCATTTAATAAATAGCATAGATTTTCATTTCAAAATGTTTTGAATCATTACGGAATTGCAAAGTTAAGGTAAGACTTTTACCCGACATGTCTGTTTCGAATGGCTTCTAAGCTTGCCAGAGCTTGTGACTCAAAAGTTAAACGTATATTGGAACAGTATCACCAACTGAGCTTTGAGAAGCTCTTTTTACCTCTGAATAGAATCAAGGCTGTTTGCAACTAGCTGCAGTATTATGACCACAGCGTCCATCTACACTACACTACACTTCATCCAACACAGACAGGAGTATCAATGACTCATCTCTTGAAAACCAGCACTTTGAAGCCGCCACTGCACGTGCTATGTCCGGATGGAAGGTCTATCACTGGATTGAATGCTTGGTGTTCCTAGTTATAGTTAGTGCTTTAAAGGGAAATATAGAAGTACAGGTACTTACTCTTTAGAGTACATGTTTGTTCCTAAGAGGTGCCGGTACTCTGTCATTAAATGTATTCAAGCAGTGCTGAGAAGAGCAGGGGCTCTCCCTTTCACAATAAGGAAGTGCAGGAACTCAGTGCCGGATAGTACCTGCGCATTTAAAGCACTGTGTATAATTGTACTCGCCGATTCCATTGAAATTCTACTTATCTGTTTAAACAGACAACATGCAAATGTGCTCTGCAGAAGAGACCACAAGGTTCCAGTATTTATAATGTCCTCACTGGTTAAACCATCATCCCAAGCCAAATGTCTCCATAGATTTCCTGAAAACCTTCCTCGCCCTCCACAAATGTTTAATCTTCATTGATTTCAATAGGACAAGCCTCCAAAATCTCTCGAGCTCACCAGACCACGTGACTCAAAAGGTCGAGATGTATGCAATAGGTTTGTCTCTGACTAGTACACAGACGCAAACTCTGGAAGACAAAAATAACTCTCGTGGAACACAGAAGAGACGTCATTTGTCTATGGTAATCAAAGCAAACAAAAAAATATGCCTGCGGCTCGATTCGCTGTAACGTGCTCTGCTACGGTCAGTTATGCCCCAGTTACCACTCACATTCCATGATAGAAAGGCGCCTGACCTTGGTGAATCTAATAAGTAACCAGTGCTGAATAAACTGGCAGGCGGCTGGGCCTGTACAAAGGAGGGGGCCCTCAGAATGAAGCTTATTGTCCGGCTGGACGGCAGGAGGCCATTTTGAAAGGTCACTTGAGAGCCTGAACTCTGGGGAGTCGAGAGCCTGGACTGGGAAGGCAGGACAGGGGAAACACGCGACATATCTGAACGGCGGGCAGGCGCAGGGCTGTCCCAGGGCAGGTCTGCAGCTGAGAGGCTCTGCCACTGTCCCGTCGTATCTGAACAATGCAGGCGCCTTCAGAATATCCGGCAATTACACGCGAGGCGTACGCACCTCAGCGGTTCAAGACATAAACGCGGGTGTTACTGCTAGAATAGTAAGGGCTAATGATGCAATCCAAACCATGTAGCATATTTAACTTTTCCGTCACGCTTTACACACTAAATAAACATAGCGTCTCCCTATTTTCGCAACATCTGGGCAAAATCCATTACGATGCTGCTCCTGATCTTCAGTTCATGGCACATATTTTCATCCGTGCCAGATGTCTCCAAGGTCTTTGCCAGACAAGTAGAGAAACACAAGAGAACTCAAATGTAATGGATCTAAAACTGGGGTGCTTAAGACCACTGCAGGCAACTGGCTTTTGGTGCCGTCACAAAGGGCCACAAGAAGATGCGAGGGAGTGCTCAAAGGGCAAAATTTCATTTGTTCACCAGAGCTGCAGTGGTGTCAATGAAAGCTCTGTTTTCAGAATTTACCTAATCAGACATTCCACCCAACACCAAATCCCATGTTCTCTTTGTCCATATGATCTATTTCACCACCAAGATAAAAAAAAAATACTTTAAGATAGAGCAATCTGAGCATATGCTATGAGACCCCATGCTTACCTCTATTCACTAATCAGCATAAATTAATTGTAGGAGCTTTGGCAAACTCCAGGCTAACATACGCAGACTCCAGAGTGTGCAGAATTCTGTAATATGTTTTATTTATGGTAAAAGAAAGCGAGATACCCATTTGCCCTGTTACGGCCCTACACAGATTGCCAGTGAGGAACAGGGTGATTTTTAAAACTTACAGGTTACCTCTTCTTTGTTTCTGCTATATCTAGCCTCACAACATAGTGACATTAATGAATGTTTTTATTTTTAAAACTGCACAGGGTAGCTCAACTCCAGTGTCCTTGGTTTTTATTCAATAAGACTCTCTAAAACATAAACTAGGGCTATACGAGTCACAATTTGCCTCTGCGTAATTTTGCGAAATGTTGGAAAAATTACGCGAAATGCAAACCTGTCATTCAGTGGTATATTTAAGAAAAAATGTGTCTTTAAATCAATTTGACACAAAAACGCATTTCATACTAAAAAAATAGTGCAAAAAAAGCACTGCGACAAGCATCTGCTCGCTGTTCTTGTGAATTCAATCTACATTTTTACATTGAATGGTGCATTCATGGTAAGATTTTACTATGAACGGCGCATAATTACACAAAGTTGCCTAATAGCGTAATTTCAGGAATTTTGCGTCACAAGTTTAATAAGAAATTCATGAATAGGCCAGCATAATTTAAATTCTGCCCATGGTTAGAATTCACCACAGGTTAAAGGAAAGAGCAAAGCCCAATCTGTATGTAACACATCAGAACAAAACAAACAATCAAACTCTTTACCATATTCACACTACCCACCCACTGACTCACCATTGCCTTCTTCCACTCCTAATGGTAGACCTTGCTTTCTGACCCCTAACTCCTGCCTCCAAATGCTACACACTCACATATTTCTCATTCGACTTGAATGCCCGTGTGTCTCTAAGCACAGATGATTGGCTCATGCCATTATAGTGTAAATCACTACATCTTCATGTGCATTATCCACCATCTGCAGCATAATTTGCAGATTTCAACAAAAAAGTTTCCATGTCAAATTGATCAAATGTTACTTAAAGAGCACCACGCAGCGGTAGACTCCTCATAATTGGTAATTAGCTACCTGTTGGTCACTAATTCCTATATACAGAGGTTAAACAGTTCTATTGAGGCTAAAAGTTGTGCCAGTCAATATTAATATGTTAAGATTACAAAACCATGGAATATTGCTACAGAATGTGCCACATTACACCATATAATTTGTTTTTTCTTCTCACATAATTTAGACAACCTTGCTTCACGATTTGGTCCTCCGTCGCCTCCACCGAGTGCACCCAATCACACAGAGGATATTGGCCTCAATTTAAACTGCTCTCATACCATCACTCCAGGTTAATAATTTTTGGGTTAATACTTACAGAGTCAGGTTGAAAATTACCTTCGCTCATTTAAATAAAAGTAAGCAATGTATTAATTGTGGTTACTTACTGTTCTGATCACATGGCTTAACGTTGACTCCGAGATGTTAGGCTGCAAAGAAAGAAAACAATATGTAAGTTATCGTAAATAAACATAAGTTGTTACAACCCAACAGAAATCTCCCTACTAAAATGTTACCAAACTATATGAGCAGCAGCCTCCTAGTATCCACCGGTGTAGCCCCCTTCTCGAGATAGCAACGCACGTGCACCCTACATGGAAGCACTCGGGTATCTAAGAGTTACCTGCAGTACCGGCGGGTAATGAAAACACTGAATCAACACACAGTGGTGTGTTGTGCGTCAGAGCTTCAACTTGACCGATTGCAATATTACCGATTATGGAGAAAGCAAAACATTCAGGGCCAGAAACACTGGATTCAAAGATCCCGAGATCAAAGGAGCGCGCGCGCCCTTAGACCCTCGATATAAAACAAAGTGCGCCCTGTGCTCCGCGCGTTCAGAGAGGACCGCGCGCGCACGCACCGGCTGCCAGCTTCTCGCTTCCCAGACCCTGCAAGATGCGTATCACTCCTTGGCAGGCGAGGACGCGGTGACTGGAACAACACCCACCAGAGAGAAACGAAGGTCGGGGGGGCTCGCGCCTGCTCCCAGAAAGTAAGACGGCGGCGAGCCTCTCCAGAGAGGCAGAGAGAGGCAAGAAGGAACAGGAGCCACGTGTTCGCCTTCTCGGACTCCCCCCTCCTTCCTCCCGTGCCTACTATCGCTGTGCCAACGGCGCGCGCTGATATGAGCACAGGCAGCACCTGTACTCGCGTTACCTAGCACATCCTCGTGGCGTGAGGTCCCCGTGGGCACCTGGGCATTCTCTCTCTTGAGCTCGAGCACTTCCAGAGGGTCACAGGAAAGGCAGACAGAGAGACTCGGACACACATACACTCCCACTCTCTCTCGGCTGGGCATCGGCATTCTCTCTGGCCATCAGCATGGCCGGCACCAAGGTCACTGGCACAAGTTCAAGTTTAATGTTATCGTGATTTTGATAAGGCGCAGCTCTGGAGGGGGTGAAATCACGTATGCCCAAGGCCTAGGGAACTGCCTCGGAAATTAGAGCTTGTTGAACCGGCTGGAAGGCGGCTAACATCCTGCTGTGAGTAGGATCTCCAAATGGTACAAGTGGCTTTTTTAAGAGAGGCAAACTCACCTGGATCATACCAGTGTAAAAGCAGAAAAATAGAGGCAGTAGGTGTGAAATAATAAGCAGAACAAAGAATGAACGCAAGATAACCCTCCAAAGTTAAAATATGTCGCACTGAAGAAATGCGTTACTTCCTTTACACTATTCCAAGTGATTTGTTCTATTTTTTTCACCTTTTCAAAATATTCATTTAAAAACGAAAAACGCGTTCATATCATGGCTTTATAGAACAACTAGGACAAAGCCCATGCCCCAAAACCTCTTTCTCTCTTGAGGGGCTCTGAGTTTTATGTTCTAAACGCCCACCAATGGCATGTGGCACATAGCAGTTCATGAGGTCGCATCCTGGCAGGGCCTAATCAGCCCTTCCATTTTTCCGTTGCCGGTAAATTGCGTACCATCAACATTGGGTAATAGTAACACACCTGCTATTTACAGCACATAGAAATAGAAGAAGTGCAGGATTAAGAGCTCTATATAAAACACGTTATTATTACTATAATGGACACAGCCTTCTCAGAGTTTAGTTTAAGATGACGGTGCATTATCCAGGTTTCAGCACTGCAGGTGCATTTTGTGAGTGTATTGGGTTAGACTTGACTCAGCATCCAATACTCCAAACATGCCATCAGTGGCTGTGTGAAGGCCAGTAGCATTCTTATAAAAAGACACAAAGTCAATTTATTTCAAGTTTCTTCCAAATTCTAAAACTGGAAATTATCTATTAGTGCCAAAGGAAGAAAAAAAACATTCACTGCTATTTTTTCAACTTTTTCAAATGAACCGATGATAAAACACATATGGCTACATTCCTCCTAACAGTGTGGTAAGAACAATTCAGTATCAACTATTCATATTTCTCGCAAAAACTAGAATGCACCAATATCATGCTTCTCTTAGACACATCAAACCAGGTCCTAAAAAACAGGAGGCAGATCATTACACATTTGATGGGAATTTTTGGGCCAGGAATTCTTCCCATTCTTCAGTCAAAAGCATCGTAGACCACGTCTTCAACACCAGACTTACCAACAAGGGCCATGAGGACGCCAAGGCGGGCATGCGTTTGTGCTGTTAAGAAAAGGAGCAGTTGGTGCTGTGATGTAAGCAGTCGATGCTGAAATATAAGACCGTAGGTGTATATCTGGGATCTTTGGGCAAGATATGAACATGAGATCCACCCACATGGTCACCATCTCCTCCCACCACGACCCTTTACATATTGGGGTATCAGCTGTGGCCCGGAATTAATCTGCCTACCACTGGATGGGAACTACATTTTATGCAAGGGGTTCTTATGACTGACAGTTGGTATTAAGCAATTTAGGGGACCTATATTTTGAAACATGTGCTCTACTCCCGAGAAGGAATAAACATCAAGAAAAGAACATTTTGTTTGCAAAACCTCCATTCAGTGATTTTATACTTACTCTGAATCAACCAGAACTTAGAGTTATATTTTACCTTATTCTTTGTGCAGGAGGGATTCTTTTGGAGAACAGCCAGTTGTGCCACGTTGCATGGACCAACCATGTGCTTTGATGCAAGGATTCATCCTCCTAGCGCTAGCATCAGTTTTAAGGAGCCCTCAACCAGTAAACGAGCATTTGCTCGATTGAGCTTCCCATCAGGAAACGTTTTTATATATATTTAAAAAAAAGCTTTATAGACCATGTCTACTGGGAACAGTCAGAGTGCCTTCGGATGCGGTCTGCATTTATTATAAAAAGGCAGCGGACACGAGGATAAATAAAAAGGAAAATCTACATTTCAATATTAGTAAGAAGAAAAATGTCATGTTTTGGGAACATATGTTCCACATTTTCTAACTCTAGACCCAGCTGGAATAATGAGATTCTGGATGGTTTACTGTGGTACATGGACCAGTAATGCAATGTGTTGTAATTTGTGCTAAAAAAAAAAAAAGCCCCCCCCTCACTACGCCTCTCACAGACGTTCTGAGACATTTTTAAAGAAAGGTAATGGAAGCAGATGCCTCTGACCAGTCTAGAAACATTTTAAAAGACTACCCTGTATTCGCCCATAACAATTACTTAGGACAGGCAATGCATCTAGGATCAACATTGTATTCGAATCACACTTAAGGAAACCAGAAACATTGGAAGGAAGTGGAACGCCAGAGATTTTAATACTTAATTCATAAAGTCACTCCTTCATTGACTTCGCTGGTAAAATTATTTTGTTTTTTTCAACCTGAATTTAAAGAGTTCTTTGAAAGTGCTTTTCCTATGGTAGTGCACCCACTAGAACCATACTGAAAATGATGTTGCACGGCTCATAACCAGGTTGTCACTCAGCCACTCAAAGTTCTAAAAATAAAGGGTGCTATGGTTTAATATCTGGATTTAGGATCACTCAGGATTTTCAGGAAGTGCCATAATACTTTCAAGGAGCAACTGACACAAAATAAAAAAAAAATGACATCAAGGTTATTGATCGTGGGACACACCCCAAACTGTTGCAGATTCCTTTTAACAATCCAGTGGTCCAAAAGATAGACAACATTTCTTTGGTTTTGATAGCACCATACTAACCCAAAATAACATTAGGCCATGACTGGGCAGATGACATTCATGCAGGAGACATGTCAGTGGAGGCACAGCGTCTTTGGTGCTGTGAAGATAGATGTATTCAATAGGTGAATAAACAGCTAGCACAGAACTTTAGGGTGGTTCTAACCAACTGTTTTTGGGTCGTTATTTTCTTGAGCTGTGAATCCACTGAGATAAATGTTCAAGATTTACAGTCACTCAAGAAAACACAAAACAACTCTGTATACACTATAAAACGTGTGTGTGTTGGGGGGGTTGGGGGGAGGGTTCAGAACTCGCAGAGTTTTACTCCATGGAGTTCCATGAAAACTCTGTGAGATTCCGCGGAGTTCCACCCACGGCGAAGCCCACCTCCAGGGTGTTTATACAATCAAAGTTTGCCCCATCTGACTGTTTTTTCTATCCTTTCTTACTAAGACAGTTCAGCGAGGCCTTCTCTGGCTCTGAGACTTTCCAACTTTAATACTGGAGAAGCTTGATGCATCATGCTGGTTCTCTCTCACATGTGACAATCCCAACTCCCGAGACATGGAAGGCACTGTTCTGACTGAAACACTCCCTGGTTTACCAGGCTGAAAGTAAAGGGCTTTGCCTGCAGCAGGTCCTAGCAGCAACCAGAGTCCGGACACGTCTGCCCACCCGCACCCATGAATCATACAGAAGTTTTTGGGCTTTTCACACCTACCCGCTCCAGAGAGATGCGGGGCAGAGACGGTCTCCGGGCCATCTTCCCACTGAGGGAGTAGGTGCTGGCGGTCTCCCCTAGGGACATGGAGCTGGACTTGATCACAGGCACCTTCTCTTCAGCCGTCCCTTTTGGGACAGCCTCCTGGAGTGGCGGAAGCGGTCAGAGCTGAGGGACAGGAGGGAACCCAACAGCCCGGCCAGAAAGGTGCAGAGGGGACGGGTGGCAGGAGACAGGGAGCCCAGACTGGTGACGGGCTGCAGCCTGGCCAGGCTGGCTAAGAGCAACAGCAGCACCATGGGTCAGTCCTCAGCAGGCTGACAAAACTCTTCGTATAGCCATTCCACGAGCCCTCAGCCGGGCAAGCACTGTCCATGTGCCTCATCTCGCTCTCGGAGCCCCTCAAAGCCTGGCCGCCCGGCTCATTGCTTTCAGTCACCCACTCCCGCCCCTAGCCCTCGCCAGCAGCAATACTTGCAGCAGATAGGGAGGGCAGTGCAGCGTGGGTGCACACGCAGTTCCAGGGGCCATACAGACAGCTGTCTTACCTGCTCCCCTGCAACTGTCCTCTGGTGCGTGCACATGCCGGCCTCCCGAAGGTGGCTGTTGATTTGAAGCAGCAATGTTAATAGTGCTAGCACCAGGCAGCCCCAGCCCAACTGCTGCCCTTGCTCTGATTGGTGTCAACGTGTGCTGCAGCTGTGGGAGTTGATGCCGGCCAGGGCCAAGGGCAGCAATTATACGCAAACACGTGTACTGAAACTAGGGGTGGGTGCTGGTAAACTTTGCTACGTTGCAGTTGGGAGAGTTTTTGTCGAACTCTGTGCTCCAAGCAGAGCGCAGAGTGGCAAAACTCAGCGAACTGCGCAGGCAGAGCGTAGTTTACCACCCACCCCTACATAAAACTACTCTAAAGCAAAAGATAAATACTTGCCAACCTCAAAAATACTAAAAGGAAGGGCCCAAATTGCAATTGTAAGCACGGTGACTGCGGCATATTTGACTACAACTACTGCTATACAAATATTTAGATAAACCAGTCAAATTTTTGTTTTTGCTCATGTCTGTGCACAGAACCCCTATTAGCCAGAACCGTAGTTCAGCATTCCAAGAGGAAGGGGTGGCATTAATTCACACACAGCAGATAATTCCTGGGGAACTGCCTCCATTACATGTTCACCAGCAGCAGACATCTTTGAGTGCCATTGCATTGACACCTGGGCTCTGTTAAACATGTGCAAAACTAGTGAAGAATTAACACACATTTTAGCATATCTTGAACATGGCTCTTGCAGCACCCTGTAAATAAATAAACATTTACATGTGTTAAACAGTAATGGTATTAGCACTTCCGGCTGTATCACGGAGGTACTACCCTGATGGTGTTATGAGACAGACTCTGTGCAGTCACGAGCTGGTTCTTTGACTTGAGGCGGATCTGAACCAGGACGTACAGTTGTTTTTAGTTTCTTTGTAGTATGGCAACATTGTTTTTCAAGCAGCTAATGCCCTGTTAATTGTTACAAATTGTTCACTTTTTCCTGCAATAGATCCCTAGTTGATACCAAGTAGTTACTTAATCTTTGGCTATCGTTTGTTAATGTTTACCATGTTTTGATGTTTACAGTCTATTCGTGTCAGACTATATTCAAGAAGGCTCGAGGCCTGAGGGCCACACATGAACAAGTAATAATTTACTATTCATCTAATACAGACGTAGAATGTACAGGCCTCAACCCCAAGACCTTGGGCGCTCATTTGCAGCCACAAAAATATATCCTACAGCGAAGTTATTATGTTGCCAGAACAAAAGGCTCATTGCTGCAGTAGATTTATGGAGCCAGGGTGCCTTAGCATGAATCCCTAATCCTACTGTCCAGTAGTGTTCTCTTCCATGACTTGCAGAAACACATGTACACAGGGACATCTTAAGGAATTTTGGGGTCCTCGGCCACACCTATTTTGGGGGCCTCTGTTACCATGAACTTTGCCTTTATGATCATTTTTCAGCTAAATCAGGTCCATTGATTATTCCTTAAAAGTTAAGCAATAGTAAAAGGAAGAAGAAAAATGATAGGCGATTGCTTATTTAAAATCAGCACCCCTACCGTTTATCATCCCTCCTTTTTTCGAGTTTTCCCTTGAACTGCCTTGATCCACATACAGCACTATAGCACACAGATTGGCATGGAGGTGGACGATGGGGCAGCCCTGTACGAGGCTGTGCTATACTTGCCAACATTCTATTACCAAGAGCCGTAGAGGTAGTTATTACAGCTTGACTATTCAGATAAATTAATGAGGGGCCCTGTCCTGACCAAATAACAAGGGGCCCCCTTGAAAGGTGGGGCCCTGGGCCAGAGCCCACTTTGCCCATGCCTTAAAATGTCTCTGCTTGTACATGCCCACTGCTCTATGCCTCGGATTCAGACTCCTGCTTAAAACACGGTACAGGCAAACAAGGGTAGTTAAGGCCTCGTCATAAGCATTGCGATCGACTGTTAAGTTTCAACTCAAGATTCCAGCAAGGAAGAGATGTGATCTTGAAAAGAAACGGAGCCAGACATCATCAAAAACGGAGTTTCTACCTTTTCTTTCATTATTCTGGACCAGTCACGCTGGCGATTTATTCTGGGCACCAATAGTATGACGCCCTCCGGTGGCCAGTTCTGCTTACTCCTTGACATTCCTGCCGGATTCAAAAGATTTCCATGCATGAACTCATTGCCAAAGAACTGCAAGTTTCCCGGTTCCACTGAACACTGTTAAATTTATTAAAGCCTTCTCTGCCCGATTCCTCGTTCGCTACGTGGGACAGTCACTAGTGCTTTCCACTAGTGATGGTGGGAAGCCCATGTTGACCAGATTATCTAAACGTTCTTCTTCCTTCAAAGGTCAAACTACTGAAGCACAACAACTCCTTACATACACAAGAAAATGTGAACACATTACATATACCAGTTCTCCGCACTTACAATTCAAAGTGGCTTGTCGTGTGCCTAAGGCAATGGGCTTACTACCCAGAATAAGTAAGTGACTACACTTGAGAATCCATGAGTGCACACAAAACAGACATTAAAAAAGCCATTCTCAGTATCCGTGCATGTCATGTTTTTGCAGGGCCATCAAATTGAAGTGAGGTCCTTCATAAGAGGGAGACTTACTTTACATTTTAAAAAATGTCCTGCAAAGAAAGAGAACAAGCATTGGCATAGCCAATAGGTCTTGCCTTTGGGGCCTTTTAAGTGTTTAGCCAGAGCTATTGACTTTGCCAATGTCTTCAAGCTGTGCTGTAGAGAAGTGTGGCTGCTGTGCAGCATGCTGAAAAGTTATAATAAAAAGTGTCAGAAGCATTTTTGTTACTTTATATATGACCAAGAAGGCATTATGTAAAACTGAACGACCATATTAAAAAAAGTATTTACAATAAAAAATTCCTCAGTTTTCTTTTGTTCTTGCAATGCTGGCAACTTGTTTCTGCCTATTGCAATGGTTGTCTGTTAAAGGTTTTTTTGAGGGGGCATAAACAATCGGAGGGTGAAGGTTGGGAACTAGTACCTGTATTATAACACTAGCAGCGGCCAGACGCTAGGGGAGAATCAACAGATGCCAGATTCCGAGAGCAGGCTGAGGTGGTGCTGAGTGATGCTGAGGTGGTAGTGGTGGTGGTGGTGACTGTTGCGGAGACGATGCTGAGGTGATGCTGAATGATACTCAGGTCTTGCTGAGTGATACTGCTGTGGTGCTGAGTGATGCTGTGGTGGTGCTGAGTGATATTGTCTTGTCGCTGAGTGATGCTGTGGTGGTGCTGAATGATGCTGTGGTGGCCCTGAATGATGCTGTGGTGGCCCTGAGTGATGCTGTGGTGGCCCTGAGTGATGCTGTGGTGGCCCTGAGTGATGCTGTGGTGGCCCTGAGTGATGCTGTGGTGGCGCTGAATGATGCTGTGGTGGTGCTGAGCGATGCTGTGGTGGTGCTGAGCGATGCTGTGGTGGTGCTGAGCGATGCTGTGGTGGTGCTGAGCGATGCTGTGGTGGTGCTGAGCGATGCTGTGGCGGCGCTGAGCGATGCTGTGGCGGCGCTGAGCGATGCTGTGGCGGCGCTGAGCGATGCTGTGGCGGCGCTGAGCGATGCTGTGGCGGCGCTGAGCGATGCTGTGGCGGCGCTGAGCGAGGCTGTGGCGGCGCTGAGCGATGCTGTGGTGGCGCTGAGCGATGCTGTGGTGGCGCTGAGCGAGGCTGTGGTGGCGCTGAGCGATGCTGTGGTGGCGCTGAGCGATGCTGTGGTGTCGCTGAGCGATGCTGTGGTGGCGCTGAGCGATGCTGTGGTGGTGCTGAGGGATCCTGTGGTGGTGCTGAGGGATGCTGTGGTGGTGCTGAGGGATGCTGTGGTGGTGCCGAGTCATCCTGTGGTGGTGCCGAGTCATCCTGTGGTGGTGCCGAGTCATCCTGTGGTGGTGCCGAGTCATCCTGTGGTGGTGCCGAGTCATCCTGTGGTGGTGCCGAGTCATCCTGTGGTGGTGCCGAGTCATCCTGTGGTGGTGCCGAGTCATCCTGTGGTGGCGCCGAGTGATGCAGTGTGGCCCTGAGTGATGATGTGGTGTTGCTGAGTGATGATGTGGTGTTGCTGAGTGAAGCCGTGGTGGTGCTGCTGAGTGATGCTGTGGTGCTGCTGAGTGATGCTGTGGTAGCGCTGAGTGATGCTGTGGTGGCGCTGAGTGATGCTGTGGTGGCGCCGAGAGATGCTGTGGCGGCGCCGAGAGATGCTGTGGCGGCGCCGAGAGATGCTGTGGCGGCGCCGAGAGATGCTGTGGCGGCGCCGAGAGATGCTGTGGCGGCGCCGAGAGATGCTGTGGCGGCGCCGAGAGATGCTGTGGCGGCGCCGAGAGATGCTGTGGCGGCGCCGAGAGATGCTGTGGCGGCGCCGAGAGATGCTGTGGCGGCGCCGAGAGATGCTGTGGCGGCGCCGAGGGATGCTGTGGCGGCGCCGAGGGATGCTGTGGCGGCGCCGAGGGATGCTGTGGCGGCGCCGAGTGATTCTGTGGCGGCGCCGAGTGATTCTGTGGCGGCGCCGAGTGATGCTGTGGCGGCGCCGAGTGATGCTGTGGCGGCGCCGAGTGATGCTGTGGCGGCGCCGAGCGATGCTGTGGTGGCGCCGAGCGATGCTGTGGTGGCGCCGAGCGATGCTGTGGTGGCGCCGAGCGATGCTGTGGTGGCGCCGAGCGATGCTGTGGTGGCGCCGAGCGATGCTGTGGTGGTGCTGAGTCATCCTGTGGTGGTGCTGAGTCATCCTGTGGTGGTGCTGAGTGATGCAGTGTTGGCCCTGAGTGATGATGTGGTGTCGCTGAGTGAAGCCATGGTGGTGCTGAGTGATGCTGTGGTAGCGCGGAGTGATGCTGTGGTAGCGCGGAGTGATGTTGTGGTGCTGCTGAGTAATGCTGTGGTGGCGCTGAGTGATGCTGTTGTGGCGCTAAGTGATGCTGTGGTTATGCTGAGTAATGCTGTGGTTGCACTGAGTGATGCTGTGGTTGCACTGAGTGATGCTGTGGTTGCACTGAGTGATGCTGTGGTTGCACTGAGTGATGCTGTGGTTGCACTGAGTGATGCTGTGGTTGCACTGAGTGATGCTGTGGTTGCACTGAGTGATGCTGTGGTTGCACTGAGTGATGCTGTGGTTGCACTGAGTGATGCTGTGATGGCGTTGAGTGATGCTGTGATGGCGTTGAGAGATGTGTTGGTGCTGAGTGATGCTGTGCTGGCTCTGATTGATGCTGTGCTGGCTCCGATTGATGCTGTGGTTGCGCTGAGTGATGCTGTGGTGATGCTGAGTGATGCTGTGGTGTTGCCGAGTGAGAGATAGAGTGAAGATATAATGCCCAATTAGAGAGGGTGGTGAGAGAGAAAGAGAGAGAAAGGGTGTACATAGAATAAAGAGTGGAGCGGGATAAAGAGAGAGAAAGAAGTGCAGAGAGAGTGAATGAAGGAGTTTGAAAGAGAAACAGATAAAGGGGTGAGAGAGAATGAAAGGCTAAAAAGATAGAGAGGGGAGAGTTAATTAAGTAGAGAGAGAATTAGAGAGGGAGAGAGACAATAAGAGTGGGGGTGTGGAGTTTAAATAGAGTGAAGAAGTGACACAGAAAAAGTAACCTTAAATATAGCTTTGTGCAAATAAATATAAAAAAAAAAAAACAGAGTGAGACAAAAATACTGGTAATTAGGCTGTGACTCCCAATATAAAACAAATAGAGATATAAGGTGAAATCAACCCACCGAAGCAATATTTCTAACTAGACAAAAAAAGCTTGCATTTCAATGCTAATCGCTGTTGTTTTTCATGTGACTGTAGTCCAGGGCCGTCAGTTGGTAATGTGAGCTGCTGCTGCGATTGAAACATCAGAGTCCAGAGAGTTAATGAGCCATGACGAGGAAATGAGGAAGAGATAGGAAACCCAGATGGCAGCTGCGCGCGTGCACGCCTTCGTGAACGCAAGCTGGTCGCCAGCCGAAAGCCAGTGTTTGCACTTCCAAAACCCGCTTACTAAAACTCTGGGCCAGACCAGCGCAAGCGCTGGTGCAGGCCGAGACCTAAAAAATGGCAGATCCAGTATCTGATGCATCTATAGGTATTATAATTGTTAACTGCCTTGTCTTTAATAAAGATATGCTAGCTCTGCTTAAAAAGCTATAAAATATATGTTGCTTCACGGAGGTGGTCCATCAGAGAAGGGGTAGGAATAATGCCCCCTTATCATGGGCCTGTTAGCAGCAATACCCGTGCTGTGGAAATCATTAGCAGTTGGCCTTAGACTTGCCCTCTTGCTTCTAATTTTCCCATAGGATTTGAAGGCCCATATTTTTCCCAGAATACATTGGTTGAAACTTGCTTTATATTGATTTGATATTGTAATGAGACGGGTGTAATTTTATATTTCATATTCGTTACTGTTTTGTTATTGATTGTTTCATATACTTTCAACATCACTCCCTTAGCCAACAAGCAAGCTTCGCACCAAAGGTGATGTTTTAACAAAGTAAAAATAGTGCAGTCGCAAGCAAGAAAAGAATAGTCATAAAATGCACAACTACTGCCATCGGATTATGGAGCGATACCCACAGGCCCTTTTGGTTGTTTCAAGGAAGAACACCCGCCTGACATTTACACGTCATATTCAGATTGATTTCCATACTATTTCAGATCACATGAGAGAGGTGGAAATACATAGTCACAGGGTATCTGGCTCAGCGAGACAAAGGCAGAGCCAGAGAAGAAATGGCAAAACGGAAGAATGACAGAAGGAAGGATAAATGGAAGAAGAAGGGAGGAAGTGCAGTACGAAAGATTAAACTAATGTCAGAAAGAAGTGTGGTAGCAAACAAAAACAGAAGGGAGAGAATGCAACTGAAATACTAACCATGTCTACAGAAAGAGAAACAAGACAAAAAAAAATAGCAAAAACACAATAAAGATATGAAATGAAATAAAAAAAAGAAATAATGACAGAGTTGGGGAGAAGGAAGGGATAATTTAATGGAAAACCCTCCCTCTTCTGAACGGGCGATGGACCTGCCGTATGAAACCACAGATATACTTTATGGGTGTTAATGAAGTGGTGGATGGGAGTTTGCTGGTCATCTTGACTGTACAGTGAAATGAAAATGAAAAATGAAATCCAGTATTTGTAAAGCGCAAACAATTACCCGAGGGTGTCAAGGCGCTGGGGGCCGTCGAGAAGATTAAGCGAGCTATTGCCCAGAGTCACATGGTGCTGGGCTAACCTGCCGCCGGCACCGGGGATCGAACCGTGAACCCCCGTGTTCCGAGTCAGCCGCCCTGGCCGCTGCGCCACACCTCTTCCTCAGTGCGGCTCAATCATACTAAACATTAATCACACGAGGATACTAACGCTGGAGCCATTACAGAACCTGTCATTACCTTCCTCATAACATATCTTGTGCCATCAAGCTCATTTTTCGGCTTTCAAGTGTCGGTTTCTAGTACAGCCAAGTTTTAACTTCTAAACAATGCATTACAAAACATCTCTTATGGTAGACAAATCAGAAAACAGAAGAAAACTCAACTGCTGAAAGCAAAATAAACTACTGTCAGAACCACGGTCAGACATGGGTAAACATTGACTCCTGTCTAGTTGAAAAATGAGTGTAACCGCACTCGAATCTCTCTAAGCCATGACCACGCAAGGCCACCTGGGGAATTAAATGGTGTGGAACCATGACAAGGCCAATCTACAAAGACAAGCAGTTCACCTTGTAAATTCCTTCTTAATTAAATCATAACCCATCATGACATGTGCCATGTTTAACTTGACAGTGATGTAGTGTCTATCCTTAACTGGTTCCAATTTACAGAAATTAAAAATACTTGCAAGGCGAGAGGGGCCGTCAACCGTTCTTCTCTACTATTGTTTAAATATATTTAGGGCATTAGCAGATGTCTGTCCGTGTTCTCTAAATGCCCAATCTGTGGGGAAATGGTGTCAGCAGCTCATGTTCCTCCCTAAATATCTAGTATTGGTGTCACTCATGGCCCAATTTGATCTATCGCCGCTCCCGTTCAACCTGCAGTATGTATAGAAAAACAAAACAATAGAAACCCATTTCTGAGAACTCAAATAATCGAAAGTCGATTTAGTGGATGGTATTTAGTAAGCAGCCATCCACATATGTGACCTAACGCTATGAAAGGTGCATTTTGAAGCTAAAGTTTGGTGGCTCAGTGACATACTACATCCACTACAGGAATCAGTTTCAGCTCATGGTCACAGGTTAGATTCTTAAAAGGTTCACTCTTCATCCTTCTGAGGTTGATAAAATGAGTACCACTGAGTTGGGTAAGAATAAACATTTTGTTATTCAGTGCCAAAATGCCCCAAGGGATAGTTGTACACTTTACAAAGCACGTTATTTTAAAGGAATGGAAAGTTGGCAGGGCTTTAGATAGGATTTTCATCACCCGCCAAGTGTAATTTTCCACTCCTAATTTCTCTGCGAATGAAGTCCTATTTTATGATTTTCATACTAATGGGGCGTCCACGTGACAGTGGCACCACATGTAGTAGTATTGCTGCATCATGCCACTGCCTCTGGGGCCAGGAGTGAAACAGGATAGAAACTGTCTGCAATGGTGAGAATTCTCTGAAAGAGAAAGCCAGGGAACATGTCTCCACACTGCTTGAGTATTGTGGCTGTTTAAGGCAGTGATGCAATTCAGAGCACCACAGATGCACTGAAGCACACCAGACTCAAAGCCCATCCAACAACATCAAGCACAGTCAGAAATGTATGGGTAACTATGGATTCATACTTATCCTTGATACCAAATGTCAACAAGGTACAACTGTCTTGCCTTTTAGGCCTACTGGCAAAGCCAATTTTGCCAAAGCACTAAAAAAAATGAAAGCATAGGGAGAGCATGAATGGCAGTGGAGGGTGGGCTAGTGTAGTGAGAAAGCACCAACAGAGGGTGGGTGGGCAGGCAGAAGCAATGGAGGGGGCTGGGCAGGTGGAAGCAGCAACGGAGGGTGGGTGAGGAGAAAGCAACAAAGACAACAGAAGGTGGGTGGGCCTTAAGCCTCAACAGAGGGAGGGTGGGCTGGGACTAAATGGTAAAAGAGGGAGGGTGGGTAGGTACTAAGCAGTAAAGGAGGAAGTGTGGGCATTTACTAAGCAGTAACAGATGGAGTGTGGGTGTCTACTAAGCGACAATGGAGGGATGGTTGGCAGGTTCTAAGCGGCAACAGATTTTTAGCGACAACGAAGGGAGGGAAGGCAGGCACTGAGCGGCAACAGAGGGAGGGTGGGCAGTCACTAAGCGGCCAATGGAGGATGGGTGTGCGTCTCTAAGCGGAAACGGATGACAGGCATCACTAGGTGGCAACAGAGGGCAGGTGGGCGGTCGCTAAGTGACAATGTAGGGCAGGTGCGAAGCAACAACGGATCACTAAGTGGCAACGGAACACTACATGGAAAATGGGCAGGTGGACAGGCACTAAGTGCCACTTTACTAAGCTGCAACAGTGGGGAGATGGGCGGGCACTAAGCAGTATCAGAGGGTGGGTGGCAGAGACTAAGCGGCAATGTTGGGTGGGTGTTCTCTAGGCAGGTACTAAGCATCAGTGGATACTAAGAAGCAGAAGGTGGGTGGACGAGCACAAGCTGCAATAAAGGGAGGGTTGGTGGGCACTAAGTGGGAAGGAGGGAGGTTGGGTCTTCACTAAGTGGCAATAGAGGGAGGGGGGTGGCCAGTAACTGGCAACGGTCCGCTAAGCAACAATAGCAATGGAGGAATGGGAGTGGGTGGACACTAAGCAACAACACCAATGGATAGAGGGTGGGCAAGGAAAAGCAATAACCGCAATGGAGGGAGAGCAATGTGAGCGGACATTAAGCAACAGTGCCAATGGAAGAAGGGTGGGTGGGTGGGGTAAAACAGCAGTGGCACTGGAAGAAGGGTGTGTGGGGGGAAACAACAACATCAACTGAGGAAGGATGGGCGGGGAAAAAGGAACAATGGCAATGAAGGGAACGGAGGGAGAGTGAGTGGGGAAGAAGCAAAAATGGCAATGGAGGGAGGAGAGAGAATAGACGGACACTAAGAAAAAGCAGCAACGGAGGGAGAGCGGGGAAATAGCAGCAATGGATGGAGGGAAGACTGGGTGGATGCTAAGCAACAGTAACTTTGTAGGAAGGATGGGTGGAGGAAAGCAAGGGCAGTAACTGTGGCTATGGTGGGAGGGTGGTTGGGAAACAAGCAACAGTGGCAGGGGAGGTAAGGTTGGGAAGGGGAAAAACAACAGAAGCAACGGAAGGAGGGTGAGCAGGAAAAAAGCAACAAAGGCATTGGACGAAATGATACACTAGGCAACAGCGGGAATGGACGAGGGTTTGTGGCTAAAAAGCAACAGCATCAATAGAGGGACAGTCGGTGTGGAACAAGTAACAGTAGCACTAGAGGGAATGGAAGGAGAGTAGGTGGAGAAAATCAACAACAGCAATGGAGGGAACAGAGGAAGGGTGGATGCACAGTAAGTAACCGCAACAACTGAGGGAGGGTGGATGGGGAAAAAGCAACAGCAGTAATGAAGGGTGGATGGAGAAAGGCAACAGTGGCATTGAGGGAGGGTGGGTGGTGAAACCGGGACAGTGACAACCAAGGAAAGGTGATCAAGGAAAAAGCAACAACAGCATCGGAGGGAGGGTGGGTGGCTGGGAAGAAGCTTAAGGGAGGGAGGGGAAAAACAGCATACTAGCAAGAGAAATGTATGTGGATAGAAACACCTAGGGGGGGGAGCGGGCAGAGAGTGAAGCAGCACGGAGGAAGGGATGGTGGAGAAGGACAACAGCATGGAGCGTGGGAGTAGGGACAGCAAAACATGAGAAATGAAACAACTTGGAGCACTGACCATGGGATAAGACTCAAACAGCCAAAGACAGACGGAAAACAAATGCACTTTCACAGAGTGCTTCACAAAAAAAAAAATTGTTCCAAAAAGCATACATTGGTGGAAACCAAGAAGAAGCCGACCAGAGAGTTGGTAAACACTGGCTATGCTCCATGAGAGGGACAAACACAAGCTGGATGAGCTAAAACAAAAAGTTAGCGAGAGGGAAAGCAGGCAAATGTGAGTGACAAAATGCAAACCCAATGGTAAGCATTGGGCGAAATGTATTCTTAGGTAAGCTTTCAGGATGTCTCCAATATGTTATAGCAACCAGACATCGACTTAAAAAGCACTTTCTACAGAGTGAAAACACAGTGTCTCATCTTCCCAAACCTTGGGTAAAAACAAAAGCTACAAGCTATCCTAACACTCCTAATCTTCAGGCTTGATTATGCTAACAGCGAGCCCCCAGTTTCATCATGCACGAAATACAACTCATCCACAATGCTGGCGCAAGACTCCTTCTTGGCCTTCACCACTGAGAAAGCATGACTGCTGCCCTGCAATCATTACACTGACTACCTACAGCTAAGAGAGCAATGTCCAAGGCACTCTGCATTGTCCACAGAGCATCCTAGGGAAAAGGACGACTATACCTACAAGTTAATTTAAAGCAATTCAAATAAAATAGAACTCTGTACTACAGGCTTGCAACATGGATCATCATACCACCTTGGTTCCTCTTTCTCTATTCAAGCCAACAAGCTCTGGAACTCCCCACCAGCCAAGATTTGATGTATTCAGGAGTATATACTCTTGAAAAAGAGTTGAAAACATGGCTATTTCCAAGGTAACTACATCATCCTTCAACCCTGGTATAGGGCCTAGAATAACAATTGCACATTCACATGCACTGTACAGTCCACAGATATGGAACAGCCCAACTAGCACAATACTTTAAGTTATGAGGGGCTAACCTATGTCTAGCCTGGGTAGTAAACCGTAATGTCAATTCATATATAACCCTCTCGGCTCACAATAATACTGATGCCATAACACAGGCAGTCAACTGTAGTTCCTAGAGGCTGAACAAAAATTATCTTATCCTTCTTGACACTCTTACACTCACATAGGATAAAGCTGCTATGGGTCATGTCCATCACCCAGCAAAGTGTCATTCCAAAGATATAAACCACCAATCTCCAACTGAACAGGCATGAAATAACTGAAGAGACCTGCCACATACCTATGGTCAACAAAAAAACCAACCTTGATTTAGTCCACCAGAGCAGTTCCCAACAGGCTACATACAATGGCTGGTTCTTGACATCTCACAATGACAATCAGATGTAGGATGATAGTAACAAAGTCTATCGAAGCAGATCCCTCCACCAAATGTACCTCCAATCTATACCTGCTCTGGACCATAAACTTTAAACAAAGTAACGCACAATGGACAACCTGGTGTACTAACCAGCTAAGTGGACTATGATCATAAGAAATACCATGAAGGGACTTGCTGCAGAACTGCTAAAAGATGACAGGTTACTGAAAATCATAAACTGCATGTCTATCCCTCACACTACTTTATTGATCACATTGTTAAGCATGCATTCCATAACATGGTCACTGCACCTTAGTGACCCTCAAAAACACACACTTCCCACGTATAATCAACACAAAGATTACACCCTTGAAACCACAAAATGCAGTATGCTGTACGTGTTGGCAAGAACATCAGCTCCCTGTGTAGAGGTAGTAGGCGTTATTTAATGTTGCAATACAATACAGCACAATAGTTGAGCCATTGATCTCGGTCGATCTAATGCCTTTCTTGGATTTTGTGACGGCAGAGATGGCATGAAACATTTGTGATTGGAGAAAATATTTGGCGGCAAACACAGCTTCAATAATCAAGCTTCTTAATTTTCAAAAGTCAAAAATCACAAACCAAAAAATAGAGCTACCAATTTCATAAAAATCCTCCAGCTTCAAATACACAAATGCGTTTATAGTGCAACATTGTGGCAACTCCGTCATGGAAAGACTGCAAGGATGCCTATAAGACAAGTCACTTATCAATAAATTCAATCAATCCAAATACGATTGGAGAGTCTACAATTAAAGTTACGTTTTACGGCCATGGTTTCTTCTTAGCCAATCGGAAGGCATCATCTGACAACATCCATAGGATTGTAAAATTACCAAGGAGACAGAAATATAGATGGACGCAGAGGATGTTTATTAAACGAATACTTGGCATGATCAAATGAAACGATAGCTTACAAATAATTAGAAAGATCATTCCAATCATTGTAACATTACTAATTCCACTTGAAATGCCTGTTTTAATTTAAGTGTGAGCACACAGGGAAAATGTACATTTGTGCGATAAAGGGTCGAACCAGCTCGAGATCCCGGGAATAGATGGCGAAGGTACGCAACAGTGTACAATGGTGAAATAAATCATGGCAGAGAGTGTGCAAGATGATAAAGGTTCAGAAATGCATCTCTTGCTTTTCCATCTCGGTGGACTTCAGGGGAATAAATCTAGTGAATGGGAGACTCCTCTTCCGCCATCTCTACCCAAAAAAAAAAAAACTCAGCCAAAGCACATTTATTTAGCTGTAAATGGCATAATGCCTGGAAATGGAACTTGGACAACATTCTTGTCATTAGGAGGGAGACCCTAACCCGCTGAAATGACATGATTTATCCTCAGGTCTGCTACTCATCCAACTGTGGTGTTTGGTATTGCTTTGGTGATTTTATAAAGAGTTCTTTTGATAACAATTTTTTTTAATGCTATCCATATATCCATATTTATTATGGTAAGGGAACTAACAGAGGGATTCAAAAAGAAGACATTATTTAAAGGCAGACAATTGATTCATGTCTCCTATGGTAGGATCTAAAAAATAAATCGCTGGTGATAGCATTAGTCACCCCTCTTACAGTATGGTCAACATGTTTCAGCCACCAATTAAGAACCCTAGACCAGGTCTGCGGTTTTCATCAGGACCAGGGATCCCTATTCAACTACCCACTAATTGTATTTAGGATCAAATTGATGTGTGGGAGCTGGGATGCATGCAAACAAACAAGTAAATGTTCTATTAAAACACTGTCTTGTGTCTGTGATCTGGATATTACCTGGGTGCGAAGAAAACAGGAAACAAGCAATATTTAAAGAAGGCAGTCCAATGAGAATCGCATACTCCGAGTGTCGCCTTAAAACAGGAAAGGATCAGCTAATCATTGATTGGTGGTAGAGACGCTTTATAACCACATAAAACACCCAAATCAGCACAGAATCACAGCACAGGCATGTGAAGTGGCAGACAGTGTCGTAAAGTAATGCAGCACATTAGTGAGTCGTTTATGAAGGGCAGTACGTATCCTGCTTTAGATTTGAGAACTGTACAATGGAAGACAGTTCCTGAGTGGCCCAGTGTTTGTAAACTATAAAGAACTATGCATCGGAATCAGTCTTTAACGTGGGAGCTATGCCAACCAGTTTGGGTAGCGCAAAAAGAATGCATCACTTACCCATTATTCAAGCGCTACCCCAGTGGACTCACCTAGTACTAGCATGATCACTTTGGAGATCAAACAGAAATGTCAGGCAGGGTTCAACCTGGTGCTCAATAATTCAATTTTTTCTAAAATTTATAATTTCTCAGGCCTGATATTTCTGACATATGAAACCCACTGAATAGCCTCTCCATCCTCATTTTGTTTTTATGAAGATCTCAGATAGAACATACTATCTATGTTTTAAGACAGATTTTTAGACTAAATATGTCTTAGCTTCCGACGGCAGATACATAACCTTAGTTCCACTTGCAAATGGAGTCACTCCTAGCACATAATATGATGAATCTGCTTAATCCCCCATGCTGCCCAACTGAGCATGTTCTATTTTTATTTTTTGTATTTTAATTTAAATTAACGCATGTGTCATGCAGTAGGCTAGCAGCTCAATATGACACAGGAAACAAATTAATTTCCAGAACTTTTATCATAAGGATTAGAACAAACCTAACCGAACACAGTTGAATTAGGAAAAATTATATTTAACCACAGGAAGGCCGTCTCGAAATTGTTGCATAACTACATTTATGAATGGGAAAACTTGTTGAGAGCGGTGTCCACGCTTTCTTCAGCACACCGCCTCCAGCATAGGCAACAGTTGCGTCACTGTGCACAATGACCTAGAAAAAAACTCGAGTGCTCCCTCTTTCCCAGCAAGAAGCACAAAGTCACCATTCAGACCAACCACCGCTTTAACAATAATATGCCTGTCTCTCTGAGTCTGCAATAACTTCCAAAATTCTATTCATAATAATGTGTCAAAGAGGATGCAGCTCCTTTGGGGCTGTGATTCCCTTCTTACCCAGTCTTGTATAATTGACTACTCGGGACCCTGACCCGGAGTCTTGCCACCCACCTGCCTGTGAGGACCTTCCGAACAAAGCACTGCCTGTTATCCCTCATTTGGTTTGCTCCAAGACATCTGCTTTACAAAAAACACAGACAATAAATCAAACTTATAGCATCAGATTCGACCCACAGTCATTGAGAGCTTTTCCCGGGAGGAGCACTTGCTAAATGAATTCTCAGAAAAGGGAAGTGAGGTGGTGATCTTGGCATAAAGGCTCTTTGATGTATCCTCTAAAGTACAAGCTGCTCATTGGTCCCCTCGGTAGACTGGCCAAAACCAGATGAGTGCGGAATGCACCCCGATATTGCCTCTCAACTATGCCTGGCAGAGTCACAGAAGAATTCGCTGCTGTGGCCCATTAGGACATGCAGGATACATTAACAGCTGCCCATGTCTCCAGTGATGAGAATTTGGCTATTTTTCACAAAACAAGAGGAAAAGACACATACGAAAGAATCTAAACTTTGTGTGTGTGTGGGGGGCGCTAGAGGGCGCACGGCAAGATGGCCGCACGATAGAGCAGCTCCGCCGGCCGAGTCCATTATCCTTTAATTATCCTGCACATCCACCCCTGAATACAGCGTATTCGGCAATCTATGCCATTGGGAAGGTGTACAGCACAACTGGGCTGAGGCTGCGGACGTCGGAACAGACCAGATGGCGGACCGGCGGCTGAAGAGGTCCCGGGCCTGCGTCGGCAACGTGGTGAGCCGCGGTCGGCCTCTGCGGTAAGGACTGGTGCGGGCCGCGGTGGATGCTGGCACTGAACTGCGGTCGTTGCGAGGGGCGCGGCGCTACTACGTCTTGCCCGAAAGAGCTGTAGGACTTGGGCTGTGGGCCGGTAAGCTCCCGTCACGGTAAGAAGCGTAAGTGAAGGAGTAGGCCGCCCCTGTCTAGTGTTCCTTGCGGCTTTCTGGGGTGGGAGTGTGGGAAGCGGAACTGCCTCCCGCCGTCTGCGGCGTTAGTCCGGAGCCAACGGGGCTGCCTGGATCCGTCCCTGTGGGGCAGGCGGGCGGCTCGCCAGTGCAGGCGAGGCGGCCCCACCTAGTTGCTGCGACGAGGTTGGGAGCGCGTGAGGCCTCCCATCGCTTACCTGCGTCTGTGGCGGCTGTGTGGACGGCAGCGCCCTACGCTGGCAGGTGATTACTAACTGCGGTGAACCGGCGTGAAAGGCCAGCGGCGCGCTGTGCTGTGAAGGGCCTAGCTGTGATCTGGCTTTGTGGTGGAGACGGCGACCTGCAGGGGAACGGTGCCACTCTGGATGCATGAAAGGGCGCTTCTCCTCCTGCGACAGTGCAACTGAGGCCTAGCGTGGTAGTGAGACCCGGGCCCTTACCTCGTTGAGGCCTGTAAGATTTGCTGCTCTTGCTTTTGGGGTATAGCGACTCTCTGGTGCTGACTTGCCTCCTACTATAAGCGGTTGGCGCACTCATCAGGATGGGTGCTGGCCAGAACTGTCCCCGCTAACCTGATTTCCGCGCAAGTGATCCTAGTGGTCTGATTAGCAGAACTACACTGCGGTGCTGCTCTTTGAGTGCTGGCGATACGCCGATGGGTGCGGAGTGCTACGATCGCAGAGACATCTCCGCCCTCTCGATATTGGATTAGCCTCTTGAGCCATATTGATCGACGGCAAGAAACAAAGCCAGTCTTGTCCCCTCCTATCCTCCTCCGCCCGGGCCTGGCTCCGGCCGAGGTTGGCTGTGTGGGCGACATGGGTAAATCAGAACGTGGCCAGCCACGACTCACATTTGAGCCACGAAAGTCGAGTCGGGCTCCTCAGCATGCAGCCTCTGACTCTGAGGCGGACACTCCAACCACTCAACTCACCAACATTGATCGGACTCTCCTTGCGGTACAGGCAAGTCTTCAGACCATTGATGGTAAGATTGACCATCTGAATCTACGTATGGACCATATGTCCGCAAAGTTGGATAAGCATGCGCAGCGGTTGAGTGAGGCAGAGACACACATATCGGACACGGAGGACGGTCTGCAGCAGGTTTCTGGGAGAACGGCATCTTTGGAGAAAGTACTGGCAGTCATACAGGCCCGTAATGAAGATTTGGAAGCAAGATCGCGCCGGAACAATGTGCGCATTACGGGCCTGCCAGAATCCACAAATACAGGAAGAATGGAAACATATGTGGAGAACCTTCTTCGTGAGCTCTTCGGGGCAGAACAACTTTCGCCAGTCTTGATAGTAGAGCGTGCACACCGCTCGCTGGCTGCTCGCCCGCCCCCGGGAGCGCCTCCGCGCCCTGTCATTGCCCGCCTACTGAATTATAGAGACCGGGACACTGTACTACGTTTGGCAAGGGAAAAAGGTTCCATCACACACCAAGGGAACAATCTGGCCTTCTATCCTGATTTCACGATGGCGGTTCAAGAGGCTAGGAGAGAGTATCAGCAAGTTAAAAAAGTCCTCATCGCGTCGAAAATACCGTACGCAATGCTGTACCCCGCAAGACAGCGCATAGAGGACAAAGGGAAATACAAGATTTTCACATGCCCGAAGGCTGCGATGACTTTTGCGAAAAACATCACACGACGCAGTGGCTCTACATCTGCGGATACGGGCTCAGCTGCCGAGGGAGGCAGTGAATTAACGGAAGAACAATAGGGCGTTTTATATGCACGAACTGTTCCATAGATTGATGGCTGAATTAAGATAGACATGCAAACCTGTTCTTTGATCGCAATGTCAAAATGATATCCCTTGGCAATGTATTAATAATTGAAACACGTCGTTCAAATGTTCTTATTGTTATAATGATGGTACTATTTGTCGTGCGCAGGAAGCGCTGAGGTTCAATTTTTCTATTGTGCACTTCTAAAAAAGCGTTAACATTTAATGTGTGGATGGCATAATGCAGACTTGGCCACCTCCTGGACTTGTTTGGAGGTTTACTGTGCTCAAGCGCCCCCCTTATGGGTGATCCCCGCCATTGGTTTCTCCCAGGGTTTCACACTTGGGAGGTATGTTGGGAGGTTCGGGAAGGCTTTGGCAGGTTGGGGTTGCTAAAGTGGGTGGGGGGTACATGGGGGTGGGAGGGAAAGGTAGAGAACGTTCCTGTGACTAATGTTGTTTTTAGTTTAGCTAACTGTGGCAGATATATCCATACCACCAACTATAACTGTGCGGGATTCTCTAGGTGGGCTATGCGCCTCACAAATATTCCTTGCTGCAACTATACATGGTAATGTAATGACTGTCTCATGTTTAACATGGAATGTGCGGGGGCTAAACTCCCCAAGAAAGATTCGTCAGGTCCTGGCGCACTTGGATCGCCATGGCATTGGTATTGCCCTTATACAGGAACACATCTTACGCCAACCACAGATAAGTTAGTGGGGAGCCGCTGGGCGGGGTGTCGTCTTGCATCCTCGTACTCTTCCTATAGCCAGGGTGTCCTCATCCTTATCAAAAAGGGTCTTCCATTCACTGTGGTACATACTAGCACTGACACAGAGGGACGCTATGCTATTTTACATGGGAAGCTGTTAGGCACACTAGTCACTATCGTCAACACCTATGGTCCGAACTATGATGACCCTATACTATACGAGCGCATTTTAGCTGATATCCGCGCACTGCCAGATGCTATTGTTCTCTGGGGCGGTGACCTCAATACACACTTGGATCCCTCTAAAGATAAATCTAGTGGCAGAGAGGGGCACTCCCCCGGGGCAGCGCGTGCGATTCAAGATGGTATGGAAAACTTGGGACTACTAGATATTTAGCGACATAGAAATCCTGACACGCGGGAAGGCACGCACATATCCACTGCACATGGCAGTTGGTCCCGCCTTGATTACTGGTTGGTGAGCAGGGAGGCATCGGGCTGGGTAGCTGACGTAGCCAGACTACCGGGAACACTGTCGGATCATTGTCCTGTTCGCCTCGTCCTAACCATTCCGCGAACCGTACCTCGGGCCTTTACATGGCGCTTCAGGCCTGAAGCGCTGCTGGATCCGACATACATGGAAACGATTCGGGACGCCATAGTGCAGTACTTCGAGAATAATAAGGGATCAGTGGATAGCGCGGGGGTACTGTAGGAGGGACTCAAAGCCACTATTCGAGGCACATGTATCGGCACAGCTGCTGGTATTTTGAAGGACTTAAGAGGACAATTGACCAAACTTGAGATTGAGTTAAAAAAACTAGAGCGGGAGTATGAGACGATGCCCTGCGTGTCGACCCTGGCTGCCATCAAAGAGGCCACTACCAAACATGCGAATTTGGCTGAGGAAGAGATGAGATACATATCCAAACGGTACAGGGCGCGAGCATATGGAGAGGGTGGCAGACCAGGACACCATCTAGCCAACAAGATTAAATACCGACTGGACAGGGAGACAATCACTAAAGTTACAAACGAGGCCGGCCAAGATTATCACAGCACGCAAGATATCGCTAATCAATTTCGGCAACATTATGAAACATTATACACATCCCAGGGGGAAACCGATGTAGCGGAGCTTGATAAATACCTTTCACAGGTAGCCATTGCGTGGCTATCAGATGGTCAGAGGGACTTCTTAAATCAACCGATCACGGTGGAAGATATCCACACGGCGATAAAAACACTACCGAATAAAAAAGCGCCGGGTCCCGATGGCTTCACGAGTGAGTTTTATAAAACCTATATTGAAGAACTCTCCCCTTATTTATTAGAAATGTACGCTGAAGCGTATGATTTGGGTGAATTGCCACCAACACTTCGAGAGGCACTGATTATAACTCTACTCAACAAGCATTGGCATAGCCAATAGGTCTCGCTTTTGGGCCCTTATAAGTATTTAGTTATGCAGCACAATATCCTTAGTGCAACAACATTAACTGTTGCATGGTTAAACACTTATAAGGTCCCAAGGGACCAAGAAGCCAAGTGGCTTATAGGAAAACCATTAAAACTAGACTCTTCACCATATAAAATGTAGGCCCTTCGAGGGGACGGACGAGAGTGCTCTTATCTGTTCTAGCAGTCTTTAGCTTCGATATCTTTGGGCATTTGTGCGCTTCTATAAGTTTACTTCATTTCATCAAAGTGTAACAAACTTCACTAAGCCTTGACGATGAACGGCTTGCATTAATTCTTCCAGAACTGCATAGAATACTCAAATTCAACTTAACAAAAACACAAAACAGTAAATATTTTAATTTATTTTATTGCACATCGAGAACAAAGCTGGAACTTAGAACTGGATAACTTGGCCCTGAAAAGGAAAAAGTGTTAAAGGTTAGTCTGTGACAAGGATCCATTCTGCATTTATACAACACATCTAACTAGCTACTTCTTTGGCATAAGGCATCTCAACAGAAACCAATAATTACAAAAAAGTTAAAAAATATTTCTATACAACTGCTATAGTGGTTGGTAGTAAGAACGCATGTTGCCGAATATGAAGAGTGCAAAAATGAAGCTTCAATTCAAAATCAATGATAAGCCTTCACGAACTCAAGCCCATCACTTTCCGTGGCTTAACCTGGGAGTTACAGACCAGTCAACACAGCTTCCATGAAGAGCATTCACCTTGTCATGTTAGGAGACCTCCACCCATCTGTAGTTATGAATGGGGGGGCCGGGGGGCGAGGTGGTTTAATTCCACGCGTCAAGACCCAAGGCATCACACTCCACTACTACTTCGTAAAGCATACAGCGAACTCACAGGCTGACGGTCTGCGCAGATCGATGAAACATGAATGAAGTACTAAATGAATGCATACTGCAAGCTCTCAACGGAGATGCCCAATCTGAACGGCAACAGAACGATACTTTAGTATGTATAAACATTTTAGGTCAAGTAATTCAACTGAACTCCGCGGAAAACCAGATTTGCCAATTAAAAGCACCAAGAGAGCCCTCAGAATGATGGACTCTATACAAACGGAGCCTAACCTGGCAAGTAGTGTCGTGAAAAACTAGTGTAAAAACTTTTGCAGCAGGACTCTCAGCATTCCTCACACTAAATCCTCAACACCGCAATAATGAGGTATTTCACACTCCAGCCTAGGACGGCGCAATTAAGAGAGTGCGAACTGAAATAAAGGTGAATGACTAGGAACTGTCGTGAAAACTTCCGGTCTACAACACACTAAAAGGGTAAACTCTAAACACCCGTCAGCAAAACAAAGTATGATCAGGACTATTGTGATCATTTTGTAGTGTACCTCAAACAAACAATTCCGAAACTGCCGCCAGTGCCTTCATTTATTTTATTCGGTTGCCCATAGAGAGTACTCTAGGCTTTTCGGTAATAGTTCTGTTGAAAACAGAGAAGCAAGGTTCTGCCAATTCCAGTGCGGGGAAAGCATCTGTGTTACTTCCAAGTCAGACGGCAGACGCTCAGCCCTCACAATATCGACCATAAAAAAGAGAAGGGGCTGTAAAGAACATGCTGTGGGGCTTTCGTGTGAAAGGCACCCGTTACAGAGGGAGGATGGACGCGGATATTAAACACTGGATTAGCGGAAACCCATAAACACTCACCATCTTGCCAGCAACAGCGGAACGAAGAGGACGAGACTAGCCCGGAAGTGGTTGTATATATGCGTTCGAAGCGTGACCCGGAAAAAGAAACTAGTTAGAAGAAAATTTTTGTAACAGGAAGTGAGAATGAATGACAACGCCATAAAGAACGCTAGACAACCCAAGTCACTATGGACGGTACGATTTACGCACTCTTCACATGAACCAAATATTTTTTTAATTCACACTTATAGCACGCCTCCAACAAACAAATGCGATCTCGGGAGATGGTTTGGAAAGGGAAATAAAAGTATGTACACAACAATTTATATATAGAACATCTTAGATGGCGTAAAAGTTTAAATACTAGTTTATTGTGGTATTACACAATCTTAGCATAGCTATTAGTCAAAATGTTCCGCTGCAACATGGTCGCCTTTTTAGTATTGTTTCAGACACACCTAAAGACAAGCCCGCGAGTGGTGCGCGCGCACCACAGAGGAGCGGGGGCGAGCGAGCGCGGCAGTCTGCTCAGCTGACGAGAGGCTCAGCTGACCAGACGCTCGTGCGTCGTGGCTGGCCTTTGGATGTGTACGCGCGGCAGACATGTGTTTCCACTTATCGCGCCCGCGTCTGGGCACGATAATTGGAAACATATGTTTGCCGCGCGTACCCATCTCAAAAAGGCCAGCCACGACGCACGAGCGTTTGTGGGACTGCTTTTAAACTCGCTTACATTAAGTCTTCGCCTCTAAGCAGCGCTTGCGCGCTACTCGAGGCTCGACCTAAAAAGGATAAACCCTCCTCTAATTGCGAATCTTACAGACCTCTGTCACTCATCAATACAGATGTAAAAATATTGGCGAAGATCCTGGCTACCCGTCTCCAGCCGCTCATGCAATCACTGGTTCTGCCTGACCAGTCAGGCTTCATTCCAGAGCGCTCAACCTCCCATAATCTACGAACACTGTTTGCCACACTCCACACTCTTAACCCTGAATTGCCGGGCGGCGGCGATCATGCTTGACGCCGCCAAGGCATTTGACTCTATAGAATGGGGCTATCTTTTCTATGTTTTACAGAGAATGGGCTTTTCACCCTCTTTGTTAGTTGGGTGCGACTGCTATATGCTGGGCCTGTGGCGCGAGTGTGGGTGGAGGGATATACGTCGGACCCAATACAAATAACCAGGGGCACTCGGCAAGGATGCCCTCTTTCACCACTGCTATTTGCTCTAACGTTGGAGCCCTTAGCCTGTATAATAAGACAATCTCATAAATGTGCGGCGCTTAATTTCTTCCATAGACCACTCATTATATCTCTCTACGCAGATGATATGCTGCTTTTCATACGTGAGCCTCGCACCTATCTAGAGCCTGTTCTTCGAGAATATATCCGCTTTGCCCGTTTTTCGGGCCTAAACATTAATTGGTCCAAGTCGGATGTGATGTCACTGACGGAGTGCACACTTCCGCACGATCTCGAATTCCCCCTTGTGCACCACAGAGTCGGTAAAATATCTGGGGGTGTGGATTCATCGCAAGCCAGAGGTTGTTATTCGCGAGAATTATGGGTCAGCTACAGCACTGTTAGAACAACAAGTGGACAGATGGATAAAACTCCCGCTTTCGCTTGCAGACTGCATTGCTTTGGTCAAAATGGTGGTATTACCCAAATGTTTATATTTTTTTAATAATATACCACTGCAACTGACACAACGATTTTTTAAACAAATAAGAACCTTATTGCCTCGTCTAATCTGGGGTGGCCGACAGGCGCGTGTGAGTTGGAGGACTCTTACATTGGACTACAAACACGGGGGTTTCAACGTCCCAGATTTTTATCTTTATTATGTATGTGCACAGGCCCAATATGCGCATTTCTGGTTCTCCCCGCATGCATTTGTCCCACACATAGCGGTAGAACACTGGGATGCCCATCCAATCCCAATGCGCTTGTTGCTGACACATAGTCATAGACCTTCCACCCGCTTCACATTCAACACCATTACATCCACGGTTGCTGCTTGGCAGGCGTTGGGACGTGAGGCAGGGAAGCTCCCATTATACTCCCCGCTTCTGCCGGAGGCTCACCACGCGAGTGTATCGGTAACGCATGAGCAGGGAGCACTACGAGCACTAGAGCAAGTGGGCATAACCAAGATGCAAGACTTATATCCAGAGGGCACTTTCTTGACCACCACGGATATGGGCTACATTCAGAATAAGACACCCCTCTTTACTTTTTACATGTATAGACTGAAAAAGGCGTTGCAGCTTCACTACCCCACTTTCCCCACAGAGCCGCCTGAGACATTGGCACTTCGCACACTTCTCATTGCCCCATCTCGACACAGGCTGGTCAGTAAGTTATATCACGCTGCTAGGGAAGATAGGCCTCTCCACAATGACAAGAGCCTTGACACCTGGAATGAAACACTCGACCCACCTCTCACTCGAAAGGAATGGGAGATCTGCTGCCAACTTACTGGTGCTCTCACTTCTAATGGAAATCTCTGAATTATACATTTTAAATATTTACACCAGGTCTACTACACTCCAAGTAAGCTTTTTAAGTATGGGCTCCGGGATACCGACGCCTGTAAACAACGTGGGGCACTGGGAGCAGATTTCTGGCACTTAGCCTGGTCTTGTAGGCGTGTGGCGGAGTATTGGGCAACTGTGGTGGCCACGTTATCAAGAATCATTGGGATCACATTGCTGTGCACTCCGCAAACATGTTTGTTGGGGTGGTTCCTTCTATAAAAGGTGCTGTGGGTAAGCTAACGAGAGTGGCACTGCTCGTTGCTAAGAGAAGGGTGGCGATGGTGTGGGAAAGTACACTGAGCCCTTCAGTGGAATTGTGGCTGAAAGATTTATCACGCTGTAGAGAAAACTTAGTCCTCTATGCGGAGGAATTACCTCAGAACTCAATGCCAAATGACATTTGGGAGCCATTAGTAACATATCTACGTACTACAGCTCAGCAAGAATCCACTGCTGCTGAATCCACATGAACATCTATGCCACACATTGTCTAGATTGATAATAGGTCTAATGATTTGTTCTACAGATATACTTCGTTATTAGTCACAGGTTTTTTGTGTATTGCTCTTCTTTTTTATTGTACTTTTGGTTTTGTCATTATGATTTGATTATGGTTTGTAATTGGCTCATTGGTATTTAGTATGTAACAGATTAATGTGTCATTTTTTATATTTTTATGTCACTTTTGCTGTATAGTGATTGTTATATGTACAAGGAGTTGTGAAAATCAATAAAAAAATAAAAAAAACTGTGTGTGTGTGTGTGTGTGTGGAGGGGGGGAGGTCCATTAGGTTTGTTGGCTCAGCCATCAACATAGCAGTATTCTTTTAATAGCAACGTAGTTGGATATGGTCAATTACCCGAAGGCCGGGACTCAAATGCTTCTAAAAGTGATCACAAAATGTTCACTTTCTTTATCTGAGCAATAGTCGGACAAAGAGGCCACGTCAATGGAAACAGGACTGAAAAATATCAGCTATTAGTATTAACTAAGCAGAGGACAAATAAAAGTCAAGCCCTTCCAGCACAACTATCCAGAGAGGTCTTAAGACTGTGGTAGTTTTCCCAGAAAATAACATTACTTTACATTCTATGAAATCACAAATCTCCAAGTCCAATCCAATAAGTATAAACACAGGAGACAACTCTTTTTTTCGTAACATATGATATAGACTTTACAAAGAGCTGTTTTCCATCTGATATATTTTTGGCTCATCTTTTGCACAATTTCTATTAATGCACAAAACCTGTCACTATGTAAAAATGTAAAACTTTTGAATACGTTTATAACGTGGTAATGCTCTGTAGTACTTATTTCAATTATTGTGGAATATACATCTCTGACCTCGTGTAAGATCCCCATTCCCACCTGTAATCATTCTGCCGCGGAGCGCCCCTTCCTGTATCCTCCTAGTCTGAGGGGAACCCAAAATCAGCCTTGCGATTCAGGGCCTAGGAGGCATTTATGTTATGCACTAGCATGGCATTAACAAGATAGGAATCAGCAATCAACTATTCTCTAATCTCATAGTTACGATCTTAGTAAACGGGGGGGGGGGGTCCAAACGGGGGTAAGGAGTTGCTGTTTATTAGGTTCCTTAGTGGATTTAATAATAAAACATTTCTAGTGCAGTCCCACTGCGCTGCCAAAGGTCTCTTCTGTAGGCCATGCTCCCCCTTCCTACAAGGCGCTTTACTTTTTACTTCGGCCCAGTATTCAACTTCACATTTCAATGTCACTGTAATAGGGGTGTTGCATGGATTTCCCTTGAGGCTATTGCCCGCTTTGCTAGTACCAGAGCCACATCAGTAAAGCTTGTTGCAACCTTGGCTCTCTTGGGTCTGAGATATATACCAAGCAGGCACCATTCAATGGAATCTAGATTTGATTTTTCAATGACTTCCGAGACGACTTGCATCATTTCAGTCCAATATGACAACTCTAAAATATAAGACTTCGTCTTCAGCAAACATCCGCTATGAGACAGTTAGGCATCAGGGTATTTGAATGGGATCACGCTGAATTATAAAGCAATTTCAAGATTCGAACCACACTACCAGCAAAGGCCAATGGCTCTGATGAGCTGTTGCATCTGCGCACTAACTTGTCGCTGGGGAAATATCTTGACTTAACTTATTGGAGACTCGCCTCTTTGACTGTCATCGCACCTTATCTAGGTGCCTCACTGAGCCAAGCATAATGTTCCAGACGCAATGATCGTTTTTACGATGATTTGTTTACTGTTAAGTGGATCTCAAGATGATTTGCTTACAATTAATTGAATTTTTTTATCCTGATTTAATTCGAATTGATTTATTTTAACACAATAAATATTTATTCATGTATTCACTAACTTGTCCTTGTACTAGTTTACTTTGAAAATCAACATCTGAACTACCACAAGCTACACTCGTGCATCCATAATCTCCTCTCTGTCCAACAACTCCACGCAAAGATTTCATCTTTGAAATGTAACCTCCTTACCACCAAAGAAGCATGTCACCCCTTTGGAACCAAGTTATCTACCGCCTCACTTCCTTTAGTGCACTTGCAGAAATGTTCGTTTTGGGTCCCTTTTCCCTGTGAACTTCAGCGTCAGAGTCTGAGAACCTATGCTGCCACAATCAGATGGTGTTTATCTTTGAAACCCAATGTTCATTCTCACTTTCATTCTATGTATTCACTTAGCTGTTCTGCTGCACCTCAACATGCTGTCCTGTGGTTGCCTCACTGCTCTACTAGTAGGATGCATAGGGCTGCCTGGATAGGACACTGTTGCTGCTAGTCCTTTGCTGGGAAGTCTTGTATCATCGTGTGTGAGGGTGCTAGGGCCTACTTCTTCGTTTGCGAGGGCATGCAGCATCCCCTTGCCTATTCAGCCCACTACTTTTGGGGACTAGGGTTGAACATCTTGATGCTTTGCCAATTTGTGATTGCATTACTTATGGCGTAATCAAATGAACTTACTAAAATGACTTGACAGCCAATTCTCCTGATGCACAAAAGCTACGTTTGGAGATGTCAAAATAAATACCCTGGGTGGTTTGTCGTAATAACTTATCAGCATTTTAACCGTTTGCATTTCCCAATCAAAAATGACAGATTGTAGACACCAAAAGATTCCTTGATCTGATATAAAGAATGGGTCATTGACGATGGGGGGATTTCTCTGGAGCAGGTCAAGGAAACAGAATCTCCAGATACTTCAACCCAGCGATGTAAGAAGACTCCAGACTCCCAGTACACGTGAGTAAACAAAAGACATCGCCATGAAGCATGTCCATGCTCAGAATGTAAAGGATCCTGGTAGTTGAACATGAATGTTCATGAAAAGAGAGGCTAAAATAACACTTTTCCTTTTTTAGCATCCACATGTTTGTAGATGATTCCCAAATGGTCAGATCCAATAACCTCTCTGGCAGTCCAAGCATGAATTTCAGACTTTATGCTGATCGACTCACACTCAATGAGCCAGCAACAAGCAGCTTTATGTAATATATCACTGATCTCACTATACGCCATCTCTTGCCTAACTCCCACCTGCATATCTTTGAAAACCTGCTCCATACAGTTGCATCCGACAACGTTGGTTGATGCTGAGTGCCCACTCTCTTACTCTTCTCACATATCAAAGTGCGTTCTGTTGCTTCTTTCATAAGTTTTATACAAATAAAACCATCATTCACACAATCATATTAACACTCACATGGATTGCAGGACCAATTCTCTTACACCTGTCTCCTAAGTCACTGATTAGCCCCTCCATAACCCAGCCAACACTCCTAAAACACTCACTGATCACTTCGGACACATTTCGATCATCAACACTCTCATGAGGCACCAATTTAATAAAAAAAAAATATATATATATATATATATATATACACACACATTTATATATCTCGCAGAACATAGTCTAACTGATTCTCAACTATAGTTCCACTCATGTGCTCTGCTTGGTGGCTCTCCGAACCCCAAATAATCTTGTTTTTTGCTGGCCAAATCTGGAGAGCATTGACACTACCCATTTATAAAACTTTGAGAATCTGTATACTATTTTTTTAAATTGAGCCAATTCAGCCACCCATTCATTGTAATATATTTTTAGTTGTATTGGGTTCCTTATAGACACTCGTGAGCACTTTTACAGTTTCATTTTCAATTTTGATCTATTGTCTGATTGATTTGGGCATTTGTTGTTTAACTTGAGAAAATTTAGCTTTTTAACTTGTTTTACTTTAAGAGAGAACATCTGCAATGTCATTTTACATTTTTAGAATCTATTTGTGTGTATAAAATAGTAAAAATGTCAACTACTAACTGTTTTGAAAAAGACCGTGGAGGCGGTCGAAACGCGTTAACAAGTAGCCACAATAAAGTCTTTAAAGCGAGTCAGAATGTGCTGGAGCCTGTTTTTGAAGTGGAAAGCGTGCAAGTTAAGATCTAGATAGATATATATATATATATATAATGCTACTTACCCAGTATGCATCTGTTCTTGGCATGTAGAGCTGTAGAATCTCATGCTTTGCATAAGATTACCATCTAGTGTTGGGTCCGGATGTTTGCACTGTTTTTCTTCGAAGGAGTCTTCCTAGTCACGAGGTAGGTGACTCCTCCCTTAGGTGATAGTGCGCATGGTCATCAACTCCTTCTTCAGATTGTTTTCCGCAGAGGGTGAGAACTACAACAGCTACAGGTACCCGTGGAGGTGGATGGGCGCATGAGATTCTACAGCTCTACATGCCAAGAACAGATGCATACTGGGTAAGTAGCATTTTCCGTTCGAGGCATGCGAGCTGTAGATCACATGCTTTGCATAGACTATACAGCAGTCTCCCAAAGCGGTGGCTATCCTGTAACTGGTGGAGTTGTCTGGAATAATGTTTTAAGTACTGCTTGGCCCATATTAGCTTGTTGTCTTGCTAACACATCTACACAATATTGTTTGGTGAATGTGTGTGGTGTAGACCATGTTGCAGCTTTGCAGATATCAGTAATAGGGATATTCCCTAAGAAAGCCATAGTAGCCCCCAGCTTGTGAGTGGAATGTGCTCTAGGGGATACTGTTAGAGTCCTTTCGCTTTTGCATAACAAATCTGAATACATTTAACAATCCACCTAGCAATCCCTGATTTGGAGATAGGATTGCCTTTGTGAGGTGGTGCAAAAGCGACAAAGAGTTGTTTGGTTTTACGAAATGATTTCGTTCTTTCAGTGTAATACAATAGAGCTCTTCTGACATCTAAGGTATGTAGAGCTCGTTCTGCAACAAAGTCAGGTTGAGGGAAGAACACAGGTAATTCAGCCGACTGATTGATGTCAAATTCAGATACTACCTTAGGTAGGAATTTGGGATTGGTACGAAGAACTACCTTATCTTTGTGTAACTGGAAAAAGGGTTCTGCTATGGTTAATGCCTGTAGTTCACCCACTCTCCTCAATGAAGTGATTGCAACGAGGAAAGCTGTTTTCCAAGTGAGGAACTGCAGTTCACATTTGTGCATGGGTTCAAATAGTGGACCCATTAACCTTGTGAGGACTATGTTAAGATTCCACGCTGGGGCAGGTGGAAGTCTTGGTGGTATGACTCTTTTTAGTCCTTCCATAAATGCTTTGATTACAGGCACTCGAAATAACGATAAATGTTGCGAGATGCAGTCTGATCGATGTATAGGCCAATGCGGACTGCTGCAAATGTAATAGATAGAGTATGTTCTGTATGGAAGCATCAAGAGGGTTGATGTTATTGCAATAGATGACAAAAAGCTTCCATTTGGCTGCGTAGCAAGCCCTTGTGGTAGGCTTTCTGGCCTCTCTAATAATGTTCATACAGTCTGGTGGAAGGTTCAGATAACCAAACTCTATGACTTCAGGAGCCAGATCGCGAGGTTCAGTTGTTTGGGATCTGGGTGTTTGATTTCTCCATGGCTCTGTGTGAGGAGACTGGGAGTTAAATGTAATTTTTGATGGGGTACCAGAGAGAGCTCCATCAGGGTTGTGAACCAGGGTTGACGTGCCCATGTAGGAGCTACCAGGATTAGTTTGAGAGACGTTTGCCTGAGTTTCCGAACCACTGATGGAATAAGTGGAAAAGCGTAAGCAAATATCCCTGACCAGTTAATCCATAGAGCATTGCCCTTGGATAACGGGTGTGGGTACCTGGAGGCGAAGCTTTGGCATTTTGCGTTTTGGGGTGTTGCGAACAGATCTATGTGAGGGACTCCCCAATCTTGGAAGTATGGAAGGAGAACTTGAGTATGAAGTTCCCATTTGTGTATTTGATACCTCTGCCTGCTGAGGAGGTCTGCAATCTGGTTGTTCACTCCTGGGAGGTGTTCCGCTAGGAGATAGATATTGTGGTGAATAGCCCACCTCCAGATGTCTTGAGTTAAATGGGACAGCTGGAGAGAGTGTGTCCCCCCCGTTTCTGTATGTAATACATGGCTGTCATGTTGTCGGTTTGAACCAAGACAGCTTTGCCAGATAGGTGATCTTGAAAGGCTTTGAGAGCTAGAAAGATTGCCATGAGCTCTAAATGATTGATATGGAGCAACCTTTGTTGTTGGCTCCATAGGCCCTGCACTGTGTGTTGCTGAAGATGAGCTCCCCAGCCAGTAAGGGACGCGTCTGCTGTTAACACTGTCTGTGGAACCGGGTCTATGAACGGCCGTCCTTTTGATAAATTTTGTGTGTTCCACCACTGCAGAGAGCGATGAGTACGGCCGCTTACCAACACTAGATTGGTTAATAGACCTTGAGACTGGTTCCACGGACTGGCTAAGCATTCTTGAAGTGGACGCATGTGCAGCCTGGCATGGGGAACGATCATGATGCAAGATGCCATCATTCCCAGCAGTTGCATAAAAACTTGAGCCGGAAGTGATTGATTGGCTTGAAACTGGAGAACTAACGTTTGAATGTTTCGAATTCTGGCAGCGTTGGGAAACGCCATAGCCCTTTGAGTATCCAAAGTGGCTCCTAGGACGTTTTGAGTTTTGGCTGGCTGAAGATGTGATTTTAACACATTGACTGTGAACCCCAGTTGGTGAAGTAACTGAATGGTTACGGAGGTGTGTTTGAGGCATTGTTGATACGATGCGGCTTTGATGAGCCAATCGTCCAAGTATGGGAAGACATGGATGCTTTGTCTTCTGAGATGAGCAGCTACTACCGCCAGACACTTTGTGAAGTCTCTGGGGGCAGTGGTGACTCCGAATGGGAGTACTTTGAATTGGCAATGTTGACCTGCTACCACAAACATGAGAAATTTGCGATGAGCAGGGTGGATTGGAATGTGAAAGTATGCGTCCTTTAGGTCTAGAGTAGACAGAAAGTCGCCTTTTTGCAAAAGTCGTAGCACCTGTTGAAGTGTAACCATGTGGAAATGGTCTGACTGTATGTAAAAATTTAGTTCTCTGAGATCCAATATTGGTCTGAGAGAGCTGTCCTTTTTGGGAATTAGGAAGTAAAAGGAGTACACGCCCGACCCCTGCAGTTGTAGTGGTACGGACTCTATAGCTCCTTTTAACAGTAGTGACTGTACCTCTTGTTTGAGGAGGTGTAGGTGATCCGGTGAAAGTTTGTGTGACTTTGGAGGGATGTTTGGAGGAGTGTTGATGAACCCCAGGCAATAACCAGAATGGATAATCTGTAGAACTCATTTGTCTGTTGTTATTGACTGCCACTTTGGTAGAAATTGTGACAGTCTTCCCCCGACAGGTGTTAGATGGTCGGGGGGGGAAGTATGGGCAAGTCACTGCTTTGTATTTGAAGGAGAGGTGCGTGTATTGGAGCCTCTACCTCTGCCTTTTCCATTGTTTCCTCTGTAACCCCCTCTGAAGTAATTTTTAGAGCCGGAGGGTTGATTATTGCCTTTGTAAGTGGATGCAGTTTCCGATGAAGTATTTTTGGAGCCTGCCCAATAGAAGGAACGCCGAAAGGAACCACAGGCTTGTGTAGATTGAAGGGCTCCCATTGACTTAGCCACTTCTGTATCCTTCTTCATCTTTTCCAGAGAAGAATCTACTACTGGCCCAAAGAGATGCTCTTTATCAAAGGGTGTGTTTAATATAGAGGTTTGCACTTCAGGTTTGAAACCCGATATGCGCAGCCATGCATGCCTTCGTAAAAGGACACTAGTGTTCACTGCTCTAGCAGATGTGTCAGCAGCATCTAGGAAACACCTGATTTGGTTATTTGAAATTAGTTGTCCCTCACGTATTAAGTCCTGTGCCTTAGTTTTGTGTTCTTGGGGTAGAAATTGCATAAGTTGTTCCATTTCATCCCAATGTGCACGGTCGTATCTTGCTAGTAATGCCTGCGTGTTAGCTATGCGCCAAAAGTTAGCTGCCTGAGAGGCTTTTCCCTGAGGCATCAAGGAGTTTTGATTCCTTATCTGGGGGTGGAGCATCTCCAGTAGTTTGTGAGCTTGCCCTTTTATGTGCGTTGGAGACTACCAATGAGTCTAAGGGTAATTGTCCTTTTATATTAACTGGATCAGATGGTGCAGGCTTATATATTTTTATCCACCCTAGGGGTAAGGATACGTGCCCTGACAGGATCCTTAAATATGTCATCGACATGCCTGATCATTCCCTTTAGCATGGGCAACATATGTGTAGCTTTTTGTGTACTATTGAGTGTCTCAAAAAGGAAATCCTCTTCAAGGGATTCTTTATGGAGCTGCACTCCATGATAATTGGCAGCCCTGCTTAGCAACTCAATAAAACCCACACTATTGTCTGGTGGAGAGGGTTTAGTAGGATATAGGTCAGGGTCATTGTCTGTGGGCGATTCAGTGTTGTAATCGTCCCAGTCATCTGTAGGTCCTGGTTGACCATCATCATTATTGTCATTGTCCCCATCCCCATCACCCTGGTTGTCAGGTGTATGTGGTGGTGAGTGCTCAGGTGAAGCTGGTACAGGTATAGACTGAGGAGAATGTGGTGTTGGAAGAGGAGGAGGAAGAGAAGGAGGGGAAGGATTTGTTCCACCAGTTCTCTTCTTTAAGGGAATGTGATATTCCTCTTCAATATCAGTTCTCCTTTTTAAAGGTCACCTTGGAAGTAATATGTACAGTTTTAGGATGTATATAAAGCAGTTTTTGTTTCGGGGCAGGTTTGTAGAGCGGATCTTCGAAACTACGCTTTTTCAGTAATTTTGGAGCAGTCTGTTTCGGCGCCGAAGTTTTCGGTGCCGACTGTTTAGGGGCTGGTGTCTTCAGATCCGAAGTATTTTTCGGTGCACAGTGATGTTCGGAGCTGGCTTTGAGCTTCGATCCCGAAGGCTTTGGCTCGGTGCCTGACTTGGAGTGGGGCTTCTCGGAGCCGGAAGGCTTTTTGGACGGCTTTGGTGCCGACCCAGAAGGCGGGGCTTCGGAAGCATTATCTCGGTGCCGACCGGGGCCTGAGGGCGCGGGTTGGTCCGGAGCCTTCTTTTTTGGTTGACTTGGGAGTCGGGGCGAAGAGGGAACTGTACTTACAGTACGTTGTCCATGCGGCATGTCCTCATCCTGGTCGGAGCCCTCTTCCGAAACGGAGATTGGATCCTGCTCCTCTTCGGCCCGATAGCATCTCCGGCTTGTTCTTCCGATTTAGGTCCGAAGAGGTCCGGAATGGAGCCCGTACGTTGGCTCTGCATGTCGCGTCGTCGAGCCCGACGGTCGCAAAGCGTTTTCTTGGAACGGAAAGCCTTACAAGCGTCGCAGTCCTGTTCTTTGTGTTCTGGCGACAAACACAAGTTGCACACTTCGTGTGAGTCGGTGCGCGGGTATTTCGCGTGGCACCAAGGACAGTATTTGAAGGGAGTTCGTTCCATCGACTGCGAGTCGAATCGAGGCGGTTAGGCCCGATGGCCTACCACAAGCTCTCCGATTGAAAGAGGGTTTTTTGTAAACAAACACGATACGCGAAGAATGTAATACGCGATCGGAAACAATACCTTCAAGAGTGAGTGTTCTACGCGCCGAGCGAAACCGAAAGATCGGTGTCAAAACGGAGCGCAGCGTGTAACATCCGAACCCGATGGCGGAATAAAACTATGTGAAGATGGAGTCGATGACCATGCGCACTATCACCGAAGGGAGGAGTCGCCTACCTCGTGACTAGGAAGACATCTTCGAAGAAAAACAAAGTGCAAACATCCGGACCCAACACTAGATGGCGATCCTATGCAAAGCATGTGATCTACAGCTCACATGCCTCGAACATATATATATATCCACACACCAAATCCAATGCAAAAAGTACGTGTAACGGAAAAAACACTGGAGCCGTGGCCACAATTACAAGCGTGTTTATTGCAACACTAGGTCCGGACGCGTTTCGGAGTCGCGTCACTCCTTTCTCATGTGTGTATATATATATATATATATATATATATTTATATATATATATATATATATATATATATATATATATATATTGCTCACATATATAGTCTGTATCATGTACTCTGCTTGGTGGCTCTCCAAACCCCAAATCTTCTTTTTTTTGCTGCCCACATCTGTGGAACATGGACACTACCAATGCATTCGGCCCTTTCGCAAGCAACCACCATGTTCACGAATACCTACAAGTGTAGATGACTACCCAAGGCCCTCTATTTAAATGTTCATGAATAACTTTGCCGCAATCGCTGCCTGAAGATAGGCACTGACCGTAGTGATACTATAGAAAGTCTTACCTTCAGTCCTTTTAAAATAAGCAGCCTATGAACTGAATGAAACTGGCCTAGCTAGCAGCCATTATTAAACACACAATGCGAGTGATTGAAAGGTGAAATTAATTGCGAAAAATTATAATATTGGGGTAGTGACAGTTTGACAACAGGCACTTCGTCAGATAGCCGAGGGACCTGGAATTACCTGGTGCTCACCATGAAGTGATTAATTTTAACTCTGCTCCTAAGAATGGTGCAGAGGAGCGCGAAATGTTAGTCCTTCAGCAGAGCAGTGCCTTCTCTTTGAAACCATGCATCTATATAATCAAAGATGCATGTTTATAATCTGTATTTGCAGTCAAAAAGACGAAAATCCAGACAAAGCATGAAGTTCAAAGATAATCCACTTTGTGAGAAATATCAAATAAAATGTATATTCTCCTCTACAGCTGCTTTATGTATCATGGACACACAATTTTAAGTGTGATGCATCACAATCTTCATGCAATATCAGTCAGAGCTAGTCACTGAGGTTTATGAGGCCCCACTGCGCCTTACTGTTGGCCTTACATTTAGTGAAATGAATCAGTCTGGACTTTTCAGCCTGCACACTCCTCAAACACGCTCATAGGAGAAACTGATGGTAGGACCCTTTGGTTCTGGTTTCTCCAAATTTGTATTGCGCCTTCCTGATTGACACCAACGTCTAATGGAAGTAGGGTCAACTTAGGCTGGTCACTCTGGGTAGCAAGGCAGAGGGTTCATTTTTATTGTACTATTTCAGCTCCGTGCGTCTCACTGATGGGCTAATTTCAAAAGTCTAAGAGAAAACAACCCGATGGTTTGACTAAGAGGAATCAACTTGACTGCAGGCTGTCGTCAAAGTAAAAACCTCGAAATAAAAGCCTGCCTCAGTGCTTGATTTGAGCCGGTGGTCAGCACGGGCACTTAATTGTCAGCACCGGGGCCTGTGACAGTCTGCCATAAGGTGGAAGCTATCTGGCAAATTTAGAGATGACCACAACAACAGTTAATTTTTAACTCAATATACATTAAAAATGATTATTACCTGCCACCCAAGCCATTCTTATAGTTTTGGGGGCCTGAAATAGTCTGAATAGTCACACTTATAGGAGGAGTGTGAATGTTAGTACATGTGATGTTACTATCACTGGCAGGCTAGCAGGGGGAATATGTGGTACAAGCTGCAGGGGCCTCCTGACGAGTGCCCGGGCACAAATTATTTTGCAAATTAAGCACTGACCTGCATGGACTGTACGAAGAACAAGAAGGATAGGAGAGGGAGGTGACATCTTGCAGCAGACGATTCCTTGTGAGTACAGCTCATCCTGCGCTTGTTTCGTGTCCAAAAGGCACCTCTCTAAACACAGGATGATCCAATTGCCCAGAAAGTAGTTGTCTTACCTGTATCGTAGGCTATCACAGCACACGCTGTCTACATACTGCTGCCTCCACTATGGAAGGAGAGCCGGGAGACTCATGAGGTATCAACATTTTACAATCAGTACTAAAATTACAACTATGAGTGAAACGTAAATATTAGATGCTTGTAGGGGAATGGCAGACAAATCTGCAGTAGTGAATCCATTTACACCTGCCAGGAACCCTTCTGTGAATTTCTAACAGGGGTGAATGGTGGTCTTTTCAGCCGTCCACATACATTCACATCCCAAAAACCCTTTGTGAATCAGGCCCTAAATTTCTTCCTCTACTCTAGTTGCCACATTCTGCACGTTTTTAAACATTAAAAAATCTCCCCATTAAATGAACTAAAAATATGCATCGCTTAACCTCTTTTGATGAGTCTCCGCCACCCGATGTTATTTCTGGGCTATTTTAGTGCTTTCAACAAGAGACCCCACACTCCATCAATTCTAACTGAAATGGAAAACTGCCTTCCCCAGATGTGAATATTTCCAACAGGGCTCTCAGTCACTGTCAGTTCTCTTCATTAACACGAAGGTAGGTCACAGCTGTGCTAACAAATGATGTAAAACAAGATCCCTCAACGTTGCTGAGTCAAACAAAGATGCAAAGGGGGTTGACTGAGGACTGGACAAAGAAATGATCAGATTTCTGCCTGAGCTGATGTGACCACTGGTACTGATCACCCTTTCCAGTAAATATCTAACAAATGTACTTCATTCTCCTCCCTCTTGTGTATGATAATATAATAGTTCCAGGGATTATGCATAATGTTTCAATACTGATCAGCTCAGCATTAGGAATGTAGAGGTACTAAAACATTAGTTTTAGGTCTTTATGGTCTTGCTTGGTAGCGCAACTGTCAGGGAGACCTATTGTTGCCTATTCCTTAAATAGAGTGGGGTTTTGGCTCCACCAAGAGAAGTATTGTTCCCTCACCTAGTACAATTGGCTGCTTGTCCTATCATTCTGCCTTCTGTAAGTGATTGTAATGGAATGCACGAGGGACTATTTTACATATGAAAAGTACACTCAGTTATCAAACTATAATATTCAATTCTTTACCTCCTATATTCATTCTACACATAAATCAGTCGCTTTTGTGACTTTTTACCAGCATTGGAAAAACAACAGGGCTTGTTTTAATGTTTTAAATAGCATTTGTGAATGTCCTGTGTTTCTAGGTGTTAGCACACTAAAGCCGACATATAGACTTAGCCAATACTATTTTCTTTAATGTATGTATCAAAAATACCCTGTAAACATTGATAGCACTGAAGTATGTGTATGTATTGATGCCATAAATTGGCCCAAAAAGGCACATTTGGATGAACACTTCAGTCCATATCGGGTTTAAAATGTTTACCGTCTTTGAGGCTGGTTAGGAATCTCATCTAGCATGAAATAGTGCACAGCAGCAGTTTCACAAGTGAACTCATTCAAACATAGCAACAAACATGGTCTCCTTGCCTCTATGTTCTCCATGCAGACTGGCATTTGCCTGAATAGATGAAGAGCCCTGAGGGGATCACAGGCACACAAGGCTGGGTGAGGAGTGTGTGTGTCCTATGCAGCAAATCTCCCCTCCTTCAACCCACCTGCCAGTGATTACAAAAGGTGCCCTGCATCCGACTGGACTGAGGAAGTTGCAACGAGTAGCAAATATGGCAGAAAGAAGTCAGTGTTCACTGCCAAGGTAAGCAATACTCATCTCCTCCCCAGACCTCAAACACAAGAACAAAATATCCAGGGGTGGGTGGGAGCACTAGGAGAGCGGTTTATAAAATGGGGGATGCTCTTTCCTGATTCCGAATGCGTCCATATAATTTTAGGAAGTTACGAGGAAAAACAGATGTCTCGGGTATAAGCCTACAATAACTACTGATGCACTCTTCTTACCGGATGAACGCTTATTGCACTCAGTCAATATTGTAACTCTACTTTAATTCACTTGAAGATTCTCTTGTGCTAAACATCCAAACTTCCATCACCAGAGGCTTTGTAAATGCCATGAAAACAGCACACTACAGTGTTCGCAAAACACAGGTACAAGTCCACAGCAGAGATACAGCAGCGACCTATGGTCTTGCATTTTGGCATGGGATAGTTGAAGTCTGTTCGCCTGCAACCGTAGTGTACCTGCAGGTGTAATGGATGGTGCAGGTTGGTAATGTATTGCAGACCATAGTTTCATTAAGCCCATGGAGGAGGCAGGTAAACTTTTGCTTCTAAATTTACTTGATAACAACGCACCAAAGTGATCATCATCAAATACTAATGATTTACTTCACTGATAGCTCACAGGGAGACTGCACTTTGTACTATTCATAGGGATTAGCATAGTCCACTGTAGAAGTGAGAGTCTAAAGATGTAGTGTTCATGCGAAGCAAATGCCTTCTACAATCATTGGCAAAGCCAACAGGGCTGGCTTGCACTTTGTGTTCTGATTAAATCATTAAAAAGACTGCTTCACTAGAAAACAAAATAAAACCATTTTTCTATATACAAAGCATCTATGAGATATTAGAACATTGGAATAATGGGAGCTCTATTGAAAACAATGGAGTTCTCCGGGCTTCTAATGGCCTGTAGAAGCCCGGAGTTCCAACATTCCAATGTTTGTTCACAGCTGTTGCTGTGAACAAAAGGCCTCAAGAGCCTCTGTGAGGCCTTTGTTTTTCAAATTAGAACTTTCTGCCCTCTAGGGGTGGAATGTTGTAATAGCCTTAGGGCCCTCCGCAGTGGGCTCTACTGGTCATTAAATCCCGCTCCCTTGTTAAAGGCCCTCGTGGACTTTAACACTTCAGCTGGCCTTTAATGGTAGAGCCTGCTATGGCGAGCTCTAAGGCTATAATGAATATCAGTGACAGATTAGAGTACTTTTGAGTTGTGAACCAGTCCCTACATAGCAAGCACTTTGTAGGAGGTGGAAAGGTACATCAAACAGCTAACAGCATGATGTGAGAGAGAATTGCTCCAGTTAGAGGAACCAAATTCCACTCTGTGCATAAGTTAAAGACTTGCAACAAAAGTGTTGCAGGCAGGTGTACTATCAAGTCAGACCTAAAAAGGAAGGAGTAAGGCACCGAGTAGCACAGGTGGGGTAGGGGCAGGAGGGATTGAAAATAAATTAAAATGTGACTTACCTTGCTGCTGGACCACCGACTCGCCTTGCGTCGTCCTCTGAAGCAGGAAGCACACTAGAACAGGCTCCCCAAAGCCAATCACAAAGCTGCAATGCAGCGTTGTGATTGGTCTGAGCGCCGTGGATCGGCGTTCAGATGGGGACAGGGAGCCTGTGCATGTTCCTCAACAGGCTGTGTAATGCAGCCTGGTGGGGAACCTGCAAAGTGTGCAAGACTGTTTGGCCGGCCAAACCCTCATGCGCACTTAAGTGTGCACCATTCCTCCCCTTGCTGGCTGTGACGACAGCCAAGCCCCGCCCCGTAAAGCTGCATGACAAAGGGAAAATAAAATGATAATATTGTAGCGTTATTATCATTTTACTTTTTATTTTTCCACTGCAAAAAAATGCAGTGGAGCGGCGCTCCTCCGCCTTAGCAGAGGTGCCGCCTCTGGAGTAAGGAGGCGATTGTGAAAGAAAAGATGTACTTTATCTCAGCACGGAGAAAGTCGTCCCTTTCAATCTTCTTTCTGCTGCAGAAGTTAACCCTAAATGTGTCTCACAACTGCCAGGATGTCATGAGGGCAATTATTGCTTGTTTCATCTTCCGCATCAGTGGTTCCCTCACCAGGAATGCAGACTCAGACAGGTTACACAGCCCATATATTCATTAACTTTGCCCAGTGAGGTAGGCAGAATGAAATGGGCAAACAAAGGGCAGATAAGGCAAAAAAAATCACAAATCCAATAAATATTTTAAAGAAAAATGAGGAATCGTGGGAAGGCATGGGAGAAGGAGGCAGGAGAAGGTGTGTCTTGGCATGAAAAGCTGGAATTTAGATCCCCTCAGGTCACAACGGGGTTATCAGAACATCCATGAAGAATGTGCACATCAGCTTAAAAAGGTGGAGCCCTCGCGGTGCTTTTTACCACGAACTTACACCAAAACAATCACGTGTGTATGCACACGGGTATATGTGCAAAAGCAGCACAATTTCCATACGTCAGAACAGGCATTTCGCCTCTGCATAAGGATGAGAAAGTGGGATAATGCAGGCACTAGTGCAAATCAAGGTATGGATCCTCTTTGGCAATGACAGTACACTTGCATTTAGAAACTGGAGAATTCTATTAAAATAAGTAAAAAATGTACATACCAGCAGGGTTTTTGAAGCATATGCAATTAGAAAATGACACCTTATTTTATATATTGCACTTAACAGGCCAGTCTTTTCAATTTTAAATGCTTTACAAAGGAAATGTAACTAATTACCAAAGAAATGGGGGTTAATTTATCAACCTGTGAAGGATGACCAGCTGAGATGACCCTGCAGGGATTGGAATTCATGACCTGTAGGTCAATCGGATAGGTCTGCAGATGTGCATAAGTCACTTCACATTCCTGCAGGCTTAAAGCCGGCATGTCTCAGACTCAGGAAGCTGTCAGTCTGAGGTCTCATTTTAGGTTTCTGTGGTCTTTCAACAACACCTTTAATAAGCAAGGCCTGTAAGGTTATTTTGGCAGGCACGTCAGCCAATCCATTTCATAAAAAATAAAAAATAAACTTTTCACAGTAGGGTTTGAATAATAAGATAGGCATATTTAAGGCTGCACCACTTGTTTCACATGCCAGAATTTATAAACAAAGGTCTGCTGTCCCTCATTAGATGTGACATCTTAAGGATTTGAGGAGCACCAGGCAATATATATTTTGCTTGGAACAACGTTGAATGTATTACTCCTTTTTCGGCACATTCAAGCCTTTGTGATGCCAACCAATATTTCATTATTTTTTTTAATTTCAGAAATGGGTACAAGCAAAACACAGCAGAAAGCTTAAGCTGCCTGGTGTCCACCAGCCAAATAGTAGCAAAAGAAAGCTTGAACAATTTGCATGTAGATCTTTTTACTTACAACAACATTTTATGTGGAATTCAGGACATTATTTGTAGTTTGACCGACAGGATACTGCATCACAAATGTAGTGGATGGCCCGTCCACTAATTACAAATGCATTATAGCTCATGGCACCTGTAATACGGTAGACATAATATCCGTCATGTTTTAACAGGTGCTTAACTTGAGCGAATGTTTGCTGGTACTCAGCATCAGCATGTATTTCTTGACACTGGCAGATATTAATGACAGAAACCAAAACACAAGAGGCGGGTCACGGGAGATTTAAAGACCAGCAGGAATTGACTCCCCAAAATACCACTATGAAGCACAACTCAATTCCTGGGTCTACAGAAAGACAAAGAGAAGAAAAAATGAAAAGGGTGACCTAGCTAAGATGGAATATTCCTTTTAAAGGGCGATTTCCTTCACACCACCATAGGTGGCATGCTTCATCTGGAACCTCCTCAAACCAGGATGCCTAGTCATGGTGCAGACTACAACCCCCTCACTGAGAGGGAAGAGCACAGCGGATGTTTCGAGAGGTAGAGTAAACACCCTTTATTGAGCTCAGGGTGGTGAGATCAGCAGCGCTGAAACAAAGAAACAGTGAAAATTAAAACTGACTGCAAGGTACGCAAATACCATTCTTGATGCCTCTCTGGGCCAGGATTAAAAAACAGGACGGACACTGCAAGGAGAATTAGACCTGCTCAATCATGTCACTAGAATAGGTCAACATGTTTCAGCCTGTAATCCTCGAAAGAGGTGTCGCTGCATTCATCAGGACCTGTAGTGATAGTGCTTCTGCTTATAACAGAGCTCAGAACAAGATTCAGATAGTGTGAAATATATACAAAACTGACAAGTGGTCCTTTGAAGGTCCAAGAGGTAGGGGAAATGGGATCCACTGGTGGTCACCCGCAAACGACAGGTGTGAGGTTCTCTTCTCTGGTGTAGGAGCGGTCAGACTCAGCAGTGTCACAAAGACAGAGAGTACCCTGAGCTCCATGCCAGGGTTTGAGTTGAGGCACCTAGGACCCAGTTTCCATAGGAAGAGTGTTTTTTCATTCAACAATAACTTTGGCGCCGTTTGGCGAATCCTAACGAAATTTTCTAAACTAATACGACGCTCAATTCAGCTGCTGTCTTGAAAGTTTAGCGGTGATCCGCCAAGCGGGGCCGAGAAAAAGGGGGATCCCAAAACACATTTTCCCCATGTTAATTCCCATAGGACCTGTAGACACAGATACAGCCCAAACTGCTGACAGAATTACACCAAATTTGGCAGACAGGTAGATGTTGGTCCAGGGAAGTGCCTTTTTGCTATTTGGTGTAAACCCGTACAGTAGTTTTAGAGATATTAACCAAAATTCTAATTTCTATATCTAGGTGGATCCGCGACCCCTCCCGATCTCGTACTGAGAGCTGATTGGTTGCGAACACTTCAAACCAGGCTATATATTAAGCATAAAATACAGATTGAATAATCGCTTAAATGGTATCACATTACACCTAAAATACAGCCAACTAATTACAATGTTATTACGTTCATCTACAACAGAGGTTTCTTTCCAATGAACTAATTAGTAATGACTATCATGACTGCTATGTGGCTAACACTATTATAACTGCATTATAATATATGGGAGCCGGCAACCGCTGCAGGAAGTTCCTTTTCTAATTTCCTTATTACATGTGACTTGTGAAGTCTGTATTCGCTTGTAATAGTAAAATGAAGTAGCTGCTTAACTTCGGTAACTTGTTGCAGTACAGTTCTAACGTGATAATGCCTGCTGCCAAAGCCAACAGCCAAAGCTCAGATCAGGAAGCATAGCTGCAGCTGCAGTTTAAACAAGGAAACAAAAAGTGGGTTTTCACTTTTATGGTCTGTTTTTCTAAAACAGACCATGATGAGCAGAAAGGAAATATTTATAACATGATTATTTTTTGCTCACTAAGGGTCATTACAGGAATAAGAATCTCTCTGCTTTTTATCTGAGACAGAACTTTTTTAATCTGACTTGCATTAGATTCTAATAACTTTTTACAACAAATTACCTACTACTGTTTGATGTGTTTAATTTCACATTAGAGTGGAGTTTTATTCTTCATGTCTGTAACCATACTATCTCTTTTATATGAAAGAACAAAACACCAAGGATTTAAGTGTTTTATTGGAAGGGTGATAGTGTGCAAACACAAGGAGATGATGGACGGAGCGCTGAAACTTTTCAGACGCTCACCCCCAGTCACAGATCTGGGTTGAATCCATCATCGTTCTTTAGCTCACTTCGCCACCCCAGTTCAGAACCAGCTATGTGCAAATCAGTCTTAACCCTGTTCCTTATGGGAACAGTCCAGCCCGAACTGCCAAACCAGGTCTTCCCTGGACCGGAAACAAGCATCCTGGGACCGGTTTCGGGGTAACACCCCTCATCAGCCAGGCTAGCTTGAATCCAGTGGCAAAGTGAGCAAGGGACCAACATCTGGGCATACCCTGCCAACTTAGGGCAAACAAAGCTAAAACAAGGAGATGTTGGACGGAGCGCTGAAACTTTTCAGACACTCACCCCCAGTCACGTGATAGTGTGACCATCCATTACACGGAAAAAGCACGCTCTACCGTACATTTAAGTATATTGTAAGCCATCTTGGAGGTCAATGACCTTATATAGGAACTTGGCCTCCGGCATCATTCTTCAATATAGCCACAGAACTCCAAAGCGACTTGCAATACCCTTATATTGTACAATAGGGGGTGCTTCATAACACATGTAATCGGATGTCATATACAAGGAAAACAGCTTGATAATTATTTCCACTTTCTTGTACATAACATCACCATTAAATTAAAGCTCAGCATATAAAATTAATTTTCTAGTAGAAAAGAATGCTAACAAGGGAATGTCTCGAAGATAAATGTGTAACTGAAGAGGAAAATATGGTGCAATCTAGCCAAAAGAACACAACTGCTCCACTAATCAGACAACTGAAATACATTTGTGTGAGCAATCCTTGTAAAGAGGTCACAGTAGTCGGTATTACAGAGAGAGAAATGTTTACTGAGGAGCAGAGAGAATCCGGTCTCATGCTATGGGGCCGGCATATCAATTGGAAACGAAGTCAGCAGTACACAAAGATTTCTAAGGGCACACCATTCTAAACGTGAACAGCATGAAAACAAAATGGCGGCAAGCCAATGAAACACAAGAAGAGGGATGGGGAAACAAGGATATAATAGAAACAGGGTAAAGAAGAGAAAAGCAAGAGAGAAAACAAGGCACTGGAACAACCGGACAGTCAAGGCCTGGTCCCACTTCACCGTCACCCAAGTCATTGATTCTGCTCCTCTGGGGCTGGCAGAGTGCACCGACAAGGAAAGATTGTTTGGTCATGAGGCCATAACAGGGTGATGGCGCGCTAAGGGCAAGGCGGAGCTCAGGCTGGTTATCATGATGAATGTTAGGGGCATAGCATGCGACAGCAGCTGGGTTCTGAACATCCATCTTTAAGTTCCGGAGCAGGGAGCTCGGTAGGGTTAGATGTATCTATCGATACCAGGGAATTGTGCAACAGGGTGCGATCCTGCTTGTGAATGTTTCTTTTTCTTCATTCACATCTTCCTGTAGTATTCCTGTCAGTTCCCTCAAGTGCTTTGCCCACGAACTCTGATCTATTTTTTTTATTTTTTTATCTCGAAATTGATTTTATACAACTGGAAAGCGGCCACCCTGCAGCAAACACAAAACTTGAGGCATAAAACGTACAATGTTACAGAATCTCTGATCCGAGGCACCAATCTTACAACTCTGTTCTAGTGCTGTGAAAATGTTCCTTTGCCAGTAGGTGAAAGAGACAGAGCAGGACTGGAGGGAGGATCCCTTCCAAAAAAAGTCAGGTTAGCCAAATTAACTCAATTGATTAATTAATGGTTTTACCTTTCCTACAATACTGATTGTTATGCACTTTTATCCTGCCCGCCCTTCCTCCTTCACCTTTCTTCCCTGTGCCTCACAAGTTTCATCCCTTAGAGAAACCTTTGGCTTTTTTCCTCATCCTAAACCTCTAATAAATATGTTACTCTTACACTGTCTGGTTGACAGAAAAATAGAATAGGGATGTAACACACACACCCACCATCTCAAATCATTTCTGGGGGGCACTTGAAACAGAATTGAGTGCACTCCCTTAGATATTCTGTCCAGACCAAAAGCGCCTGGAATTAAAGCCATGCTCAATATAGTCAGACAAGGCAGACAACAGCCAGTGTTTCAGAAAACATTCCTCTCAAATTTAGTGAGACAGTGAGTAGAAGCCACTATTACACTGAGGTTGTCCTGCACTGTACCAAACTCTGCATTTAGTGGACTTCAGCCACTCAGTAGAGTCAAATCATAGAAGAATTTGATAAAACATTATAACGCCAGAGACTGTTTCTTCTGAGGTGTATCACTTCAGAAAGCCTTATCTCACCTTGGTTGTTCTACGCTATTCTGTCTCCTCTCTGAAACTCTGGTCTTTTTGTTTTTACCCTTATCAAAACCATGCCTCATTCCTCCTTACCCTCTTTAACTTATCTCTTTGAGTCGATGCCTTCCACAGGCTTCTATTTAACGCCAAGTAGGTTCCCTAAATTCTTTGCTCAAAATTCACCCACTTCTTTCTTCATGGTGTTCCCTCCCCAACACAGTTTCTTTTCTTTCTCGCTCTCCATTTATTTCCTTATATGAGGGATTTCAAAAGGGAACAGCCTTTTACAGGTTTCTTTGTATTTAAAGGAATTGCAGTGATTGAATGTACTGTATTTTGAGTTTCAGGTGTAGTCACTCTAGAATACTATCTTTCTGGCTCTTTACTTCGCCTCTCTCCTCTTATCCCATCTCTTCTTCCTCAATCCTTTTTTCTCTTCCCTCGTCTTTGTCCTGCTCCTCTCTTTCACGTTATTCTTGTCTTTTTTCTCCACTCCATCTATTCTTCCATCTCTCTCCCCATTTCTCTCCTCTCTGCCTATCGGCCCTCTCTCTTCCCCTTTACTGCCCTCTACTCTCTTTACATGCCTCCTGCTTCCCTCTCTTTCTCCCTCCATCACTTTCTCTCTTTCTCTTCACCCTTTCTCCCACCTCCTGCTCTCGCTCCCTCTAGCTCTTTTTCTCTTGTTTATGTCTCCTCCTCTATCCGTTTCCCCTCTTCCCTTCCCCCTCTCTCCAGCATCCTCTCTGTCAGGCTCAGTCTTCTATGCTCTATAGTCATGGCAAACATCTGGAATCACTCACTTTAAAACTGCAGTCACCAATGGTCAGAATAAACTGACCTCTCAAGGTTTCTACAGAGTTTCTGACAGGGGCGTACATCATGGAGGGCAAGCAATGGAGGGGGGCGAGAAAGGGACACAGAGTTGCCATGCCAGATCTCTGCATGTAAAGTTAAGTGAACCAACTGAATTCTGCCTCATAACGCAAAACAAATGCAGCCCCCAGCCCCTGCGAGCAGACGCTGTCACTTCGCCCACTTTCTCAAGTCAACACCACCTACTACATTCCCAGTCTCTGAGACGCCACTGCTGTCTATAGGAAAATGTCTGCCTGTTCTCCCCGGATACTGGATTTAGATTGCAAAGAATTAAATTGAAGAGTTGCCCAGAGGGCGGAAAGTATTTTAGCCATTTGTTTACCAACAATCTGCTTTTCCTTTTGCCCTTTTCTTTTCTGGGTTAAAGTGTAATTATAAAACATTAACTATTTATGAAAAGTTACATTTTAACAGGCACAAAAAATAAGCCACTAATTCGCTTCAGAATTAAACTCTTCTCAAATTTAGGTTCCATACGTCACGCAGAACTATCTCAATGCAACCAAGACGTTGTATTCTCAACACAAAGAGACTGGGGAACCCAGAGACGGCCATTTTGTGACTCAGGCAGGTCCCATTTTTCCATGAAATGGCCTGCTGCCACATCACCCAATAGTATAAGCTTTCTATGCCCTGTCCTTGTTTAGAGCCTCACAAACTATGAGATACGTTATGTACAACGGATGGCGGTCTACGAATTGAAAACAATGGTGGGTTGCAGAATCAACGGTCAATGGTTTGTAGCAAGAAAGGATGTGAAGGAATAAATAAAAGTAACCGTCTGATTCCCCACACCTCATCCTTTTGTTTGGGAGATTGTTTCTTCAGTCTTAACTTTCCCACTATTAATGGTCTTCAGCCTGCACAGTTGGTGTTTTAGTGCTTAACTCACATCTGAAGAGCTTGATTACTTTGGAGATTTCTAGTATGGGAATGGTGAAGCTTCTGAGAGTGAGTGAGTGAGTGAGTGTGTGTGTGTGTGTGTGTGTGTGTGTGTGTGTGTGTGTGTGTGTGTGTGTGTGTGTGTGCGCGCGTGTGTGTGTGTGTGTGTGTGTGTGTGTACTGGAGCATGCAAACCATGGCATGGCCTGCAGACAGTGAATGAGTGTCACTGAGTGTGTCTCACGTGCTGTGAGGCTGCTTTGCTGGCATGCTATGCAGGCATACACAATGACCTCTCTAGGTGTGGCTTCTCAGCCATCTTGGGGTTGTGGCATGCATGCTGACTGTAGTGACTGCGGGTGGTGTGTAACTGCCAAATTCAGAACTCCTATGCTTTGTAGTACGAGGTAGACTTAGTAAGTAAGAAAGTGCAAATATGTGGTACAGAGACGCTTTGTAGGTATCTGTGGGCTGGCTAGATGGCAGAGTAGATACCTACATTTAAGAACTCCCCACAAAATAAACTCATAAATTACTTGTGCAAAAGAGCCACGACTTTAGACACCGACATAACAAACCACAAGTAAACAAAGCTTTAATCCCTGTAAAAAGTTCATACGGGTCAGTCCCTTTTAATAGCAGGCAGTCGTAAGGAAACCATTGCCTGTTTTAGCACATGTGAAGAATATTTTAAAAAAATACCAAAGAATGGTAATGTTCTAGATTGAAAATAAAATATTAGTTACTTTGAAATAGTTGACAAGGTTTCCTATACACCACTGTAAGTTTGAATACAAGGCTTCTGTCAAAGAGCCAAGGTACGCAACACGTGCTGTTTTGCAGATAAATTATTTTGCAAATGAAAAAGGGGGAAGGAAGTGGGAAAGGGTAGGTGGAAGAGTCACTGGGGAATATTTCTTTCTTACGTCTTGTCTTTGACCATATTCAGCATTCCACTGCCTTTTGCACGTATGCCTGCACTATAGAAATACTATATAAATGCATACATACTACTGTGCACTTCTCATGAAATAAGATACCTCTACCTACATAATAGACATTGATTAAGGATACATTATTTTCTTTTGGCAAGAAGCAGTGGATTACCTTGCTGTTGCTGGTTAGGTAACCCTCTAACAGTGGTTGTTAAAATTATCAGAAATTAAAGTCGTTTTTTTTAAATACTTATTTTATTATAGGTTTGATGCATATGTGTTTGTGCCACTCGTGGTGACTACCTTGTATTCTATAATAGAATTTGCTGTTGTTCTCAATGGAACGGTATTAGAACGCTAAGGACAGATGTGATTTGAAGGAATAAACTTAAATACTTGTGTTCATGCAAATCTTTTGTTTAGCATAATATATATACATGAAGATCTTGTGGGAAAAGCAGTAAAAACAATATTGTTTTTTATATAAAATGTATTTAGGAATAAAAGAACTGAATATGAAAACTGTGTGGAATGCACATGGACTGTTTCACATCAGAAAAAGGCACTCCGCATCAATGGAAGCACTTCCTAGGAGGCAGAATGATGCCTCAATTAGCCAATAGCACGAGGTAAGAGAAATACTTCACTTCTGCTGAGCCAAAGCCGACTCTATGTACATTTTAAAGTATTGGTAACAACAGAACTTGCAGACAGCTGCTCTGTCAAACCAGATCTAACAAGCACTGGCAAAGCCAATAGGTCTCACCTATGCAAGAGCTATTGGCTTTGCTAATATGTTTAGCCATGTTGTCCACTAGCGTGGCTGCTGTTCAGCATGCATAAATGTTAGTGGGGCAAAGGAGAGCGGCGTGGAGTGGAGTGTGGTAAAGTGGAGTGTTATCGAGTGGTGTAGAGAGTCATGGAGTGGCATAAAGTACAGTGGAGTTGAGTGTCGTGGAGTGGTGTAGAGTGTTGTGAAGTGTCGTGGAGGGAGTAGAATGTCACAGAGTGGATGGGCATAGAGTTGAGTTAAGTAGAGTGTCAGAGTGTAGTAGAGTGTCATGGAGTGGTGTAGAACAGAATGGAGTGGCATACAGGGTGTTCGGTAGAGTGTTGCAGAATAGAATGGCATAGAGTAGAGTAGATTGTCAGAGTAGAGTGGCGCAGAGAGGAGTAGTGTAGGACAGTGAAATGGCAGAGTGGAGTAGTGTGTTTTAGAGTCAAGTGGCGTAGAGTGTCAGTCGAGTGGCATAGAGCGGAGGAGTGGAGCAGAGTGGTATAGAATGTCGTAGAATGGAGTGGAGTAAAGTGGCATGGAGTGGCATAGAGAGAGTTGCATAGAGTGGAGTAGTGTCGTAGAATGGCATAAAGTGGAGTAGAATGTTGTAGAGTGGCATAGAGTGGAGTAGAGTTTATGAGTAGAGTATCAGAGTGTAGTGTTGTAGTGTCATAAAATGGCCTAGAGTGAAGTGGCGTAAAGTACAGTTGTGCAGAGTAGATTGGCGTAGAGAGCATTGGTTTTGAGTAAAGTGGTGTAGACTGAATTGGTGTAGAGTGCAGTGACGTAGAGTAGACTGCAGTGGTATAGAGTTCAAAGGCAGAGAGTGGAGTAGAGTGGCCTAGAGCACAGTGGTGTAGAATGCGGTGTCATAGAGCAGATTGTTTCAATTTAGACTGAAGTGGTGCAGAGTGGAGTAGTGCACGTCAGTGCAGGGTAGAGTGCAGAGGTGTAGAGTAGTGTAGAGTGCAGTGGCAAAGAGTAGAATGGTGTAGAGTGCAGTGGTGCAGAATAGATTAGAGTTGAGTGGAGTGATGTAGAGTGCATTGGGTTGAGTGCATTGGCGTAGAGTGCAGTTGAGTGGTGCAGAGAAGAGTGCAGTGGAATAGAGTGCAGTGGAATAGAGTGTAGCAGCATAGAGTGCATTGGTGCAGAGTGTCATGGAGTGCAGTGGCATAGAGTGCATTGGTGCGGAAGTGCAGTGGTGCAGAGTGCAGAGTAGAGTGGCATAGTATACAGTAGCATAGTGTTGCAGGGTAGAGAATAGTGGCATATAGTGCAGTGGTGCAGAGTAGTTGGCGTAGAGTGCAGTGGTGTTGAGTGCATTGGTTTTGAGTAAAGTGGTGTAGAGTGCATTGGCACAGAGCACAGTGCCGTAGAGTGGTGCAGTGTGGCGTAGAGTGCATTGGCGTAGAGTATATGTGGCAGAGAATGCAATGTTCCAGAGTAGAGCGACAGAGTGCAGTGGAATAGAGTGTAGCTGCATAGAGTACAGTGGTGCAGAGTAGAGTGTTGTGGAGTGCAGTGGCAGAGTGCATTGGTGCATAGTGAAATGGTGTAGAGTAGAGTGGCATAGCATGCAGTAGCATAGTGTTGCATGGTAGAGAATAGCGGCATACAGTGCAGTGGTGCAGAGTAGTTGCGTAAAGTGAAGTGGTGTTGAGTGCATTGGTTTTGAGTAAAGTGGTGTAGAGTGCATTGGCCTAGAGGGCAGTGCCGTAGAGTGGCGCAGAGTAGAGTGCAGTACCATGGAGTGCAATGCCATAGAGGGAAGTGGCTCACAGTGGAATAGAGTGGTGTACAGTGCAGTAGAGTGATGCAGAGTACAGTATAGTGGCACAGAGTAGAGTGGTGCAGTGTGGCGTAGAGTGTATTCGCGTAGAGTGCAGAGGCATAGAATGCAGTGTTGCAGAGTAGAGCGGCATTGAGTGCAGTGGAATAGAGTGCAGCAGCTAAGAGGGCAGTGGTGCAGAGTAGTGTGTCGTGGAGTGCAGTGGCAGAGTAGAGTGGCATAGCATGAAGTAGCACAGTGTTGCAGGGTAGAGAATAGTGGCATATAGTGCAGTGGTGCAGAGTAGTTGGCGTAAAGTGCAGTGGAATTGAGTGCATTGGTTTTGAGTAAAGTGGTGTAGAGTGCATTGGCCTAGAGGGCAGTGCTGTAGAGTGGTGCAGAGTAGAGTGGTGTAGAGTGGCACAGCGTAGAGTGCAGTACCATGGAGTACAATGCTGTAGAGGGAAGTGGCTCACAGTGGAATAGAGTGGTGTACAGTGCAGTAGAGTGATGCAGAGTACAGTATAGTGGCACGGAGTAGAGTGGTGCAGTGTGGCGTAGAGTGTATTGGTGTAGAGTGCAGTGAGATAGAATGCAATGTTGCAGAGTAGAGCGGCAGAGAGTGGAGTGGCAGAGTGGAGTGGCCTAGATTAGAGTGGTGTAGAGAGCATTGGCGAAGAGAGCAGTGGCAAAGTGTGCAGTGGTGCATAGTAGGGTGGGGTAGAGTGCACTGGCAAAGAGTAGAGTGGTGTAGAGTGCAGTATCATAGACTGCAGTGGTGTACAGTAGATTAGATTGGCAGAGTGCATTGGCAGTAGAGTGCATTGGCAGTAGAGTGCATTGGTGTAGAGTGCAGTAACAGAGTAGAGTGCTGAAGAGTGGAGTGAGGTGGCACAGAATGCAATGGCATCGAGTACAGTGGTGAAAAGTAGAGTGGTGCAGAGTAAAGTGGCATAGAGTTCAGTGGCAGAGAGTGCAGTGCAGCAGAGTAGAGTGTCAGAGTGCAGTAGAGTGGACTGCATTGGTGTAGAGTGCAGTGGCATAGAGTGCTGACGAGTATAGTGGCGTACAGTGCAGTGGTGCAGAGTAGATTAGAGTGCATTGGTTTTGCGTAAAGTTGTGTAGAGTGCATTGGCATAGAGTGCTGTGGTGTAGAGAGCAGCGGCGTAGAATAGGATGGAATTGAGTGGAGTGGCGCAGGGTAGACTGCAGTGATCTAGAGTGGAGTGGCTTAGAGTGGAATGACGCAGAGTGGAATACCGTTGCGTAGATGTGCAGTGCCATAGAGTCGAGTGTCAGAGTGCAGTGTCGTAGAGTGCAGTGGTGAAGACTAGATTAGAGTGGCTTAGAGTGTATTGGCACAGAGTGCAGTGGCATTGAGTGAAGGGATGTAGAGTGCAGTGGTGTACAGTGCATAGGCATAGAGGTGCGTAGAGTACAGTGGTGCAGAGTAGAGTGCCATAGCATTGAATGCAGTGGGTGCAGAGTAGAGTGGTATAGAGTTTAGTGGCAGAGAGTGCAATGTTGCAGAGTAGAGAGGCATGGGGTGAAGTGGCATAGAGTGGAGTGGTGCAGGGTAGAGTGCAGTGGCACAAAACAGAGTGATCCAGAGTAGAATGGCGTAGAGTGTAGTGACATAGTGCGCATTGGCGTAGAGAGCAGTGGGAGAAAGTGCAGTGGCAGATAGTGCAGTGTTGCAGAGCAGACTGTCAGAGTGCAGTCGTCTATAGTGGAATGGCGTAGAGTGCATTGACATGAAGTAGAGTGGTGCAGAGTAGGGTGGCATAGAAAGCAGGGGCATAGGGTGCAGCTGGATTACAGTGCAGTGGCGTAGAGTGTTGCAGAGTAGAATATAGTGGCATTCAGGACAGTGGTGCAGAGTAGTGTGTCTAGACGCAGAGTGCCTGGGCGCAGAGTGCCGTGGCACAGAGAGGATTGTTTCAGAGTAGATTGGAGTGGTGCACGGTAGAGTTCAGTGGTGTAGAGTGCAGTGGTGCAGAGTAGACTAGAGTGAAGTAGAATGGAATGGCATAGAGTGGAGCAGTACAGAGTAGAGTGCATTGGCGTTGAGTGCAATGTTGTAGAGTAGTGTGGCATAGAGTGGAGTGACCCTGAGTGGAGTGGTCAAGAGTGCAGTGGCCAAGAGTGCAGTGATGCATAGTAGAGTAGTGTGGGGTAGAGTGCATTGGCGTAGAGTATAGAGGCGTGGAGTGGTGCAGAGTAGAGTGCAGACTTCTGACCAGCACACCCTCAGTAGCCAGCATGATTGTCACATTAATCCTTTCACTTTGTTGTCAGTGAAAGAAAAGTAAACACCAAGCTCCCTGAAAGACAGCGCCTAACATTTGACCTCTTTCTTTGACTGCACAGCAAATGTGACAAGATGAGAACAAGATTTGAAGGCCTGTTTAGAGAAATACACTAGTGGTGGAAGAGTACAGTAAATAAGGTTTGGGCATGGGAAGGGACGGAATCAAGCTGGAAAGCCTAAAACAAATTAAACCAGCAAATAGAAAGCAAGCAAATGTGAGTCACAAACCAAATGGTAAGCAATGGACTGAATGCATTCCCAGGGACTCTTTCAACGAATGTCCCCAATATGTTGTTAGCAAACCAGACAGCTGCGATGTTTAATAAACTTCAACCTCAAAATGATAGCTTTATTTACTGTAGCATCCAGTTTTTAGATACTTTTTTCGGGCTCACTCTACAGTGCTGCTGTCCCGCTCACCAACTAATTAGAAACATGGTAGCCGCTTTAGATCTGTATTGTACATATCCTAATATTGTATTACATTTCCGAGATGGCTGCCATGTCAATTAGCAAGCACAGTAGCAGCCCCAGGGAGCAAGCACAGGCAATAGCATCTGAAAAATGGATGATACAGAAAAGAAAGCAACTCTTATTTCCAGTGGCATCCATTTGTCAGATGTTTTTGTCTGCATTCAATCCCCAGTTCACAAACAAGCACTGACAAAGCAAACAGAAAAAAGTACAAACGTCAAACTTATTGGCTTTACCAATACTTTATTTTATAGCACTCCCTACCACCATTTAATCATTGTCAAGATCTTACTCCAAGAAGGTTGGATGGAAAACAAGAAGAGAGAAGGCTATTTTAAACATCAGGATCATAGGTGACTCCTTAAAATCTACATTAAGCACGTTGGGTTAAATAATGCAGGGCATTGTGGCTAAGGCACACAGGGCCAGATGTACGACCCACCAATTTGCGTCGCATTTGTGACTTGCAATAAGCGACTCACAAATTGGGATGCACAACAGTGTTTGAGACACTGTTTGTGATTCCCAATGGGGTCGCAATTGCATGCCTCATGCATATTAATGAGGCTGTCGCAATTTGCGACCCCATTGGGAATGGCTGGCACTCCCAGGGATGGTGGCCTGCTGGGGTCAGTAGACCACCATGACTGGGACTGCTTTTAAATAAAGCAGTTTTTTTTTTTTTTAATGCAGCCCGTTTTCCTTAAAGGAAAACAGGATGCATTTAAAAAATAAAAATGAAACTTTTATGTTTCATTTTTTAAGCCACTGCCTGCCCTTAAAAAATATTTTGAGAGCCACTCACAAAGGGGAAGGGGTCCCCACCCTTCTGTGAAGGGTGGTAAACTGTGACTGTTTTGCCACCGCAATTGCGGTCGCAAAACAGTCATACATAGCTTCAGGAGTCGCTATTAGGAAGGGATGCCCTTGGAACGCCCCTTCTGAATAGCGGGTTGCTAATCCTATTTTGCGAGTTGCATATTGATTTGCGACTCGCAAAATACGATTAGTACATGGGCCACACGTTTTTTGCGGTCGCAAACGGGTCTAAACCAATTTTCGCCCACAAAAAACGTTAGTACATCTGGCCCATAATGTTTTATTTGAAGTCAGCGCCAGGCTTGCCATGCTTTAGTGGTGTAGACAGATACGTGCCTGTTAACGATGCGGTCAATATAGTTTTTGAGTAGCACAGTATAGAAGGTATTACGGTAGCCCGCCCCGATATGTCCACTGCGAGGTCAAGTGTGATCTGCTGTGTGAGGATCAACAGGGGTAGGATCTCTCAGAGTAGGTAAAACGAGCCCAATGGAGATCATCACATTTTGAACTCTGGCCCCTTCAGAGATCTTACAGGTAACCAAATTATTTGTCTAAAGAAAATGCCTTGCGTGAATCCCAATAATCGTACTACATTTAAGTAAGTAGTAAAACTGCATGCATAATAAGTTTTATTTAACCTTTTGGTAGGTCTAGACTTTTCCTTCGCTCTGTCCCCTGGCATATTGCAAAATAGTAGGCTTTTCCTGCAAGATGAGGGGCCCTAACACTCCCATATCTTATGGATATTCATGGGCATTTGGCTGAAAGCGAGTCCTCTGAAGGATGAGGGCCCCCATACACCCTAGGGCAGAGGTCTTCAAACTTTTTTATGCCGTGCCCCCCCCAATTGAAAAAAAAATAATCAGGGCTCCCCTTAGAATTTTTTACAATTATTCTATTAAATAGGCAATATTTAAATATGTCTACACTTATTTACACTTTGTAGTAAAGTCCCGTTACCGTTTTAAAAATGCGATCAAATACATGATTGCCAAACATACTATTCTGGTCAGGCAGGCCCTACTAACGTGTAAAAGTATCCACAGTGTGATTATTAGAAATGGGGTGGGGGTTTTGAAGAATATTTGGAGCCCTTTCTCTTTTGACACATACTCCCATTTAGGATATAAATGACAAAAGGTGTGTTACAGAGCAACTTACTGCCGCTCATTTTTTCCGCTTAAATCAAAGCACTGTTATCACCATCATGCTTCTTTTGGCGAGTGCCTGTCGGACCCCCCCGCCTCCCCGGATCACTTGAGGCTCCCCTAATGCCCCCCCCCCCCCAGTTTGAAGACCCCTGCCTTAGGGGCCTGCGTTAAGTTCTTGCTCTATCTTCAAAGTCCTCAGGGGTTTCAATGAAAACGTAGTGCATTTTTATCCTAGCGCCAGAGAAGCGACTAGGCACTAAAAAGTGTCTCCCAAGAAGACTGGACCGCAGCAGTCAGAAGCCGAAGCAGGTTCCATAGAGCATTCTAAATAGGCAGGTCGCACAAGCAAGAGTTGGGTCACCTGCGAGGGTCGACCACTTCATCGGCTACCACATACCAGCCCTCTCCGACATGCAAAGTGGCTTGTTGCCAACACACTCGCTGACTGGTAGCTGCTTTGTTAGTGTGGCCACAGAGGTGGGTGGCCAAGCAATGAGGTAAATGCAAGCACAGGCAGAGCTGAAATAAACTACATCCAAACTGCAGGCTGATGCAAAACAAAACAAAGCTTTCATTATCAACATATAGAAAGAACACTTACGAGTTCATAGTTGACTGGCAGGAAACAGGGTGTTACAACCTGCAATAAAACAGAACACTGTGGATTAGCAGTGTACATCCTACCATGGAACACAGTGTATTAAAAAAACACACTTTGAGCGATTCAAGCAGCTGATGGCAGAGAGAAAATACTGTGGGTGTCTCGCATCAAACGCGCATTAATAACCCAAGTTGATAGCAAACGCGGAGATAAAACACCTCCAAACAATCCTGGCAAAGGTGATTTCCCAATCTATACTTTAATGAAGCAGTTAATGTCGGAAGTACCGATAAGCAAGCAGCCACACACAAAAGTTAAAGACACACAAAAGTTTGACAAACAGATAAAGTCGACACGTATAAATTGAGCAAGAAACATTCGCAATGGCCGTTGAGAAAGCAGCAGACAAAGGCACCTTCATAATTCACACTGTTGTGAACTATAAGATAGACACTGCTGAGATTTGCTGTGAAAGTGACAAACACTTCACTTTTCCTCGAGAGGGAGGAACCGTGCTGCTGTCCGAACTCATCTCTAGATGATCAATATCTTGCACCTGTATCACCAGAGCAGACATCTCTCCTACCTGGGTGGGCTCCAAAGTCGATTCTTGCTATTTTTGTCTGATGCTGTTGATGAAGTTCCATAGCAATACGCTTAAGTGCATGCATCGTCAACTTGGAACCTTCTAGAACTGGCCTTCCACCCACCCCCCAAAAAATTAAAAGACAAAAGTGGACGCAGAACATGAGCTATCACCGGTGACTGCACCCACTGCTGGAGTAAATATAATTTCCCCATAGTTCTCCATATTTTTATCCCTTAAATCAGATTCCTGCTTCTACACCAAGGGGCATACCTTGGTTTGTAAAGCTGATCATCTAAGCTAAGCATCTACAGCCTTCGTTCTGTCTGAAGTGTACACAAAAAACATCGATGCCGCCAGGTGTGCACTGACGGCATGGCATCATTGTAACTGTAATTGTGATTGCATTTATATAGTGCTTACTACTCCTGACGAAGCGTCCAAGTGCTTTTTCGGCAAGTAGCACGCTACTCCGGAACCCAAAAAGGATTAGTGGTGAACTAGTAAAGGGAAATATGAAATTAATTTGAGCGGTGGAAATGTTAGTCTGTTATTAACATTGAAAAGGATAGTGGGGGGATAGAAGAGGGAAGGGTTTGCATGGTTTCCACTCTTGACAGGGTGCGAGGCTCCCAGGACTGCCTTGCCTCATTTGTCGCACCACACGCCGGGACTTTATGAACCAATATGAATACCTATGCCTTATTTTGGGACTCCTGCATTATAATCTGTTGTAAAGCGCTCTGATACCATCGGGTCTGGCCAGCGCTATATAAAACTCCTTAAATAAATAAATAAATAAATAAATATAGCACTTGCTACCCCTGATGAGGTGTTGAAGCGCTTTTCGTCGAGCAGCACGCTACTCCGGAAACCAAAAACTAATTCTGTTTTTCGGATCATGGAATGGAGGATAGCTCACTTAGTGCATGTGTTTCTCTGTTCGGCAGTGTGCAAACTCAGAATGCGCACTACATGCCTTTGTGGAAATCCTATGAGCGAACATCGTTGTGGTGCACAATTAATGCTCCAGTAATAATCCAGATTCAGAAGCATGCTTCAGTTTGCACCCGAATCGGGATCTGTGGGCCAGACAGAATGAGGGCCTTAATCTTGCCTTAATATTACCAATCGCAGTTCAGATTACCAGTATGTATGCATATTCCCCCAAATATGCATCAAAGTGGTCACCAGCCTGAATTAAATATACCAGTAGTCTGTTGTGCAATCCAACAGCGCTGACTGAGAATAGAACAATGTTGTTCCCAGAACATTGCCATTTTTCCAAGTTCCCAGCTTTAAAACCTACTGCTTTATCGTTCTTTTCTGTCTGTACGTTTTAGTACTTACCATTCATCACAAGGAGTGATACAGCACCGGCACACTCAGGTGGGATTGTATGACCACCACTGTGCCGCACAAGGCTGGAGGAAGTGGGCTGACAAGAGGCTATGAGGGAACCACATGGTACCACACAACTTAAATGACCACCATTTAATTTAATAATATCTACAATGCAAGATTCCGGTTTTTCTCACAACTACCTTTTGTTTTACAAGTTAGAAAAGGTGGTTCTAACAGACCCCAGCCACCCCAAATCCATTTTTTTGTGAAATTCAGGGTGGGAGGTTTGCTTGTTGGAGAGGTGGTCGAATAGGATTCAAAACGATAAGCCTATTGGCTTTAGCACGGCCACCAATGTGACTCTGTAGACATTTACAATTGAGATATAAATACACACACATACATATATATATATATATATATATATATATACTGCCACCTCATAATGCTTACAATGCATTGAAAAGGTTGAAGACGTTGATTAAGACAGATTTGACCCTAGCGACTATACTCCATAGCTTATTTCCTGTGATCTGGTGATTGTCACGAGGATAAGGACGATTTAGAGCAGTGGTGTTCAAACTTCTTTACTATGAGCTCCCATAAGGGAAGAGTTATATTTAAGTTGGGACCCTCACCAAAACTTTAATGAAAACACTGGGGGTGCAGGAGGGGTGGGGAAGAGTGCAGGGAGCAGGGCTTATGAGATCATTTCAGGGGGGATGTTTTCTGTAGCTCATATCCACACTAATTGTGGGACTTATAAAAAAAAAAAAAAAAAGAATCAAAAACAGAAACTGGCAAAAAAAACACTGCTGCCCAGGATTGGTGTGTTATGAGCCCCTCTAAATCCTGGGCCCCACTGCAACTGCACATGCTGCACTAATCTTGGTTGCAGCACTGCATAGCAGGCAGGCTCTTCACCCCTTCTCCGCCGTGCCTGGTCATTACTCCAGTCTTAAAACAGACTGTGCCTCTTTCAGAAAAAATGCACTCCCACGTGTTGCCTCCCTCTTTGCGGCTCGTGTGCCCTCGGCCCTAATACTATCAAGGAAAATGAGCCCCCACACCTCTTTTGTAAAGCAACATGGTGTATAACTGTGATGCAGTGGGACCTTCGCACCCCTGGGCTCGAGTGCCACTTCATCAGCTTCACAAATGATACACACAACCTCTGTCTTTTGTTAAAAACATGGACTCCCATCTTGCACTCTCGCAGCAACAGACCTAATAAAAAGAACATTACACTGTCCACCCGAAATGGAGCATGCAGTGTAATGCCCTACATTCGACAGCCCGGGGCTACTGGTAGCACCTTTCCATTGACAGAGCCAACCAGGGCCTTCTGAAAGCACTTGTTTTATCTTAAACGCTAAGAGCCAGATTTAGACTTTGGCGGACAGAGTAAAGGCAGTTAAGGTGGAGGAGGACTTTACATCTTCCACCCTGCCTTGAATCTAGCCACCAAACTTAGAGTTCACTGCCGACCCTGCGGTAAACTTTCTTGGTGTGTATGAGCAGCCGTCACAGCAGTTCATACAAAGCCATTAAAAAGTGTGGGACACATTAATCCTTGTTAATGGAAGCTTACACCAAACTTTAAAGTTTTTTAATATCCAAGAACAAACTCCCAGAACCGGAGTTTGTTGCTGGAGAAAAAAAATAACGGCCCAACACCATGCAAGTCTTTTCGCATTGTGTGGGGCTCATTTTTAGGTCTCACCGAAGTCAGCGCATGTGCTGTCTTTTGTTAGCTTACTGTGGGCTTAGATTCCACACACTGCTCATCATTCGTTGCCTTTATTTCACTCCTATTTGCTTGCTTCTTTTTTGTCCGTTTTCATGAGCTTTCCTTCCTCTTATTGTGTTTGACTCTTCCCCTGGAACATGAACGCATTACTTGTGTCCTTGCACAGCTGCCTTTTCAGGTGCTACTTTTTTGTTTTTGGTTAAGCACTCTACAAAAGTGCATATGTTTTTCAGCTATCTCCCTTGTGTACTTCCTGTTCCTCTTTCTTGCCTTCCCTCCCTACCGGTCATTCTTGCTTCTGCCCCGCCCACCATACATTGATGTTCATGTTTCCTAACCCCGTCCCCCTCCATTGTCCGTGTGCTTCCCCATCCACCCCACTCATTGTTCTGTTGTCTGCTTGTTTCCCCATCCATGGCATGCCCACCCTCTGTTCTCCATGTGCTTCCCGACCCCTGCCCACCTTCCATTGCCCATTTCCTTCACTATCCCTGCACGCCCACTGTCTGTTGTCCGTGTGCATGCTCATTGTTGACGTTCGCTTTTCCTTCTCTCCCCACCCACATCCTTCTCTCCCACCCTCCCTCACTCCATGTTACCTCATCCCCCACCTGCTCCCCCACTTCAACCCAATACCCATTTGTTTAGCCTTTTTTTATCACTACGTCAAAAAAGCACATTTCACACAACTTTTAATTACTTCATTTTGCATTGGTAAAGAAAAAAATGCTCACCTTATTTTGTAGCTGCACTTATTTGTGTTGGCGTGCACCTTCAAAATGGCATGAAGGCCACATCATAGCACTTTTTAGGTCTCGCCTGAGCCAGCGCTTCGCGCTGCTCTGGCCGAGACATTTAGTAAGTGGGTTTTTGAAGTGCTACCAGAGAGGCTTTTGCTGGCCTCCAGCTTACGTTCACGATGGCGTGCACGCGCACAGCTGCCATCTGGGTGTTCTCTAATGGCTCCTCTGCGCACACTACCCCCTCCCTTCTCAGAGGCGCCATCTGGCTTTCCTCTCGCTTGGACAAGCGCTTTAATGCCCCCTCCCCCACCACAGATCACGTCACCATTGCATCTGCATTTGCCTGTGTTTTGTCAGCAGACGAGGAGTTTTTACATTGCTCATTTTCTTTCTTTGCATCAGAGAAGCGCAATGGTGCAAAAGCCAATGTATCTTTTGAATTAAAGGAACAGATCACGTCACCACTGCTTCTGCATTTGCCTGTGTTTTGTCAGCAGACGAGGAGTTTTTACATTGCTCATTTTCTTTCTTTGCATCAGAGAAGCGCAATGGTGCAAAAGGCAATGTATCTTTTGAATTAAAGGAACAGATCACGTCACCACTGCATCTGCATTTGCCTGTGTTTTGTCAGCAGACGAGGAGTTTTTACATTGCTCATTTTCTTTCTTTGCATTAGAGAAGCGCAATGGTGCAAAAGGCAATGTATCTTTTGAATTAAAGGAAGCCGAAGCAGAGTCTACACATGTTCCTGTTTTACAGACACTGCGCGCACTACCCCTCCCTTCTCAGAGGCGCCATCTGGCTTCCTCTCGCTCGGACAAGCGCTTTAATGCCCCCTCCCCACCACACATCACGTCACCACTGCATCTGCATTTGCCTGTGTTTTGTCAGCAGACGAGGAGGCCACCACGGACGATTACAGCAAAGAGTTAAACAGTCAACAATCCAATACAATGGGCTAGGTTTGTCTCTGCTTAAATGCATTCATTTTAAAGTCTCGCTAAGTACCATAGTCTGTCAAACATCTTCCCCTTCTCGCTCAGCCTTGCACATGCTTGTCGCTGTGCAGAAGGCAGCATAATGCATATCTATCTGTGCCTAGAGTGTAATTATCTACACAGCGGGATGTACAGATTAAATTCAAAACTCGTCTAAGCATCACTCAGCACCACCACAGCATCACTCTGCACCACCACAGCATCACTCAGCACCACCACAGCATCACTCAGCACCACCACAGCATCACTCAGCACCACCTCAACACCACTAAACACCACCTCAGCATCACCAAGCACCACCACAACACAACTCAACACCACCTCACCATCAATAAGCACCACCACCACAGCATCACTAAGTACCACAACAGCATCACTAAGCACCACCACAACACCACTCAGCACCACCACAGCATCACTAAGCACAACCTCAACACCACTAAGCACAACCTCAACACCACTAAACACCACTTCAGCATCACTAAGCACCACAACATCACTAAAGCACCACCACAGCATCACTCAGCACCACCACAGAATCACTCAGCACCACCACAGAATCACTCAGCACCACCACAGCACCACTAAACACCACCTCAGCATCACTAAGCACCACCACAGCACCACTCAGCACCACCACCACAGCATCACTCAGCACCACTAAACACGACCTCAGCATTACTAAGCACCACCACCACAGCACCACTAAGTACCACAACAGCATCACTAAGCACCACCACAACACCACTCAGCACCACCACAGCATCACTAAGCACCACCTCAACACCACCTCAAGCATTAGCATAGCCAATAGGTCTCGCCTTTGGGGCCTTATAAGTGTTTAACCATGCAACAGTTAATGTTGTTGCACCAAGGATATTATGCTGCATAACTAAATACTTATAAGGTCCCAAAAGCGAGACCTATTGGCTATGCCAATGCTTGTTTGTACATTATTTCCAGGCCATGCTACACAGCAGGCTTTACAGCATGGCTTAAAATCATTGCCAAATCCAATAAGTCTCTAAGCAAGACCTAATGTTGTTGCAAATGCTTGTTTTTTATTCACTGTCCCTCACAGCCAAGATATTCCTCATGGGGACGGGCAGTAAAAAAAAAAAAAAAAAATTAAATCATCTGAATGCCCTCTTTTAGGCGCTTGGTCAGATGGCTCACCTCCGATCACCCGTTTTTTGGCCCGTTGAAGGAAGGTTTACACCCACAGATTAAATTTTACTCATTTGGCTTAAACCTATTGGTCTGCCCGACTCAAAGTTGGGCAGGCGGACCAAGAGTTTGGCAGAGTACGCCGTCCGCCAAACTCTCAATTGGGCTGTAAATCATTTTGCAGCAGCCTATCTTTTACTATGTGGGATACAATTTTAGAATAATGACATATATTCACAGGGCTTGCTGTCAAAGGCTGGACCCTCGCAGCACTATAACCACACAAGTCACTATTCCAAACTGCGCCAACCAGAAAATTCCATTCTGTGACTCTCAGGTCACACATACAGGCGTCTGCAGTGATCGAATTAACCAACTGAGGTTTCATAACGTAAAACACTGCATTTCCTACTGGGTAGTTCAACTTGCATTTATGTTTTATGTCAGTTATGTATGTTACTTAATATGTAGTTAGCTGAAGGCGAAGAGACAATAAAATAGTTACATAATATTTTGATATTTTAGCCACGTGTTTGACCCTGCCAACACACTCACTGAACCCGTCTTCGTGGCACACAGGATTAAAGTTTCCCTGCTTTGATTATGCCCTTCTGCCACTGCTTGTAAATGAAGGCAGCCTGGAAAAGAGGCAAATAAACAAGGTCGTGCTTCCAAGGCCATCTTTATATATCAGTACTTGCTGAAACGTTTGCCCCACCCTGGGTATGCAGGCAAGGACCTGGGGGGGACCCCACAGCTGGAAAGCCTCTGATTTAGAGGTCGATTTGCACTGTAATAGCATAAATTCGATACGGTGAATAGCTGTGCCACAGCGCCCTCTACTGTTATTTAGGCGGGTGCATGTTTCTGACTGGCGAACTACTAAACTCAGTCAGACTAGAATTAACTGGATCATATATTAAGGAAAATACTTTTTTTTTTTTTTTTTAAACAGCCATACATAGCATATCAACACTAACAAGTACAAATGATGCTTCTCACAGAGCAACTAGACAGAATGCCAGAATATCAAACGTCAATGGGGCGATGGGTAAACTCCTTAAGATGTAAATGCAACCATGCCTGAAATTAACTATAATTGTGTCGTAAAAGTAATGACAATGTGTCGGTGCACTCTGATGTGTGCGATTGTTAAAGTAATATGCTTTAAAGATTTTTTTTCAATAGACTAAGGGCACGATTTAGATTTCAGCGGAGTAACCCCCACGGAGACGATGGTATCCACTGTTGAACAGCTGCGAATACGAGTGAATGACTTCATACCAGAGCCAATGCAATCGCATTTCTACAAAATGCCCCGCTCACCGCATCTAGACGTAGCAATTTTGGAAATGATACTTTTCTTTTCCGCCCTGCATCAGAGTTCAGCATTTAAACTCTTCCCTCGCGCTCACCCTCATCCCCACTGCACACATGGCACTCACTCACTAAAACCCATTAGACCAGAAGAGGCCTGTGGCATTTGGCCTGCTGCTCTCTGTTAGATAAAGATTGCACCGGCTGCTGAGGAAGGTAGGGCGAAAAGTGCGGGGTACGGGCTGTGGATCGGAGATTACCCCCAGAGGAAGTCGCAACCCCACGCTCATGCTATATTCTCCTTCGGGACAATCCGCAACCTGCAGACCCACAAACCAGTGCTTTTCAGCAGTGGAAGGAAAACAAGCATTGGCATAGCCAATAGGTCTCGCCTTTGGGACCTTATAAGTGTTTAGCCAGAGATATTGACTTTGCCTATGTCTTTAAGCTGTGCTGTACAGAAGTCTGCAGCATGCTGAAAAGTTATAATAAAGAAGTGTCAGAAGCATTTTTGTTACCTTATATATGACCAAGAAAGCATTATGTACAACTGAACGACCATATTAAAAAAGTATTAACAATAAATGTCTTGATTTTTGTTTTGTCCTTTCAATGCTGGCAACTCCTATCTGCCTGTCCCAATGGTTGCTTGTTATGGGGGGGCATAAATAACAGGAGGGTGAAGGTTGGGAAATAGTACCTGTATAACAGTCAGTGAGAGAGTCAGTTAGTCAGTCAGTGAGAGAGAGTGAGAGTCAGTCAGTCACTCAGAGAGTCAGTGAGAGAGTCAGTCAGTGAGAGAGTAAGTCAGTCAGTGAGAGAGTCAGTCAGTCAGTGAGAGAGTCAGTCAGTCAGTGAGAGAGTCAGTCAGTCAGTGAGAGTCAGTCAGTGAGAGAGTGAGAGAGTCAGTGAGAGAGTGAGTCAGTCAGTGAGAGAGTCAGTCAGTCAGTGAGAGAGTCAGTCAGTCAGTGAGAGTCAGTCAGTCAGTGAGAGTCAGTCAGTCAGTGAGAGTCAGTCAGTCAGTGAGAGACAGTCAGTCAGTGAGAGACAGTCAGTCAGTGAGAGACAGTCAGTCAGTGAGAGACAGTCAGTAAGTGAGAGACAGTCAGTAAGTGAGAGACAGTCAGTAAGTGAGAGAGAGAGAGAGTGAGAGTCAGTTAGTCAGTCAGTGAGAGAGAGTGAGAGTCAGTCAGTGAGAGAGAGAGTGAGAGAGTCAGTCAGTCAGTGTCAGTCAGTCAGTGAGAGAGAGTGAGAGAGTCAGAGTCAGTCAGTGAGAGAGTCAGTCAGTGCGAGAGAGTGAGAGTCAGTCAGTGAGAGAGACAGTCAGTGAGAGTCTGAGAGTCAGAGTCAGTCAGTGAGAGTCAGAGTCAGTCAGTGAGAGTCAGAGTCAGTCAGTGAGAGTCAGAGTCAGTCAGTGAGAGAGAGAGAGTCAGTGAGAGAGAGAGAGTCAGTGAGAGAGAGAGAGTCAGTGAGAGAGAGAGAGTCAGTGAGAGAGAGAGAGTCAGTCAGTGAGAGAGAGTCAGACAGTGAGAGAGTGAGAGTCAGTCAGTGAGAGAGAGAGTGAGAGAGTCAGTCAGTGAGAGAGAGAGTGAGAGAGTCAGTCAGTCAGTGAGAGTCAGTCAGTCAGTGAGAGAGAGTGAGTGAGAGAGTCAGTCAGTTAGTCAGTCAGTTAGTGAGAGAGTCAGTCAGTCAGTGAGAGAGAGAGTCAGTGAGAGAGTCAGTCAGTGAGAGTCAGTGAGAGTCAGTGAGAGTCAGTCAGTGAGAGAGAGTGAGAGTCAGTCACTCAGAGTCAGTGAGAGAGTCAGTCAGTCAGTGAGAGATTCAGTCAGTGAGAGAGAGAGTGAGAGAGTCAGTCAGTGAGAGATTCAGTCAGCCAGTGAGAGAGAGAGAGAGTGAGTCAGTCAGTGAGAGTCAGTCAGTGAGAGAGAGAGTGAGAGAGCCAGTCAGTCAGTGAATCAGTCAGTGAGAGAGTCAGTGAGAGAGAGATTGAGAGAGTCAGTCAGTGAGAGAGTCAGTGAGAGAGAGATTGAGAGAGTCAGTCAGTCAGTGAGAGAGTGAGTGAGAGAGTCAGTCAGTGAGAGAGAGTGAGTGAGAGAGTCAGTCAGTGAGAGTGAGAGAGTCAGTCAGTGAGAGAGTGAGTCAGTCAGTGAGAAAGTCAGTCAGTGAGAGTCAGTCAGTCAGTGAGAGTCAGTCAGTCAGTGAGAGTCAGTCAGTCAGTGAGAGACAGTCAGTCAGTGAGAGACAGTCAGTGAGAGACAGTCAGTAAGTGAGAGACAGTCAGTAAGTGAGAGACAGTCAGTAAGTGAGAGAGAGAGAGAGTGAGAGTCAGTTAGTCAGTCAGTGAGAGAGAGTGAGAGTCAGTCAGTGAGAGAGAGAGTGAGAGAGTCAGTCAGTCAGTGTCAGTCAGTCAGTGAGAGAGAGTGAGTCAGTCACTCAGAGAGTCAGTGAGAGAGTCAGTCAGTGAGAGAGTCAGTCAGTGAGAGATTCAGTCAGTCAGTGAGAGAGAGTGAGAGAGTCAGTCAGTCAGTGAGAGTCAGTCAGTGAGAGAGAGAGTGAGAGAGCCAGTCAGTCAGTGAATCAGTCAGTGAGAGAGTCAGTCAGTGAGAGAGTCAGTGAGAGAGAGATTGAGAGTCAGTCAGTCAGTGAGAGAGTGAGTGAGAGAGTCAGTCAGTGAGAGAGTGAGTGAGAGAGAGAGTCAGTCAGTGAGAGAGAGTGAGAGTCAGTCAGTGAGAGAGTGAGTGAGTCAGTCAGTGAGAAAGTCAGTCAGTGAGAGTCAGTCAGTGAGACAGTCAGTAAGTGAGAGACAGTCAGTAAGTGAGAGACAGTCAGTAAGTGAGAGACAGTCAGTAAGTGAGAGACAGTCAGTAAGTGAGAGACAGTCAGTAAGTGAGAGACAGTCAGTAAGTGAGAGAGAGAGAGAGAGAGTGAGAGTCAGTTAGTCAGTCAGTGAGAGAGTGAGAGAGCCAGTCAGTCAGTGAATCAGTCAGTGAGAGAGTCAGTGAGAGAGAGATTGAGAGAGTCAGTCAGTGAGAGAGTCAGTGAGAGAGAGATTGAGAGAGTCAGTCAGTCAGTGAGAGAGTGAGTGAGAGAGTCAGTCAGTGAGAGAGAGTGAGTGAGAGAGTCAGTCAGTGAGAGTGAGAGAGTCAGTCAGTGAGAGAGTGAGTCAGTCAGTGAGAAAGTCAGTCAGTGAGAGTCAGTCAGTCAGTGAGAGTCAGTCAGTCAGTGAGAGTCAGTCAGTCAGTGAGAGTCAGTCAGTCAGTGAGAGACAGTCAGTCAGTGAGAGACAGTCAGTCAGTGAGAGACAGTCAGTCAGTGAGAGACAGTCAGTCAGTGAGAGACAGTCAGTAAGTGAGAGAGAGAGAGAGTGAGAGTCAGTTAGTCAGTCAGTGAGAGAGAGTGAGAGAGTCAGTCAGCCAGTGAGTCAGTGAGAGAGTCAGTCAGTCAGTGAGAGAGAGTCAGTCAGTCAGTGAGAGAGAGAGTGAGAGTCAGTAAGTCAGTGAGAGAGAGAGTGAGAGTCCGTCAGTCAGTCAGAGAGTCAGTGAGAGTCAGTCAGTCAGTGAGAGAGTGAGAGTCAGTCAGTCAGTCAGTGAGAGAGTGAGAGTCAGTCACTCAGAGAGTCAGTGAGAGAGTCAGTCAGTCAGTGAGAGAGAGAGTGAGAGTCAGTCAGTGAGAGTGAGAGTCAGTCAGTGAGAGAGAGAGAGTGAGAGTCAGTCAGTCAGTGAGAGAGTGAGAGTCAGTCAGTCAGTGAGAGAGAGTCAGTCAGTGAGAGAGTCAGTCAGTGAGAGAGTCAGTCAGTGAGAGAGTCAGTCAGTGAGAGAGTCAGTCAGTGAGAGAGAGAGAGTCAGTAAGTGTGAGAGAGAGTCAGTCAGTGAGAGAGAGTCAGAGAGTCAGTGAGAGAGAGAGTCAGTCAGTGAGAGCGAGAGTGAGAATCAGTCAGTCAGTGAGAGAGTCAGTCAGTGAGACAGAGTGAGTCAGTCAGTGAGAGAGAGTCAGTCAGTGAGACAGTCAGTCAGTCAGTGAGAGTCAGTCAGTGAGAGAGTGAGCGAGTCAGTCAGTCAGTGAGAGAGATTTAGAGTGAGTCAGTCAGTGAGAGAGTCAGTCAGTCAGTGAGACAGAGTGAGAGTCAGACAGAGTGAGAGTCAGTCAGTGAGAGAGAGTCAGTCAGTGAGAGAGAGTCAGTCAGTGAGAGAGAGAGTGAGAGAGTCAGTCAGTGAGAGAGAGATTGAGAGAGTCAGCCAGTCAGTGAGAGAGAGTGAGTGAGAGAGAGAGAGTCAGTCAGTGAGAGAGAGTGAGAGAGTCAGTCAGTGAGAGAGAGTGAGAGAGTCAGTCAGTGAGAGAGTGAGTGAGTCAGTCAGTGAGAAAGTCAGTCAGTGAGAGTCAGTCAGTCAGTGAGAGACAGTCAGTAAGTGAGAGACAGTCAGTAAGTGAGAGACAGTCAGTAAGTGAGAGAGAGAGAGAGAGAGAGTGAGAGTCAGTTAGTCAGTCAGTGAGAGAGAGTGAGAGAGTCAGTCAGCCAGTGAGTCAGTGAGAGAGTCAGTCAGTCAGTGAGAGAGAGTCAGTCAGTCAGTGAGAGTGAGAGTCAGTCACTCAGAGAGTCAGTGAGAGAGTCAGTCAGTGAGAGAGAGAGTGAGAGAGTCAGTCAGTGAGAGAGAGTGAGAGTCAGTCAGTGAGAGAGAGTGAGAGTCAGTCAGTCAGTGAGAGAGAGTCAGTCAGTGAGAGAGAGTCAGTCAGTGAGAGATTCAGTCAGTGAGAGAGAGAGAGTCAGAGTCAGTCAGTGTGAGAGAGAGTCAGTCAGTGAGAGAGAGAGAGAGTCAGAGAGTCAGTGAGAGAGTCAGTCAGTCAGTGAGACAGAGTGAGTCAGTCAGTGAGAGTCAGTCAGTCAGTGAGAGTGAGCGAGTCAGTCAGTCAGTGAGAGAGATTTAGAGTGAGTCAGTCAGTGAGAGAGATTTAGAGTGAGTCAGTCAGTGAGAGAGATTTAGAGTGAGTCAGTCAGTGAGAGAGTCAGTCAGTGAGAGAGTCAGTCAGTCAGTGAGACAGAGTGAAAGTCAGTCAGTGAGAGAGAGAGAGTGAGAGTCAGTCAGAGAGAGAGAGAGAGAGTGAGAGTCAGTCAGAGAGAGAGAGAGTGAGAGTCAGTCAGTCAGAGAGAGAGAGAGTGAGAGTCAGTCAGTCAGTGAGAGAGAGAGTGAGAGTCAGTAAGTCAGTGAGAGAGTCAGTCAGTGAGGCAGAGTGAGAGAGTCAGTCAGTGAGAGAGAGTCAGTCAGTGAGAGAGTCAGTCAGTGAGTCAGTCAGTGAGAGAGAGAGTCAGAGTCAGTCAGTGTGAGAGTCAGTCAGTGTGAGAGTCAGTCAGTGTGAGAGTCAGTGAGAGAGAGTCAGTCAGTGAGAGAGAGTCAGTCAGTGAGAGAGAGTCAGTCAGTGAGAGAGTCAGTCAGTGAGAGAGTCAGTCAGTCAGTGAGAGAGATTTAGAGAGTGAGTCAGTCAGTGAGAGTCAGTCAGTCAGTGAGAGAGTCAGTCAGTCAGTGAGACAGAGTGAGAGTCAGTCAGTGAGAGAGAGTCAGTCAGTGAGAGAGAGTCAGTCAGTGAGAGAGAGTCAGTCAGTGAGAGAGAGTCAGTCAGTGAGAGAGGGAGTCAGAGTCAGTCAGTGAGAGAGAGTCAGAGTCAGTCAGTGAGAGAGTGAGAGAGTCAGTCAGTGAGAGAGAGAGAGTCAGAGTCAGTCAGAGAGAGAGTGAGAGTGAGAGTGAGAGTGAGAGAGAGAGAGACAGCGAGAGAGTGGAAGACCTGGGCTGGACTCTATGGGTCACAGAACGGCGCAGTGTCACAAACAAGATATATGGAGCATAACTTAATAATCTCCGTGCGACTTGGAGTCTCATTGTAACTAGCCCCAGGCAAACCAGTAATATTGCTTAAGAACCGAAGAAGAAACAAATACCACTACACCTGGGAAGCAGTGTTGTGCTGTCATATACAGTGGGAAAACCAAGGTACATTTAGACACGGGTAGTCCACAAGGAATACAGAGCATAGTCAGAGACAAGTATAACACGAATGACTGAGGGAACCGACAACAGGCAAAACAATTAAGTAGAGGAAGCAAGTATGAACGCAAACTAGTAGGATAAGCGAGAGAGTGGTAACAACCGCCCCTGTTGCCAGACATCCATTCATATTTCAAGAGAACCTTAATAGGGATCCACAGCGGGAGGTACAATGAAAGAAACACAACTAGAAGGTAACTCACAACTAGATGAGGAATCATCAAAAGATGAATAAAACACGATGGGTTGAAAACGATGTAAACATGCGAAAGCCTTGTTAACCCCAAAACGTGTGCCTCTTTGAGAGATGTGATGAAATTGGTGTTTATAGACAGTATAGAGATTACAACGGGTAGAAAAGTGGACCGGAATGGGGGGGTTGCTTTTCTGTCTTTACTCTTCGTGCCATTTATGAACTGAAAGTAAAGGTCACACTGTCGGAATACATTGTCACTTTCAGCAAGCGCGGTCCACCGTCCCTAAAGTGAAACTGGACCGTACTACAAAGAACAAACAAAGAAGAGTGGGAGGGGTGCAACCATGGAGCGCAGGCTGCTAATTACTAACCTGATCCACGACGAGGGAGGAATGCAGCTGCCAGCCTGCGCGCCGCTGCTCGCTCCCGAGAGCAAATCGCCGTGGGAGTGAACATTTGAAGAAGAGGTGGGACATGCACCCGCCTTTGGCCATTTGCGTGCTTTCATTATTGAAAGACACACGCAAAGGCCAATCAGATGTGTGGGAGGAGTCCGACCCACACGGAGAAGTTTTGAGCCCTCACAAGAAGCCTGCCATAGAGCAGTGCATGTGCGCTGCGCTAAGCTCGACCTAAAAAAAACAGATAACTGAAATTATTATCATTAACTTTTTTCCTATTGCAGGCACGGCATCTTTGCCAGGCGGGGCGGGGCTGCTCTCCTGACAGAGCAGGGGAGGAGTGGTTTGCACTCCCTAAAGTGCGCATGAATGTTTGGTCAGCCCTCTGGGGCCGGTCAAACGTTCATGCGCTCTTAGCATGTTCTTCACCCAGGCTGCATTACAGCCTGGGTGGAGAACATGCTCAGGCCCTCTATCCCAGTCTCAGTGCTGTGGTTTGGCGCTCAGACCAATCACAACTCTGCAATGCAGCGCTGTGATTGGATCAGGGGAGCTTCAGCCTGGATGTTCCGGTGCCTTTTTCCGGTCAGCAGAAGAGGGACGCGGCGAGGAAAGACGCAGCGAGGCGGTAAGTTGAATTTAATTTTTATTTTTTAAAATTTACACCTCGTCCGTCCGCCCCCCACCTGCATCCCCGTGCCCCCCCACCACCGATCCGGCCGCCACTGCCACAAACCAACGGCCCCAAGAGCAGAACAACGACAATGCGTGGGCCAACAAGTAGGGTACCAAAGTCGGTCCACGGAGGAAGGGTTGGCGTCACCTGCCCAACCCAACAGGCGGATCCTTCCCAAACTCTGAAGCAAACGCTTCCTTCTCGTCCTGTCAGAACTGCGGGCCCTGAGCAACAATCCGGGGTGCTTCTAGTGATGCTCTAACCACTAGGAACAGAATAATTTATTGTCGACTCTCTTAGGGAAGTCACTGTTTCATGGTAAATGCCAAACTGCAATGATGGGTGAAAATACAAATGAGGGGACACTGATCTCACATTACCTCAAAATCACACAGCCTTGAATTCGTAGCTGTGGAGGGAAATGAAGTAGCCATTTCAGTAGCCGCTCATACTCCAATGTTCTCCTCTTTTTGATTGAGGAGTCAAAAGAACATTTTCCAAATGAATTTTTCAACACAATATTTTTAGTTGTGGCTGGGGTAAGGCAATACATAAGCGGAGGAGACTAAGTCAGTGCTAAACATATGAATAGATACACATCAAAGTTATTTCAATCCACGAGAAAGGAATAAACGCAATCTGTTAACTTTATCAAGTTCTTTCATATTAAGGCAATACAGAAAACTGATCGTTGGAACTTTCTATAAGTTCTTTAGTATTTACAAGACAAAACGTCATGTTTCTAACACCCGTATATTGTTTTCAAAAACAATTCAAGTTTGCAAATGTAACTTTTTTCATAAGTGTATCCTCACATTTAAAAAAGGTGGAAGTTTCCTTTTTGTGATGGCATGAACATCCTTCACTCAGATGGTAAAGGTGTAGGAAGTACAGGGGGCCTAGGAAGCTATGCGCTTTTAACATAAATGCAGTATTTTTAAATCGAGGAAGAGGTAACATGCCTATTTCTCCACAAGTGTCCTCCCTCACAATCCACATAAAACAGAAGAGCATTAAAAATAAAACGCATTTAGTATGAAATGTCTGCTGTTCTAGCTACATTACACCATTTGCTGTTGGTTACGTCACTCAAGAGAACATCCAAACCCATGGTACATCAGAAAACGTACACTATACAGATTCCATTACTGAAAATGGTCTTACATCGGATAATGCTTGATAAGGTTTAGACAAAGGGGGAAAAATCAAAACAGGAATGCAATACACTTTATTTGTTAAAAAAAAAAAAAAAATCAACTATTTCTAATGTATGGGCCAGTAATCACCCCACGTCGAAAAAGGCAGTTTTAAATAAGGTTTAGTGATTTAAAAGTCGTCTTGGGTAACATACGTTTCTGTCTACTCAATGTAGCATGCAATCTTCTGAGAACATGCAAATTGTATTCCAACCAAGAATTTGTCACGGTTAGTCTGGTAAAAACTGTGCCACCCATGCATGATGACATCACACGACACGACAGTAGTACCGTTTGACTCTGATGACTCAACAGGAGGTGACATCATAAAAAAAGTACAAAACACATCTTACCGTTAAGGTAAAATGTAATAGATGAATGAAAAATCTCATTGAAGCAGATCAAGCCTTTAGTTAACAAGGATATAGCATCATTCCATAATCATATGCCATGGGTATTGTTACTGTAAGTGAAGGTACTGCTCAACATGCTGGGAGGCTGCCAATATCTGCTTGGGGTGCAACTATGATATACAAGGATGACCATAGCCTACTGATGTTTCAATCATTCGTCAAGGTAAATACCACAATAAGCCTGGTGTAGGGCCACCCAATGCCAGGGGCACTGTAGTAAGTTCCTATGCCCAGCGTATACCAGGGGCACTGTAGTAAAATTGCTGGTGTATTGCCACACCATGCCATGGGCACTGTAGTTAAATCTCTTGTGCATTGCCACACCATGCATGGATTACTGAAGTAAAATCCCTACTACACTGCCACTCTGTGTCAGGGAAATTGCCATACAATTTCTGTTGTCTTGCCAGGGGTACTGCTATTTTAGGCTGGAGAGCGGTTGAATGTGTCTGTCTGCCATGTAAATGAACTGCCATTATTTACTGAGGCGCTGCCATCTTGTTTCAGGGGTACTGCTATCAGATGCAGGAGGTCCTGCTCAACGTGCCTTCAGTGATGCCAACATATTGCAGAGCTGCCCCGTGTGCTGCTAACACACTCCTAGGCTACTTCTGATCTTGTGGGTCTCGGGTCCGTTGTCCACAGGAGCCAAGATGGCCGCTCCTGAACATGTGGCTGTCAGGCAGGGCAGAGAAGTAGGTGCTCCCTTCCTCTGTGCTTAGCTGTAACCCAAAGTGGCTGGTACTGGAGAGGAGGAGAACGGGCATAGTCCCTCGATAGAGTCACCAAGAGAACGGCTGACCCTATGTACTATTAGTGAAGCAGGTAGATTTGCTCAGCTTCAGCAAGCCAAATGGTATATTAGTGTCATAGAGTTATAAGACCTCGAGATTTGTAGCAAACCTTCATATCCAAAGGTCCTCTGGTTCTCGCCCTGTTCCCGGACTAAATACTGATGTACAGTAAATGAAACCTAACCTTTACTGTAAGAGAAACCAGAATGACGAGTGTTGCACAATTTGAAAACATTACTGTTTGGAAGATGTTGAGGACAGCGACAAACCTCTTACTCCTCCTGTTACAGGGTTGTACTCGGTGATGTTAGATTGGAGGGCAGCTTGTTAATATTGGGGGCAAGGGCGTCTTCTGGAGGCTGCCCCACTGGCAGGCAGACAGTTGGCAGGTTGTATCACCCCACTGAGAGATGCTTCTTCATCAAAGATTGAAATTATTATAGAAAACATCACACCTGGAAACTGGGTACCCGATCATACTATGGAAGGCTCCTATGTCACAGCAGCACAGAGGGATGGGACAAAGATGGGCTAGCGCACAGCCCCATGCACTTTAGCTAGGAGCAAGCACTAACCTGGTCCAGTTTCCCACTATGGCAACCTCTCCTCCATTCCTCTAACGAGGCAAATATTTAAGCTAGTAAGAAGAATTGGACGATTTCACTATAGGTTATGTATAGGCAACAAAGCAAGGCGGTGGGTCTGAGGTTTTTTTTGTAAATGATCTTTATTGATTTTTAGCAAAATTATATAGATAACATCTGTATGACAGAAAAAAAATCAAACTTCTGCATTACAATGACAGTAACTTAAGTGGCTTAGGTGGGATATCGAGAGAATCTAATACAGTGAAGATCAACACTTTGTTAACTTAGTCGTCTCACATTTCCATGGTAAGATTCATCTACAGTCAGTTGCATGAGGTATAAAGAAAAAAGGTCGCCGGTATTACACAAGTCAATTCCATCATTTAACTGTATATGAATAACAAAGGGAAATAACAAAAGAAACTGAAAGTCGATCTTTACATATGGGTTCAGGCATAATTGTACAAATTGGTGAGATGTGTCACTGGACATCACGTCTATGGTTAAACGGGTATGGTGACCCGCGTGGAAGGGAGTAAGAAAAGAGGAGAGGGGGGAGGGCAGTAGGCGGTGGGTCTGAGTTTATACACGTTTGGACTTGTTGCAGCATTACCTCAATCTCCACTATATCTATCTACGACTGCATAGATACTACTAACTCAAATTACCTCTGCATCGACTAATTACTATTTAACTAATACATAAAATTTCAACATTGGCTAAACAACTTCGACTATCCTAACCCATTCCCAAATCTAAACCCAGTCCCTAAAGATGGTCAAATAAAATGTGCGGACAAAAGGAAGCTTAATCCATCATCATCCAGGAAAGCCTAAATATAAGCTATAATCGTAAAATCAGGGTTATTGCTACCATACGCTTAAGTCTAACACTAACATATCGAAGCCCTTACCCGTCTCATATAAACCAATGTAGTGGTGCAGCGTGGTGGAGTGTTGATTTAGCGGTGTCCATGCAGTAGCATGAAACGTAAGGGTATATTGCACCAGCAGGGGTGCACCCTTTTAAACAGTTAGTTGTATCACAACTAACATTGTAACAATATATCTTAAAAGTGATAATACAGGATGAATTATACCACGACCACTAAAATAAAATAATCATAGTTTGTTGTGCGACAAAAAGAAAACATGAAAATAAAGGGAGGAGGCAAATTTTTCCGCGATTCATGTAGCGGTTTCTATTTACTGCAAAAAGTAAATGCGTTATCTTCTAGAAACCAGATAAATTGACGGTATTCTGTATTACAGCTCCTTCCCGTCGACTGTTTACTCTCTGACAGTATTGCAATGGCTGCCCACCACCACGTCGCCCTTCTATTTGTGTTTGGTTACTAGGCAGAAGGAATTGGCAAACAGCGGCCTGGGCGCCTCCAAATGACCCCTTGCTAGCGGGATATTCCCACCCTGCGAGGAATCATCTACACCACCGCAGCAACCCGCAGAAAGACGTTTACATACGCGCTCTTAAGGAAGACAACTGTACACAAGGTCTAAACTCTTTCTTAAGGTGATATTTCATGAAGAATTGAGTCAAACCAAAAAATAATGGTGTGCTAAAGCTGGCGGAGTTTCAGTTTTACATAGACAAACAAACAAGCTCATGTTTAAACGACTTCTAGAAAGCTCTTTGACAAGGCCTGTGTAGTGCTGCGGCATCACGTAGCATCTTTGGGCCTGTTAGCGCTCTGAGAGGAGAGGCACTGTAATCTGCTGGTTTACCCCAGGACCAACCATCAACACTGCAGTCTACTTAAAGTGGTGCCCTGCCTTGTGCCTGATGATTCTCGGCTCTGCCTTTCTCCACCAGGGAATAGACACTAAGTTTAAGCGGTCGCATAACTAATATCTATCTCTGCTTGAATGGGATCTAACCCTTGTGTCTGGTGTTGGTAGCACTGTTCTGACCTCAGAATACTCTATCAATGCTCTGCACCTGCAACTAACCAGCATTTCACTTGAGATGACTCGGCTAGACTTTGTCTCTAGACCAACTAACTTGTCAGGGTTAGCTACACACAGTCACTTATACATCCTTACAGCAATGAGGACTACCTACACTAGAAGTGAAATACCTAATTGAGCAGGTCATGACTATCCTTTACCTAAACACTCACCATCAACATTGTACACAAGGACATCTGAGTCTAGAGGTCTTAGCTACAGGTGCACCCTCCCAAACCCAAACACCTGGCATGAACTGAGCCTGGTTGAGGCCGCCTGTCGCTATGTCACAGAGGGATGCTCAGACTAAGCCAGAGATTAAATGTGTGCTAATTAACATGCGGATGCTAGCCGCACACAGACTAGAAGCACACAAAACCATAGTCTACAATGAGGTAGATGTGTTGAAAAAAAGAAGCAGAATGAACATTAAATAAGAAAAAAATGCAAGCACTTTCTTTAATGAGTAAGACAATGTTATTAAAGCACATTTCTGCAGGAGACCATTGTACATCCAAATTGTTAAAATATATATTCAAATTTACCATGGTGCTCCATCCTGTCCTTATGTATGCATGCATGCATGTAAATACGTATTTATGTATATAGTATTCTTCAAATTGGTTGGTTTCCAGCTCTTTCCAATAGTGGGGTAAAGCTGAAACGGGCCTGATGGTTGCAGGGAACTCGTTCCAAATCCTGGCTGCATTGATGGTGAAGGCCTGTTTCCCTGTTTTTTCGTCTTTGCTCTTGTTCATCTCCCAGCTGAAGGTGTCCTGGATGTAAGGGTGCTGAAAGCCACAGGAGGTGGTCAGCTTGCTAGGCAGATAGGCAGAGGTGCGGGTCATGATGCTTTGTAGATGATGCAGGTAGTGTTGAAGAGGGTGCAGGTCATCAAGGAGCACTGGTAGAATTTCCTCCTCGAGGTGGAGTGATGTGGTAATTTGTTCAGGACACCATGAGCCATGCTACAGCATGTAGGATGCCATTAAAAGGATCTGCGGGAAGTGTGAAGTCTTGGAGATTGTGGAGCAGGGCATTGTACTGCCACCATTCAGATGTAAGACTGTGAGAACTGAACATCAGTTCTCAAGTCACTTTCTGGGATGTTCTGCTTGTGTCTATTATAAATAATAATTTATTGGGGCACCTCACTCCAGGGAATTTACAGGCAGTTCTCTACCGCTGAAATGGGAAGTCTTTACAGGATAGTTAAGTCAACAAAAAGAGAAAGCATTTTAGGATGAAATACACCTAGATTTGGAAACAAAATTGTACCCACTTTCCTCAAATTGAACCACCAACATTTTACATACACAAATGTGTATGTAAAATGACCGGAGGATGACGCACCTATTACTTCTATTACATGGACAATCTAAAACTCACCTATTCAAGATCCTTTTTTAAAAATAAATTAATGAAAAACTCAACTCCAGCCAATCAACCGAGCAAACCCCCAGCATGTGCCCACCCGCTCTCTTCTGTTTCTGAAGCATTGTTGACCACTGTTGAATCAAGTAGGCAAATAATAATAATAATAAGTAATGAATAATTTGCATAAACTGTTGACTTTGGGCAAATTATTGCTGCTTTCACCCTTTTTCTATCGTGGTGAGCTGCCTTCTGATATCTAAGCCCCCTATGTCTATTAAAGTTATAAAACAGAAATAAATATAATGGTGTATACGGAAAACACTTTTGAAGGAAACGCTTAACAATTAAAAACTACGAACACACCACCCCGTTGTGGCTTCTGCTATACAACTGTGTTTCTCTGAAAACTCTCTTATGTGATGGTGGCCACATACATTTCAATGGTGGGGATCTACCAGTAACATCCTCAAACCATGCCGTCCTGGGAAATAACTTATCATGGCTGCCAGAGGGAGAATGGAAACGGTCACAATGGATAATATTGCATAAACATTACATATTTGCAAACTTTAAGTGTTTTACTGTGATTTGAAAACAAACTTCAGTGAAAGAGGAAACCATGTTGGCCATATGACACCTCAAAAAGAAAATGCTAATAACCGTACCTTGAGAGACCACTCAGACTAACCTATCTACAAAATCACATGCAGAAGAAAACACAAAAAAGGTCACACCCAGTGCACCGGAGTATATAACTGCTTCAACTATCCTCCATTCACAATCTGAATTTCTCCCACCCAAGTACGCAGAAAAATGAATTATTCCCAAATACCACCTTCGAGCATAGCTCACAGACACACCTTGTTTGTTCAGCAAGCTCACACACCTGACTGCTTTTAGGAACCGATGCAGGAAAGCATTCACCTGTAGGCTTCAAACAAGTACCGATACATTCAAAGGAACATTAATCAACGTGTTTACTACTCCAAGAACAATGGAGATAAAAGGCAATGTCGGTCTACGACCTCAGCACTTTCTGATGACTGCAACTGCTGTTTATAGCCAGCGTTACCGGACGTAGCGAATTTAACAGACTTGCAGTGTGCTTTGAACATCCAGAGGGGTTTGAGGGCAAAACAATCATGTGAAAAGACAATACAGAAAAAAACAATAAAAAGAAAGGCACGCCTAGTTATAAACAGATGGTAGGTAACAGTCTGCTGAAGACTTGCCCGATGGTTAGCCTTACTGCACAGGCAGAGTGCCTGAATCCAATGTCAGGTGGAGGGGGCGGGGGGCGGGGGAGGTCTAATCTAGGCTGTATCCCTGGGAAGTGCCCGGATGGGCTGGACCATTGCATGATTCTCGAACTGCTTGTCTATGAATCTAGAGGTCTCCCGAACAAGCACACCAGGATATGGTCAAGTTAGAAAACTCAGAGGAATTTCTGTGAGGTCTGGAGGGATCCAAGGAGGTCGGGGATCGAGGGTTATCCTTGACGTCAATTGATTGTTGTGCTTTGTGATCTTTACGATGTATGGTATAGAGCCACTTTGCATGTGTGCTTCATCTCTTTGCATGTCCCTTCTTTTGTGCGCTTAAACGTTGAGGGAACAATGTCAGCCATACCAGGGGACTCTTCCATTTGTTCTGTATGGCTTTTATGTTAAAAACTTCAATAATTGTTAAAATGAAACTTTGAGCGATTTCTTTTTATTTCTAGCCTCGATATTTCACTGTCTTTTTTTATCCATTATTTTAGAAAAGAGAGAGGTGGTAGTTGTGGATGAGTGTGGCTTCATGCAATTAATTCCAAGTAAAAGAATGTTCTTGTACCTTAGTATCAGCTTTTGCTGCCCATAAAATAGCCAAGAAGCGACTTGATATAGGCAATCAACAACCAACGCACTTAGTTTAGGCTTAACTGAAAGAATCACAGAGCAACCAACCTCCTCGTCCAGCACAGGCCGCCGCAACCCATGGAGGAGGGGATGGTACTTCTAGGGCCACAAAGGTGCATGTATGCGGACAACTTCTGCAGGCACTGCCAGATTGTGGGTTATGCATACCATGAAGAATGCTGCTCTAAGGATTTTACACTGATAATAGAAGAGATCTTCCTCGTTGCCTTCAGATAATAAAGATATCAGTATAGTGGAACGATTTAAAAGAATTTAGTGGTGAATTTTCTCCAAGCAAGTCTTTCAATGTGAGGCAGCTGAGAACTATTGTTTCTTCAGTTGTGTGTAATTATAATGCACGTTTACATGCTCATCCCTCTGTGTACAACACAAGGAACCTCAAAACTCAGTGCTATTATAAGAACAGCTGTGTATTTTATTTGCAAGTGTGTGATATTGGCAAATATAATTTCCTCTCAGTACTCCCTAATAATATAGGGAGCCCTTGTGGTATGGTTTAATAAACATCGGTTCTATTCGGCATTTAGAAGCATTGTAATGTGTGCCATACAAAAGCTAATACTTTGTAAGAATTTCTCTTACTGTCCACGTGAGATATTGTTTAGCCTCCAATGTCACGCAGCATTACACGCCATGTATGCCTAAGGCAGGACAGCCATCCTCTGGGCTTCTATGGTTTAAAGCCAACTGAAATGATGGTCAACCGAATGGCCATGATTGTGATCCAAGAGAATTTACAACGTTAAGGGAAGAGAGATTTCTGTAGTTACTAAAGACAAGGGCCTTCTAAGTAGTCAAGATGTAGAGGTCAGCCATCCATCAGGAATTTGCTGAAATTGAGGAGGACTCAGATTGGGATTGGAATCTTCTAACATCATGAGGTACTGATCTCGGTGAGCTGCAGAGAAGGAACCTCAGTGACGGGTGACAATGATTTTTCCCACCTGTTTTCTTTGCTTTTTTGCAGTGCCTACATCATTGGCCATTATTTAATTTGTATATCACTAAAACAATCATGTCAAATTAATATAAGCAATCCTGTGCTTTCCCCCCAGCAGAAAAAGTTATAAAAACCACATAGAGTGCTTCGTCCGTTACATGCGACAGCAAGGATCATATTGTAGAAAGATGGCAATATATGGCACAATTCAGCAATTGGGGCCAAACCATTGTTCAGGGGCATAATGACTCATGCTGCTGCAGTTTTAGAGGTGAACAAAACAAATGGGATGGATGAATTGCTTGAATTAATCCCAGCCACCGGTAATTACTCTGGGCCACAAGCCAGTCCATAGTTTTTTTTGTCCACCATGCCACCTCAGGCAGGAACCAGCCATTTGCAAATCAGCTGTGGGGCTGCTCCAATAGGAACAGTCCAGCCGGAATAGTTATAGTGAATAGTTATTTTCAAAGACAAAATACTCAATCTAAAGACACAATTAAAAGTTTTACACAGAAAAGACTACGCTTTGAATGCTGGTGTTTTTCATGACAATTATATTTTCAGTTTCATTCTGACTACTTTTATATTCAGATGCAAAAACAGGCTTCTGGAAAGTTTGAAAGGAAATGTGCCTCATATTTCAAATTACTGAAAGAAGCAAACAAAATGCCAATTTCACACTAACTTAATTCTTGTTTGGTTAGTGTTTAGAGTGATCATATAATAAAAGAGAACCTCAAAACAGCTGTTATTTCTTCAATTCATTATTTATTTAGTAACGTTAATGAACTGAATATATTACATAATGCGCATGGTTTTAAACAGAAATGCTTGATTGTGTATGCATTATTTACTTCCGATGTAATTTCTTAGGTTATTATACCATAATAGAGGTTTGCAAATGATTGCATATGCAACTAATTCCGTACAATTTATATTCTTACATGGAACTAACGCTGATGGAGGCACTTACATAGCAGAATTCAGGTGAATGCTGGTTTTTATATGCACTTATGACATGCTATGAACTTGACCATGCATAGAAATTACCGTATAGCCGGGTCTGGTGATTTTTTGGCCTAAGGCATCCACTCTAGAGAGCTTTGTTTGACTTCATGGTCACAGGTTTGAATCGCAGAGGCCACTCAACCTTTCATCCTTCTGATTTAGATAAAATGGGTACCACTGACTTGAGTAAACAAACATCTATTATTCAGCGCCAAGATGCTCCAAAGGATGAATGTGCGCTTTACAAATACACGATATTACATGTTAGGTTGCGCTATGCTGAAGTTATATTGTAGAGCGCAAGTAAGCGAAATAGCTTAATGGCGATAAAGAACAGAAGCCGTTCTCGATACCTACATTAAAAACATTTAAGGATTTACTAGAAATGTTTTAGTACCTTTCTGGTATAAGACTGGGATAATTTGTGGCGTAAACCTAGTGCAAGAGAACTGCATACTCTGCCTACTGCCACCGAAAAATATCTGTTTCCATTTGTAACTGCTCATACCTTGTGCATGTTAAAGAGTAATTGTTGGGCTTAGTGAAGAGCTCTGTCTAGATTATGAAAGGCAAAGTTGGAAGCCATAAAGTCAGAGCTCCCTGGTAGTTTGCCCTGTGAATGATGATCATGGCCTAGAAGGTTCATCTAAATTGAATAGGAAGCCGATCTAGCTGCCTTAATATGGGTGCTATATAATCAAATTTAGCCAGCCTACTGAAACAAGCATTGGTTCCCAAACTTTTGACTCCTGAGGACCCCTATTGAGTCACTACTGGAAGCCGAGGACCCCCAAGCAATTCGTACGATTTAAATTTCAAACATTAAAACAGTAATTCGAAAAAATAAACACACGTGTGCACACCAAACAGATACCCAAATTACTAAAGCTTTTAGTATTTTATATTGAAAAAATTTGCAAAATCGAAACTTTTTAATAGGAAGGTTGGTGCTGCATCTCGGCGACTAACTTTTCAATATTTGGCTTTATTTTAGAGTATGAGGCTCCTGCTCCTGACGGGGCCGGACTGGAACCCAAAGCAGCCCTGGCAAATGTCAGGCCAGTCCCTGTACGGTGCACACCAAGTGCAGTGAGTGAGCCTGGCCACTACAAAGCGGACTTTAGGGGGCTCTCCCACCAAGAAAATTTGGGGAAAAATGGTGCATTCTACAACACATTTGAAATTATGTATTCGCTTTCAAAGCATAGTAAATGATGACCTTACTATGCACCAATACAACAATCTTATTGGGGCTCTTCCATGAATCCCTCCCCATCATCCTCCAACAGTGCCTCTCTTCTTCTCATAGCACCTCTGTCACATGTATTTCATTTGTTTTATAGCATCTCTCATACTAGTGTAGGGTGTCCGAGCACTTTACATCACACACATACAGAAACAATGGGGGAGATTTACAAAAAAGTTGCGCAAAGCAGTGCAGCCCCCCGCGAGGCTGCGCTGCGCGACAGGGAGGGAGCAGGGGAACGTCATATTTCCAAAGCTATGGCTCTCTCCTCTCCTTTCTCTGGCGCTGATTTCAGTAGCTCCGCGCCATGCACACACCTTAGCGCTGTAGCGCTAAGGTGTGTGGCATGAGTGTAAGCATAGGTTTTGTACAGGAAGGGTACCCTTCCTGTACAAAATACTATGCTAGACACGAGGAAAGCTTTTCCCACTTTATAGGCGTGCTGCACAGTGCAGCACGCATGCAAAGCCGGAAAAGGAAGGAGAAATTAAAGAATTTCTCCTTCCTTGTGCCTAGTTGAAAAGGGCGCAGTGTTCTCACGCTAAACCCAATCTACTGTTTTTAGTAAATTGGGTTTAGCGTGAGAAACCTTGGGTGGTTGCATGGGAACAAGTTTAGTGCTGGAAAGTAAATTACAAAAAAAGAGATTTTGCGTTGTTTTGTGTCACTTTTGTGACGCAAACATGGCGCAAAAGCTTAGTAAATCTCCCCCAATGAATCATACGTGTGTAAATCAGTGTATAAAAAATGTTACATAGGGGAAAGGGGACTTCAAGGTGTAGGATTCACATGTCTTCCATACTGGTAAGCATTTTTTAAGAGTGCTTGATTTGGAGAAGCACAAAATCTGGTTTCAGAATGTAACACAGTGGTTAGCGTTGACTTTAATTATAACAATTTAATTCTACCCAGACATACCTTTTTGGCAGCATCAGGATAATGAAAGACTGGGAAAAAAAGATGGCATACTAACTTGTACCATGCAGTTTGTATGCAGCTCTTTGACGGCAGTTCATAGCTGACGGTGCTAGAATATGATTGTAACTTATGAACTGCACAGTAACAAAAGAATCTCTGTGACAAAAGCAGTAACCCAGCTATGCACATAAAATACTGTTTTATTAAAAATGCATGGTACACGTTCTTTGGAGCAGGCATATTAACCCTCTGCGCTACCTACCATCTCTCTCCAGCAGGTACATTAATCATTCGAGTTATCTTGACACTTTTATTGTTGTTGTAAAACTGCAGATTATACAAGGAACTTTGCATTGCTTTTAAGACAGCTGCCTGCGGACCCCCTGGGAATGTGTCAGGGACCCCTGGGGGTCCGCGGACCCCAGTTTGGGAACCACCATAGCCAATAGGTCTCGCCTTTGGGACCTTGTAAGTATTTAGACATGCAGCACGTTACAAGAAGTGAAGAGAGAGGCACACGTTTATTTGCAGGGAATGGCACGTACGGTGGAGCAGGGCAGGAGGAATAACTTCTGAAACAGGAGCCAGAGAGCAGCGGAGGAGGGGGTGGGGGCAAACAATCGGGGTGGTAAAGCAGGGAAGGGGAGAGCGGAGGAGGCGGAAAGGATGGGCAAACAAGGAGGGGGGAAATTAAGTGGGGGTCAATGGAACACGACCAACTATTTAAATGGGTGCAGGCAACAGAAGCATATTCCAGCCAGCAGCAGGGAGGATAGGACTCCCTAGAAGGGTGATCCAGACCAAACAGGCCCAACCCCGAGCATAGGCGGTTGATAACACTGACCGAGCAATGCTGCGTCATGGCGGGGTATCTCTGTTCCTATCGCCCAGAGCCACCTTGGCGGTGATTTGCTTCAGTACAACCCAACATTAATACAACGCACGCCAGGAGTACAGCTTGCTTTGAGCGCTCGATATTAAGTGTTTCTAATAACTCATTGACAATTATTTTATTGGCAGAAGGGGGTGAACAACTAACTGGTGGGAACTGCCAGGAATTCGGCTGGTGCAGTGGACACTGCAGTACTGAACGGTTAATGTTAGCCAATGAGTGTGCTTCTAATACTACAGTGACTCTTAGTCAATGAGTGTGTGCCCCAACACTGCATGGTCAGCCATACTTAATCGGTGCACTGCCACCATTACCACCATTACATGGTGAACCTAGACTGGGAGGTCACTCCCATCACTGCAGGGGCTGGGCCTGCCTGAGTCGATGTTGAAGGCAGTGCTTGTCGAACCCTTTTAGTGCACTGCTGCAGTCAATGGGCCAGGGGAGGAGGGCGTGTCTGCACCTTGGGAATGCACGCGCTTGAGAAAGGGGATTCGGAAGGCGCTGCAAAGGATGACGTCAGAGGGAGGCGGGGCGACGGCTGCCACAGATTGTCTCGGAGGGGGAGGGGCAACTTAATTCACACCAACCTGGAAATGCAAATGAAGGCCGAGGTGAGGATGAAGGGGCGTAGGGAGGCGCGCCTGCACTCCGTGCCACATGTCTTTCCTCCCTTTACACCCCCCAGCAATCCCCAGAAGTCTCCAGACACTTAAGAAATCTCTACTAACCAACCCACCAACCATACACAGCTGTCTGCAGACACCCCAGAAGCGTACCAACAGAACGCTCAGGTGAAGAAAGCGCTACGATGTCATCATACTCGTGGTAAAGAGCGCTATACATGTTGTGGCAACAAGAAACAGATAGCTCCCAAAAGAGGTCTGAATGTCAGGGGGAGCGCCCGGTGCTGCTTAACGGGGGCATCTGTGCGAATAATTAAAGACTGATCGGCACAGCGCCCCCTCCTGGAGCACAGAGAGCAGGCGGCAGGAGCCGGGGCCCGGTGGATGCTTCACTTGAGGGGGGCTGAAGAGGGGTGCACAGAGCAAACAAGGAATGAGGGTAGGGGAGAATGGCAAGCATATGCTGTATGCGGTGCTGGTAAACAAATATTTAAAAAGCGATTTCTGCCTGCAACAGCAAGCATATGCGGTGCTGGTAAACAAATATTTAAAAAGCGATTTCTGCCTGCAACAGCAAGCATATGCGGTATGCGGTGCTGGTAAACAAATATTTAAAAAGCGATTTCTGCCTGCAACAGCAAATACTTGCAACAGCAGCCAGGAGAAAAGCATTTCGTGCAGCCCGGCATTAGAAGACCGCGAGTGGTGCGCGCGCACTGCAAAGAATGTAAGGAATGCAGCTGCGACAATGCGCGCAGCTGCTCGCTCCCGAGACCCATAGGCCATGGGAGGGAACATTTCAACAAAAGGTGGGACAAACACACACCTTCGGCCATTTGCGTGCCTTCTTTTTTGAAAGACACACGTTATGGCCAATGAAATCTGTGGGAGTTAACTAAATCCCACGGAGAAGTCTTTGGGAAGTTTGGAGTGCTTACAAGAAGCCTCCCCATAGAGCAACGCATGCGCGCTGCGCTAGGCTCGACCTAAAAAGCAACTTCAACATTTTGAATCAGTTGCAAGAAACTCAGGAATTTCTGCAAGACCCGCTGGACTAGATACATAACAGTGCCAGAGTCCTGCCTTGACTAGAACAAGGTGCTAACCTGGGGAATATGGCGGTGCCCATCAATAGATGGTGGAATTGTCCTCAAAAGTCTTTTGTTAAAAACTCATGCACTAGATACCGTAACAACTTTGGCATTTAACACCAACTGGAATACAGACAGATGAATTGAGGGATTTAAAGAATAATTTCTCAGGAGAGGTTTCAACAGTAACATTCTTCCAATTTTGGGGACAACTACAGAAAACTGTTGAAGAGATTGGGCTGAGTCAGAAGGGGACACTGATGGATGGCTTTTCCATACGTTTATTGAAGAGGATCATTGGAGATGGGTTACAGGAGAAGTAGTTATGTCACAAAAAGTTGGACTCACAAAAATCTCTGCTGAGATGTCATTACCTTTATTTTTTTAATGTTCTCTTGGAAGAAGTCAGACTTCTAATTTCTGAGTTTGGAAAAGTCAAAGGAGAAACATGGATTATGTTTGGTTGCAACTTTTTTCCAATGTCCTGTAAAGAAAGACTTTATCAACTAACTCAAGTAAACAATCACATAAGGGTTCGAGAAGGAAGTGACACTGGGTTTGCTGACTATTGGGCTTTAAAAGAGCAGAAACCCAGAGAAACGATAGATTCAGGCAGACATTGTTTACAGCATCTTTCCATGACAGTGGTTTTGAGACATTAGTTTTAGTGATACTGGGAAAGAAAATCGAGAAATGAATTGCAAAATGGCCCCTTCATAGGGAAGGTTAATTACCACAAACCCACTGCATGATGAAGGATGGGATCTAATAAATGACAGACATAATTAGTGAGCTCAAAAGAGAACAGCTCTACATTAAAAACCTCTAACTGGGGGGGCGTGGCTACGCGAGTCTTCGTGATGGCCGCGTTGTAGGAGAGCTCCGCAGCGCCTCGCCCTAAACCCCTCCATCCGCCCCAAATATCCGTGTCCTGTCTGTGGGACAGGCTGCCCCAGGTGCCGTGACACCCTCCGACCGCCTCGCCATCGTCGGAGGTGACGAGGAGACGACGTGCGGCCTGTGGCAAGCTCCGGCCTATGTGCAGGCAAGAACCACGGCCTGTAGTGACTGCGGGGCCGCTATGAGCGTGCAGAGAGGCGGGTGCGCAACAAACCGAGGTCGCGGCTTGTGGCCTTGTCCGCGAGTCGCAGAAGTGCGGCGCGCCCCCCCGGGGCGCTCGTTGGGGGCAGCGCGCCCGGGGTGAAGAAGCGCAATACATAGAGGTGCAGCAGCGGAGGACTGCCCCGAGGAGCCCGCCTGTCCTAGCCAGTGCCAGCCGGTACGAGATTGAGGTGTGCCCGCAGGCTTACAGTGGGGGCTGAGGGACAGTGCCGCATCACCAATTTGACCAGAGTTGATCCATACTCTATCTGGCGCGCGACTCCTTGGGGCATTTGAGTGCAAATGACACGGTGAAAGCCACAGAGACGCGGACCCTCTTGCGCTGGCCAGCTAACCACCTGTAGTGGTTGTGACTGGGGGCACGGTGGACTGCACTCCTGGAACACACGAGCAGAATCAGCAACGGTGCAGTGGTGTGGTGTCTCCCTCGGAAAGTCCGCCTGTCCTTACTGGAGCCAACCGGAGTGGGTTTGAGATGGGCCCCGCATGCTGTCAGTAGGGACCTGGAAAAGAGTGTTGTATTACTAGCTGCCCAGTGTGACCGCCGTGGGGGAGCCTGGGGCCCGTGGGCCCGTGTAGAAAACTTCTCCTCCTGCATCCTCACCCTTGGGACCCCTCAAGAGGCACAGCGGTGGTGTGGGTTCGGTAGACTTGGTCCCTCTCGAACTGGTCAGCAACCTTCCAGTGCCTGCTTCGGCTGGAAGCACGGTGGACAAAGGTACCTATCATTACCCAGCCCTCAGCAACATCACGATGGCAAGCAGTAGGGGCGCGAAAGCGACGCAGCAGAGCAAGTTAGACAAATATGCATGCCCCAAGAGCCTGACCCCCGAGCAACCGGCCAGGCTGGCGTCTGCTGGAGGGGCGGAGAGTATGCTCCCTGAACTATCCCTGAAAGATGTAATGGAGGCCATTGCAGGAGTACGTATGGAACAGCGCACTGACGCCATCACAGTGGAAGTGACCCTGATTAGAGCGGATCTCGACAAGACTCATGAAAAAGTTAAACAGCTTGAGATAACTACTCAGAGTCTGGTAGATGACGTCTCACAGTTACAGTCCGAGGTCCAGGCGCTACACACCTTCAAGAAATTTGCAGAAAGTAAGCTGGATGACTATGAGGGGCGCTCGCGGAGAAACAACGTCCGCATCGTAGGTGTGCCGGAAAAATCGGAGGGGCAGACGCCAGACCTGTTCGTTGAGGACCTGGTCCTTAACCATCTTCAGCCGAGGGGACTGTCCAAGTTTTTTGTGGTGGGGCGTGCTCATCGGGTGCCGGGGGGGGTTGACCAAAGCCGGGGGCACCCCCCCAACCTATCCTAGCGAGATTTGTCAATTTCAGAGACCGAGACGTGATATTGCAGCATGCTAGGAACTCGCCGCCGCTTAAGTTTGAGAACTCAACTGTGACGTTCTTTCCGGATTTCACCCAGGCCGTCCAGAGACAACGAAGATCCTTTTTGGCGGTTAAAAAAACTTTGAGAGACAAAGGGCTGAAGTATTCTATGCTTTTTCCTGCCAAGCTTCGGATAGAGGCAAATGGGAAGACCTGGTTTTTTGATCGTCCAGAGGTAGCGGCGGACTGGCTGGAGTGCATGAGAGTAGACGGAGAACATTCCCCACGCTGAGCCCGGGGCCCAATATCATGGGTGTGCTATAGGCTCGAGAATGGCTTACTCTTAGCGGTGGGAGCGCTGGCGGTGCTGCGGCAGATCCGGTGGGAGATATCCCACTGCGGACTTGAAGATGCCGACGATGCAAGCAGTATATCCTTATACGCTGCCCTGGGGCGGCCTCCTCAGACGGGACTGATGTGATGTATACTTTTTTGTATTTTGGGGAGGGGGGGGGGAGCGGGCAGGTGGGTGAGACCCCTATCCCCCACATTTACTTTGTGTTACCAGTTTATGGGGCGACAGGCACTCTGCGAAGTCTTTGATGGGCTGGTTTTTGCCCGAGATGCAGGGAGGCAGGGAGGGGGTGTTGGGACAGGATTTGGGGGTTTGAGTTGTTGCTTTTTATTGTTCAATCGGCTTTCAAACTGTGCATGGCTATGAATATGAGCTCATCTTCATCTAGGGTTATGAGGTTCGGCACTACTTTAGTACTTCACCATGGGGTCACACTGGGATAAAAGTTTCTCTTTGCTCAGTTGGAATGTCAATGGGCTGGGGGATAAGGTGAAACGCACGGTGGTTCTTCAATATATCAAGAGACACTCCCCGGATGTGGTTCTTCTTCAGGAGACGCACCTGGTGGGGAATATGTGCAAAGCCCTAAACAGATGGGGATACAAGCTCTTAGCCCACGCGGGATTCACTAGTGGATCTCGGGGAGTGGGCATCATGGCAAAACCCTCTTTTCCCTTCTCACCCCAATCTATACAGGCGGATCCGCGTGGGAGATATATCGCACTCACGGGGCAGTGGGAGGGGAGACTGGTGAACCTGATATCGGTATATGCACCACCGGGACTGCAGGCGCAAACATTTACGGATCTGGGCACCCTGCTCCTTGCTTTGCCGGAGGGCCTTCTCCTGGTGAGAGGCGACTTCAACGCTGTGCTATCCGGGGATCTGGATCACCGGCCCCCACGGGCTATGGGACCCTCAACTGGTTGGCTTCCTGATTTCACTGAGGCATTCGGACTATCTGATGCCTGGAGAACATTCCACCCCGGGGACAGGGAATACACTTTTTTCTCGGGAGCCCACCATAGCTCCTCCCGCATTGACTACTTGCTCTTACCGGCCCCTCAGTTACTCCATGTGCGAGAGGTCCGCCATTTGACGAGGGGCATATCTGACCATTCACCGGTATGGACCAAAATAGTACTTGGGGATCGCAGAATTGATGTGATTGCACCGATTAACCCGTGGAATCTCCGTAACCCGTTGGTTCGAAGAGACCTGCAGAAAGCGATTGATTACTAGTTTAGTGAGAACCTGGGTTCGGTGGACTCCCCTCGGACGCTGTGGGAGGCGTTTAAGTCAGTCGTTCGGGGAGCTGCCCTCTCCCTGGTGGCTGGAGTCCGGAAGGAGAACGCCAAGGAGCTTGAGGAGGTCGAAAAAGACATAACGCGCCTGGAGGCGGAGGTGGGAGGGGAGGATGTCCCAGATGCTGAGCATCTTTTGCGCTTAAAAGCAGATGAGTATAAGGCCCTTGTTACAGAACGTGCTAAAACCTGGGGAAGGGAGAGAGACGGTAGAGTGTACGAATGGGGAGATAAGGCTGGGAAACTTATTGCATGGTTGGATAAGAGGGAGAGAGCTAACCGCATTGTTCCCGAATTGGTGACCGTCTCGGGAGCAAGGGTCACAGAACCGGATGATATAGCCCGGGAATTTGCGGTACACTACACCGAGGTATATAAGTCGCAGTCGTCTTTCGGAGAGATGGACTCGGCTGATCTCCTCAAAGATATTGAACTCCCGCCTCTCTCTGACGACGATCGGAGCTATTTGGACAGTGAGGTGACTAATGACGAAATTGCGCAGGCGATCAGAGCCCTCAAACCGGCAAGGCGACGGGCCCCTACGGGTTACCAATTGAGCTTTACAAAATGTGCCCTGACAAGCTTGCCCCACATCTGCGCGCCATGTTCGAAGATAGTAAAGAGACGGGAGAGCTTCCACCAGACCAACGGCTCGCATCAATCGTAGTCATCCCTAAGGACAGCAAGCCGAGGGACAAGTGCACATCGTACAGACCTATCTCCTTGATAAACGCTGAACCTAAGATACAAGCTAAACTTCTAGCCACCCGTCTTACACGAGTGCTCGGTTCCTTTGTACATCCAGACCAATCAGGCTTTATGCCCCATCGCAATACTGCTCTAAATCTGAGGCGGGTTCATGGGGTGATTGAGAGAGCTGGAACGATACAGGAGGATGCAGTCATTCTATCTCTAGACGCGTCTATGGCCTTCGATACGATTGAGTGGCCCTACCTGTTTGCAGTACTCTCGAAATTCGGATTTGGCCCTCGGTTTGTCTCATGGGTCAGGCTCCTTTACTCCGCTCCCCTTGCGCAGGTCGTGGTCAATAACAAACGATCGGGAGCCTTTGTTCTCGGTCGGGGCACCAGACAGGGCTGCCCACTATCGCCCCTGCTTTTTGCCCTGTCTCTGGAACCTCTGGCCTCGTGGATTCGACAGGACTTATCGATTAGGGGTTTGCGCTGGTCGGCAGACTGGGAAGATCGGATCTCCCTTTATGCGGATGACATTCTGCTCTATCTTGCCTCCCCCGCAAAATCACTCAGATGTGTCTTAGATATTTTTACATCCTTTGGGAGGTTCTCGGGCTACTCCATCAACTGGGGAAAATCTCTCCTGTATATACTATCTGGTGAGCCTCCATCTCTTCCCAGAGACTGTCCGATACAGGTGGTGTCTGAGGGTTTCAAGTACTTAGGGGTGTTTGTCACAGCTGACACCCGGCTCCGGTATGAAAGAAATCTTCTTCTGCCACTGCAGCGCCTGCGGAGGGATGTTGCGGCCTGGAGAGCGCTTCCGCTCTCGATGCCTGGGCGTGCTGCTCTCTTTAAAATGATGTCGCTCCCCCGATTCCTCTATGCCCTTCAAAACTTCCCCGTCCCAGTCCCAGCGCGTTATTTTAAAGAAATCGAAGGCCTACAGAGGCAGCTACTGTGGAACGGGAGGCCAAGAATTGCGCTCCAAAAACTGACTCTCAATTGGTACAATGGTGGTATTGGTCTCCCCGATTTAAAAAAATATTACTGGGCGGCCCATCTGGCAGCCATCAATCAGGGTACATATCGGACCCCCGGAGATCCGGGTTATGCCATGGATAGATGGCAACTGCCGGGCGGCTCCTACAATCGGGCCCTATACGGTAATCCCAAACCCCTACGCCTGACTGGGCCCACATCACACTCGGTCCAGGTATGGCATGCAGTTAACAAAAGCCTGGGGTGGGAACGTAGGTTGACGCTCGCGAACCCCCTGTGGGACACGGCTCAGTTGGGTGGGCTTCACTCCTCTAAGGGTTTCGACAAGTGGGACCTCATTGGACTATCAAAAGTAGGCGATCTATGGGTGAAGGGGCAGATGCTCAGTTTCGACCAACTACAACAGCAATATGAACTCGCAGACACGGAGTTCTTCCACTATCTCCAAATCCTTCATGCCTTGACAGCCGCCATCAGGGAAGGGCCCCCTTTACCTGACTCTTCCCCACTGGAGGACAGACTGCTGGACGGGCTCCTCCCTCAGAAAGCCATCTCCCTGACCTACAAGAAACTTGTCAACAATGCACCAGACCCCCTAACCAAGTTGCGTGAGGCGTGGGATGCTGACGGCCTCCTGGTGGATGACGAGGAATGGAATGAAGCGGTGGCCTCTCCCAAAGAGGTGGCAATCTCTGCTCGCCTCCGCCTGGTGCAACTGAAGATTCTCCACAGAATCTACATAACAGGGCCGCAGCTGGCCCACATGGGGCGGGGAGACAATGTTAATTGTAGGCGTAACTGTGGGCAGGTAGCCACATTTATACATATCCTATGGGAATGCAGGCACATTCAGAGATTTTGGAGAGGGATTCACAGGGTTATGAATGAGGTCCTGCATAAAACTATAAACCCAGAGGCCAAAAGATGCTTGTTAAATGTGTGGGAACCCACAGACCTGGTAGGGGCGGAAAAACTATGGGTCACACTTGGTAACATAGTCGCCAAGAGGGACATAGCGCAGATGTGGGGAGGAAATGCAGCCCCTGGTGTCGCGAACTGGGAGCGTAACATGGACTGGTGCATGTTCCGGGAGAAGACGGTGTATATAGCACGAGGGTGCCCTCGGAAGTGGTCACGAGTGTGGGCTAAATGGAATACGTACAGGGGAGGCATCTGTGCTGCACCAATTGTCCACACAGATGATGACCTAGCCTCACCAATGAATATATGATATGTACTAGTACAAACTCACTTACCTGTAACGTAAATCCTATATATCTGCCATGTTCCGAACTGTCGATGCCGATTGTTGTTTGTGTTTGTCATAAAATCAATAAAAGATATTTAAAAAAAAAAAAAACCTCTAACTGTTCTTTAAATTGTAAGTTTGCACCGGCACAATTTTCTTGCCAGAGTCTGAGGTGCCTCGACAGGATTGCATTAACCTTACGTAAATTGTAAGTATTAATTTCTTCTACTAAGTGGGAAGGTTTTGACATGGTGACATGAGGTTATCCTACATGAAAAGTGCTCATGTGAGCTAATAAGGTGAGAGCCACCCCCATTCCTGTTAATTTATACCCATAGCATCAATGATATTGTAAAGGTTCAAGTCACAAATAGAAATCGGAAATATGCAGCTGCGTAAATCTAAACCACCTGCAGATTCCATACTAATCATACACCCAGAGAAGTAAAGATCTCTTGAATCTACATGAAGCTGTGAGCTGGGAAGTAGTGAGGATGGTATGTATGTACAACATCACCAGATAGAAAATACATCAATGTTAGATTTAGCTTACAGATCTTACTTTAAGCCCCTAGGAGTTGGGGATAAAGTGGGTAAAGGGCGTGAGTAAAAAAACATAATAAGGAATTAAGAATATCAGTGCGGGCAAGAGTCAATGCTGTGAAGGTGAGTTATGAAAGCTATTTTAAAGGGAGGTAGGAAGACCCTAGATCAAGGATTGGCCAGGCAGGCATTCTAGTGCAGCAGGATGAAGATGGAATGAACAACAGAGAGACAGCGTGCAGTTTGACAAAGCATAGAACTTGGAAAGCTAAGTGGTCAAAAGAGATTGATTTAGACTAGTAGGAATAGCGAATGCACTTCAGAGACAAGTCGAAGATATTGAGCTTAGCTTTGCTGAGGTTGGAATGCCAACTGATCTATTGTTGATGGGGAATCAGCTGGCATTAAGGAAGAGCGAAAAGCTCTTCGATTGCAAAGTTGATGACTGGCATGAAGAAAGGTGGTGAATATTTGGTGACTAACAGGTAGACTATCATAGAAGTCAAGTTTGCTTTCATATGTAAATGAGCAACTGAGCGGCGGAGAAGGGGAGGGGCGCTGGAAATGTCTAATATTTGCTAGCACTTTGAAACCCAAAGACATGTTGGTGATGTCCATGTTCTAACTTGGAATAAAAAAAAGATATGTCAAGTTGAGCATTAAACATGGACAACCAAATAAAACTATTTTGGCAAGTCAGCTGACATAGTTCCAAAAAAGGAAAATGCTACTTACCCAGTATGCATCTGTTCTTGGCATGTAGAGCTGTAGATTCATATGCTGTGCATAAGTCTGCTATCTAGTGTTGGGTCCGGACGTTTGCACTTTGTTTTTGTTCGAAGAAGTCTTTTCCAGTCACGAGGTAGGTGACTCCTCCTTTCGGTGATAGTGCGCATGGGCATCGACTCCATTGTTAGATTGTTTTCCCGCAGAGGGTGAGAAGGGAGTTAGTAAGAGTAGAATAGAGATGTCCATGTGTAAGTATGTAAGTAAGATAGTTCTGGAACAGGTACAGGTAACTGGGGAGGTGGGTGGGCGCATGTGAATCTACAGTTCTACATGCCAAGAACAGATGCATACTGGGTAAGTAGCATTTTCCGTTCGAGGCATGTGAGCTGTAGATCACATGCTGTGCATAGACTATACAGCAGTAATCTCCCAAAGAGGTGGCTAACCTGTAGCTGTTGCAGTAGTTTGAAATAGTGTACGTAAAACTGCCTGGCCTACATTAGCTTGTTGTCTGACTAACACATCTACACAATAGTGTTTTGTGAATGTGTGTGGTGTAGACCATGTTGCAGCTTTACAGATGTCAGCTAAGGGAATATTTCCTAAGAAAGCCATAGAGGTCCCCAGTTTGCGAGTGGAATGCGCTCTAGGGGGAATTGGTAAAGTTCTCTTTGCTTTTGCATAACATGTTTGAATACATTTGACTATCCACCGTGCAATACCTGATTTCGAAACGGGATTGCCTGTGTGTGGTGGAGCAAAAGCAACAAAAAGTTTAGTGTTACGAAAAGGTTTTGTCCTTTCTATGTAATACAGCAATGCTCTTTGACATCTAAAGTGTGTAGAACACGTTCTGCCACAGAATCTGGTTGAGGAAAGAACACAGGCAACTCAACAGATTGGTTGATGTGGAAGGCAGAAACTACTTTAGGTAGAAATTTAGGATTAGTGCGAAGAACCACTTTGTTTTGTTGTACTTGTAAAAATGGTTCTTCCATGGTTAATGCCTGAAGCTCACCCACTCTCCTGAGTGATGTGATAGCAATGAGGAAGGCAACTTTCCAAGTAAGAAATTGTAGTTCACATTTATGTAAAGGCACGAAAGGTGGACCCATTAGCCTGGTAAGGACAATATTAAGATTCCACACTGGAGCAGGTGGAAGTCATTTTGCGTTTTGGTGTGTGGCGAACAGATCTATGTCTGGAAAACCCCACATCTGAGAGAACGGTAGGAGAACTTGGGGGTGAAGTTCCCACTCGTGGACCTGTTGTCTCTGTCTGCTGAGGAGATCTGCAATTTGATTGTTTACTCTTGGGAGGTGTTCCGCTAGGAGATAGATTTTGTGATGAATGGCCCATCTCCAAATGCCCTGTCCAAGGCGTGACAGTTGGAGAGAGTGTGTCCCTCCTTGTTTCTGTATATAATACATTGCTATCATGTTGTCTGTACGCATCAGGGCAGCTTTGCCTACCAGGTGAATTTGGAAGGCTTTGAGCGCTAGAAAGATTGCTAGCAGCTCTAGATGATTTATGTGGAGTTGCTTTTCTTTTTGACTCCATAATTCCTGAATTGTGAGAGTTTGGAGATGAGCTCCCCAACCATGGAGCGATTAGTCTGCTGTTAGCACTGTCTGTGGAACTGGGTCGATGAAAGGCCGCCCTTTTGAAAGGTTCTGTGGATTCCACCACTGCAGAGAGCGATGAGTGCGGCCGTCCACCAACACTAGATCTGTCAATCGACCCTGAGATTGATTCCACTGGCGTGCTAAACATTCTTGAAGGGGACGCATCTGAAGTCTTGCATAAGGAACTATCATGATGCAAGATGCCATCATTCCTAGTAGTTGCATGAATACCCGAGCTGGTAGTGAGTGATTGGGTTGAAATTTGGAAATGAGAGCCTGAATATTATGAATTCTGGCTGGATTGGGACAGGCTAGAGCTTTTTGAGTATCTACAGTGGCCCCCAAGTACGTTTGTGCATTGGAGGTTTGAAGATGGGGTTTTGACAGATTGACTGTAAATCCGAGGTGATGTAGTAAGTTTACTGTTGTTTGAGTGTGCTGTAGGCACTTTGTGAGAGAGCTGGCTTTGATGAGCCAGTCGTCTAAATATGGGAAGACGTGAACATGTTGTCTTCGCAGATGTGCAGCGACTACTGCCAGACATTTGGTAAATACTCTGGGAGCAGTAGTTACTCCGAATGGGAGCACTTTGAATTAATAATGTTGTCCCGCTATTACAAACCTGAGGTATTTGTGATGAGCAGGATGTATTGGAATATGGAAGTAGGCGTCCTTTAAGTCTAAAGTGGACATAAAGTCACCTTGTTGTAACAGAGGAAGTACCTGTTGGAGAGTGACCATATGAAAGTGATCTGATTGAATGTATAGGTTTAATTCTCTGAGCACTAATATAGGCCTGAGAGAACCGTCCTTTTTGGGATTTAGAAAATAGAGAGCGTATACCCCTGTCCCCTGATATTGTAGTGGGACTGGTTCTATAGCTCCTTTTTCCAGAAGAGATTGGACCTCTTGTTTGAGTAGGTGTAGATGTTCTGGAGATAGTTTGTGTGTTCGTGGTGTAATGTTTGGAGGGTTGCTGGTAAGCTCCAAGTAGTAACCAGATTGGATAATTTGTAAAACCCATTTGTCTGATGTGATTGTATTCCAGACTGGGAGAAATTGAGTGAGACATCCCCCGACAGGTGTTGAATGATCGGGAGGAAGGGGAAACAAGTCACTGCGTATTTGAGGCTGGGGAAGTACGGGGTGTATTACCTCTCCCTCTTTTTGCCATTGTTTCCCCGAAATCCACCTCGAAAATAACCTCTGTTAGAGGGCGATTGACTATTGCCTTTATATGAGGTAGAGGACCCGTCAGTAGGCATGGACTTTGAGCCTCCCCTGTAAAAGGATCGGCGAAATGAGCCATGGTTAGATGGTGTGTGTAGCACTCCCATAGTCTTGGCTACCTCAGCGTCCTTCTTTATTTTTTCTAATGAAGTGTCCACTGCAGGACCAAATAAATGCTCCTTATCAAAAGGTGAATTTAAAATAGATGCTTGAACCTCCGGCTTAAAACCTGATATTCTAAGCCATGCATGGTGTCTGAGAAGGATGCTGGTGTTAATAGCACGTGAAGCTGTATCTGCTACGTCTAGAGCACACCTGATTGAAGTATTGGAAATAAGCTTTCATTCCTGGATGAGGTCATCAGCCTTGGATTTATGCTCATCAGGCAGGTATTGCATCTGTTGCTCTAGCTCATCATAATGAGCTCTGTCATACCTTGCTAAGAGTGCTTGTGTATTAGCTATGCACCAATGATTGGCTGCTTGCGCTGCCACTCTTATGCCTGAGGCATCTATTAATTTGGACTCTTTATCGGGAGGCGGAACGTCTCCTGTTGACTGAGAATTAGCTAGTTTACGAGCATTTGATACCACCAAAGAATCTAGTGGAACCTGACCCCTGATGAAAATTGGGTCCATAGGTGCCGCTTTATATTTCTTGTCCACTCTAGTTGCGAGTACCCTAGCTCGCACTGGATCTTTGAATACCTCATCTGCATGTTTTAAAATACCTTTGAGCATAGGTAGTGTATGTGTTGACGTTTGTGATGCACTTAGTGTCTCAAATAGGAAATGTTCCTCAAGAGGCTCCTTATGGAGTTGCACTCCATGATACTGTGCAGCACTATTAAGCAACTCAGTAAACCCCACATTATCATCTGGAGGAGAAGGCCTAGATGGGTATAGGTCGGGATCGTTAGTATTAGGATCAGTGTTCTAGTCGACCCAGGGGTCTGGAGCATCGTCTTGTGGCACATGTGGGTACTCATCTAGATGCCCATCCCCGCATCCTGCTGATTTGGTGATTGTGGCTGAGGGGAATTTGTGGGTGTTATGAGAAGGTTAGGATCAATAGGTGGATAATGTGAGGAAGGTAAAAGAGGTGGCGGAGAAGTATTAGTTCCCATATTCTCTCTCTTTTAAGGGATATGGTAAGATTCCTCAAATTCTGGCTTTCTTTTCTCTGGCAGCTTTGCATAAAGGTGTCCAGTTTTAGGGTTGATAACCAGTTCCTTTTGTTTGAGGTCAGTGTTAGTAGGCGGAACTTCCAAAGAAGTCTCCTTGGATGGAGGAGGAGCGGTTTTGTCCTTTGGGGCCAGAATTTTCGGCGTCAAAGATTTTGGAGCCGATGATTTTGGCGCCGAGGATTTCGGAGCCGAGGATTTCGGAGCCGAGGATTTCGGAGCCGAGGATTTCGGTGCCAAAGCCTTCAAAGGCTGAATTGGCTTGTCTTTCGGTGCCGAAGTCTCGAGTTTGGTCTCCGAAGGTCGACTCGATCCAGAGGAAGAAGGCTTTGTAACTTGTTTCGGTGCCGGGCCCGAAGGCGGGGCGCTCGAAACCTTATCTCGGTGCAGACCTTGGCCCGAAGGCGGAGGAGGGACCGGAGCCTTTTTAAAGGTTAGTTTTTGGGGCAGAGGGGTATCTTTAATCACGGTACGCTGACCGGGTGTGATGTCTTCCTTGATGTCGGAGTCTTCCTCGGACACATAAATTTGGCCTTCCTCCTCCGCCTCTGCTCCCTGTGCTTCGAAGATCTCTTGGTCGACATCTTCTCCGTAGAGGTCTGGAGCGGAGTCTTTGTAGTCCTTGTGTTGATACATCTCGTGACATCGAGACCGACGATCACGGAGCGTCTTCTTCGATCGGAACGATCGGCAGGCTTCGCAGTTGTCTTTGTCGTGTTCGGGTGATAAACACGAATTGCACACGCCGTGGAGATCGGTGCGGGGGTACTTAGAGTGGCACCCGGGCAGAATTGAAATGGAGTCCGTTCCATCGACTGCGAACTCAGTCGACGCGGCTAGGCCCAAGGCCTTGCACAAGAATTTCCGATTTAAGTTTTTCGAAATGGAAACGATACGCAAAGGCAGAAATACGCAATTGAGAATCAATACAGTCGAGGGTAGTGGATTGCGCACCGAGGGGAAACCGAGAACGGTACCGAACCGGAGCGCAGCAATTCACGTCCGAACCAGATGGCGGAAAAAAACAATCTAACAATGGAGTCGATGCCCATGCGCACTATCACCGAAAGGAGGAGTCACCGACCTCGTGACTGGAAAAGACTTCTTCGAACAAAAACAAAGTGCAAACGTCCAGGCCCAACACTAGATGGCAGACGTATGCACAGCATGTGATCTACAGCTCACATGCCTCGAACACAATGTTACCAGTGTAACAGTCATGGTGGAAAACAAGAGGACGGACAGGAACATGGCGGCAGTCAGGTAGTGCCGGTCGCAAGCTATCTCGCTCATTCAGCAACCTTACTTAGACTTACTTGTGCTTAGGATGTTGGGGGTCTCCGAAACAGTGTAGCGGCGGGGCAAAGCTGCTGACGGGGGTTTTCTTTTCTTCTGTGGCTCCCACAGAGGTGTCACGATTCACTCTCTGTGCTCTCGTGCCCACCCCCAGGGGGCCTACTTGTGGGGCTTTCCAGTATTCTAATATGCTTCCAGACACTCACCTATATGCATATCCTGACTTCCAGGCATTTGGACACCATTTAGGAATTGACATCCATTCCCAATCCATGCCAGGTTTTGTGGAAGCCAGTCTGCTCATGCTGGAAACTCCATTACCTAGAATTCCCTGCTCACTGCTTCGTCTCCACCCCTGCAGGCCAAGGATGGGTGGAGGAATCCAGTTCACCTCTGGCTGGCTGCTGCTAGCTTGCTCACACCAGATGAATGTGATTACTGTGAGCTCTTTTAAGCCCCAGCTCCCTTCAGTCCAGTGTTGGTCATTGTAGCTGTTTTACGGTGAGACCGATCCTTGTTTCCTGAGCTTTTGATATTCCTTGATTCCTGAGCTAGAGTTAATCCTTGTTCCTTGATTCCTGAGCTATAGCTATTCCTTGTGCCTGAATTAGCACTGCCTGCAGTGCTACCTTGTTTCCTGAGTTCCTGAGCAATAGCTATTCCTTGTGCCTGAATTAGCACTGCCTGCAGTGCTACCTTGTTTCCTGAGTTCTTGAGCTATAGTTATTCTTTGTTCCTGTTCCTGGGCTTCTGTTATTTCTTGTTCCTGATTTGCACTGCTTGCAGTGCTCTCTTGACTCCTTGTTTCCTGAGCTGTAGCTATTTCCTGTTTCCTTGAACCAGTACTGCCTGCAGTGCTACCTTGACTCCTGAAGCCTTAGTAAATCCCTGTTCCTGAACTAGCATTGCCTGCAGTGCTACCTTGATTCCTGAGCCTTAGCATTCCTTGTTCCTGAACAGCAGCAGTTTCCCTTCTCCTGAACTAGCACTGCCTGCAGTGCTACCTTGACTCCTGAGCCTTAGCATTCCTTGTTCCTGACCTGCAGCAGTTTCCCTTCTCCTGAACTAGCACTGCCTGCAGCGCTACCTTGACTCCTGAGCCTTCGCATTCCTTGTTCCTGACCTGCAGCAGTTTCCCTTCTCCTGAACTAGCACTGCCTGCAGTGCTACTTTGACTCCTGAGCTTTTGCTCAATTATAGTTCCTGCTCCAGCACTGCCTTCAAGGCTACTTTGTTTTCTTGATTCCGTAACCTGCACTATTCTAGAATACCCTTGTAGCCTCCCCTTCTGTATATCCTTTTCCAGTCCCTGCCTTTCTTCCCAGTTCCTTGGTTCCAGTTCTAGTTTGCTGTCTTTCTATTCTGCTGTCTTGCTTCTGTTAATTGTATGTTTGTTACCTGCTTTCTGCCAAGTGTGCCCTGTGATTTCCTTCCTTTCCTGTTAAGCACTCCTCCTTGCTAGCTCCTTGTCTATTGTGCTTAGTTCTACCCCCTTGCTGTTACTGCCTTGCGTGTTCCTGTTTGATCGCCAGGATCCGTGGGCACAGCTGACTACCTAGGTGGTGTTTCTTGTTCACTGTGAGTATTGTCTTTGTGTTACAGTTATAACATCACCATAGGTATAAACTCCACAGACCCTGTCTTTGCATGTATATCCTATATGTGGGTATTTTCAGTCAGTATCTGTAACAGCAATTGTGGGTGAGGAACTTACTGAGCTTCTGTCTTACTGTGTGGAGCTCCTGAGTGCTTTACCCCACATTCCCTTTATTGTTAATGTTGTATTATATATATGTCTTGCACGTCCGTCCTGGGTGTAGTTAGTCTGAATGATAAATTGCCTTGTGAGTGCCCTTCCTTTCGGAGTCTTAGCCATCTTGTACAGGCTTCCCCTTTGGATCCCTTTTTCTCCTCTGACTCCTTGTGTGATCCTGAGCAGCGCTGTACTACTCTTTCTGTGCACGGTACGTTTTCTACCCAGTCCCTGCTCAAGTTCCTGACTGTGTTCCCGATATAGTCCCGGACAGTCCCTGACAAGAGGTCTTCTGGGGCTGTGCTTTGCCTCACCTTACGACGGCGGTTCAACCGCGGAGCAGCGTGTGGGCGGAGGTGGCAGCGCGGCTCGGCAGGGGCCGGCACGCTACTGCTAGGATCGGCTTCCGGGGCAGTGGGAGCAGCAGAACAGCAGTCTGCATCCGGGACCGTGCTTGCCCGCCCAGGCAGAAATGGTCTCCTCACAGCAGTGATGAAACAAGTATGGTGGGAGGGGAGGATGTCGCTCAAAGCCCCCTGATGACCCCGGTAAAGAGAAAGAAAGGGAAGTGGGATCAGGTTGGCGTAGGTGGGGCTTCTAATTCATCTGAAGCATTCCATCCAAAGAGTAAGGAATCAAGTGAAGCTTCTGCCTATTTTACAAACAAGTACACTCTGAGAAGTAGGGACATCTGGGGAATAGGGCAAAATCTGTTAGGGGTCCCTACAAAAAAGAACCCCCTTCTGGTCCCTCAAGAGAATTCAGACAATAGGGTTCCTCACGCCCTCCTCCACGTCCCCCCCACCTTCAACGACCACCCACGGATAAAAGTTAGCTGAACACAAGAAGAAGGCACTCCAAAAGAAAATCTGAAAGCGTAAAAATTACGCCTTCACTTCGCTCGTACTTTAAGGTCCAATCCCAAACAGTCCAGCCTGTCCCCTCCACCGCAGTTACATGCCTTGTTTCCGTACATACCTCTGAAATCTGTGGGTCTTCGAGAGCTATGGAGGATATCACCACTACTGAAAATGGGGAAAACATTTTTTGTACAGAAAATAGGTTTAGCTCTCTGGCAGCGGCAGTGAATGGGATATCGGGTCAGAGAAACCCCAGGTCTGTTGGCACCTTAAATCAACTTCATGACCAAAACGGTCGGTCAGACCGAACAGACCTGTACAGAGAAACTTTTATCTACCCTTTTAACAGAGATCAGGGAAAGGTCTGCAGTCTCTGAGTTAAACCAACAAAAGATCCAGGGTGCATGTGAGGTGTTGGAAGACAAGATTAACAGGCTGATGGAAAGAGTTGGGGCAATGGAGGTCTCTTTTGAGGATCTCTCCCAAAAAGTTGATTCCAATAAAAACGAGATTTTGAAGTTGAAAAATAGCGATAAAGAGCTCTGGGATCAACTAGAAGCTCTCGAAAACAGTGCTAGGAGATATAACATCTGGATTTTGAATGTCCCGGAGGGTCTTGAGGGAGAAGACATCAGGGGGTCTACAATTAGCCTCCTAAAAGAATTCAACATGGATATACAGGAATAGCCTAGAAGACGATATCCAGAGAGTTCACCAGCACCCGTTCTCGAAGAGACCAGGGAAGAAAAACCCGAGAAGGATCTTGGTGAATTTTAAGTCATACTCCATTAAGGAGAAAATCCTTGCCGGGGCCCTCAAAGCGGGAACATACAAGAACGGAGAGTGGTCTTTTCATATTAGATCAGACATTTCACGCGCCACACAAGATAGACAGTGGGAGTTAGGGAAGTTTATTCAAGAGCTGAGGGGGCTGGGTGCTACTGCCAACCTACGGTTCCCCGCCTCCTTAAAAGTAATGTGGAATAATAAAATGCACAATATCTGAGACCCCAACGAAGTTAGCAGTCTGATTAAAGCACATTCAAAAAAACTTTAGTCTCACTGTCGTGATGTAGCGAGAGAGCTCAAATTAGAGGTAGTCATCAGAATACCTCTAGTCTTTCGGGTGGGTTCCCTAGGGTAGGTGGGATGGTTGGGTCACTAGCAAAAAGAAAACACTAAAAATAAGCACTTTTTATCTTTTCACTGGGTGGGGGAGCATGTGGGTAAAAACAAAAAACTAAGGCCCTCATTTGTTAATATGGCTCAAGCGGATCGTGTCGATGCTTTAGGCTCCCAAATATGTTTAGTAAACCCAGGTTATTCAGGTTATTGCGTAATTACCTATTCCTTTCATGATGAATCCAGATAGACCTAAGCAGTTGAGAATTTTATCTTGGAATGTCAATGGCCTTAGAGTTGTCCTTAGAAGAAAGAAAATCTTGGAGTACTTGAGACTCTCGGACAGTGAGGTTTTTTATACAAGAGTTCCACTTGCTTAAAGAGGACTGGGCTGAGATACTTAAAGGGCAAAAGTGGTTTGATCATTGTGTGTGCACCACACAATCGTGTTCAACGAAAGGGAGTTGCACTTCTCTTTCAAAAATCTATCCAAGCTACGTTAGGGGACTGTGTGGTCGACCCTCTTGGTAGATGGGCAATAGCTAGGGCTAAAATCCACGGTTCTTGGCTGACTTTTGTGGGGTACTATGGCCCTAACTTAGATGATCCTATCCCTTTACGTACTTCACTCCTTCAACTGATTGATATCAATGATCCTATAATTCTGGGTGGGGACTTCAATGTAGTCATAGATCCAGCCCAAGACACAACATCTAGGAGGGCAACCGCTGCGACTCTTAATATAAGAACTGCCCTAAAACAGTTGATGGTAGATATTGGCCTCTTAGATATTTGGAGACTGATGGGAGATAAGGGAGGGATGGCAAGGGGAAAGTTTACTTTTTACAATAACAAATGTGGCCATCGATCCAGGATAGACTTTTTTCTTGTGGACTCAGTTACTAGCAAGAATACCACTAGAGTCACCCACGTCCCGGAACACCTATCTGACCATTCAGTAGTTATCCTAGACATTACTCTCAAGAACAGACCTCTTTCGCAGAGGTGGACTTTAAATAGTTCTCTACTTTTTGAGTCACACGTAGTGGAGAAGTTGAAAGCCGCTTCCAACGACTTTTTTCTCTTCAACCTAGTTTCAGCTCCCCTACATACTGTATGGAACACGTATAAAGCCTTCTTAAGAGGTATTCTAACCGGCCTGACTGTTGCACAGAAAAGAAAGTCAGGGGAGAGATCAAAAAACTTGAAGCCGCAGTACATACCCACCAGCTAGTATTGGAACAAACTCCTAACAGTCCAAGTGCACTACAAACTGAGCAAAAGTTGCAACTATCAAAATCGGGGGTGGCGTGGCTTAGCCGGCTGCAAGATGGCCGCACTTTAAGTGGGCTCTGCCGGCCAAGCCTACTATCCGTAAGAAATCCTGCAGACTTCATCATCGCACTCACCTGATTCTACACCATCCTGATCCGCCTTGCTCTGGGGCACCGATGGCTTCAACTCCGGGCCTCTCACGCCACTGCTGGGCCGAGATTCGCCGCCGGGCCTAAGCCCCAAGACCGGGCGTGTCGGCTGGCGCGGCTCGGCCCGCTGGATCCTCCTGCACCGCGGCCTTCCGCGCCTGTATCCCCTGCCTGTGGACTGCCGCCACCTCTTGTTTGCCGACGTCGGTGAGTGCTGCCGCTTTTGGGGTCGGTTCGCGACGGGATTGAGGGCGTGCGCGCTGGATTGCTCGGCCCAGGTCTTCCCTTTGTGGGGGCGCCGTTTCCATGTTATGGGCGCCCGCCACGGCGGCTCACCTCCACTGGGCCTGGCGACGTGGGCGGCGCGCCCTCCACGACTCCCCGCTGCCTGCCGCCCCCCTCCTGCGAGGCCTCCCGGATCCCCACGGCTTTCTGCTGTTTCCGGCGGGGGCGTCCCAGCCCTCTCTGCGACCCGGCCTCCCAGCTGCCTTACTGCTGCCTCCTCATCACAGCGGGACCCCGTCCACGCGGCCCTCCTGCTGACTCCGGTGCTGGCTGGGGCCGACCAGGTGGGCCTCCCGGTCCTCGGCCAGCTGTCTGTGTCCTCGGTGGCCATTGGGGCTCCTTGCCTCGCTTTCTGCGATTACTCCACTGACGGCTCAACTCACGAGCCTCTCCTGTCGCCCCGGGTGTGTTCTGCTGCTGTGGGGGCTGCGCGGCGGGGTTGGGTTTGTGCGTGCCACACCACAGGGCCTACTCTCCAGCACGATCTTTGGATCACCGCATCTGTGCCCGCACCTGCTGGTCCCGCTGCTTTGGCCCCGTGCCGCAGGCCGCACGTCCCCCGCGCTTCCCCGCTGCCACTACCCCCGCGGCTACACCACCCTCTGCAGCGACTACATCTGGGCGGTCTCCGCTGAAAGAACTGCTAACCGGACTGTACCTTTTTTACGGGCTCTCTGCGCCTCTTCAACGGCCCAGAGCCGCTGCTCCGCTGCCTCCCCTGTCACCCATCTGCTGGAGCCGGCAGGCCTGCTGGGACACCCGTGGCGGCTTGTCATCGTGGGGGGCTCTGCCCACGGCTTCCTCGCGGCTCCCCGCTTCTGGCCTGGCCGTGGCCTGCCTCTGTCGGCCTGCACCACCGCCTCTTCATCTTCCCGGCTGGATCCTCCTGGCCCTCACCAGGTCGTTCTCGCCTGAGGCCTCTGCCTGACTGCCTTCCTTGCCTTGGCCCTTCCTGCTGGGTGGCGGACTCTCTCACCTGCCCCCCGCCCGGCCATGGGGAAGTCTGACCCCAAACAGCCGAAGATCGCCTTCGACCAGCGCCGACAAACGCGTCAGGATGGCGCGGTCATGGAGGGGGGGGACACGGCTGCTCCTTCGGAGGTGGCCTCGTCGCGGGAGGACGACCTCAAGTCCATCATGCTGGAAGTCAAATCCGCTGTCACCGGTATAGCGGCCCAGCTTGAACAATTGTCCTCCCGTCTGGACATGGTCAAGGCCCGTGTTGATTCCCATGATGCTCGTCTGCTGCATGTAGAAACAAGGGTCTCTGATGCGGAGGATGCCGCCACTCAGGATCGTCAAAAGCTCCTCCAGATGGACAAGATTCTGGAACTGATCCGGAACAAAAACGAGGATTTGGAGGCGCGTTCCCGTAGGAGCAACCTTCGCATCACGGGCGTGCCTGAATCCACCAATATCTCACGTATGGAGGACTTTGTCGAACAACTCATCCGCGAACTTTTTGGAGACGTCCTTTCCCCTGTTTTTATTGTTGAACGTGCCCATCGCTCCCTCGGCCCTCGCCCGGGCCTGCCGGCTCACCCAATCATTAACAAAATCCTTCATTTCAGGGACCGTGATGCTGTTCTCCGAGCGGCCAGGGAGAAGGGCGAGATCCGACATCAGGGCAACTCCTTGTCCTTCTACCCTGATTATACCCTGGCAGTGCAGGCTGCTCGCCGTGAGTTCCTTCCGGCAAAACGGATTCTCCAAAAGCATGAAGTCTCCTATTCCCTGGCGTATCCCGCTAAGCTACGCGTCAGGCAGGGCGCGAAGATGCTCGTCTTCCCGGATCCCAAGGACGCTTTGGCCTTTGCAAAGAAACTGGACAAGTCGCATCGGTCCTCTCCTGCGAACTCACACGATATTGCAGAATGTAACCTAAGCGACAATGACTGACACAATGTGCACCATTAATTTACCTGCTGCCTCTCTCTCATGTTGTTCGTGCACCTGATGGTTTTTGGCCTACGTAGCATTTCCCTTCCACACAGGGCTCTTGTTCCCCACGGGTCTGCCTCGGGCTGGTGGCCCCTATTCCTCTGGCGCCCTTCGATTGTTATCAAGCTCTGATGTTCTGCTATGTGTACTGTTTGCCACTCAGGCTTGTAATTTGTATTGCGACCCCTGGGTTCACGTTGCCTCCTAGGTCATCTCTGTTCATTTCTTCACCTTTGGCGTGGTGCTCTTTACTTCTTGATGCCCATTTTTTGTTGTCTGCTGTCACTAAAGGCTTGGCCACCCTGTCTTTCTGGCAGGGACGTATGCTGAGCGTCGCCATGCCCCCATGGGATAATTCCCCTCACGGACATGGACTTTCTCCTTCCTAGTTGTGGGTCCCTGGGGTGGGAATGGGTGGTATCTCAACCTGATTGGGGGGTTGGTGTGGGTGTCGGGTGGTGGGACTTTGTGGGGTTTTTTGTTTTGGGGGTGGGCTCTGGAGGTTGGGTGTTGGGGGTTTGGGGTTCGTGGCCTCCTTATGAGGCCTTGTTGTTCTCTTTAGCACAGGTTCATGTATTGGGCCCTTCCATGACCAGGTTCCTTTCCCCTACTATCCAGATTCTTACTGAGGGGATTGTACTGATTGATTTATTGCCTTCTCTTGGGGACCACGTTGTATTTCTGATTGTGTCTTGTCAATGTGACTCCACGATTATTGCACTGCCTTCCCTCCTTATTATCCATTGCACCGCTCACTACAGTCGCACACAGCTCCTGTCCCTTTTTTCACTCTCTCTGGACACTTCTTCCCCCGTCACAGCGCCATGACCGACACCACACTCTGGACCTGAATGTCTGTGGGCTCAATGACCACCCCAAGTCACGTTTGGTCCATACCCACCTCTCCCGGCACAAGGTGGACATCTGTTTTTTTACAAGAGACCCATCTTCTACCGGCTACCACCTCTAGACTCCTTTCCCGACATTGGGGTGAAATCCACTCTTCCTTCTACTCCAACTACTCACGCGGGGTGTCCATATTGCTGCGCAAAGGGCTCCCATGGCAGACCTCTCGAGTGCTCACTGACCCTGGGGGGCGTTTCGTAATCCTTCACGGCACCCTACAAGCCCAGCCTCTGATGCTTGCTGCGTTGTACGGCCCCAACTGCGATGACCCGGACTTCTTTGCACAAGTCTGGCACCACATCTCTTCCTTTGGCCCTGCTGCTCTCCTCTGGGGGAGTGATTTTAAGGTGACACTGTCCGCCACTTTGGACCGGTCTGGCTCCCATGTCTCCCACCCGCGCGCGGCTTCACTCCTTAGCTCTATTCTCTTGGACAATTCCCTGTACGTGGCGTCATGCTCATCCCGCTGTGCGAGAGGGCACATGTGTCACTGGTACCCACGGCTGCTGGTCTCGACTGGACTTATGGATCACCAATCCGGACACTTTGGTCTGGCTTACCTCAGTGGATCATATGGCGCGCACTCTCTCGGACCATGCTCCCGTTCGCCTATCCCTCCGCCTTCCACACTCTCCCTGCCGTGCCTTCTCCTGGCGGCTTCCCCCTAATGCACTCCGCGACGAGATACAAACCGCAATCGTGAATTATTTTGAGCTCAACGACGGTTCGGTGGACTCCCCATCCACGCTTTGGGAGGGGTTTAAAACCATCGGTCTTTTGCGACGAGATACAAACCGCAATCGTGAATTATTTTGAGCTCAACGACGGTTCGGTGGACTCCCCATCCACGCTTTGGGAGGGGTTTAAAACAGTCATCCGCTGGGAATGTATTTCCAAGCAGTCCGGTGTCCTACGCTCCATTCGCGGCACCCTGGACAGACTTGAAAGGGAGATTAAGGTGCTAGACGCTTCCCACGCCCAGAACCCGCACCCTGATGCACTTGCTCAGATTCGCGGGAAACTGACTGCCTTTGCCGATGAGGCTAACAGAGAACTGGCGTTTCTCGGCAGAGAGGCGCGGGCACGCTGCTTTGGTGAGGGCGATCGCCCTGGAAAAACCCTTGTTAATCTCCTTCGCCAGCCTCGAGCGGCATCGTATATCACTGCCCTCCGGGACGGCGGACCTGCCCGCACTACCTCCCCTGAAGAAAATAAGGCGCATCACGACTTTTTACACACAACTATATACGGCCGGGGCGGTACCATTGTGCGAGATTCTCGACCAATGTTTCGACACTCTTCAACTCCTCTGGCTTGGCAATCCACATCGGGAATTCCTGGACGAGCCCTTCTCTAAAGAGGAGATTCTAGCGGCAATCAACAGCATGCCCGGTGACAAGGCCCCCGGTTCCGACGGCCTGCCAGCCTCCTTCTACAAGGCCTTCGCCCCGCTTTTGATCCCTCATTTAGCTGCCATGTATAACGAGTCCTTCGAAATGGGTCAGTTCCCCCAATCGCTGCGTGAGGCATTGTTAACTCTACTTCTCAAGACGGACAATTCACCCGAGCAGCGTGACTCCTACCGTCCCCTATCCCTCATCAACACAGACAATAAAATGTTCGCTAAGTTGCTTGCTTCCCGTCTCCTTCCGCTCATGCCGCTTATCGCTCGCCCAGACCAGTCCGGTTTTATCCCCGGTCGCGCGACCTCCCACAACCTCCGGACCATCTTCTCCGTCCTTCATCAAATTAACCCGTCGCTTCCGGCAGTGGCGGCTCTGCTCGACGCCACCAAGGCCTTTGATACCTTGGAGTGGCCCTTCCCGTTTTATCTTCTTCCCCGCTTGGGCTTCAGTCAGGTCTTCATATGCAAGGTGCTACTCCTGTACACTCTCCCTACCGCCCATCTCCGCATCAATGGACAGATCTCTGAGCCCATTCCTATCGGGCGTGGCACTCGGCAGGGCTGCCCGCTGTCCCCTATGCTTTTCGCGGTCGCAATGGAACCTCTCGCAGCTCGTCTTCGACAACATCATACCCAGAGAGGCATTGGTTTTGCGGCTCGTGCTGTTAGTTTCCATGTACGCGGACGATATCACTCTTTACGTCCGTCATCCCCAGGAGAATCTCAGTCCACTGGTCCGTGAGGTGATACGTTTTGGTGGCTACTCCGGCATTCAGGTCAATTGGAATAAGTCTGTACTATTTCCCCTTACGGACGCAACGACGCCCTTTGTTCCCGATTATCCCTTTGTGTGGGCTTCGGAGCCCACTAGATACTTGGGCATTTGGCTGAGCAGGGACGTGGATGAACTTTGGAAAGTTAACTTTGGCCGCGCTGTGGACTGGTTTGAGTCCAAGATCCCTCTTTGGAACCGGCTGCCTCTCTCTTTAGCCGGGCGCATAGCCATCGCCAAAATGGTGGTACTTCCGAAGTTCTTATATCTATTCGTTAATGTCCCCATCCCTCTCACCGCTCATTTTTTTCGTAAGATTCGCTCTCTGCTCATCACCCTGATTTGGGCCCGACGGCAACCCAGGATCGCATATCCTTACTCTCCCGATGTCGCGTGGCGGGCTTGGCGCCCCGGACTTCAAGCTCTATGCTCTCAGCGCTCAGGCCAGTTTTCTTCATTTCTGGCTCCACCCCACTCCGTTCCAACCTCATGTCGCGGTGGAGGCCGACCTCGCCGACCCGTGGCCGCTCATGACTGCTTTATTCGCCCCGGCGAAACTCCTACGCTCTGAAATCGACACGAGCAAAACCTTGCGCTGGGCTTGGGACGGGCTTCGCAAAATTTCTGGCTCGGATATGCTCTCCGCGAACACGATGCCAATCGCTCACCACCCCGCCTTTCCTCCTCTCCAGTCCTCTGGGATGGTTAAACACGCTGCTCGTCTGGGCCTCTCCACAGTATCGGACCTGTACCCAGGGGACACTTTCTTCTCGCTTGCCACCGATTCTGGCCCCATGGACACCCTGTTATATTATCAACTCCGGGCTGTTTGCAGGAAGCTCCACTCCACCTTTCCCCAGCCTCCTCCCTTGATGGCCACTCTAGATCTTCTCTATGCCTCCTCCTCTCCTAAGAAATTGGTTACTAAAATCTATGCTTACACGCTGGCAGCATCTTCCACCTCCATAGACCGGGAGCACGTTGCATGGGGCGAAGACCTGGGAGTTGAGATTTCTCAAGCAGATTGGCTGTAATGCTGTACTCAGATCAAACGCCTCTCCCCAAACTATCGTTTGCGCCTTATACATTTCAAGTACATACACAGGCTGTATCGAACTCCTGCCCAACTTCATAAGTTAGGTCTTATAGCAAGTGACAGATGCCTGCGCTGCTCTGCGCCCGCGGCTGATTTCTCTCATCTCGCTTGGCTGTGCCCCCGGGTCTTGGCATACTGGCGTGAGGTTTGCGCCATTATCTCGGAAATCACTTTGTCACCGCTTCAACCTGACCCCGTGCTCTGCCTCTTAAGCTTTGTTAAATTTTGCCCGGACGCCTCCCGTCGTTTGACTGCCATGCTGCTGGTCCTCGCGCGGCGCAGGGTCTCCATGTGCTGGGGCCGCAGGCCTGCGCCTAAGGTTGCCCTCTGGCTCGAGGATGCGTCCCGCTGCCAAGCCCTTCTGTCTGAGGTCTGGGACCTTCTACCAGCCAAATACCGCCCAATTAACAAATAGGGCCCACTTGTCACCTACCTTTCAAGCCATGATTCCCAGCACCTTGCGACTTTTCCCGCGTACCCGCCGGCACCCCGCCCGCGGCGGCCGCCGGTGTTTGTCCATGAGCTGCTTCCCCTCTGTTCACGCTCCCCTCCACCCCCTCTGCCTCTCTCCTTTACTCATGGGGCCTCTCCCTGTCGTATGTTTTCACCTCTCAAGTGGTTATATGACAACTCTCCCTGACATCGTCTCCAAGTGTCACAAGTTTGCGATTGCCTATGCTGTGCTGCATTGTATTGCTGTGCTTAATCCCTTGCTACTGTGGAATTCTGTACCTGTGCTGTGCAATTTTTCCCAATAAAGGTTTTTGAAAAATCAAAAAAAAAAAAAAACTATCAAAATCTGAGCGTGCCGACTATCTCGAGGCAATAGTTAGGAGGAAATGGGAAGCTAGCAGGTTGTCTCATCATGAATACGGGGAGGGGTGTGGCAAATTGCTTGCCTGGAAGACCAAAGCTAATCAGACAAGGAATCTGATTAAAGATCTTAGATGTCAAAATTCAGGCAATATAATCTCAGACGATGATGAGAGTGAGAATGCTTTTGCCCAGTTTTTCCAAGACCTCTATACAGAGGATTTGACGGTAGATGAAGATCAAATTGAGGACTTTCTTCAAGACTTACAACTTCCACCCCTACAGGGTATTGCGAAAGAAGATCTTAACAGCCCCATTTGTCTTGAAGAAACTCTTCAAATTATCAGTGGCTTAAAAAAGGGAAAAGCTGCAGGCCCTGATGCCATCCCTAATGAGATCTATATCATATAAAGGACGAGCTTGCCCCGATACTGTTACAGCTTTTTAACGCTGCTTTTACACACAGCCAGGATCTCCCGTCATCCTGGGATGTTGCCACTATAACCATTCACCTTAAACAAAATAAGAACCCGAGGGTCTGTGAGTCTTATAGACCCATCTCCCTACTTAACAGTGATTATAAAATATACACCCAGATTTTAACAAAATTACTGGATAAGGTGATAGGAACTTTAATTCACACTGATCAAAAAGATTTCGTGAAGGGGAGACAACTTCATGAGTTAACCCACGAGTTAATAGGTGCAATCGACTTGGCGGGTGAATATGAGAGCCCTTTAACAGTAATGACCTTTTATGCTGCAAAGGCCTTCAATAGGGTCAGTTGGCCTTTCCTGTATAAGATGATTCAACGCTTTAATTTAGGAGAGGTCTTCCTAGCAGCAGTCAGGGCCTTATATAAAAACCCCTCGGCTAGCGTCTTGGTTAACGGGAATCTTACTAAGCTAATAAACATCGGTAGGGGGACTAGACAGGGATGCCCCCTTTCCCCCCTCCTGTTTAACCTCTACATTGAGCCACTGGCATGTAAATTAAGGGCATGCCGGAACATCTACCCCTTCGTCTGGATGGTCGAAAAAAAATTGGGCTGTATGCAGATGACCTAATGATCTTTACAGGAGACCTGCCCAGGTCTCTCCCTGCAATCTGGGAGATGCTGGAAGGGTTTGGTAGGGTATTGGGGTACTCCATTAATCAACAAAAGACGGAGTTAATGCAGTGGAACACCAATTACAGGAGTGAGTTAACAAGATAAGAAATAAGATATTTGGGAGTCCAAGGAGTACATAATTTGGAGAAATTAGCTCAGGTGAATCTTGACAAGTTAATTACTGGTGTTAAAAAACAGTGACAGGCTTGGGGAGCACTTCCATTGTCCTTTTTAGGTAGATCTAATCTCCTGAAAATGTCAATCCTCCCGAAGTTTACTTTTTTGTTTAATGCTATCCCATTAGAATTTAACAAGGGTTGGTTTAAAAAAGTGCAAGGGGAGTTTACCAGTTTTATTTGAGGAAATAAAACCCCTAGAATCTCTTGGAAGAAGCTTTGAAGAAAGAAAGAACACGGTAGCATTGCTAGTCCAGATCTTTATCAGTATTACTGCGCTTTCCATCTGAAGAACTTTCAACAGCTTCTGATGGGTAGTTCTTCTCTGTCCCCGCTTTTTAGGGCTCTTACTGCAGGTTCCCCAGACCAAGCAGACTTTTATCTCCTCAAATTCGGCCACCCCAAATTCTTTTTAAAAAGTCAGGTTAAAGACTCTCATAGGCGCTTATAAGATCTGGTATCAAGTAAGACCTTTCTTACAAATACCTTACTACAGGGACTCAGCACCTATTTGGAATTCCCTGGTACTCCAGTCTGCCTTTTAGATTCATTTGCAACTCCTTTGCGGGAGTGCGGCATTCATTGCTGGGGGCAACTTATAGAGGATACCAAACTAATCTTGTGGCAGCGATTGCTGGAGATATCTGAGGGTTCGGTTTCTAAATTTAAATATTACCAACTAGCAAGCTGGGCAAATACCCTGGGAAAGGACGGTAAAGGGAATCCGAACTTGGAGGCTAGGATACGCTTACGACCTCTTCTAAGAAAAGAAGTCGCAGAATGGTACTGGATGTTAATTCAGACCGGAGAAGAAGTGCAAAACCTGCTGACAGACCAAGACCTTGAATTATTACGGCAAGCATCTATGTCTCACTTGTGGTCATATGTGAAATCTGCTCCACTGAGGAAGAACCATCTCTTTACTGTCCATAAGGCCTAATGGACGCCACGGAAATTATCGAAGCTGGGCAGTCAGGAAGTGAAGAAGTGTCCCAAGTGTGGAGAAGACAACGCGAATGATGTTCACATGTTTTGGCAGTGCCCTTCAATCCAGATCTTCTGGCTTAAAGTGGGTAACGTTATTTCGGAAACCCTGGGTCGAGAGATTAAGGTGAGCCTGGCTTTGGTAATCTTTGGTGTGGTTCCGGGAGGGAAATGGGGTTTCTCTTAAGACTCACAAAGCCCTAATTTTTGTTTTAATCCTCCTTGCACGTAGAGAGTTGTGTATTAATTGGATCCTTCCATGCCCCTTTATGAAGGCAGAATGGATCCGATCAGTACAAAAAATATCGACTCTTGACCGAGCCACTAAGTTAGTTAAGAGAACAAAATTTTGGGAACTCTGGGACGACTGGTTTAAGTCATATGTTACTAATTCAATCCCCTGAGCACAGAAATTCCTTCCCTTCTTTGTTTTTCTGTTTTCTTCTTTCCCTCTCTTCTTATGTTTATGTTGAAAATCTACGGTCCAATGATTAGCGATATGCTACACAGGTTGCGCAAGATTTGAGGTCACCTACTTGCACCTGTACAGAGGAGTCAGCTACACCGACCAGGCAGCAGGTCTTTGTGTGGCCCGGGATGTTTTTTACATCCCTCCGTTGTGGAGAGACTGGTTCCTCCTTGCCATAGTGGGTCAGACCTTCCTGACACCCTAGCATAAACTGACAAATGAGCACTAAAAAATAAAAAAATAAACAGTCATGCTGGGTTCCAGCAACTTCTTTACTGCTTTGTGAATGGAGGAAGTGGTGCAAGGGTCAAAAGCACATGATTTGTCCAATATATTAGTACTATGCGCCTAATTTATTTCACTGAGGCAAAAATGCTGAGTTTTGGGGGTGAACTGGAGTTCTATCAACAACTTAAGAGCTTAATGTCCAGTCTGCAGAGTAGGCTCATCTTCATTTGAAGGAGTATGACCTAACAGGAAAACAGGTCCACTGAACAAAAACAAAGGCATAGATTATTACTTCGGTATAGGGACTCCAACTGCATGGCATAAGGTACGTCCATCTGTAGGTTGGAAAGGAATACAACAAAAACATTTTTTCCGTTTGTTCAAACGGGCTGAAATTGTTTGCTCAAGTATGTATCATACAAAAAACAGAGGCATCGAAAAGAAAGCTGAAATCTAGAATGGTGGCTTAGAGGCCTGCTCCCCTCCATCAAAATAAACCATGAAGGAAACTAGCACAGAAAACAAACACGTCTAAAAAAAGAACTAAAAAAAACCAACACGCTGTTTGGCAGAAGCCTCAGCTTTATGACAGAGGCTGTTGGGTCCACTCCCTCCCTATGTTAAGTATCATTTTGGCCTGATAAGTACTTGGAAAGTCATTAAAGCCAGTAATGTGAATCAAAGGACCCTGGAAAGAAAAGAAAAATAAACTCACGTGTTCCAAGGCAATAAATTGTTTGGTCTGGCTTCTCTGTGCAGAAGAGGCTTGCTGCCACTCAGGTAATTAGCCTACACTAGGATTTCATGTAATTAATACCAGCTCTCCTCCCCACACACGCCCCTCCCCAGCTTTGATTAGATCTGCAAGGAAATGTTTAGACTGCAGCTACCACTGAGTAGAACGCAGCATCCTGAGGGAAGGCCTCTGCCACAGAAATTCGATTATCTCAATGGAAGAATTCACTAAGAAACACGAAAAAAACAAGGGCGTCATGAATTGATAAATGTTCACAAAAATTCCTGGAATACTCCTGGAAATCTATGACGGACGTCAATTTCACGAGAGAAGAATTTCCACTACGTAGAATTTTATCGCATAAATAATGCAAAATGTATCATATATAACTTTTATTTCTCCCTATTGAGAGGCAAATATACGTATGGCTCCAGGGTGGGAAACTATACGCTAGACGACCAGAGGTACGGAAATACCCACATTCTTATGATTTTGCAGGTGTTTAACCTACGTCTGCAAGGAAGCCCAGTCAAAAACAGCCATTTTGCAGCCAAAAGAAATTAGGAATGCAGCAGTTCCTCCACAGTCCATCAACCACTGGCACTGGTTCAGCTAATCAGGATGTGAAATTTACATTTATGAACTGCCTTTTGAGCACCTACGTAACATTTACATATACAAAAAAACTTTGTTAACCTGGCCCCTACGTGCTGATGAGTGTCTTCTAAGATCTGTAAAGATAGTTTGATCTGTGAGATTTCAGGCACAGACCAATAGAGTCACCATCAACTGGTTGTGAAAATTCAAAGGAAGCCAAGGCTGCAGACAATGGGTGTTCCTTATTCCCTGTGCTCTCTGTAATTAAAGGGCATTTCTATATTGGTGTATTTTTGTCCCACTGACATCCACGTTTTATGGTTGGGATTACAATATAGCCTTAGGGCCCGCCAAAGCAGCTTTACCGGCCATTAAAGGCCGCTCCAGCGTTAAAGGCCCGAGCCGAAGGCGAGGGCCTTTAACATGGGAGTGGGCCTTTAACCCCTTAAGTGCTTCTGTCGGCCAACGGCTGTCGCGAGCACGACCTCGGTAGTGCTGCGCACGTCCGTTGGCCGACGCGGCCCCGCCCGCTTAATAGAACGTTCCGCACTGGCGCGGAACGTTCGAAGCAGTTAAGCAGTTAATGGCTGGTGTGGCCCACTATGGAGGGCTCTAAGGCTATTGGAACATTCCGCCTCTTGAGGGCAGAATGCTCTAATTTGTAAAACAAAGGCCTCACGGAGCCCGAGGCGGTTGAAATACTCTCAGGCTCATTGAGGCCTTTGTTAAACATTGGAATGTTGATGCTCCGGGCTTCTACCTGCCATTTGAAGCCCAGAGCACTCCATTGTTTTCAATGGAGCTCCCAACATTCCAATGCTCTAATGTGAATTACACTTATTTTAGAAAACCGACCTGGAGGCCTTCCCCTTGTCATGGCCACTCTCAACCTTCTTCCGTGATGTCATCAAGTGAAAGAGTCCCACTCCAACCATCTACCAACATGTAAAAGTAACAGGTTGTGGCTGAGACTAGAATTCACCATGGGATTTTCAGGATCAACCAAAAAACTCCTGAATGGATTTGTGCTGTAGCAGCTCACACCATCCTCCCAGGGTAAAGAAAACAAGGTTCTACTTTCAATGAGATCTAATAATTTAGAATGTAAAAAAGTTACCATTTACAAAAACATAATTTAAGAACCAGGTTGGTACCATTCGCAGTATTATTAGTCTAGGCACGCTATGTGTCTGACCAAAATGCTATGTAGACTGCAGAAAGGAAAGCAAAATCCTTAAACTCGTGACTGCAGAGCCCAATTCCACTCTTTATCTCTGGAAACACCACCACACCTTACCCACCAGAAACAACATCTACATGTCTAAGCACAAAAAACAAGCAATGAAACAAATACTAAATACATGCTGTTGTGCATGTTTGTATTTTGGTTTTTATCAAGCGATAACAATTGCAATGACAGCCAGGTTTTGAGATTTAATACATGGAGGAGGCCATCGTGTACTACTCTTGAGAACATTTGGAAAGTATATGCCCACTAAAAGCCCTTTCCTTTCAGTGCTGCTTTCCAAAAAGCATTAATTTCCTTCCCAGGGCCTGGGGGATCTGAACCAGCTTTTCCGGCCTACACTTGGAGAGCAGTCTGGTTCATGTGGCATTGGTTATTGTGCACATAAAGAGGGTTTCCGGACATCTGGTGTGCGTTAATGATCCTTTAATATTCTGAGATTCAACAATCATGAAGTAAAAATAGAAATATGATACCCACCTTTCAGAATCCGGGCAACAAAAACACATGTGTAATTCCTCAGCTCGATTTTATGAATTCATAAACCAACTTTTATTGTCAATGCCTTTACTCACAGCATATTTTATTTCTTGTGATCCGGGAAGTTCATCTCAGTGAGAACTACTTCAGACACACATATTGTGATCTAGAACACATGATGTTTCAATACTCCAACACTTCAAGGGTTAACGATGCGCCGACTGACCTCAAACAGCAAAGCAAGTAACATTTCGGATTTGTAATGTTCACTGAGATTATCAAGCCATAAACTCCCTTCAAAATTTCCCAAGAATTATTTTTTTTCTCATAAAATACAGTTGTTCTATGCAAAAATTTGAGTGCTTAAGAGGTATTTTGAGAGCGTCTAAATTCTATAATGATGGAATTAGCTTAAAATTTGAATTCAGGCATTTTTTTAACCTCTATCCCTCAACCTACACAGCTCAAGGGCTTTAGTTTACATCCCAGGACTTTCATTTTCCATCCCGACGAGGATTGGTAAAAATTATAATTTGTTTATTTTTTTGGGCCACCAAGTGGGTATGCGGTATTCCGTCAGTTATTTAAACAGAAACAATACACAAGAAGAAACACGGATTGTTTTTCTTCAGAAGTAAAAGCACAGCAGAGATGATACGATGGTGCTAGACCCCAGTAAGTAGTGAGGGGTCAAATAAATGGAAAAGTGAGCAGAAACTGCTTGAACTAGGCACGAAGTTTAAAATTTCGGCAAAAAAAGAAACATTTACACAATTCCACACCTTGGTGGCCATCACACAATAAAGAGAAACACTTCCTTCGTAGGTTTAAATCAAAAGCAGCATAATTCCAACCACACCCGACACGATTTATCGCGCTACACTTGGGTGCATAAGCACTTCGGTGCCCCCCACAGGCTCAGTAAGAATTATAAACATGCCAAAATACAATGGATTGCAAAGCAATGATGACAGACCTAGCCAATTAAAAATATATTTAAATGTGTGAGGTAGGGGCGGGGCAACGTGCCAAGAACTACTCAAGAGGCACTCTGCCCCCCAGAAGCAGTGGCGGTGCGTCCATTAGGGCGCTGAGGCGTTGCCCCACAAGCCGCCCGCGCCCGCAGCTCCCTCGGCGTTTCTGAACTAAAGTAAACTGACTCAGTTTACTTAAGTTCAGAGACGCCGAGGGAGAACTGTCTGACAATCATGTCAGTCAGCAGGACGTCGGACCGCCCACCCCCTTCAGAGTCTGAAGGGGGTGGGCGGTCCGGTGTCATGTTGACTGACATGCATGATGCATTGTCAGACCAGGGGCAGGCAGCAGCACAAGTGCGCATGACTGGTGAAGGTCGGCGAATTTTTCTGACCAGCCCAGTCATGCGCACTTGTGTTTGCACTGGCTGGTGGCTGCGCATTAGGAGAGCGAGGGTTGAGCAACGCTGCAAACCTTGGTCTCCTAATGGGCAGGCGGGCGGCGAGTACCCCTGCTAAGCCAATCCTGCCGCTGCTGGAGCAGCGTCAGTATTGGCTGAGAGGGGTTGCCACTTGCCACTCCAGTGACGCGGTAACGTTGAAGGCGCCAACGCGGGAGTCGGAGCAGAGGCGGCGCGGACGGCGGACCCGGTAAGTTTGGTTTATTTTAATCTTCCCCCCCCGCGCGCGACCCCCCCTGCGCGAGTATTGCGAGCGCGAGCCGCGACTGTGTAAATGGTCACACATTTAATATGCACACATAATATTTAATATGCCCACATATTTAGACGAAAAAGCATAATACGAAAATGTAAATGTACTTTTGAGCTTAGACCTTTGCTGTCTACAGTCGCAATCGCTCCTGTGTAACTATATATTCAGAGGGAGAATATCGTAACAGGTAACCCTGCTGGTGATATCATAGACTGAGTAGAATTTGCAGAATTCATTTATTAATGTTGTTATATATAGCGTTGCACACCGCGTGAGTGGTATCGACGTGCTGTACTGGTACTTGTGAGGCAAAAAGCTTTGGGGTTTGAGGCGGTACGGGACCACGTCGCGTTAGGGGACGGTGGGGGCAATGCAGCTTGTAGTTGATTTTTTTAAACAAATGTGCATATGCCTAATCTGTATACAAGCACAGGTGTTAGCAAAGAGATTATACCTCCTGGGTGTGAAAATTGATTGTTAAATGTGAATATTGTATTTGATCAGAGAATTGCTCAGATCTGAAATGCAGCAGCGAGTGCAGATGTTTCCCACATGTGCAACTTTAACCCTTCCAGTATCTTTCTTGGTACAACAGTATAGTGTTGATGTAAGCGAGAGTGCAGCCCCTCTTAGGTTGAGGGCGCTGTGTTTCTTTAACGCTGTGCCATTTTTCGCATTTGGTCGCCATTAGCTTCCCAGTGGCATCCTTACTGGGCTGCAGGGCTGCGGTGAATGATTTTATGCGGCAGAACCAGAAACTGTTTAAGGACTCCCACAGCTGCCACTCGGCGCTGGAGGTGAGGGGGGATAACACCACTTTCACCACTTGTATTTTGATCACAGCCACGCAAAACCTTTGGAGTTTGAGCTTGAAAATGCACCATTTACCCACTCTTTTTTCAAAATTTTCTCGGGGGGGAACCCCCCCCCCGAACACCCCTTAAGATGTTCGGGCTCGTTCGATGCGCTCGCTCGCCATGGTGTACTCCAACAGAAAGTTTACACCTCACCACTTTCAAATGTCACCAGCCGCCACTGCCCAGAAGCCCCTTCTACTCCCCTCCCAAAAAAAAAAGCATTTGCAATGTAAATTGGTCTCGCATTTGTGAGAGTTAGAGGTATTGACGTAAATGGCAATGTCTTTTACCTACCAAAGGAGTGAAAGAGTAAAGAAACTGGAAACAGAAAGGTTGCTAGAGAAATGAGGAAAATGAAAAAGAGATGGAACTGTAGAACATGGAGATAAATACAAACCAGTTTGCCTAATGGCTGCGTGCTGTGACGATAAACGTCAAACTTGGCAGCCATTATAGAATGGCAACATCCTTGCTAACCTTTAAAATTCTGAGCCAGTTACACAAGCAGACTGAGTCTAAGAAATCACTTTAATGGGAAAAACCAGTTGATGGGGGAAGAAACAACATACCCCAACAGAACTCGATGTAACAAACAGTGCCATGGGGGGAAATTCACATCGACGAACACCACGGATAGGTTTTGGCAAGGTCATGTGACGCGGAGGACCCTCAATGGGAGAGCGAGTATGTTCTGTGATGTGAGGTGACTCGCACAGAAATATTGGAGGGGCGACTAGGAGAAATAATGAGTGAATACGCCATGGGAGGGAACCAAGCACACAAAGGCCGGAGAATTATCACCAATGCACCAATACTGTACAAAGCAATCCTACTGATTATTATGAAAACATCCAGAGTAGAAAATATAGGCGCGGCTTCCGGAACCCGAAAACAATGCTTCCTTTAGAAAGCTGTAACACAGAACTGTTCCCAACTGTGTAGCTGTTACTGTACAAAGCAATTGTGCTTATCAGAATTAAAAGATCCTCGGGGTAAAATAAAAACTGCAGTCCGTAAGGTAAGCGACGCGCGTGCAGCATTCATTAAAAGAAGTTCAGGGTAAAAAAGAACGCTGCAGTCATTAAGGTCGGCACAGTGCATGCAGCACTCGTTATAAGTTCCTCTGAGGAAAATAAAAGCCACAGTACGTAAGGTGGCCGCCGTGCGTGCAGCATGCTAATACACAAGCCATTGTGCAGTTTGTAAGGTGGGAGCCATGCATGCAGCATGCTAATACGCAAGACATCACCCAAAGAATAAAGGAGTGCGCACAAATACACGTTAATTAAAGAAAGTGGAAAACCACATGTAGCAGGGGCAGTCCGCAGGAAGGATCTAAAACAACAAAAGGCAGGAGTAATTAAACATGCTGACCAAACAGAAGCATGCATTTATAAAAGGCACGAACGGGAACTAATGAAAAAAAGCGCAGGGGCTTCAAGCCACAGTGTACATTAAAGCATGCCTCGTAGAGCAGCGCATGCGCTGCCCAGGTTCAACCTTAAAAGGCTGCTGAGGCTGCTGCTGATGTGCTGGGGTGTTTTCACACCCCTTAACGGACAATGGCTGCTTACAGCCATCAACGACAAGTTAGAAAGCCACTTTATGCAGTGGTTTCCAGCTCATCTTCCTTGCCCAGTATTAAATTGATTCCTCACTGGGTGACTGTGTGAAGGGAGAAGATATGTCACACACAGTGGCACCGTGTGAGTTGGCAGGTCTGTAACGAACAGGCAGATTTCAGAAAGTGGAGTGACTCAGTCGGGGAGGTCAGGGAGACCGTAGCAATGGAAGTGGCTCCAAGTGAGGGATAAAGGAGAGTGGTGGTGCAGTGAGCAGAGTGTTCAGTGATGTGGATTTTCAAGTGCATTATATTGGCGATGTCAACATATGCATGTATCATTATTGTAACTATTGAGGAACTAAGCATGGGAGTTAAAAATGTAATCAACCACAAAACATTTCTGATTGCGTCAGCCTCAACAGGATTTGAACCTCTGATCCTGATGTAACAAAGATCTCTGTAATAGGCACAACAACCTACTGAGATATCTTTCCCTTGAAGGGTTATTCATTTTAGTTGTAAGTGACTTCCATTATGACAGCTGGTGATGAGTCCTGGAACAGGCCAGAATGTCAGCGTATGTATGGTTTATGCAAATTATTCCTACAGAGGTATATTGTATGTGTACCTCTCTCTTGTGGATATTCTGAAATTGTGACATGGAGCCGGGATTTAAGGTGAAATATCAGAAATTACACCCTACGTCTATAATCTGTGCAGATCAGATGAATGGATTACTGGATTTCCTCACAGACGGATTAAAAGAAAAAATATCCCACACTATCATTAACGGAGAAGCCATCCATGAAGCTGCTGACAATCAACATGGAGGCGCCCAAGCATTGCTATAAGGGGAGCAGAAAGAGCGACATATTTTTCAAACATTGAATAAAATAAAATATCCTGTGTTCTAAAATAAAAATCATTGAAGTAGGAATAAGAAGGGAAAACAGGCGGCTTAGTTTTATTTGATTAACTATGTTTATTTAATGTCTGTGAGATAGAATGGGGGCTGCAAGTGTTTGTTAGGTATCTACTGTACTATTTATTAATTCTACATAACTGTACGGCTATCCTCATCTGTGTCTTCTTTTTCATATTCTCTTTCTCCTTTTATAAACTGCATGTTATATGCTATATGGGCTCTTGTAGGGCACATTCATGCAGGTGGATAGTTATTTATATTATAGCCATTAAGATTCGGAAAAACTTTGTCTTTGCGTATGCATCATATTACATACAATGGCACAGAGGAAAAGGAACTGTCAAAAGGTGAGCACTGACTGTGCACCAAATAAAGATGGTGCACAATCAAGGGCACCCCTATGGAGGAATATACTGGGTCAGAAGGACCTCACAGCTATCTCCTTACAGGGGGGCGCACTAGCACACTGCAACTGCCTGCGGGGGATGCCATTCACTTTCTTCAGAGGCCAATGCACCTCCAGTAAAAGACGGAGAAAAGTTTCAAACTGTGGCATTGACTTTCACTGAAGTATTCTCCTCCGCGCAGGTGTGATCTATCAGTTTGCACCTTTGCTGAGGACAGCGCATTTATTGTGTAATCGGATACCCTGCCCCCCCCGCCGGGCACACCTTGGAAAGGGTGCATGATGGCGTAAACAGGGACAGTGCAGCCAATTGTAATTGTAATTGCATTTATATAGCGCTTATTACCTGTGACGAGGCATCAAAGTGCTTTTCGGCGAGTAGCACGCTACTCCGGAACCCAAAAAGGATTAGTGGTGAATTAGTATAGGGAAATATGAAATTAATTTGAACGGTGGACATGTGAGTTTGTTATTTGGATTGAAAAAGGATAGTGGAGGGATAGAAGAGGGAAGGGTTTGCATTTATATAGCACTTGCTACTGCTGATGAGGTGTTGAAAGCACTTTTTGGCGAGCAGCACACTACTCCAGAACCCAAAAACAGGATTAGTGGTGAATTAGTATAGGGAAATATGAAATTAATTTTAGCTGAGGACATGTGAGTCTGTTAGTTGGATTCAAAAGGATAATGGATGGATAAAAGAGGGAAGGGTCTCAAACGTGTTTATTTGGAGATCATAGCAGTAGGAGGAGGTTTGGGATGAGTAAAGGGGGGTGGTGGGGGAAGATTCAGAGAGAGAAGAGTTCAGAAAGGTTTGTTTGGGAGATCTCAATAGTAAAATAGGTTTGAGATGATGCAAGGAGTGGTAGAAGAGGGAAGAGTCAAGAGAGGGTCATTTTGGGGATCATAAAAGAATGGGGTTTAAGATGAGTCAGAGAGTGGGGGTAGAGGATATATTGAGAGAGGTATAGGGTGGGATATAGGGTATAGTGCATTGGAGATGCTGAATTAGGAGAAAAGTATTACATAAAAAAGATACATAAATACATGGAAGGTATATATGTATATGAAAGGTAATATATCCAAATTTAAGTTGTATTTAATAAACTCAGACTTTCAGGTGTTGCTGTACTTAAGCTAATTTATTTGTTATCATTTATCAAACAAAATGTAATTCAACAGTGAAGCAATTGTAGATAAATAGTTATGATAAAAATGTACTTCTTTATGCAGTGACCTATATACATGTTAAATATAGAATAATATAACCATAACTAGTATGTATATTTGTTAAGCAGAACTAAGGAATATCTATATCTTTGAAGACATAATTAGTATACACATTTATACAAAAGAATACACATGTCTAGGTACACATATATAATCCAAATAAATGCTTACATACACAGGGATATGCTGTATATTTAAGTTTAAGTATGGTGGTTATGTGGGGGAGAGCAAACTCTTGAGGAGTCTTCTGAAGAGAAGGTAGTTATCCGTGGATCTTATGTTTGGGGGTAAAGAGTTCCAAAGTTTGGCTACTTGAACAGAGAAGGATGTGCCACCTATGTTTTTTTTCTTGTATGGTGGGATTTTGAGGCGAGGTGCCCATCTAGAGCAGAGGTTCCATTGTTGAATGCATTTGGTGAGCCAATATGTATTTCAGGGCCTGGGTGTGGGGTCTAACCACTGGCCCCTGCACCTCTCTCCTTCCTTATCCTCGTCACAGACAGCAGATGCTACATCCTGTCCCCATGCCAGGCATCAGAGCAAGGACAGCTCCAGGATGAAGATGTACTGCGGACATGGGAAGGAACATGAGGGTTGGGACAGATGTGGGCTTCATAACAATGGCTACTTCCACTTTCAGTCCAGCCAAGGTATCCACATCCTCGTTAAATTGGAGGACAACCAAGACAACCAATTCAAAGAGGAGCGTGGGATACACAGGGCTGATCTTGCCTCTTGATTGTGCTTACGCGGAGAAATTCAGTGGTCCACATACTGACAGCACTGTCAACATTAGCCATGGAGACTCCTTACATACCTGGTTTCTTACATACAATTTGCTTACGTAAAGTTTGGGCAAGAAATTGTACACCCTACAAACATGCTGGAGGGGGAGAACAAAAATATAACAAAAGGACTGCAAACTGGCTGTTTAATGAAAATAAGATGAGTGCACCAGAAGCCAAAATGTTATTTTTCCTGGTGCGCTGCAAATTCTCACACCATACTTGCAGTGAGCCTCGATAAACAGCTTGAACGCCACCGACACGTAAGATCTTGAGACCCTGGGGAACCCATCTCCAGACACTCAGAAGCCTTGTCAGAATCACCATGTAAAAAAACATTGGTAAATACAAAATGGCTGGGCTCAGAATCTGCAAGCTGTTTCCCGAAACAGTGCTTTTTCTCTCCATGTACCACTTAATAATATTTAGAAAACATGCCTCTCCAGCTGTCAAAGATAATTTTGTCTGCTAAGAATTAAACACTGGAAACGTATAGAGAAGCAACTGCAAAGAAACGTAAATGTTCCCGAGCTTTCACCTCGAGCCCTGCATCTAGAATTACATGTCCACTTTCAGGCCCGTACAGTTTTCCTAGAAATCGGAGCATCGGTGCCTGTCAAAATTCAGCCACTGCGGTGTAGCCGGTACCAACATCACAAGCCATTCCCACTGCCAAGGAAAGAGAAGCCGAGGAAGGAAGAACAATAATTGAGTTATGGACACGAAGCCTAAATAAACCAAAAAGCCCCTGGAGAAGATTTGTATGGCTCTCAATTTCATCTGCCTGGAAGCAAAGCTCAGCACGTGCAGACGCACAAGCGCGAGAGTGCTTGCACCAATATCTGCTGGGGGAAGGCTCTGCAGTAGCTCCTCTGCTATGGCGAAAGAGCGCCCCCCCCCCCCAAAAAAGAAATCCCCCCCGCCCGTCAGTACCCTCAAAAACTTGAAAAATAAAATGGGTTTTAAACACATTTTATTATTGTTTTATTTTTAGGTCTCGCCTGAGCCAGCGCATTCGCTGCTCTGGCGAGAGTTTTAGTAAGCGGGTTTTGGAAGTGCAAACAGCAGTGGCTTTTGCTGGCGACCAGCTTGCGTTCACGCGAGCATGCACGCGCGATCAGGCGCCATATGGCTTCCCTCGCCATCTGGACGCTCGCGATTACTTTCACGGCCGCGCGGCCGTGTCACTTTCACGGCCGCGCGGCCAATGCTTGTTAATAATTAGGCTTGTGTATATTCATGAATACTCCTCTTGATCAGCAGCTCCCTCCTTTTCACTCCAAGGGCCATTACACGTCAGACCTAAAAGGCGGCCAAAATGGACACAATTGTGTACTCGTTAACAAAAAATATGCTTGTTAGGTTAATGTCGTACATTAGTGACCAACATGACCTCCTCCTAGTCGAACCATAAATCCCTTTACAAAGATGGCTGTTACACCTTAACACTGCAGAAAGGAAGCAACGCCGCGATCTTCACCAAGATGGCGCTACCACCGACACAATGATGTAAGGCCGATGATATCGGCTTCCATGGGAAAGGAACCTACTGTAACATTTGCAAGAATAGCAATCTTTCACTGTTCTCTGCCAATCATCTACGTTTATCCAATTTACTGTTTAATATCGTCTTGTGTTTTTCATAGAGCATTTTTCGTTGTGCACTTTAGGTTCCCATACAAAGATGGCGCATTCGTTAGGACTTGTAAAGTTTCTTAACTTCACCAAGATGGCTTCGGTCCTTTCCTCTTTTGGTCCCCTTCCTCGTTCTATACTATGATGCTACATTATATGGTTCCGGGAAATAAAGGTTCCTCCACACATTGTTGTCACTGTACCCGTATTCCGGATCCGTGAGCTGGGCTCCCCTTCCTCGCCCTGGTGCTGCCGGGGCCCGGCCACCCCTCCCCGGGCCAGCTCCCATGCTGCTGATGCTCGGCAGCCTGTCGGCGGATATGGATAAGCAGTTGCTGGTCATCAGGATTCGAGTCCCAGATGGGGGCGCCGTGGACTGGACAGTGCATTCTGCCACCCAGCTGCTCTTTAGGGACGTGCTGGTAAGTCCGAGTCAAAAGGTTAACAAAAGCACGTGGTTACGTAACCGTTAACGACCAGTTCACCACTTCATGTCTGACAACAGTAGAACTTCGTGCTCTCACCTGTCTCTTCTGCGACCCATCAGACAGTCTCTTGATATTTGACCCCGCCCCCCTTCCCGGCTGGTTCACTGGTCCTGAATTCCAACATCCAGCACTGCCCGCCAACCCTCTGACTGGCTAAGTTTCGAGTGACCCTTCACATACAGGATCGCAACAGACTTTGACCATGCACACAATTAATTACCACCTCACAGGCTTCTTTTTTAGTATGACCAGTCAGACAAACCTCATACTCCCCTTCCCACGGAAAAACCCAAACAACCTGTGCCCCTCAAAGTTAAGGTGACTACTTCACTCCATGTGATGGGCACCGTTTCCATGTTTGAGCTTTAGTGTACTAACGCACCTCATAGCAATTATCTTAGGTAACTTGACTTGAAATAGTGTATGTGATGACATGCCGCAAGGCAGCCACGCTACCCAAAGACTAGCTCTCCTTACTTTTGACCTCTCACGTACAAGCTAACTTTTACCTCTGATCCCACGTACAGGTTCACTTAACGGCACTGCGTGAGTCCCTTGTAAATTAAAAACTTAGACGTTCCCTGTCAAAATATAAGCATTTGTGGTTTCAATCCAAAACACCAAAATGCAGAAATTCGCCGTTTACTCTTAGCTACGGAATCATAATCTTCTCTGTAGCTATATTGAAGGTCTGAAGACTTCACACGCCTTCAACAAATGGCTGTTGGATACATGTCATGCCTTGTCCCCAGGGCATGGCCTTCCCTTCGGATATTCCCTGTGGCTGGTACTCACAGGACCTGCTTACAGGCCATGCCCAATTGGCAGAATTAGGACAATGCCATTTTTACAATGCTAATATGGTTGGAAAAATACATCATCAACACAGGGCAAAGCTTTAGTTAAGAGTTATTGCGGTTAGTTACTGACATTGCATTTAAAATATAGAAATCCTGAGAAATTCCCACAAAAGGCGACTTTATGGTTATGGGCCAAACTTAAAAGCTTATCAGTTAGAGCGAGTTATACAACCTCAAGTACCACCCCAAGGTGCACTCTAGTATTCTCTTTTTGGCAACGTATGACGATGCAGGCGGTACCCTGTGTGACCTATACACTTTTAGCAGCAGGGACATGGCATGGCCACTGACCCGTGCTATGTGCCTTAATACCCTTTATATAGTGAACACAGGCTTTGTCAAAGGCCCAACTCTGTGCAACTGTAAGTTGATGGCACATGAATGGAAGAGAGCTATCTTTGTAACTCACGCGGCAAGACTATGGATCATGCCCTGTGTTCCATCAATTCCTGTATGTATGATCACACCGTGTGTGTCCAACATAAGCATGTCTTTTTCCCTTTTAGACGGGACAGGATACAATACAGGGGCGTAGGAATTGTGGAGCGTTTATGCCCCGCCCCCCCAGATTTTAGAGGTGGAGGGACACAGGGGACAAGGGTGGGTAGACGAGGGGGAAAAAGGACATTGAAATATAAAGAGAGACAGCGATAAACTTCATTCTTTTTTCTGTGCATTAAAAGCATGGAGACTGAGGGACAACTGTAGTTTAAACAGAGGTTGCGGACTTAAATTAAGCATAGTTTTTTTCACGAATCCAGGCAAGCAATGCCCATTGCACGAAAAGTGCTTCAGACATCCACCCCACCCCTGTTATGTGCTGCTGTAGCCTGGGCTGCTGCAGCTTCCATGACACAGAGGATTTGTTTAGCTGATGTGTGATCAGGGCTATAGTACTTCACAGGTCATTTAAAGGCCTTTTAAAACTAGAGGAAGCTTTGTTTTTTAATTGCTTGTTGTGCCCCTGTGGTCCTGCTCTATCTTCTGCCCACGTGCAAGGTGTCATTTAAAGACGTGGTGGGGACAGATAATCAGGGATGAATAGTTCAATTAGCTTATTTATCCCCATTGACAAATACACTGAAGTGGTACCTTGTCACACTCTAAAATACTACAAAGGAGAGCAAGTTTCCTTTAAAATGTAAATGAGTGAGACAGTTATATTGTAGTATATTCGCATTTTTGAGCGTTTCCTAAACCTGGTGAATCCCAAGGAGCTGTTACCTAAATATTTATGACACTAGATTTATGACGTTTTTATATATTTTCTTAGCACCTTGAAACTATTCATAACACAAGGCACTATTTGATCAGAATTTTTAATGAAAAAATGTATATTCTGTCATCAGGTTCTATAAACGATTTCATTTAATGGCCCAAACCTCTATGTCCATTCGCTCTTCTTATTCCAGTTAATTGTTGCCTTTAGCAAAGTGTATTGTTGGTGCTGTATGCCCTGTTGTGCTTTGAAGTGTGTGTGGCATTTTCCTTCCAAGGAAGCTGCTTTGGGGGTGATTGGGTAAACTCCCGAACCTTTTAACTGCTTGAATCACTGGGTTTGCACCTCTAATTGATGGTACCCTTCATCTCATACCTAAACCCTCCAAACATGTCACAAGATACTCGCACACTTCTATCCATCCATATATTAGAATCAGTCGAGAGCAACCAGTCTCTCAATTCTTTTCACTTCATATTCATGCATTAGAGCAGCAACACAATATGGTAAGAGCGCAACTCTGATCGTCACATATAACATACATGCAACCTTTGGGCATTAAACTGATACTAATGAGGTAAGATCTTTGCACAGACAGTATTAAGATTTGTAAAAATGTCAAAATAATGAAGTAATACCATCACAAAATGCGCAACTTTGTGCAGCATAATTTACTTTTTATTGCTGCATAATTTAGTCAATGATTACACATAATTTGGTCCTCCCTATCACATAATCCCAGTGGCACTCACCATGGCAATAACTGCATGTAAAATATAATTGCAGACTCCCTAAATGAAAAATAAATACAAGATAAAGGAATCTGTGGGGAAATGCATTGTTCTGAGAGTAAAGCTCAGTTGGAATGTTTACTTCAGAAAGCTGTGTGTGTAACCTGTTGGTGAACTGGGAACTAGTGAGTTGTGATAGACCTATGAGGTCCCAGCCTGGGAGTGAAAGCACTGTGAATATGTAGGTCAATTAAAAAAAATATATTACAGGCTGCACACCTTATAAGGTAGACTGCCAGAAAAATGCAGAAAGACTCTGGGGAAAATGTGCAAACTTTTTTCACCAGTTTTGTGTCACAAAAAAGTGACATAGACCCAGGATAAAGTGATGTGCTGGAATTTACTTTCCAGCACAAATCCAGATTTGTGTTGGAAAGTGGTCTACCATGGCTAATTAGAGCGACACACTTCTTTACGGCAAAGGTACGTTCCATGGGTTGTATATGGGCATTAGTATACAACGGCATATTACACACGCACACTACATCTTGTTTTGGCGAGCATCTCACATACTAGGCTTCATGTTTGTTTGTTTTACATCATGTTTTTCACATTTGTAAAGTATTTATCTCCAATACACACACCCTGCATCTTGTTTTGGTAGCTTTTCATACACCAGACTTATTGCAGCTCATGTTTGTCTGCATCTTCAGCATTTCTGTTTATGAGCGCTCTACACTCATGTCATCCATCTGCACTAATTCTTTCCACAGATTAGACGGCAGACGTATAACGTTTTTTTAATAGTGTTTTATATTTCGGCCTGCATTGAGTGCAGTGTCTCAGTCTCCACCTTCTAGCCAAAGGAGAGCAAGTAATAGGCTTCAATTGTTTATGGTAGCATCCTCATCCACCATCCCGTGCAATGCTAAAGCAAATGGCAGCAGAGTTCTATGTTGAGAATATGATTGCCCATGAGCACATAGTTTAACAGGGAGACTGAGAATAATTATCCTTTTTCCTGGTTCCATATTGCCCAATGCACTGCTGTTATGGTGGCGTAGTTTCTAATAAAAATGCTCATGGAATATCCCCATGGACAAATGTCACTGTTGGGAACCCTGTGCAGATTTTAATGCAATGCTTATTACAACATACGTTTATTAAAATTGGAAAAGATGGGATTTGATTTTACTAATACTTACACACATCACCACATCTAGTGGCTGAGCGATGCTGTCTGCTAACCCCTGCGAATTGCCAATTGACGGTCCAGCCAAGGGTGTCTTTTTATTAGCAATGTTTCTAAGCGCCTTGATTTTTGGAAAAATAGCTTGTGAAGCATCTTCTAGAGGACTGGGGTAGTATGTGGTTACTGAATGATGGATACTGTTTTAATTATTGATGTCCCATTGCCTAAGATACTCTTAAATTCCAATCAATTCAATTAACCTTTCTACAACTAACTCTCCCAGGGCAGTAACGGTGGGTAGCCAAGGTTTAGTAGAGGTAACAGATGTGTGATTACAGCTTTATCTTTCAAAAAGACTGAGGGCTTATTGTAGAGAAGGGCGTTATGGACTGAAACCTCAAAAATAGGCTCACAGACGCACACACACACACGACACCTTTGCTCAACACCAAGAAACTGACTCTTTGCTACCGTCAGCTCAGTCAACTATTATCAAGTTTGTTTATGTAGTCTTCAGGGAAAGAACTGGCAGACATACTGTATAAAATATTTTCAACAGAGAAAGCTTTCTTTACATAGGTTCAGAAGCCACAACAGATTCTCTTAGTTATTCTAGCATCTTCCTCGGGGCTGGGAGAGGCTTCTTTGGCCTCTGCCAACTGAAAACTTGGTTAAGGTCAACTATGTCCCAGAAAAGACTGAATCATGTCGCCATGTGCAACAGACACAAAGATGATGGAGACAGTTGACATACAGACAATAGCAAAATAATGTGTCCTCCACTTTGAACGGCACAAGAAAATATTCGGTTTTTTTTTTTTAAACTAAAGTTGAGGAATTTATTATAAGTGCCTGCAGCAAGAAAGAATAATTTTTGTTTAGTCTATTTGCATTCTGAGGTTTTGGAAGGTCACTAAGCAGATTTTGTTTATTCTTCCTTTTTTCCCTTCGACCCTTGTTTGCTTTGTACATAAGATGCAAGTTTCATGTTTTCTTCACATATTTTCTAATTAATTTGCAGAATGCAAATAAAAATAAAGCATACTTGCAGACTTTCACTACATGCCCGCCTTTCTCACTATTTCACTTCAGAACTAATAGATTGTGTACGTTTATCAAAGCCTGAGGCTCTCAGACCATGGGCACTTTGTATTGGGGCAATGGAAAGTCCCCAATGCTGTCCCTCCCCCGCCCCCAAATTCCAGTGTCTCCTACACACCTACCATACACATAATCCATGCCTTTTATATTTAGGCATTGGGAAAGGGCCATGCTCCGTGTCCGTGCTCCGTGTGATCTACTTGTGGGGCAAGGTCTCGTGCAATATCCTTTGTGACATGTACCATGTAGAACTATGTCTGATGCTTATGTGGACAGTGATGCCATGAGCAGTGTGCCGGTTGGAGTTGTGTTGCACAGATAAGCATAACTGGTGAATATGAGCGTTTTTTGTTTTGGTTTGTAACCATAGAATCCCATCAAACCAGGTGCTTTCAGGAAATGCATTCCAGTATCAAATTTTAATGTTTTAGTCGTCCGGTACCAAACCACAACTTTGTTCTCTGTGACTAACATGGAGGCTTGCAAACATTTTCAGTCTCACTCATTCCTCTGTGCTGGCAATAGCAGAGAAAATGGAGACCTTGCCTTGTCTACAAACATCAGGCAGTGAAAGAACAAGCATTTGCAATGCAATAGGTCTCGCATTTGCGCGACTTGAAGCTATTGGTATTGTAAATGACAATGCCTTTTATTTATGTTTTGAAAACGGAAACAAAAATAAAAGGCATTGTTATTTGCAATGTCAATAGCTCAAACTCGCGTAAATGCGAGACCTATTGCATTGCAAATGCTTGTTCTTCTAAGTGTGCCGATTCTTGGGGGCGGGGCCAGGGGGGTGACGGGCACTGAGGGGGAGTGGTATGCACTGCCTGCAGTGCGCATGTGGATTTGACCGGCCATTGCAGGACGGCTAAACCGACATGTGCACTGAAGGGGTCTCCAACCAGAGCTGCGTTGCCGGGTTGGAGACAGCAGGCACAGGCTCCCAGTTTCCCTGGCAGCGCAAATCGAGGGTGCACAGGTCAATCCTGACGCTACTCTCATGCTGCTGAGAGCAGGGTCAGGATTGGCCGCAGGGGATTCTGGGAGCCTGTCTGCAGAGAAGCATAAAAGCATGATGCTGCTGGCTGAAGGCAAGGTAAGTTATTTTATTTTTTTGTGTGTGTAGTCCGTCGTCGTCCCCTCCCTGCCTACCCCCGCCTGCCAGCCACTCTGCCCTGACACCAGCCGCCACTAGTAATGCTAAGCTTTCATGTACTGTTCTTTCCCAAGTACAGCACCCAAGAGGTGGGCAAATTAACACGTTCAGATAATGCGCCAATCCAGAGCCGAGCCAAGGTTCTGGCTTGACTCTAAAAAACACAACACATTGAAACATTTGCCATGTAAATAGTAAACAACACAATAAACGACATGTAAAAAAAATTAAAATATGACAAAGGCCATTTCAAATTTTTAAAAAGCTGCATGAAGTTGCTTCTTTATCCTTTGTGTTTCAAATTAGTACATTAGAACATGTTACTGCATTGAATGGTGTTTATTAAGATAAAAGTTCAAAACGAAACGCAGCGAACAGTTTTTTAACTGCATTGTGGCGGGAAAGGGTAGTCCTAGCCCGGCTCTATTTGAGCTCGCCAGTCCCACGTGACCAAGGGCCGAGTCTGAGGCAGACATTCGGCCGGAGCCATACCAGGCTCACCCGCCGCGAGACACACGAACCTTCAACGTGCGGCTCGAGGGATGCTGATTACGCACAGAGTGGCCTACGCTACACGGCCTTCCAGGAGCTCTGTCAAGCCATCTCAGTCCCGACATACCTTCCCCGTCCTTGGCCCCTGGGGCAGCTCCGGTGATAGCTGCGTGGCCACAAGTCTGCTAGCCATGCATTGGTAATCAGCGCATTCCTTTCAGTTATCACCTGAACAAGAACTGAAAAACAGATGGCCTGATGGCAAGAGCTTCAATGGGGCCATCT